>JAIFHY010000037.1:0-600000 GCA_022264835.1 Melampsora americana
TCAGAAGATCCTACAGGGCGATGATTCAAAGTGGATCCAAGAGATCTGCTGAGCTTGATCAGAGGCGGTGGGCTGCGAGCGATTGGTGGATTTAGCAAGGTGATTGCTTGCCTCCTTAGATCGCAAAGGCTGAGCTGAGTTTGTAATCTTTTCGTTCGTTGTGCGCTTGTTATTGTTGCTCGATGGGACAGCGCGAGTAGAGGAGAAGAAGGTTGAAGATCTTGAGGCGGAACGGAAGAAGATCCAGCTGGTTTGTTGAGACCGAGGTAACGTTTGATAGTAGGGGTAAATGGTTGTGATAGACTAACAAGGAGTAACCGGGTTAGTGTTTCAAAGGATGAAAAGGTGAGTGATTGGATTGTATGAAGATGTCAAACTTACGCGGAAGCGCGTGTTGGCCATTGTTTTTGATAGAGAACCCAAATTCGCTTAAAGATTGCTCTCACTTTCGGATCACGATCGCGACCACCGATTTTGATAGCAGATTCGATATCAACGAGCCGTTTGTTTAGACCTTCGCGTGTAACAGTAGGTTCTTTGATGAGCTCAATCTGATCACGATCACGTTCAGGACTACCACCCAGACAACATAATAAACCATCTGCACATCCTATTCTGACGGAGATTGATTTATCAGATAGACCGTCTAGTAAGAGTGGAATGAATGAAGCTGATCTTGTTCCACGAATGAGAGTATTGAGTGCTATTGAGGCTCGAGTAACATAAATCTTAGAAGCTCTAGCCAAGAGTTTGATGATAGTAGGAATGTAAAATGGTATAGCGCTATCCCAATGAGATCCTAAACGAGATGCTGAGCCTATCAGATCGAGTGCGGTACCCGAGAGACGCGTTCTTTCGGTTGAAAGCGCTGAAACGATTCCACGAACGATATCGCTTTCTTTCCATCTACGTAAAAAATCATCTGGAAAATCGCAAGCACCACCACGAATAGCCGCAGTGAAATGTTGTAAGCTAGCATCAATCTTTAACCAAGTATCTTCAGTTTCGTCAAGAGAGAGAGCCGATTTGAGTAGATCGAATTGATGATGACACTGTTGAGGAGAAGTGATCTGATCGAAGATTGAGTCTGATGAGCTAATCCATCCTGAATCCAACTTGAGATTGAACTTACTATTATCTTTTGATTTGCTTCTTCTTTGATGGGCATTTTTGAAATCGAGATCGAAATCGAAGTGAGAATCGAGGAATGAAGTTGATTTGATTTGTGAATGCTGAGTTGGATGTTGATTTTACTCAATCTAGCTTAAGCTAAGGTAGGAATGACTTAATAATTTAGTAGTTTAAGTATAGTATTAGATTAAGTGGAGAGTACTTAAGCTAAGTCTCAAGTGATTTTGAAAAAGCTTTGTTTACCAAACTCAACTGATCAAGCGGTCAACCAAAAATGAATCAGCTCAATGCCACTTCCACTTCAACTTCCACTTCAACTCAAGATCTCGAATCAGATAGAGCTCCATTAGGTGACTTTCTTTAATCTGCAATCTATCCTTCTCATTCACTCACTCACTCACTCCTTACTCTTTGTTTTGCTCTTCAGGATCCGGTGCTAGGTTTGTCCTTTCTTTCTCACTCAAATACTTTAGACTTTGACTCAGCTTAATATCTTCTTTAGTGCCTATGATCCATCTCTAGATGGTACCTCTGTTGCTTCTACCAATCCTGAAGATGATTTGAAACCTTCTATTGAGGAACTTTCAGATGCAGACAAACAGGTCAGTCTCATCTCACTTCATCATCAAATCATTGGCTTTTTAGCTCATTCATCTTCAAAATCAGGATGCCCTAAGGATAAAAACAGAGGCAAACAAATGCTTTGTTGGTAAGTCTTCATCTTGCTTGTTATCAACTCGAATAGAAAATTGATTCATCATGTCTCTTTCCTTTTAGCTTCTCAATACCAAGAAGGTACTTTTCATTCAAATCCAACATTCTCATCTTCATCAACTCACATCTTCCTCCTCGTCTCATTCAAGCCCTCGATCTCTATACCTTATCCCTCGGACGTAATCCTTACGATTCAACAGTTTGGTGTAACCGTGTGTACTGTTCCGTTCGTTTCTCAACTGCGATCCAATCGGCTCATGAACCTCACAGACCTATTCTCTTGATTCTTACAGGTTCGGCTGTTAGACTTAAACGTGAAGAACATGGACTAGCCATCATGGACACCTGTGAGCGCTTCATTGGTGTCATCAACAATCTCAAGACAAAAGTACATCACTCAACTTCACCTCCTTCTCTTATCTTATAGCTCGCGCCATCGATCTCGACCCAAAGTACGTCAAGGCTTATTTCAGAAGAGGTACAGCTCATCTGAGTATTATGAAACCTCATTTAGCAATCAAAGATTTTAAATCGGTTCGCGCCCTTTCATCTACTTCACTCTACATATCTCGATCACTCATCTTTCAATTCTTCTTCATCAGTGTTTGCAATACGATCCTAAAAACCTTGCGGCTCAGACTCAACTTGCGGCTACTGTCAAGCTGGTCCGTCGACTTGACTTTGAACGTGCGATTGCCTCTTCTGATGATGAACCAGTGTCATCTAAAATTCGAAAATTGATTGCCTGAGGGTGGATGTGAGGTGGAGCCTTCCTATACCGGTCCGATGCTCTCAAAGGGCCCGAATGGATACCAACCCAATGAAACTTTTATCAAAGAAATGTTGGAATGGTTCAAGCAGGGCAAAACACTTCCAAAAAGATGGGTGTATGAAATCGTATTGGGGTGTTATGGATTTTTGAGTCAAGAGCAGAGTATGACAGAGTGCACCATTCCAGAGGGAGAGACGGTAGATGTGTGAGTCTCTTACTTCTCAACCAATCATCTTCTTGAGTTGGAATTAAATTCCTGATCATACATTCCTCTTAACCTACTCATTCTCTTTTCATCTTCAGCATCGGTGATACGCATGGTAAGTTGATGAATCTATTCACCCTCAATCTGGATCGAGGATTGAGACTCACCATGTCTCATCTGAATCATAACAGGACAATTCTTCGACGTTTTACATCTTCTTACACTCACCGGAATGCCTACAGAAAACCACACACTTGGTAAGCCAATCTCGTTGCAACTCGTCAAATATTCCGATCGGCTGACGTTTAGTCCTTGATGTCTATCGACAGTTTTCAATGGAGATTTTGTGGATAGAGGCAGTTGGAGTACCGAGGTGGTGTTGACAGTCTTTGCGCTCAAATGGTATCTACCAAATAAAGTCTTTGTAAGTCGAAGATCGCATCCTCTTGCTATAGCACACGGCACGTCTACCAATGTTCTCAGGAATCCATCCTCATATCTTATTGTTGTTTCTTGACCTGTATCAATAGCTGAATCGTGGAAATCATGAGACAGCAGATATGAACAAAGTCTACGGATTCGAGGGAGAGGTAAACTTTTACCTTCTTGGAACCTTTCTTTTGATGTCCTGAGAACACCCTAAACTCACGCCTTGAACATTTTAGACCAAGAAAAAATATAGTGAAATGGTCTACAAACTGTTCGAGGAAGTCTTTTGTGCCTGTGAGTCTCTCATTCTCGATCTCCACAAACATCTCTTGATCATCCTGACGATCTTCATTTTCTTCTCAGTACCCCTATGCTGTCTTGTCACCGCCAGTTGCCCACCCGCACCTGCCAACGTTTCTCAAATCCCTCCCGAGCCATTCTTCTCTCCAGATGGTCGAAAACGATTCTTTGTAGTACATGGAGGTTTGTTTTCAAAAGATGAAGTAGAATTGGATGAATTAAGGAAGATTCCTAGAATGAAAAAGAAACAACCTGGTAATGAAGGGTTAATGATGGAGTGTCTTTGGACTGATCCACAAGATGGACCAGGAAGAGGTCCTAGCAAGAGAGGTGTCGGGCTTGGATTTGGACCGGACGTTACAGAACGTTGGTGTAAGCATGCAGGAATCACTGGTACGCCTCTCAAAAATATTCATCTTTTCAATGAGAAAAAACATATACTGATCAGATGGTGAGGTGATCTTCAGCCGTTATCCGTTCGCATGAAGTCCGCGACGCTGGATACTCAGTTGAACACGCAGGAAGATGTATCACAGTCTTTTCAGCACCTAATTATGTAGATCAGGTTGGGAACCTAGCTGCATTTGTTAGGATCGATGACCGAGGTACATTAAACTTCACATCATATAAAGCTCAACCACATCCTGATGTGAAACCTATGGCTTATGCTGGAGGATTTATGGGTCTCAGTGGACTGATATGATTGAAAGAAAAAAAAAGGGGGGCGAAATTGATGTTATTTGCTCAAGTTTTCTTTGCTATATCTATAAAAGCTTAGGTTCACGTTACTGTGCCAAAAAAGTAGAAAATTTCAACTGGATTACATATCTTGTATGATGAATGATGATATTGGGTCCATTAGACTGAATCCAAAAAAAGGAATATTAGAAAAATTTGATTTTTGATTAGAGTAAGCTATAATGCTGATACAACAATGATGTAAGATGTGATAGTGGAGTCTTATCCTTGTTTCTAGTCTTCTTAGTCTCTTGATCTGCAAGAAGAATTTCTCTATCTGTTGGTAGGATGTGCATTCTGATATTGTACAAGTCAACGCTTGACACCTTTTTTTAAAGCAATGTTAACGAGCAAGCAAAGGTTTGTGATGCCCTAAAATAATTCCTGTAAGCTATGATAGACATAGCTCATATTGTTATATTGGCTTCACAAATTTTTGGGGTATGGCTTTTCTATAGTTGAGTTGAACTCCCTTCACAATGGTACTTCATAAAATGGGAATGACGCAGATTGAAAAGATGGACAAAAGGGTCAAAGATACAGTGATGGTCAGGAAGAGCAGTTTATGTTGAAAGGTATATAGTATTAGGCAGTATTCACAGCAAAAGATAGGCCTGGATTGGACAGAGATGAAAGGGGATATGTGAACAGAGATGATTGAAGGTGAGTATCTATGGAATAAGCTCTAAAGTTGTCTTTAGCCTTTCAATCACTTTCTTACACTCCTCCTTCGTTCCAACAGTGATCCTTAAACATCCCTCACAACCGAATTCTTCACCTCGAAACCTTACTACGATAGCCTCTTCTTTCTGTAATCCTGCCATGTGTTGATAAACCTTTTTGGCTCGAGCGCTATCTGGACTACCTCCACTACTTGCCAAGATTTGAATCAAGATAAAATTGGCCTCTGTCTTACCTAGGATCTGACCCATGCCAGTGATCTTTTGCAATTCTTCTTTCAGCCAATCTCGATTAGATCGGATTTCGGAAAGGTTCACGTGCGTTTGGTTTAGTGCTTCAGGTAAAGTGGCAGCGTAAGCAAGCCTTGCGGTAGGTGATGATATAGTGTAAGGCGCCTTTGTATTATTAAGTACTTGGATCAATTCTTCAGATCCATAGGCAATACCCAAACTTTTGGTATCATGAAGGAAATGATCAGTCAATACGAGAAAGGATTCATACTGGTTGAGAAGAATGACAAAGAGTTAATGGTCCAAATGCTTACCGTATCCCAGCTAGACCAAATCCTTTGCTGAGGGTCTGAACTACGACCAAATTGTGATAGCCTTTACGTAAGAGTTGTAAAGCGCTTTGATCTTGACCAGCGAAGTCGATATAGGCCTCATCCACCACGACAAGTCCTTTGTAACGTGAATCGGAGAGAAGAGATTGAATAAAGTCTAGAGATACTGTGGTACCGGTAGGGTTTCCAGGAGAGCAAAGAATGACAAGTTTAATCGGCCGAGTCGGCGGTGAGTTTTCAATCGTTTGGATGATCTATTGTATTGTGTGTACCAAAAATGCTTCAGGAGTGGCAAAAGGCCAAGTTGAATGATTTTTTTGAAGCATACCGTTTCGTGATCTGGAGCAAATACACCAGCTTTGACGTTGAGTGGAACTGGTATCACTCCGACATCATTGACTCTAGCACAGACGGTGTACATTCCATACGTCGGAGGGGTGACGATCACGCGATCACCTTGATCTTCTGTGTCGCCGGGTTTGCAGGTAATTCGAAAGAGTAGGTCCAAGACTTCATCAGATCCTACGCCAAGAAAAACATTCGAGGGTGATAGTGAAGGTAATGATGGATCGAATTGATTGCGATAGTTGCACAGGTTTTGCTTGATGGGAATGTGTAAGGGAGACGGATATCGGTGTAAAGATAAGGAGCCAAGGTCTAGTCCATTCTCGGCAGTCACGGCATCAGAAGTAGCTGTGGAAACAGTCAAACAAAGTCACTTAAGGGTTAAATTGTTGAATGGAAAATGAAAATGAAAATAAAGACTGACCAATGAGAGACGGCGCTGCTAGAGCACTACCCAAAGAGTTTTCGTTAGCATCCAAAAGGATACCTTGATCGTAATCATCTCTAGCGCATCGATAGGGCTTGAGTGAAGCTATGTTGGGTCTGATGAGGCTTTGAAGTGAGAAATGAGATGAAGTCATTCTTTCAGTGATTCACAAGAAAGTTGGTCAAAAATAAAAGTTGAGTCTCTCGAAAAACAAATTATCGATGAAACAGAAGAACTATTAGCGGGGTTCAAGTCAAAATAAATTGGTCCTAAAAGTGGTTTTAGACATCACTCGAAAGTCTTAATTTATAGCTCACGTTTCTAGAGCTACTCGCAAGCTCTAAAATTATAGGACAATGCCTATAATTTCAGAGAACTTCCGTTTTTTTTTGCTCGAAAAAAAAAACGTCCCAAGAGGAACAAAAGAGGCGGTTATGATCGCCTACAACCATCTCTTTCAAAATTATCATTCACTTTTTTTATCTTCAACTGTCTTGTCAAAAATGTAGTGACACAATCGCAGGTGAGCGCTCTGGTGTCTCGCTAGATGTTCCGGCTCCAATGGTGTACATTGCTAACATAGCACAACAATATATGATGAGAGAAAGGAATGGGGAAAGAGTTGCTAACCTGTAGTGACACAATCGCAGGTGAGCGCTCTGGTGTCTCGCTAGACGTTCCGGCTCCAATGGTGGAGAGCCGGAATGTCGAAGAGCGCTACAACTTATAAGAGAACATCCCCAAACCTAAGCCCCGGGCTTTGTCGTAGACGTGGCCCCGCTACTATCCTAAGCTACACACACCCCCCCACGGCAAGACAAAGCCTATCCCCTAGAGGAAAAAAAAAACAACCACAACACAAAACAAAAAAGAAAATGAAAAAGAAAAAATGAAAACTAAAAATATAAACAAAGGCAAACAAGGTCTGTTTTCAGAGTGGTGTTCTTCATCGCTTTTGTGCAAATCAAACTATTTTCTACGCCCTACACATATCCCTAGCTGTCTCCTTGCATCCTTGAACTTCAACGGGCCCAGTGCTTTTGTGAACGTGTCGGCGAGTTGCTCGGCCCCAGGAATCCATTCGAGGTCAACCTTCTTTTTGTACAGTTGCTCGTTGATGTAATAGAATTCCCGTTCGGTATGGCGGGTTCTTTTATTGGCAGTGTTATCCTTAGAAACATGTATCGAAGATTTGTTATCTCCGAAGATCAATGGTGTCTCAATTGTTGGAAGGATGTCTTGTATCAGTGATTTCAGCCAAATAGTGTCTCGGCATGCCGCACCCACAGCCATAAACTCAGCGTGACAAGTCGATGTAGCAACACAACCTTGCCGTCGAGAAACCCAAGCGATAGGGACCCCAAATAACCTCGTGACATGACCATACATTGAGCGTGCAAATTCTCCTCCCCAGTTGGCATCCACGTAAGTTTCGATCTGTCGACGAAAGCGAGTCGCTTTAGGATTGATGTCTAGTCCCATGCTGGCGGTGTCCCTAACATAACGTAAGAGATGCTTGATGGCGTTCCAGTGTTCTTCTTGCGGCGATTTAGAGTATCGGGCAAGAAAGTTCACCGGGAAAGCGAGGTCCGGTCGCGTACCAACGGCTAAATAGCTCACGGCCCCCACTATTCTTAAGTACCGCTTGCTGTCCAATGGCTCTCTCTCAGTCACGGTCGAAAGCGAGAGATTAGGAGGAACAGGAGTCGTCGCAGTGAAAGCAGATAACAAATCGGCATTGTCGTTAATAACCTTGGTCGCCAAATCAGGCTGAGATAGGATGAAGTGATTCAACGAGATCCTGTCAATATTCACTCCAACAATGTTAGTTAAACTGTTCTCCCACTTTATCTCAATCTGTAAGTTAAGCTCCTTTTCCACCTCTCTCAATAAATCATCTGAGTCGCTCGCCACACACCCGTCATCCACATGTAACCAAATGAGACACATCTTACCACCCCTTCTCAGCACGTAGAAACTCGCATCAAACTGGCTCGGAACAAAACCTAACGCCCTCAACTTTTCCTCCATGAATTTCCACCAACACCTAGCTCCCTGTTTAGTACCATACAAAGCTTTCAGCAATTTCATCGAACTTGACAACTTGAAACCAGGGGATGATTTCACCCAGACGTCATGGTCCATCGGGCTGTTCAGGTATGCTGCGATTACATCAAATCCCCGCACCCGTAAGCCAAAATAAGCAGCTATCACAAGTGCAACGCGAAGAGCAGCAAACGTCGCTGTTGGAGCAAAGGTCTCAGTGAAATCTACACCTTCTACCTGGGAGTACCCTTTAGCGACTAGCCTGGCCTTGAACCTTCCATCTCTTTTGATGGTGAAGACCCATTTCAGGTCGGTCAGCTGCTGCCCCGGCGGAGCATCACTTACTTCCCACACGCCCATGTCAGTGAACCTACGCAGTTCCACCAGGCATGCCTCCTTCCACTTGTCAGCGACAGGTAACCGCATAGCCTCTGTGTACGACTGGGGAACGATCCCGTATGGTGAGCATTGTTTTTCAACCATCAGGACCAGCGCGTCTTGTTCTTCGACTGCCAGCTCACCGTCAAACCCGCCTAATCTTAAAGCGTTTAGAACGTAATCCAAACTGCCTTTCGATTTTTCAACTTCTGAAAGAACATCCGGGGGGTTGGAAGTCTTTGAAGTTACTGACGGGGAGATTGGTAGAGGTGGTTGGGGTAGGGGAGGCCCATCAGACAGAAATCGGGCAAGGGAAGAATCTACGTTCGTAGTGACCTTGGTCTCCGGATCCCAGAAGGTCCATCCCTTCTTGCCACGAGGGTAGCCCACCATGAGCATCTTCTTCCCACAAACATCCAGTTTACGGCGAATCTCACAAGGAATGTGGACGATTGCCGGTTCGCCAAACGTTCTCAGGTAGTCAAGGTGAGGCCTACGGTTGAACATCAATTCATAAGGTGTTTTAAGGCCGGTTGCTGCATTAGGAATTCGGTTGTGTATATGAGCTGCCGCCGCATGGGCATATGCCCACATATCCTCGTTGAAATGTGCTGCATGTAACATGGTCCGACCCATATCTGAAATCGTCCGGATGGATCGTTCCGCGCCACCGTTCTGATGATGTTCGTATCTGTTAGTCTGATGGTTTATGATACCACGTGCTGCACACCACGTGTTCATTGCCTTTGAAGTGAATTCACCGGCCCCATCGCTTCGAAGCGATTTGATTTTCAGGCCGGTCTGACGTTCCAAGCGTTCAACAAAATCGAAGAACATTTGAGGTACTTGATCACGTCTGGCCACACAGATGGATTCTGTATACGTTGTGGCAACATCTCGGAAATTTACCATATAGCGGGAGCCATTTGCTGAAGCATTATAAGGGCCAGCTACATCGCTAAGGATCAAATCCAGAGGTTGGAGTTTTGTCCCGGAGGATGTGAGCGTGATAGAGCGTAAGCTCTTGCTCATTAGACAATCCTCACATGTGAAAGGTCGTTTGTCGAGCTTATCGGGCAGTCCAGTGGCTATGCCATGTTTAATCATCCTTTGGATGTTCCTCATGCTGGTGTGCCCAAAACGACAGTGCCATTTTAAGGCATCATTGATCGCTGGGGGTGCTCCGATATTGGTTGCATTGGTGGTTAAGGAAGACGGGGTCGGTGTGATGATTTGGGACTTGGGTTTCAAATTGAGACAATCAACTGCCGAAGCTTTCATTACAGGCACAGTCCACCGACGATTCCTCAAATCAGAAGTAACAACACCACCACATGCGAAAACAATAGTGATCTTTCCGTCTTTAGCACTCCATGATCCACCCGAGTTGATGATTTCAGGTATCGAAATTAGAGTACTGCTGGCAAGTGGTGAGTAATATGTGTTGGGGACCGAGATAGGTTCGCCATTGTCACCCTTGATATGCATTGTGCCTATGTGTGTGACGAATGATTTAGGCGCCTTTGTCGCCACTGAGATTGGGATCGGCCTGATCAAAGCACGAACGTCAGTCAAGTGCGCAAGGTCACCGGTCACCATATGTGTGGCACCTGTATCACTCACGCCCTCATCATGAGCATCCCACACCTCCGTCAGCGTGCCCTCCGACGCCCATATGCCTTCTGGTAAGGGTCCTTCATCTTCTCCAACACCAGTCGCATCTACCGTGAACTCTGCACCATTCATATCCACCAAGTTTAACAGGAAGGAACGAGACGGAGTATTTGGGTTTTCGATAGGCGCACGACTGGTAGACTGGTTCGGAGTGTATTGAGACTGAGTACGTTGATTGGTCAAAGGACAGGTGTCAGACCAATGACCAAAGTTGTTACAAGTGAAGCACGGCGATGTCATAAACAGCGATGGGTTGAATTTAGAAACAGTGCCGGGAGCAGGTGGCACGATTTTCGGGGTCAGTTGGAAGGTCCGAGTTGGAGTCTTAACACTCCGAGCGGTGTATTGGCTAGCGTTGGGAAAGACTCCCCTGCCCCTTGTCGGGGTCGCGTTTTGATAACTGATTCCAGTATTACCGGCACCACGTCGATTCATACTTTGCGTTCCATGAAAAGCATTAAGGTCCATTTGACTAAAAGCAGGTGTGAGGTTATCGGTTTGCTGAATCTGTTTCTCTGCACGGATTGTTTCTTCCACTTCGCGAGCAGTGATGGGATTGTTTGGTGATGTACGTAAACGTGCGTTCAAAGTGTTGTTGACATTGTTGAAGGCGGTACCAAGTCCAATCTGATACAGCACACCAGTTATTGCGTCTTTGGTCCATTCGAAACCAGCCCGGTCCAGGTCTGAGATCTTTTGATTGATCTTCCTAAGATAGTCTCCAATTTCGGAAACATCATCATACTTGACTTCCAGAACCTCCCTCCAGGTAGCCATATGGCCGCTCCTGCTAGGGAAAAAGAACAAGTTCCGAATAGTCCTGAGAGCGTTCTTCGCAGATCCTGATAGTCGACGTTGTATTTCGAATGGGATCACCAGCTCAATCATCGAGAATATAACCACATCACCTTCTGGATCAACGGTTTGCATGTCGTCTTTCAAAAGGTAACCAGGCGTCTTAGTAATTCGATCGACACACCGATTCATCTTGAACTCCCATTCGACGTAGTTTGAACCATCGGCCCGAAGGGTGTCCACCGTACCTTTCACAAAGTTCGGTAACGCTAGTTGAAATTTGTATGAACAAAAGTCTTTGACCGGAGGTTGAGAAGTATGGGGGGGTGCCGCAGTCGGCGTAGTAGGTGGATTGGTTGGTGGTACGCCAACCGGGGTGTTCCAGTTGGACGACATGACAGCTCTGATTGCTGCGCGGGTTGTTGCAGTATATTGCTGTCTTGTCGGATACGGTTGAAAGACTAATTGTCGATTGGAAAACGGAAGTAGAGAGAGACGAGGTAGAGGCTTAAGAAGGTGATTGACTGAGTAAGGTCGGGATTCGGAGTCTTCGAGAGATAAAAGAGAAAAACGATAGACAAAATCTAACGTGTTTATAAGAGGTGGTGGATATAGAGAAGTAGATGTAGGGGGGTATATTGATCCAGTGATTGGCTTAATGCCAGGATGGTGTAGAAGTTCTGGGTGATTTTTCAAGTACTTAGGTGTTTCAATTTCGCTGGTGTTCAATACCCCTTCTTTAATGTTTGCTTTTTGTTTATATTGTCGCTTTTTTACGGGTGGTGGTTCACCGTATTCTCTCGATCTTGTTCGCATGAAAGTGTGACCACGCTAATTGCTCACGCAGTGGCAGTGCGGGCTCATAACCTGTAGTGACACAATCGCAGGTGAGCGCTCTGGTGTCTCGCTAGACGTTCCGGCTCCAATGGTGTACATTGCTAACATAGCACAACAATATATGATGAGAGAAAGGAATGGGGAAAGAGTTGCTAACCTGTAGTGACACAATCGCAGGTGAGCACTCTGGTGTCTCGCTAGACGTTCCGGCTCCAATGGTGGAGAGCCGGAATGTCAAAGAGCGGTACAACTTATAAGAGAACATCCCCAAACCTAAGCCCCGGGCTTTGTCGTAGACGTGGCCCCGCTACTATCCTAAGCTACCTATGGCCTCCGGCCATAACAAAAAAAACCAGCGGTTGTCAATCTCTTTTTTATCTTCAAACTGTATCTTTTCTCTCTTCTTGAACCCATAGCAGCAGAGATAATTGACTTTGGGGCAACAGGTCGGAGCCAAGAAGCCTGCCATATCTCTGTGTTACACTTGGATGTCACAGCTTTGGGACAGCCCGAGTGACAACTAAGTTCACAGCTTGGTTCAACACTCAATCCACCACTTGATCCACCACTCAACCTACCACTCAATCCAACACTCAATCCAACACTCAATCCAAAATCCAACACAACACTTGATCCAACACTCGATCCAGACCAATTCTGATATTATTGGTGGCCTTGAAAAAGTAAGTTGTATGAATCTATCATCACATTTCAATCAAGCATCTTTCTCTTCTGGATCGATCAATTGTTGCACCAGGTATCATCACTCATAGCCGGATCTATGAGACGATACCTGGATTTGGGTCAAGGCATCCGGATGTGCTTCTGATTCCATGAAGCAGCAGATCGACTTGACAGTTCACATACTAACTGACAATATATGCTTTGAAATGTATTCAATATATATAGAAACCTTCAGACAAAACAATAGAAATCCTTCATGAAAGAAGCCTTGCGACTTTGATCATTCATATCAACTGCAATCTGCAAACTTACTTTCAAATCGGTATCCTTCAAGAAGCCATCACCAATCAAAGAATTCAGTTCATCAGTATTCATATCGACTTTCATTCATAAACTTCCTTTTGAATCAATATATTCTGACGTGACAAATCAATATACTCGGTTAAAATTCTCTACTCAATCTTCAATCTTTGGTTTTGCTAGGGTGCCTCTAGCTTTAATACTATCTCAGCGTTATCTTTAGATCACCATCTGAATCACCTTGTCTCGATTTCTCTTTCCATTGGTCCCATCACACTCTCTCAATCTGATATATATCCACACCTGATTGGCTACTTTTGTAGTATCTCAACATGCCATCAAATTCCAAATCCATATCGCACATCAAGGAATCACAAAACACCAAAAAGGTATTGTCCTCCTTTTCTTTGGTCATGAAAATGTCTATCAATATGTTGATTATATTTTCTCCATTCCACATTCTAGCCTGTTCGGACTCGCCGCACAAAGGCCCAGATCAAAGATGATTTGGTGGCCTCTGGATCAAGAAAGAAGGGCAAGCCCACTAAGACCGAAGTCAGGCGGTCCCTCAAGGCCGCCCGCGAACGTGAGAAAGGGGAGGTTGATGAAGATTTAACCCAAAAAACTCCTGCTGCTGTCTCAACTTCACACTCATCAAAGTCAAAGTCAAAACCTGCCGATTCAACACAACAAGCTCCTGCTTCCACCCTAACTAAAGACAAAGATGCTCAGGAAAACAGCCCTATCTTTCAAAAAGCTGACTACCAACACATAGTCACCTACATCTCTCGACCAAAGATATTTGATCTCCTCTTTGGTGGTGGTAAGCAAACCAAGGTGACGGGCTTATCGATGACCCCAACAACTCTTCTCAACCGCCTAGCTGAAGAAATCAACACCAATTACAACAAACGAAACAAAGTTTTTGCTCATTCCCAATCTCAGTCTAATAAGAAGGTCATGCAGCTCACCGGAAAAGTTCTAAAATCCCGCTTGGATCGTTACAAAGGAAAATACTCTAAGACTAAGGCTTGGCTAGGTGGGACTGGTGCAGGTACAACTGAAACAGAGCGTGCCAAAGGTCTTACTCTTGAAGATGTTGTACAAAAGAAGTGTCCTTGCTTTTATCAAATGGACGCCCTTTTCAAAGACAAGCCCAATATCTCAGCTCTTGGAATTCTGGACTCTGGCACTAGTACTTCTCAAATAGCGAAGATACCTTCTCATTCTTCTGATGACTCTTCTGAGAACTCATCTGACGACTCTTCCCACAACTCTTTGGACGATTCTTCACAAGATTCTTTGGAAGAGCCTGAATCCAATCCTGAGGCTCAAAGACAACCACTTATTGATCTTGACTATCATTGTCCCACCACCATACACGAATCATATTCAGCCTTACAACGACTTGTAGCATCAATTCCAGCCAATGACAGCTTTCCGGAGGAGTACAATTTTCGCCCCCTGCCGCCGCCAATTGAGCCTCCAGCCGACTTTGGCATCAATGCCTACATGGCTGGAATTGAAGGAAATCTCTTTTCCTCAGCTTATCCAAACGATAAAAATCAACTAAATGATGAAAGATTCAAGGAAATTCATGAGAATAAAATAGCTTATGAAATTGATGAAATTGATGAAATTGGTGAAACTGAAGGGGTCAATTACGACTCAGGCAGTTCACATGGATTATCTAGCAAATTGGAACAAGATGAAGAACTTTGTCCTTTCTGTGATGATCCACTCCCTGCGGAACCTTCAAGTAAGCTTATCAAATTGAGGGCTACTTTATTGGCAATGCCAAACATCTGCCAGGGAATTGGACGTGTAGGAGCTATGTCCTTGCCGGTGAGTATATTTGTTGATATCACAGGATTGTCTTGGTTTTCTCATTACAAATCCCTCATTCTTTTTGATCAGTTTGGGCAGACAGCCGATTTTTGTCATTTACATCATGCTGAACGTAAGGTAATTCCTCTCGGTATCAGCAAAGGATGGCCAATCATCATTGATTTCACCATCTTAGAAGTGTATGTGTGATTTATTGACTATTGTTGATTGGTGATACTGATTCATCTTTCTTGTTTACAGCTGTATCAAGAAGTATACAGACCTTCTCAGCAATATTATCAACAAAAGTGAACCATCTGTTTACTTCGATTATGCAGAGAAACAAAAATTTAACCAAAATCCAATCGACAGTACGGATCAGCTGCTAGTGGAGCAACCCGGATAGTGAGCATCTAACTATCATCCTCTTTCTTTTCTTGTGTTGATTGTGAAATTTCATTGTGAGTTTCAGTTACGGATATCAAGGATATGAGATAATTGTACAAACACTGGAGAATATTTTTATAAAAGACCAAACATCCCCTCATCACCTTGATTCACAAAAAGCAACCCCTCTCAGTCCAGATGGCTTTCTCAGAAAAGTTCTCATTCCTGAACTTGCTACATGTTTGATAGCTGAAGATATGAGTTTAGATCGACTTGATCCTCAGGTGAAGGTGACATTGGAAGAAAGTCGTGAATTTGGTGTTGCAGCCTTTCCAATTGAAGATGATCCGATTGATAGCGATGGGACCAAAGTGCAAAATCAAATCCAAAAGCAACCTGCTGTCCAATCAAGCGCCTCAGACGACATGAGATCATCTCGAATCACCTATAAATCATCCAACAAGTTGCAAAAGCAAAAAAATCAAAAGCAACTTCCCCATCAATCTAGTGCCTTTCCCAGCTTCAGATCATCTCCGAATTTCTCAAAGTCATCTGATGAAGAAGATTGTGAGGATGACATCCCTACTGAGCTGGTGGATGAGGTTCTCAACGACAAAAGCGATGATATTCATCTCAACAGTGAAAGCGATACAATTCAAAACACACAAGCATCAAAAAAATCATCCAGCAAGAGAAGCCGTAAGCAACCTCATACTCAAAGTGATGATTCGGAAATCCTTGCACCTTGCAAAAAGAAGTCCAAGAAAGGAAAATCAAACATCGCATCTCGTTCAATGGACCCCCTGCCAGCTATTGATCCTTCAACAGTCCGTCACAAGGAATTGAAGAACCCTATTGCTCTGGCTTTGATGACTGGTAGTCAGGCTAGAACTGAAGAGCTCAAGGAAAACAACAAGCGGCGCCTAGCCTTAGACACAGCAAAAAATCTGGAAGCTCAGGCCCGATTGAAGTGGGAAAAGGAGCAATTCAGGATCAGCCGTTTGGACAAAGACAAACGTACCACAAATGAGAATGCCCGAGCAGAACTAGCTGCACGTGCAAATTTTGCTCGAGACCTTGCCATAGCTGGCAAAACCCCTGATGAGGTTCAACAATACATCAATGCGACCTTTCCTCCACCTCCACCTGTGTAAGTCCCAATTCTCATCCATGATCGACAGCTCAATAGACTGATTAACTGACTAAGTGCTTGAGAACTTATAGACAATCTACTTCCGCTTCCAGATCAACTCTTATGTAATTATCCACACATCTATCTCCTTCCATTGCAAGCAAAACTCTCAAGTCAATAAACAAGCAACCATGATCTTCCTCACCTTATCTATTTAGATCTCTATGTCACTATATTTAATTTTACATATCTTCATTTCAATTGCAATTCTCAAGCCAATTGATGAGAAATCACAATTGTTATTTTCATTCCATTGCAAGTCAAACTCCCAAGTCGTTCAATAAGAAACAACAGCAGTCCTCCTCCCATCTACATCAAGACACAATCTGTATCAAAGACCTGATTGTTGTACTTCCATCACATCAAAGAATTGAATTACCATCTGATCCTTTTAACATCATGTTATCGATAAGAAATCAACTTATCTATCTCAGTTTATCATCAAAAAGACATCAACTTATCTATTTCATCTTTACCAAAACCCTGATTTCTGTCTTGTCCTTTAATAATGATATCTATCAAGTTCATCATTAAAAAAATATTAATTCAATAAAAAATTTGTTGTGTTTTCATTTTTTGTCCTGTATTTTTATTGTGTAGTTGTGAGATTCATATTAGTTGTTTGTAGGTGTAAGAGAGCTCACTGCAAAGACCCCTGTTAGCAGATGTTTGTTTTTAATTGTAAAGACACTGTCTGAATTGCAATTGATGTCACAGATGCTTTGATTGCAGAACCACATATAAACTCTTGTGTTCAACAAGTTCATCAAATAGAAGAAATTGATAATTATACACAAAAGAAAAGACTTGATAATTCATAAAGGAAACATGTTCAACATGTTCATTAAGAAGATGACAATTATATAGAAAAAGAAAGGTTTTGACAATTTACAAACAAAAAATGATCAATTTCAATCAGGTAAGCGAGGATCAACAATAGGAAGGACACACTGAGATAGTTGTGAGCTACTGCGTGATCTCTAATTTTCTCCCTTTTCAACCTTCCATTTTCAATAGCTTGCGCGCCTTGAATGTCCAAGGATCTTTTGTGGTGGGACTGGATGTTGTCCTCTACAATTGGTTCTATCAAATTGTCCCATGCATTGCCAAGATTGGCAAGCATATTATGAAGGATTGCACAGCACTTAATCCACTTGAGAATATGTTGCATATCATCCTTCTTGTTCAATCCAAGTCGTAGTCCTTGTAATGATGCCCAGCGTCCTTTCAAAATCCCAATACAATGTTCATTACGAACACGCGCCTTGGCAACACACCAATTGAATTCTCGGTTTTGAACAACTTCGGCAGCTGGTCCTTTGTAGGAAGGAACAACTGTGTCTGATGGCATATAGGCTGAGTCGGCCACAATGTACTCGTCTACAATAACTAGAAGTTGATTAGTTCAACAAGATAACAAATCAAAAATTATAGTTATGTCTACTGACCAGTAGAGAAATATTTGTCCTGATTCACTGCCATATCAGTCTTAGCATAGACTGTACTATCACAGCAAGAGCCAGGCCAGCCAGCATAAAGATAAGTGATACGTCGATCACAATCACAAACAACTTGTGCATTGATTGAATAGGAGTGTTTTCGATCAAAGAAGACTTCCCCATCAATTCCTGGCCGTTGATACAAGGGAATGGTAGTTCCATCAACAAAACCTACACATTGGGGGAAGCCATCTTGTTGTAGGACACTTGATATGGCTTTCCGACGATCAGCCGATGGCCACACCAGATAATGATCACCTCGTTCAAGGATCACGTCGATAACTCGCCGAGTACACTTGATAACTTGACCCCGGCTGACCTTATAGTTCCGTGAGAACCAACCCACCGATGCCCCATTTCCATTACTACCTAGACGCTCCAGAGTGATAGCCAGTTGGTGTTCGACCGGAGGTTGGGGATTATTACTGAGAAATTCAAAGCTTGGATGGTCCTGTATGAGATCTCTGAGGGCTTCAAATCCTTCAGGGGTTGTACGCATTGCTTGTCAAAAGTCTTTGCGACATTCACGGAGCATGTCGGGTAAGTTGAATGGAGAGGCATGTGGAGCCTTGTGCCGTGGAGTAAGATATCGTGTTTCACTAACCCAAGTAAGTAACTCGGCCAATTCATTTTCTTGGCTGAAAACTACATCATACAGCTCAGCCTCGCCAGGGTCATCAGGATACAAGAGTTGTCCATCGGTGGGATAGTCGGGCTCTGCCTCATCGTAGTCTGCAAACTCGTCCATTGATTGTAAATGTTCCCAGACACAGGCTAAGGTAAGATCTCGGATGATCTGAGCTCGTTCGGACCACCTTGGCATTGTGGAAATGAGATCGATCCAATAAGCTACTGATCAAGAAGGAATCTTGGTGGATTGATGATACAATGACCAAATGAAAAAGAATCTTGGTGGTTGATGCGATGATGTTATCCAGGTCTCAGCATCAACAGTTATTTGGCAACTGTTGTTCATCCTGGGACCGTGGAAACATTCAACTGGGTGCCTTTGGGCTTCAGCAAGTACCGCAAGCATCGCTCTCTCTCTCTTCTTTTTTCTCAACTGTTTGTAATCAAATGTGATTCTTTCACAAAGATCATCTTGTTTTGATTAATTTTTCAAAGATCAACGCTCTTAAGTTTCTTTTTCAACTTTTCAAGCATTCGTACCTTTGTCTCAAAGCTGTTTCTTTTTTTCTTATAAGACGTAGTGGCTTATATTTAGACACTTTTTAAGCCTACTCACAGTTTTTTAGGTAAATCTGATTGTATAAAATTCACTCGGATGTCATAAAATTCCTACTCCAAAAATTCAACTTGAACCCCGCTATTGTATTTACATAGAACCCGAATCACAGAATGAATATGTAGTCCCAAAATTTAGGGTACTCAAAGTTGTATATACTTTGCTGTATATAGTTTTTTTCTCTCTTTCCACAACTACAAACGACCTGGAAAAAGTATGTCTCATAATTGAAGCTCAAAAATATGTACTTTTAAACCAAAGACATAGTTTTCCCTGGTTTTGTGTAGTCGTGGAAAGAGACAAAAAAACTATACACGGCAAATTATACACAACTTTGAGTACCGTAATTAACCCGAACTTGTCTCTTCCACAACCAAATATTGTACAAGAGTCAGAACGCATTCCAATGGATGCCATGTCACACTCTGGTGAAAAATATCGTGACAAAGTCATGAACAGCTTTGGTGACATGCTGTTTGACGATCCATAAAACTTCCTTGTTACTTGTGCAGCATGGGACATGGCTATTTGAACTACTTTTGAGCTTGAATCCTTCATTCGATCATAATTTCCACATTGTCTGATGAATCTCAGAATGAGATTTTGGATCAATCATCTGAAAGTCTCTCCTAGCAATTCATCCCATCATAGGCTGGATAAAACCTGACGTCACCATTCAGATTGTGATTGTTAGATTTCATCCAAGAAGAGCTATCTCAAGGATAGCGCAAAGATAGCGGTTGACGAGTGTTCTATTGGATCAATCAAAGCTGTTTATAAGATGTATCTCTCTGTTTATCTTTCTTTTTGGTGATTGATAAACCACGCCGACTTGAAAACAGGGTTGACGCCGGTTTTTTCTCAGTCGGAACTGGTCAGAACTCTCTTGAAAGTCTACAGCTTTGTACAGATGGCATACTGATGTACAAGGCTGTTACTTCCAAAAACCGGCTTCAACATGAATCCAAAGCTGGGTTCAACTTTTGTTGGGTTTTGATCCGATTGTTTTCAGAAAAGCAAGAACACCTGTTTATGTTGTCTTGGAATCTATTCTAGATGTTCGCTTTCCTGCCTTGTTTTTTTGAGCGTAACTGCTTGCTTGAGAATAGCATTGATGCTCATGTGATAATGACACACCCTCTGCCAATGTTTCATGGAGACATCAGCCATTGATGGAGCTGCGCATTCTTTATATCTACTTATCAACATTTTGAAAACCGTTCAAAATATCACCAGGTTGATGTTTTGTTTGATTGCTGGCACTGGGCAAACAAGAAGTCACAAGCTCTTGCTTGTCAAGGATACTAATATGCATTTGTCTTCATTCACTCTTTTAGGAAAAGACGTTGTTTGAGGGAATAGGGACCAGGCGCAGAATTTGCCCCGTCGTAGTACTATTACAGTTTTAGAGAGGTTTTTGGATTTGGGATCGGCGAGGATCTGCGCATGAGTTCCTCCCAGAGTCTGTGACGTGCTACGGCATGTCACAGACCAACCTATCTAAAGCCATGTCCCCGTGCTGGGCTTTATACTCGGTCGCTCATCTTTCTCCCTCCCCATCGATCACCACTCCTCTTTCTAACTTACCAACTGAATTCAAGAGTATGATGGTGGAAGAAAGGATGAAGGTTGGGCGCGAGATACATAGATATATATATGATATATATGCTAACCCACATCCGCCAACTTTCACAGGACGGAGTTTTCAAAACCCATAGCTGTTTGCTGTGATAGATTCTCACGCAGGTCTACCGGACGAGCAAAATCGCAGAGAAGTGCAAGATCATTCACATATGAAAGGACAAGAAATCAAATCTCAGACAACAAAAACCTCAAATAGTAAGGAAATCAAAAGGCCCTTGTTTGGACCTTTTATTTTCCTTACTATGCAGTGTGATACTCCGGAATGATGGCATAGAGCTGCATTCTACTCTCAAGATAGAAGAGTGGAAGATGCTGCGCCTCACTGGAACCTTGTGAGGCATGACAAGAAGGAATGGACTAAATTGGGTAAATCCACTAACATACTTGAAATTAAGCAAAATGTGATGTCTATGGTGGCCCTGAGGCGAAATCGCCGCCACCCCTTTCTGTGATTTGTAAATTTGTGATTTGTGATATGTAGATTTCTGTTTTGTAATTATGTAATGCTCACATCAGTTCGCCTCCGGTCGTACAACACCACCTTGTCCACGTTATTCCTCCAATGCAAAACAGACTCGCTTCGATGAGCATTCCGTGGTGAGGTCTGATATGAAACCATTCGGAACGAATAAAACCTGACAGTGCAACCGTTGGAAACAAGCGAACTGTTTGAGGTGAGTAGCTGTTTGGAACGAAAAATTAGTCTCTGTTAGTTTGCTTGAAAGATTGCCTCCCTTAAATCTCGAGACACGCCTACTGTCTAGGCACTCGTCTCTGAATTTAGGGGTGCAGAAATCAATGCTCCTCTCAAATTTTAGCTAGCATCAAACAGGCAGCTAATGGTTTTCCCAATACGAGTTTGGGCTGACTCCTGTCCTGTGAGCGGAGTCTGTTGTCCGGCTGTTTTCTTCTACTACATTTCTGCTATAAATAAAGAACACTCCAAGATAGAATAGCAAGTCAAACAATCAGTAATTTTTTTTGTTCATTTCCTTCAAGTCTTTATCATTGTCACTACCTCCTCTTGCTTCCTGTTTCTTGCGCTCAATATATGATGGATCAATACAAAGATGAATACAAAAAGCCTTACAGCCTTACTCCATACCAAAAACAGCTCCTTGAACATCTTCTTCCACAATATTGTCATCAGCGAATGTCCCAGGACAGTATGGTAGATGCTCTTCATAACTTGGGAATTCCAGTGGCAAAGCGAAGTCTCCAGCGTCATCTAGCCGAACAGAACTTGACCAACTCACCATCAATGACGCCAGCTCAAAAGGAAGTTGCTTACGGGATCCTGAGACGTCACTATGTTCTTGGTGATACCAAACTCATTGCGTTGTGTGCCATCAATGATACATATGACATTCCCATCAACATGCACAACATCAATCAAATGTCCAAAGACATGGGTCTCAACTGGCGCCGCGATGACATTCAAGAAGGTCGAGTGACACCAAATGACTTGATTGATATTCTTCTTGAGCACATTGAAGGCGAGGATCGGAACGCAGGCTACCGAACTATGCAACAACATCTTGCTGTTGATGATAGCCTTAGAATTCATCAAGAGACAGTCCGGCAACTAGTGAAAATTATTGATCCAAATGGAGTTGCTCTACGGACTGCAGGGAAGCTCAAAAGACGTCTTTTACATGTCCCAGGTCCTAATCATCTGTGGGCCAGTGACGGACATGATAAACTCAAACCTTTTGGAATTACTATATATGGTTTCATTGATGCTTGGTCTCGTAAGGTTCTAAGCTTGCATGTGGCAACAAGTAACAACGATCCCCGCCGAATTGGACTCCAATACTTAGAACTTGTCCGAGACTTAGGAGGATTCCCAGAAAGGACTTCAACCGACCATGGTAGTGAGACAGTCGACATGGCCACTCTCCAGACCCTCATGCATCATTACTTCTGTGGTGAGGAGCTTAGTGAAGCACACAAACATCATCTTTTCACCACCTCACAACATAACCAGAAAATTGAGTCATTGTGGTCTCAGCTGATGCGTTGTAAGAACACTGTGTTGCGGGATGAGATTAATGCAAAAATACAAGAAGGCGTATATAATCCTTCCCACCCAGTCCAAAAGTAAGCTTTTGTATTCTTGTTTGCATTTACAGAAACTAATTGAACATTATTTTAGGGCACTATTTCTACACTTGTGGGTCCCCTTAGTCCAGCGTGCCATGGACTCTTTTGTACAGCGCAAAAATACCTACAGAACACGAAAAAACCATGAGTCACAGCTTCCCACCGGGGTTTCTCCTGACACATGCTACAATTCCCCCAACAATTATGATGGCAGCCAGGGTTTGAATCCTGTTCCAAGAGATGTCATTCATAACCTTATTGCAACCAAATACCCCGATTCAGAAGAACTCAAGCGTGTTTCAGCTCCGGTTTTTGGATGGCAAGTGTCAAAGTTGATTGCAAGACTGGGTTATGATGAGAGCTCTATCAATTTACAAAATGTGTGGGTCATATTCACCCGCGTGCTGGGCTTGCTTTCTCATCTTCAATTCAACCCATATGAGTGAGATTTTTCATCATTGGGGATTCCTTGATGCTTTGTTGTATGTGATAACATAAATTGATCTTTCTGTGTGCTGAAGAAGTTTTGTTGAATGAATTTGGGGCTGGAGTGAGCTTGAGCTTTATGACTTGTTTGTGTTGCTTTTAGCAAACTTATACATTCCACAATGCATAACAAAATGAAAATTTTAAAGTACAATAGTCTGAGATTGTTTGTGTGACTTGCAGATATCTTTATTTGATTTTCAGAACAGATATCATTGCCCCAATTTTCTCACTCATTTGAAGCAGAACTTTCCAATCAAGTTTCTACCAATCTCAAAACAATCCAAGAGTCATTGAATTCACTAGAAGTAACAGTGTATGTTGGATAACTTGGACCACCCAAGTGTTCAAAGAGCACTGTTACTTCCTCCTCTGCTGGCTCTGGTCATCATGACATTGTTCCAATCCAACTGCTGAACCTCCCCGCACTCCTTCCATCTGCAAATCTAATGATTTCAGTTGAAAATTGGACCACTTGACCACCATGAGGACTAGTTCCTCAGAAGACTAAACTTGAACTGTAATGCAAATTATCACAAGCATGTAGTATAATGAGATCAGCATAATATATCTCAGTTCCAAGGAGCAACCAAAATAGGACTAGGAAAACCCTAGCTACTGAGTTATGCACCCAGCATGGAATCAGATGCTCTCAGATCCATAGATGCATTATTCTTATGATTCTCCATACATTTCAAAAGAAGTTACACAGGAGATTGAGATATACATGATCATGACACTCAGCCTTCAGATCCAGCCTTCTTACCATATTCCCAAAATTATCTAAAGATAGGAAAACAGGACACCTATGGTTTTCCACTGAGATTAAACCCTCTCCAGCTGTTTTGGAAGAATTTTACCAATTAACTTCCAACAACCCCAAGAAGAAGCTGCTACACTGAACCCTTTAAGATTAATTGTGATGACAAAGAATAGAATCAAAATAATATATGATAGATGGAGATGGTAACATAGAACATAGACTACTTTGATGGTTAAGCCTCGTGCTCATACTTCTTCGAAATTGCATGATGAAGTTGTTCTTTCCAAACGTTGAACAAACAGATTCACTCGTTGAATAGACCAGGATAACACAGAGCGGATCCATCAGTGAAGGTGTTCGATGCACTAAGATAGGTGATCTCTTTACCAATTTGATTATCAGGAATTGAACAGCTTCTTTGACATGTGAGAGTAGTTTCTTGCTCAATAGACTCTGGGAAAAAGAAAGTTTGATCACTAGGCACAGGTGATTTGAACAGATGGTTGGCAGTTTAAGACTTGTTTGAGAATTTTAGAATCTTGGGCAATATCCAGTACTTGGGTGACATTTATTTTGTTTGACTCATAAAACTCTCGTAATGCAGCCATAAGAAGAGAAGGATTGAGTGGCCAAATTCAAAGAAAGACAAGTTGATGAGACGGATGACCGGTGAAAAAAGAATTGAAGTAATTGAGAAGCTAAATTGGTGTGCAAAACACCCCATGGTTGCTTGCAGTTAAAAAAACATCAAGAGTCAAAACAGAAGAAAGAAATACATTTATCTGATTTCTGAAGAGTAAAATATTTACCTCCACTTGAAAAAGAGCAATCATGACCAATTTGGGATTTGATTTTGGATCTTGATGATGGTACCTGACAAATCCTGTCTTCCTACTCAGGGACAAACATGTTTCAATATGACTGAAGATCAAGATCACAAAAGCCAAGGCCCAATCACATGTTGCAATGTTTCATTGAGAATTGGGCGAGAAAAAGAATTTAATTAAAGCATCTTACCTAGCAAATTCAGCTCATCTTTGCTAGATGAGATGAGCTGATTGCATCCACTGAATTGACGAGGTTGTAGACTTTTCTTAGTGCTTTGATTGACTCGACGCTGACGAAGTCCAGCGTGATGAGGCAGTCAAGATCAAAATCATGGGCTGCGTGATCTTTTTCCGATTGTTTGATCGAATGTGCCGTGACCAAGCAGCCAGGTAGATACGAGTCACTGATCCAATTCATGCGGTTCAGTTGGACACTCTCTCGGTACAACTCTAGGTAATTGAGAGACTTACGAGGTGAGCATGGTGACAAATGTGTATGGAGCCATTTTGATATCAAGGGTTGTACGCTAGAATGGTAAATAGACTTTGAGCCAAGTTGATCAGTGAAAAAGCTCTATTGGAAGGTGCTTGTATATTGACCAAGGGTACAAGTCCCAATGAGCAAGCTGAAAGCCACACGGTCCTAAGTATCAAAGATGTTTATGATTGTAGTCCAATGCGAATAAGCCAATCACAGGGCAAACTTTTGTGTTTGATGGAGTGTGGTCATAAAACAGGACAGGTTGTTGTCAATACATATCTCTACTGTAAGTGAATTCCGGATGTGAGAGAGCGCTCTACAAAGCTGATTGCACATCCTTGATATGAGAGCAGGGAGTGGAGATAGGGCATATATCTGTGTACTGACCCTATACATCAGGTTGAAGACCAAGTTGGAGTATAGATCTTGACTTGTGAATGGGTTTCAAAATCATGTATGAACACTCAGGGTAGACAGTTTGTAAACCTGATGCACACTCAGAGAAGAGTGCTGAGTGAGTGGTTTGATCAAAGATGTAAAGAAAAGGATACCAAATGGATTGACATTAGTTCAACATCAATCCAACATTAATCAACAATGGGGAGAGAGTGCGGTTGAAGGCCTTACTATGCAAATAAGTTATGGTGAATTGAAAAGTCTCAATCAATCTCAGTTTAAGCAGAGAGCGAAAGGAAAAGTGTGTATGTTCTGCCTTATGGATCATAGATTTCTCTTTTAGATCTGCTTAGTTGGTATCCTTTCATTGAAAGACTTGGTTAAGAGGTTGTTCTATGCTGTTTCGCCCTGATCAATCAACAGTTACATTTTTTCAAGCTTGTATCAAGAAGGAGCATTGTTTCATAATACTCTAAGTGGTCGCGAACAGGGCAGCATTGGCATTGCAATGGTGATGCCTGTCTCAGCCAATACCATCAGGGTTTGTACCTGATATTGTCCTTTTTCAAAGGGTCCAGTTGTTTCAGCAACGACCATTTTTAGTTGGTGGATTCAAACACATCAGACTAGCCAGTTATAAGTTGGCCCGCTTTGGTCTACGCAGTCTTTTCCATAGCTCCTTGTGATACATACTGAGCCTTTCTCTCCAGTAGAAATTGGGTGCATTAATCCTAATTGTTGCTCTTCTTCAATCATCTTCCATGCCCTATATACCTATTTTTTGCATCTCTCCTTCAAATATTCATCGTACTCATTCGCTTCAAAACCATTCAAGATCATTTGATGTTGTGAAGATTGCTTTGATTTGTGTGTGAACTGCTTTGTCTATCTGCTTCGAACCTTGAGATCATCTCGACGCATAACCCTGAAGCTAGAGACAAAGCAGTAATTGCATACATTTCAAAGCAATCGGCAGACTTTCAAATAGATCTTGTTCTAAGTCTTTACAACTGGTTTTTATGATGGAAAAGTGACTGGTGGATAATGGGTGGATTGATTGAAGACAAAGTGAGAGTACTTTGATCAAAGTTTTCATTTCTAAGACAAATGACCTTTTGATTTGAGATTGGAAACGATCAAATCTCAGTTAACGGTCAAGATTGAAGACCAGCTGACAATCCTACTCCGATGGATGACGTACATTCATTTGTTAGTAAAATTCTATCGGAAGGTGAAAGGATGAAGAATTGAAGCTTACTCATCAACAGCGGTAGACTCTGAATTGTTGTCTGAAAGTATTTTGACAAAAAAAACTCAATCCAAACCAAAAATATTTATTTTTTCAATCAGTACAACCTCGTTAGCCAAAAAAATGAATGAAACTTGAACGGAAAAAGGAAAGTTAAACTGACTTCTTCAACATCAGATGGATTTTTCACCGGTGTTCCTTCACCTTTGGTAGCTAATCTTCTAGCTTCTTTATATGCTAAGTAAACTGTGATCGGATCATTTCCATCTACTCTGACACCTTTGATTCCATAACCTACGAGAAAGAGATTCAAAAAAAGAAAAAGAACCCATGATGATATGGTTTGGTTTGGTTTGGTTTGGGTGATTGAGAATCAAGCTTACCAATTGCTCTTGATGCAATTCCATCACCTTTAGATTGTTGATTAGAAGGAGTCGAAATGGCGAATCCATTATTTGATTCAGAGTAGTTCATCTCATTATTGATGAAGAGATCATATAATGGAAAAAAGTGATATGAAAAGAGGTCAACGTATGGAGATTGAAGACACTCTACTGGCCAGGCTTGAGTCACATCCTTATTACGACAACTAGGTTTGAAAGTAGTGAATAAGCAAGGAAGTATAGTCAGCCTCATATCGCAGATGTAGGGTGCTTTGATTAACTCACTAGCTGCCATCCATGACAAGAATGTTGGGACCAAGTGACTTGATGTACTGTGCATTATCGAGAGTCCACTACAAGCAGAACACACATCACTATCTTGATTCTCATTATGAATTGAACTGGAATCCAACTGACCTCCGCAGGTGCTGAGCGATTGTGGGATATAATGTACGCAGGAAGAGGTGACTGACCTTTTGGGTCAGCCGTCCACGGTTTTCTTGGTTCGGTGGTGTTGGTGCCATATCAAAGACCCATTGGATTAAAGGGTTTGTTGTATTGCTGATGTCCAACTTTGGAGTTTGAGTTGGGGGTGTTACTGAGATAGATGTCAATGAGGTTTTAAAAGTTAGATCAGTCTTTGATGATTCGAACTTGAAGTTTCGGGATGAATTGTGAAGGGTTGAAAGGGTTTGCTGTCTTGTTCAATTTAAAACAACTTCAGCTTTGATACAAAGTCTTTGTTGATGATGATGAGATTATGATCAGGTTGAGTAGTAGTTGATTCCAATTCTAATTCTGATTTGGATTCTCAATGTTGGCTTTGAGGCAAGAGCAAAAGTTATGATTGGTTTTTTTAAAAACTTCGTTTGTCATTGATCCACTTTACAAATTTTATAAAAAGGGAACAACCTCTGTAGATTATCATGCGATAGTACAAAAACACACCAACCCTGACCTCATCAACAGTGCTACTTTTTGAGCTCTTCTGTCCAATCTGTAACTGGCGAAAGTCCCAATTTTCGACACCATTGATTTTCTCAATGCTGTTCTATCATCAATCTGAGGCCTTCATAGTTCAAATTACCACTTCCAAAGGATTTGCTGTGGGTGAAGAACTCGATCCAGTGTCAAGATGGGGTACAATCAAAGTGAGATTAGGATCAAGTTTACTCACTCAAGGTCATTTACTGCGGGGTCAGTAAGAGTTGTGTGAACCCCTTGTAGGTCACAGATGAAAGATCGGCCATTGTTTTCTTGAAGGTCGTAATGTGCAAGCGCATGGAGCATTTGATGAAGAGGAGTGCGGCTTTTCTTGATAGTGAAGTTGTCGTTTCCCATGTACTTCACAAAATCACCGTTCAATTCCTCTTCAAAGAGCCAGAAGTCAGAGTCGGTGCCATCATCAAGTTGGGCTTCAGTGCCCGCCTTTTGAACAACCCAGCACTTGACCATCTGGTTAGACAAGGGTCGAGTTCAATAATGGTATTGATTGAGTGTATTGATCAAGTGTCAGTGATGTGATAAACCAGATACCAGTGATGAATGAAGAAACTGTTACTTACTCTCAATGTTGTGACCAACTCCTTTTCACAAGGTGTGAACTTTTGATGATACAAAACCTCAGTCTTGAAGGAATTGATCACAGCCTCAGCATGCACATATGCCTGTAAATGGCATTGATAGTATTCCAAAGAGCAGCGTTCGGAGTTATAGTGTTTTGCCACGACATGATGGACTTGATCATCAAGGAGTATTTCAGCTTTGAAACACTTCATATTGCGGCCGACTCCTAAACAGGCTGATAGATCAACACGGTAGGATATGGGTACCGGGCTATACACTGCCTTCCCATCCTGTGTAATGAGTGAGAGAAGCCATCCCTCATTCCAATGATTTAAAGTTGGGCGAGGAGGGTATGGGAGAACATCCATTGGTTGGCGAGCAAGACTGTGTGTATTGCTAAACTGCATAGCTGGAGAGTGATTTCAAAAGGTGGTCAGGACGGTCAAACTGAACTGCGGGACTGAGACAGAAAGGATGACACTAAGCCTCACATTGGTTTGATTCTAACCGAGCTGTAAGGAGGTTGGTCAGTTGAAGGTTCCAAGGCTTGTGATCACATCCTTTGGAGCTCGGAGGTTCTTGAAGATTGGTTTGGGTACCCTGCTCAATTCCTTAAAGTAGAGATGATGTGAGAGAAACACAAGTCAGTTTTCCTCCTTATTCAGATGATGAAACCAGTTAGGGAGATACTAACCCTTTGACTTTGTTGGATGATCATCTTGGGCTGAGATACGCTCTAGGGGGTTGGTCTTTTGATTTGAATCACAGATCGGGTTAGTTTGGAACTTGAAACAAAGACAATATAGATGCTCAATATTTCACTTACATCGAGTAACTCAAGTTCATCACTTTCTTCAATCTCGTTTTCTTCAGTATCAGGGCCAGCGGCAGAAGCACCAGTTTTAGTGTTGACTATTGGAGGGGGTGCAAGCTTCACTTTGATCTTTCTCAATGGAGCATTGACAATTGATTGATTTTCAAAAGAACTTTCCTCGTGTTTTTGCTTCTTTCTTTTGGGTGGAGGTAATGGTCCTTCTTCTACAAGATTTAAAGATTTGGATTTCACTTCAACATTGAGATCTTCAAGAGATGATTCTTCGCCATCTGAGCTAACTAAGTGTCTTGATCGTTTTCTACCGTGACTGATTGTAGCCTTGCATGATTCGTCTTCAGAGTCAGATTTGGTGGAATTGGGTGCAATAGAAAGGTGGTAGTTGTACCAATTGAATGAGATACCAATTGTTCGCAGTGATGCTAGACCGGTGGACTTCTTCAGTGCTTCTTCGATTTTGTCTTGGAGATCATTTTTCTCAATGAAGCAGCTGTTGTCTACAATTTGACAATAGCGGTCATCCCATGGAGGCAAAGGAACTAGCTTGTCTTTACCCGTCATCTTTTCCAATGGAGGCCACTTGAGTTTTTCAGCCTCGTCACAGAACCATAGCCAAGCTTCAAGGTAAAGATTCATATACCAGTGTGGGTCATCAAGATTGATTTTACACATTTTTGGATCAAGTGGATGTTGAGTTTTCCGTGAATTCTTGAAGTACAAAAGGGACATCTTAATTTTTCCATGACGCTTAGGTGCTTGTAAAGTCTGAGAGGGTTTTGGTTGAAGGACTGCTTTTTTGATTGGAGGCTTGGGCCAATTTGTCCGATTCTTTGAAGTTAGAAGTCGTGCAAGTTCCTCAGCTTGACGATTGCTGAAATCACCAGAAGCAGAGCTAGATGCTTGTTGAACAATTCCTGGAAAAGACAATGGTGCCGGTGGTATCACAGTGTTGGATGCAAAAAGGTGATCTGGGAGGTCATTTGGGTTGCTTGTCATAGGAATAGGTGGCTGGAAAGGCTGCTGGGGTACTGAAACAGTCAAAGGAGTGACTGTTTGTGGGGGATTTGAAGCCAAAGCTAAAGGTGACTTTGAACACGTGCTGCAGTGATTGCCTTCAAGATATTTAAAGACTACTCCACATAAGTGACAATAACAATGTTGACAGACTGTCCCATGAGTTTCCCGCCATTCACAACAATCACATCTTTCCTTTGTTGTAGGTCTTAGTGGGAAGTCACGTCCACAGTCAGGACATGGTGGTTGGCTGTCCGTCATTGAGAAGATTGTATTAATATGAGAATCTTTTGAATGAATGATAAATGATTTGTAAAATGATAAAGTGTTCTGTCTGTGGTCTCTCTAGGAAATGGGACAATTTGGGTCCAAGAGACGCGTGAGCTTTAAGGAGGAAGGATCAAGACTTTTCTGCAGGGAGTTTTGGCGTGGCAAAGGCAGGGGGTATTTCATCCTCTGCGCGTGGTATGGTATGAGTATGCTTCGCTTTATGGTACACAATACTGCCATGTGGCAGAGCATCTAAAAGATACTAGGATAGAGCGAGCTTTGAACAATCATGAGGTGGACTCACATTCAAATGGAGGGGAAACTTGGAGTCAGTGACGTGGATTCCAAAGTGACAACAGGTTACGAAAAGTTACAAAACAGAAATCTACATATCACAAATCACAAATTTACGAATCACAGAAAGGGGTGGCGGCGATTTCGCCTCAGGGCCACCGTAGATGTCGGAATGTCAACCATCGTGAAAATCATCTCGTTTCAATACTACGAAGACGAGGATTTCTGCGCCTGGTCCCTAATGAGTACCTAATGCTCTTCAGTAGACTCAAAGCTTATGATACAAAAATGATTCGATTCAAAAACCGGCTGCCAATTCTTAGGCGGTTTTTGGAAGCTTCAAAGCCTTGCACATCAGTATGCCATCTGTACAAAGCTGTAGACTTTCGGGAGGGTTCTGACCAGTTCCGACTGAGAAAAAACCGGCGTCAAACCTGTTTTCAAGTCGGCGTGGTTTATCAATCCCCTTCTTTTTCTTCTACCTTTTATTCCTTATCTAATCATAATTATAATTTTTAATTTTTAAATTTATCAAAAGAAGTTTTCTTTTGTTTTTTGTAATTAAGTATAATTAACAAAACGATCGAATCGAAATCGAAATCGATTCGATCCGTTTCTAATTATCTTTTCATGTTTTTAAATTCTCTTTTTTATTTTTATATTCGATTTAACTTTCATCTTAATTAATTTGTTTATCTTCTTCTTTTTTTATTTTTCTTCTTTTTTTAATTTTAACTCTTGCAGTGATCATCTAGAACGAGTGTTTCTTAATTCCATTTCGAATTCGATCGTTTTCCAATCGAAAATCCTTCGAAATCGTTTTCTTTATCCAATCGATTTCATATTTCTTTTTCTTCTAAATGATCTTCAATTTGATTTTGAATTTTCAAATTTGATTTTTCTTTAATTTTTCTTTTAAATTATTTTTATTTCTAATAATATGAAAACCAAATCGTAATCGATTCGATTTTCCGTTCGATTTTCTTTTTCTTTTTAAACATTCTTGGTTTTTTTTATTTTGTTGTTCTTTTTTTTCTTTGTCTTTTTCAACTTTTAAATGACGTTGTATTAATAATTTTTTAGATTTTTAAAGAATTGTTTTTAAAGTCTTTTATTGAAATTATAAAAGTCTTTTAAAAAATTTTAAGTTATCATCTGAAATTAATTTTTGATAATAAATGAGATATATGTGAGTACTAGATTAAGAATAAGATTTTTGATTTTTCATTCGAGCCAAATCTTGAGAGTGATCAATTCAAAATAAAAAGAATAAAAATTAAAAAAAATTCAATTGATTTCCATAAATAGCCCACCACATCCTCCTCTTTTTCTCTAAACTGCCCCCAGTTTACGTTCCATCCATTAAAAATTAATTTTTAAAACTTTCTCTTTTAAATATCCTCCAAAATCATAAATTCAATTAACTCCTTCAACAATTTTTATTTATCAATAAAGATGAATCAATGACCTAATTTTCATGGTGTTTGTGATCAATGTGCACCTTCAGAGATTGTCTGTACATTTTCTATACCTTCTAGTACTACACCTGGTCATTGGAGATGTGATAGTTGCAGGTTTTTTGGACTTTTTTGTAGTAAGTTCTTCTTTTCTTTTTTGGTCTTTTTTAATTTTAATTTGATTTTTATTTAATAACTTCAACAATTTAATTATGAAACTAATATAATATGATGTTCTTCTCTTATTTAAATATAGACTACCCTGAAACCTTCTTTGAATCTACTCCTGCTTCTCCTCCAGCTATTCCACCTACTCCACCAGTTATTCAACCATCCTCACCTTATGAAGATTGGAGTCATTTGATTGGATTTTTACCTGAACATCTTTCACCTACTCCTCCTCCTCCTTCCATGTCCATTCAGTCCTTTGTAACCATCTATCCTACTGAAGATCCCTTTTTTACTGATTTGACTCATCATCATTTGGATTGGAAGAATGACCATTCTACTGAGTTAGCCTGGACTGTTTGGCGCCATTTTGACAATGCTTTAAGGATTATTAAAGGTGCTGGTTTTGAAATTCCCAGTTTAGCCAACAATTCCTATAATATCAGTAAAGACATTGTAATTGGTGAATATATTGCTAGATTTAGTGATACTGGTAGAACTCCCCCTAATCTTGGTTCTTTCATTCCTTTTCCCCATCATGCATCACTGAATCTAGCTATATAATCACCAATCACAATATCTCTACTAATATCATAAGAGTTGTTTGCTAGATTAGGTATTTCTACACCAGTATCCTTAATAATTCTCAAGGCATTATCAAAATGATGCCATACTGTCCAAGCAAGCTCTGTTGAATGGTCATTTTTCCAGTCCAAGCTATGATTGGTTAAATCAGTGAAATAGGGGTCTTCAGTGGGGTATGTAGTTTCAAAAGACTGGGGGGAGATGGAAGGAGGAGGAGGAGTATGTTCAATAAAAAAAACTAATTAAGTGGCTCCAATCCTCATATGGTGATGAAGATTGAATGACTGGAGGAGTAGTTGGGATAGCTGGAGGAGAGGCTGGAGGAGCTTCAAAAATTGTTTCAGGGTAGTCTGTATTTAAACAAAGGAAAGAACAATTTATTATTAATAGAATCATTGAAGTTATTAAATTAAAATTAATTAAAATTAAAATTCAAAGAGAAGGAATGAAGAAATGAACTTACTACAAGGAAACCCAAAAAATCTACAACTGTGACATCTCCAATGACCAGGTGTAGTACTGGGAGGAGTAGAAAAGGTACAAACAATTTCTGATGGTGCACACTGATCACAGACACCATGGAAATTTGGGCCAGAATCCATCTTTATTTATAGATAAAAAACAAGTTATTGAAGGAGTTATGTAGATTTGAATTAATTTATGAAGGATATTTTTTAAGAGATAAAGGCTATAATAAAAAAAATTATGAGAAGGTAAACTGGGTGCAGTTTAAAGAAAAAGAGGAGGATGTGGTTAGATACTTATGTGGATCAATCAAAGAAAAATTTGATTTTTTTATTATATTTTAAAAATTTCATTACTCTCTTAATTTACTTGAGTCAAATTCAAAAACTCATTTTAAATTTAATACACTTATATGGCTCATTTATTATTAGAAGTTCTTTTTTTGAGAATGGCTCATGTTATTATTAGAATCTATTTAAAGATTCAAGACCTTGAAGTAAATCTTTTTAAAAAATTATATTTCAAATTTATTTAATTCAAATTTTATAAACAATCATCTTAAAGAACAGAAAAGAAGAATTTGAATTAAAAATAAATACATTTGATAGTTAGAGTTCAAAGAAAAAGATTTCAAAACAAAGATTATTAATATTTAAAATTAATAAGTTGAATCAAGCATTTGAATGAATCAAATTTAGAAAACAATTGATTTAAAATAGTTATATCATTTCAAAAGAAAAATAAATTTTGAAAAATATATATATATAACTTAAATTTAAATAAAAAGGGAAAGAAAATGAAAAACAAGCAAATTTGAAAATGAATGAAACCAGTTGGTTGATCTTCTTTTGAGAAGATCAATGTTTTTTAAAAAAAATTAAACAGATTGAATTTAAAAAGAGTATGATTGACATTTTGAAATTGATTAAAGAAGATGTGAAAATGCCGCATCATATAGTACATTAAGATCTCCCTTTTTTCTGTACAACCTCATTTTCTTTTGGTTTTGCCTGATTTCCTTCAACTCAACAATATCTAATCAAAAATCACAAAAAACATCAATCTCACTGATAATGCAGTATCCTGGCTACCAGTATCTGAAGTCAGGTACAATATAGTATTGGTAGCTGAACTCTGCAAGCCAGTACCATCCCGTACCATCCCAGGCTGATCCAAAACAATACCGGTATAGTACCATATTGGGTGACTACACCGGATACAATACTGGTCTTGAGACTGTAAGGTGTGCCCAAGGACTGGATACAATATCAAGTATTGTATATGTGTTGAGGTACAGTATGCAGAACTGGATTTTATGGTATTGTGTGACCAAGTCCAGTACTGTACCTGTGGCTGTGTTGATTCCTGCAAGTTTGGGAGTCAGAATGAGTTTTGGAACAAACATGGCAGAGAAGCACAGACAACTGCTTTGGAAGAGGTATTAGTGGCCAGGGAAAAGGGAATTAATAGGTATCTAGGACTCTCATGATCAGGCGCAAAGGTTTTTTACTGTGACTCAATGAGTTTAACTACTTTACAATACCTCATTCTATGTCAATTGATTATGTATTAGTGGATGTTTTTCATTGGAAAATGGCACAATTTGCATTGGGCACACCAGTTTCCAGGAACAAAATTACAAACAAAGGAATATTTTTCACCCCGTCATTTGATCTGAGACTGAGTGGTATGATGTATCTAGCCTCTCCAACAAGTGATTTTTGGGTGCACAAGAATGTGCTACAAGGAAATTGAAGATATCTGACTGGGGACCTTGTTGGTGGACCAAGATCCAATCAGATTTCAAGGATACTGGATTTTTGATTAGGGATTCCTGGAGTTCCAATCTTTGACTGTCAAAAAATTATATATTCTTTGGACATCAGGTCCTTTTTGTGATATCAGATTAAAGTATTTGAAAACTTGGAACATGGCCACACCCCACACTTTCTATCCTGGGTGCAGTGACCTGTTTCTTTATGTTAGTTGCTTTTCAATAAGAAACCAATTAACTTTGAGGCAGACACAGAATTTCTGTGCACTCACTCATTCAAAGGCCAACCCTAATCAAATGTAAAAGTTTGCGGATCAGTAGTCTTGTGATCTTCCCTTTCCAATAGAGATGGATGTTCAGAGCTAATCAATCATGTTCATAAGTGATGAGATGCTTAGACCTTTCTTCTATAATGATTGAGACCTACATCTTCTAGAGGCATGACTTCAAAAAGAAGGAGAATAGTTCAAAAAGTAAGCCCAATGAACAAGGCTCAAAACTCAATTGGGTTCAGATTGAGGTGACTGAAGTGGATGATGCACCTGATTCAATGGAAAAAGTGAGTCTAAATTAAAGTTCATTTTTGGCTTGTCAAGCTGATTGAAACATTGGAATACATGACATTCAAACAAAAAGGCTTAATTATACTTCTTTTGTGAGTTCCAAGGTGGGCACTGAGGTCAATGTGAGCTTGGGCTTTGGAAGAACCAGACCTCTCTTAAACATCAAGTTGCCAGTGTGATAGTTGAGATAGAGTTCCAAAACCTTCCTAGGATCTTCCATAACAGGGGCTAGGTTGTGGTGTACATCACCTTCTGCCAATTATCTCAGAATTCTAAGCCAACACAGCTGGCATATTTGACTTGGAGTGAAAAATATGAGGTCTTCTTGGAATTCAAACCTTGGACAACATCTGCCTGAGTATTTGCATCCAATGATACCTTGGATTCCCTGACCCAAGGCATCTATGTTTGTAGTGCAATGTGGGTGCATTCTGCAGTATATGGAGATCATCCATAGAATTTGCCATGTGTGATCATGGATCTGCAACAGGCCATGAGTGGAGACCATCATGAAGTGGCTAGTTCTCACTGGGCCAGTCTTCTAGATTGGCCAAGTGTTTCATCAAAATCACATGTTTTTTAAGGGCAGTACCTTTTCCATTGTTATTTCAACAGACAGACACAGTACTTTACTGATATATATATGGTTGTGATACACACCCACAAAAGTGGGACCCACAAGATTGGGACATGACCATCTAGGTTTCTTTCAAAAAAAACCTACATTTTACATAATATTGTTACTAAAGATTCACTCTGGGGTACCCCAGCTTGTGGGAGTAGGGTCTGGCCCAGGACAACCAGCTGGAGGGCTTTGTGGCTTCAATCAATCCCTTGGATATATTGTTTTGTCACTAGGTGTTCTGTGTGAGGTGATCCCTCCATTTTACACCACTTTTTAAACTCTATTTGATTGACATCATCAAGATATTCCACTACAACCAGTCCTTCTTACCTATATCTGTTGAATGCCTAGATTTTGATGACACCACCAATGTTTTTTCAATATGCACTATATCAAAGTAGGATGTTGGTGTCTCTGGTTCGGTGCCATTATAAGTCCTAAAAGTCAAGATGTTGCATCAGACAGCATAACTGTAGAATATTGGCTTTATTGATCTTAAAACCACTTACGCATGCTGGCGAATAAACTTTGTTGGTAGAGGAGGAAGCTGATCCATTCCAATCAAAAATACAGTAGCCATCCCCATGATTGCATGCGGCTAGTAAATTTCCATTAACAAACAATGGCAAGAGTATCAGTAATGACTTCATCAAAATGTTCTTTCACTAAACTCTTCTTATCATTTTTGGGAGGTGGGGATTAAATTGAGATTTTTTTGTTCTTCAACAGGCATATTTAAGTGTTGTGATCTCTTTCCATACGCAAATTGCGTTGACGATTCTAACTTGTAATCATTGGTGTATGCCAAAACAGCTGAATATCTCACGGATTTTGTTGGTGCAACGGCCTTTATGCAATGAGAAGCCGGGTCACGAGATAAAGGGAGTGAGGGGAAGGAGATATAGAGGATTTGGCATACCTGGATGTGACAATGCACTAAAAATGCTCCGCTAACTGAGACTCGCATCCGAAGAACTATCCAACTTGAAAGTGCTCCTTCAGCAACCCTCCGTTGCTCATAGGTAGCTCCCTGACCGGGAAAAATGACTTGCGTATCTCGGCGATGCGGCAAACCTCCATACTTGACAAAATTCTGGTGCTCAATCTGGCGTGCTGCTTTGGGACTATAAGGTCCATATCCTTGGGCAACCATAAACGGGTGCTGTCCATGGAAACTTTCCAGGGCAAGGAGGTCAGGTTTAGGAATAAATTTTCAAGAACTTGATTAGAACTATCAATTAATGACTCACTGCCATGGATGTGCTTCGGCTTCACCTAAGCTTGAAGCAAAATTGAAGATCACAATCTCCACAGTCTCCCCTAGACGTAATGGATATGTTGAAGTAGAAGGGTCAAATCCATGATTGACTTCCGCTTTTTTATAGTCTGGCTGCAAAGAGGACGGATTCATATATGCTTGCACCAAAAATGGCACTTCTGGAAATTTCTCCGAGTACTAGTCGCGCGCAAGGATCTCAGTTCAGTTGTGTTCGGTAGCATTGTAAGAAAATCTTTATCACAAACCGCGTGCCCATTGACAAAATATTGCGAACCCCCACCTGCCGTTGTCATTTGTTGAGCACGAATCATGATACGCCGTGTCACCTGTTGTTCAGTGGGAGCACAATCTTGTGGGTGGAGAGGCGCGAAGGCCCGGTCGACCCAACTTACACGCTCATCAGGAAGAAAAACTCTCCTCGCTAGGTTGGATGGTGGAAAATCCCTCTTCGCTCGATCATATCCAAGATCATATGTGATTAGAAAAGATCCTTTGTCACGAATTGGACGCCATCGTGACTCGATTCTTCCCCAAAAAGTTGTTTTCTTCAACGCACGAAGCTCAGCCCTGCTTTTGGTCCTCAATAAGAAGGAGTAACGCTGTCCCGAATGAAGTTCAAGGTGGTCAGTCCGTGTAGGCTTCAGGTAAGCTGCATCGGCTTCTATGATTTCCAATTCCGGATGGTCTTCCAGACCAATATAAAGGAAAGTCAGGGCGGTGATTCCAATGAATCTTTGAAGTGGAACAAAATTTCAGATGTTGTGTTGTCCAATGTATATGCAAATTATATTTGAATCTTACCTCACACGGTACGTTCTGTTGGGTTTGAGAGTCAATGCGTGCTGATGACATTCCTGACTACAGCGGTGGCCGCGAGAGGGATCACAGTGCGCCAATGCGTTCCCATTCACTGTTAAGCTTGAAGGCTCTCCCGGCCACTGAAAAGGTGTGGCCTGCAGTTTTGACATGATCTGGGAATCCGTCTGATGATAGTAATCACCAAACAATAAAGTTAATTCCTCGTCATAAGAGTATGGCGGTGGGCCTTCATCCTCAACAATGAAAGCGCCATGAGCTGTTACAAGCTCAAAGTCAACATGGGTATGATACATGCTTAACATCATAATGAAGACAAAAACTCAGTGTGCTGGATCCTCAAAGGTGAAAGATACCAAAGTATATCAAAATCACTTACTAGGTTCCTGCACTGCCAGGTTCTAATTGAAACTCATAATCAAAGTACGAGTGTGGAGCAATTGGAAACTAGACAGCAAACGATAAAAAACATCAATTGAAACTCCTGCGCCGGTTTGACTTGGTGATAGCATTTTAAAGATTGCGAAAATCACCTGAGATGTGGCAGGTGTTCCGTCTGCAAAGGGTGACCCGAATTGACTCAATCCATGGAAGTGCAAAGTTGTATTTTGATCCGGGAGGTCGTTGTAAACTCTTATCCAGACGCGTTGTCGTTCTCTGAACCGAAGCTCTGGTCCAGGAGAGGTACCATTGATAATCACTGAAGGTCTGACGGTGCAGTCGCCAGCCAAAAAGCCCTTTGAAATCCTTAGAATTGCATTTGGATGCCAATGTGCCGCAATCAAACCAGATGTCCACGATAGTATAAGTAGAAAAAAAGTGAGAGTCTTGAAGAAAACGAAAGTCCGAATGATGGTCTTCATGGTGTGGAAGTGAATGGTGAGAAATTGTGTGAAGTATAAATAAGTTAAAGTACTTCGTACTGAATAAAGTATTGATGATATCAAATGCTCCTTGAAGCACACCTCAGGCGTAAAAAATGAAAACAAAAGCTGACAAAACGATGGAGTATCGGTTGAATAAAAGTGGAGATGTGAGGGATAGGGCAAGCTGAGAGCGGAAGCTTGATGAAGTGTTGTAGTTTAAGTTCGAGAGCGGAAGAGTTGTTTACATTTTGCTGTTTGAGCCAGATCATGAAAGTTTTGTGGAGTCGCTTGCAATTGCTCCACAATCTTGACCTGTCAACATCCGTCTCATCGGGAACGAGACAATGCGAGTCATAACCAGGCTTAGAGCAGAGCTATTTGGTCTCAAGGACGACGAATTTGTCCATTGGGCGATCATAAATTTTAAACTTTGGTTTCTCTGCGATCTCTGCGATCTCATTTGAAAGCATCACGTACTCTGCCGAAGATAATGGCCCAACCTGGTTTTTTGATAGTCCAGGAATCCAAAGTCTGTCACTTTTAACGAGTCGCACAGATTTTTGATGTTCTGATTAGCTGTCAGGATATGCTTCTGGAATATGTTCAGCTGAGTAAGCTTATAGGGTAGAAGAGCTTCAATACTCATTTTCTCGCAAGTTTTCTGCTACTTCCCTGTCTTGGGCTTCAGGTTGTCCTACAACCTCCAGAAAAACCTGAAAAAGCCCAAACTTCCTTCCTTGTTTGAACGAAATTCATCATAGCTTCTCCAGGCAGATTGGTTTTCATCCTCTTACATTAGGCTTCATGCCAATGGAGCTTGTCATTGCTCACTAGGAGAATTAAAGGCTCTTTGAACCTATCAAAGGGCAGATCTATGAAAATTTTATCGAATATCAAATTATTGAGAAAGATAAGCAGACCAAAAACTTCATTGTGATCTGGTTCAATAGGGTATACAGAATTCATGCTCATACACAAACTTCGATGAAAAAATTGTTAAAACTATAGCACAGTGAATAATCATAATCCCAGCTTGTGTTCGGTAAGAAAAGATGAATGAAGAGATAAAGATGAACATTCAATGCTTTCCGGGAGTGATTGCGCCAACACCCCATGACGTGAGAACCTTTGAGCACATCGCCCGCAGGTGGCTTGCCCTTTCGTCCTCCCAAATGCCCAGAGATAGGAACTCTCGCCCATATTGCATGCAGGCTTCCTGATGAAACTTCGTGTATAGCCTGGAAGAGATAGAGTCCTAAATGACGCCAAGATATATGGTTATTGAATACTTCAGTGTTCAATGGTATTGGAATTATTCTTACGTACCATTAAGCGCTGAGCGTCGTTCGTTTCCTTAGCTTCAACGTGCATCCTCTCCAGCGTAAACGCCCATCCGCGCGGGGTGACCCACAGCTCTGCTCCACTTAGATACATTTGGTAAACACAGGCGGCCTTGTTGACTTCAAAACGCTCAGTACACCACGCCTGGCCTTCCCGCGACATTATGACGTTCGGAGCGTAGTTTAATTCGTAATTAGATACCCTGTATAGTTCATCACCTCCTCCTACTTTACCTGGCTCTACGCCGAGACCGATCCCACCGCCTTCTTGAGCAGACCTTTGAAGAAGTTCGTCACCTTTCAATGTTTTCCATAATGGCCAGTTTGTCGGCCCCTTCTTCGGCTGCCATGAGCGGTCAAAGAGAGAAATGGGAGTCTTGTTGGGATCTTCTGAATCTGCTAGGCTAACCAATCCTTCCTTGCTCACGGGCCATTCTGAACGCGGTAGTTTTAGGGAAGATATTTCGCTCTTCAAGTATTCAATTGCAGTTGCCGTATCTATCTTTTCTTTCGGGACTACACTAGCTTTTCTGTTGCGCTCTATACCGAATGTTGGTACAACAACTGCATCGCCGTAGTCAAGTACTCGACTGACGAATCGCGGCGTCATCCATCAGACTCTGGTAGAGACCAGCACCAGGCGTGACCCTGGCATCGCCGACTAACCAAACGAGGTCAGTTCGACTGAAAAACCGTGCTAGATTCAGGTGGGCATTTTTCGCAAGGGGTACGGTGAGCATACGCTGAAGTGTGTGATCACGGCGGATATCAGAAACCGCGTTGAAGACAAGATGGAAGTCGACGAGAGCTCGGATAGCTGGATTCTCAACTCGAAGCCGCTCTATGGCTAAAATTAACTCCTGTCGATCGGATGAGGTAGACTCCACAACTAAGCTGATGGGACCCGGCCACTCAGCAAGGAAATCGGGGAGCTGAGCAAGCCAGAAGGAGTTTGTGTACAAACAGGCGGTGATGGCAGTGGTTTCGACGAGGTCAGTCGACTGGAAGAAAAAAGGGCTGATGTCGGAGGTGAATTCGCTACCAAGCTTAGAGTGCATCTTCGCAAACCTTGCGGCATGTGAGAATACACTGAACGGATCCGCATTCAAGTTGAGCTGAGCGGGTGAACTGGTTCCTGAATCACGACACCAGCAGATGGTGAGTAAAACACCCACGACTACTCACACCAAGTGGAAATCTTGCAAATTACCACTCACCTGAGCTATCCTGATTGATCTTAACAGGTCTCCTTTTGAGAGCAATATTCAGATCCCAGGCTGTAGGTTGCAACTTGACATTCGGATTTGTATCCAAAGAAGAGGTCACCGGCGAAGGAGAATCTTCGTTGGTCCCAAACCGAGCTGAAGCCCAGTCGCGTACCCAGGCTAGCTCTTCTACCTTTCGGATGACCAGGCGCGCTTTCAACGCTCTAAGGCTTCCCCTGACTCCTACTGGTAACCAAGCCCAATCTCACACACATCTCTTGACTGAAGATGGTGATGGAAAAGAAAACATATAAGAGTGCAAGAAGGTTGGGGAGCTTTCTTCCTCGAGGTTTTGAATGAGGTGAAAAGCCAGAGGTCTTGGGAATTACTGAGGAATGCAAAAATTCTGGAATGAAGATAAGTGAACCAAAGGGAGCAAGTAGGAATTTTAGAAACCCAAGTGGTAATAATAGGAAAGTGCGAATTATATGACGAAAACAAATTGAGTCTTCTTTATCAGAGTGACTAGCGCTATTATCGTAACTAGGACTGGAAGATGGCCAACCACGGAATAAGGTGTATATAAAACTTCGAGATGGATCAAAAGATGACGAGCCGCTAGAGGATGCCGTGAGAAAATCTATGGGCTTTTCAGACCAAGGGGTAAGTGCTGGTACGTTGATCGGAGGAGGAACAGTTTTCCGTAGCGTGAATTCCGGTGGACGATTTGCGCTGTCAAGACTAGTAAGTCGGCGGTGAGTCGTTGGTTGACCGGTGCGAGAGAAGCCAGCGGGAGGGACAGCACTGCTGGTTATTGTGACCGTTGCTGTAACTGCAACAGATGAAGAGACACCGGCAGCAGGAGAGCACGGTGGATTGCCAGCACGCTCAAATTCAATACGAGTGTCTTCCCTGCGATCAGGGGAGGTTTCTGGCTTTCCTGAGCAGTTCATCATGGAGAAGGATTGATCACTGTTGCTTGGTGAGAGAAAGTGACGACCTGATGGTGAACCAACGCGCGTGCTACCTTGTCCTAGTTCATACTCGAAGAAAGTATGAGAAGGGCTGTCTATTGCACTGCTAGATAATGTGCTACGGGGTTTTTCGATTGAGGTTATTCTAGAAATTTTCGGAGTCGTGTCTGGCGTACCAGGATAAGACGGAGTAGAAGGGTTTGATGAAGAATGATGGAAGCCAAAGCGCTGAGACGCCCATTCAGTCGAAGATGACAAAGTACTGAAGCCTGATGCTTCTGGAGTTGATGTCGAGTCTTTTGGTTGCTTGGAACTGGATGTAGGATTGACAGAAGTGGTGCGCTTTGTGGGACCAAGACGTGAAGGCATTGTTGCTGCGCTCAATGTTCCAGGATGAAGATGGTAAAATGTTTGGGAGCGGCAGTCGAGACGAGTTGGAAATTGCGATTGGAAACAAAGTCCCCTAAGAAAAGAATGAAGGAGCCTGGGTTGGACACGGCCAGGAGGAAATAAATGCGCTCGAGGATTGACGAAGCGCAAGGACCCTCTGAAGGTTGAATACTTGTTTGATTAACCGTCCCCAGGCCAGGATGGGTTGAATGGTCAAGCAGGGCACGTTGACTGTCATTTGTGATTCTTCTCACAAAACAGGTTATTGGAGGTGATCGCGGGTTAGACCGCTAGTGACTCATTTGGTCACTTTTTGAACCACCGCGTCGATACGGCCTTCGACCTGAGAGGCAGTAGACAGAAAGGAACGAAGCTGAACCGGCACAGGGGAAAGCACTGAAAGAAACTTCAACACACGCTGTATCACGGTGCCCAAGCGGACAAGAAAACAAGATTGATCCAAGAAGGAAATAAAACCGAAGCCAAAGTAACATCTCCGTGGTGAGGAATTTGATCGAATCATAAGGCGCGATGATATATCCTGAGTCTGTTGTAGTGCGACGCATCCATTGTGACAAAGGACAGGCTACTTGAGTCATTGAGAATGACTCAAGCGCAATTGTTTAGTCTCTCATTGGACACTCCAGCGTCGCAATTTCAGCATAGTGTTGCACAGCATTCTGACGAGCTCGCCAGCACTTGGACGCTCGAGGCCGCCAGTCTTAGTCACTTCGCATCTGCCGGCAATGTTATATGTTCAGGATCTATGTGCTACATATTCACACTCAATCCTAACTGACTTTGAGGGGTGGACAAAGAGCAATCAGGATGCATTTTGCCAAAATTGCTTCGAGTTGAACAAACGACATCACATGCCTGAATTCTGCTGATAAGAGCGTCCATAGCAGACACAGAAAGCGACTGTTAATGAAATTAGAACGCAACTGCTCAGATACGACGCATCGGTCTTTCTCGGCACTTCTTCGAGGGTCTCTTGCGTGTCTGGAAGAGATAGAAGTAAATGACTCTTTAGGCCAGGACTACAAAACACACTTAAGCGATGACCGACATGCTACCTCGGTTTAGCTAGTAGGCCGAAAGCCTGTTTTGAATGGATGCGAAGAAAGTGAAGTGAATTACACAGCAAAGTACATAGAAGCATTGAAAGTTTGCGCTCTCGAAGACCAATCAAAAAGAACGAATAGAGAAACAAGACTAATGAGAGAAAAGCATTGAGAATGGACAAGAAGTCATTAAACTTGGGAGGAAGGAGGTACAATGATTAAACCAGGTGGACAACATGCTTCTTGATCACAAGCTTCATCACATTGGATCAAACAACCCTCTTCTTCTTCCTAAAAAGATTGATCAAGAAGCATCAGCCTTGTTCTCCTGCTGACTTGCGAGACGAGAGCAAACACGTACAGTTTCTGGCCTAATTTCTTGAGATGAGTTTTGCCGTGATAGAAGGAATGATTTCACTTTCTGGCTCAAACCTGTAGGGGTTGTAGGAGGAATGACAGGTGTTTGCTGTTGCTGTGGGGTTCCATTATTGGTTGCTCGCAAGAGATGAAGCTGATCATTTTGGAGTACTTCTGGCTGAATTGTGCTGTTCTCCCGAAGGAAGCGTGAATAAGTCAGCTCCATCTACTCAGCGATGACGAGTCAATCAAAACAAACCTTGAATGAATACCAAATCGATGCAATCTTTTGCGGATCTCCTTGCTCACTCCTACAAACTCATTTTGCTTGTCTATCAGAACATGGACAGATGCTACCAACTTCGATTCTGACAAACTCCATATATGTAATTCTGTTATAAGAATGTTTGATCAGCGTGCGTCATTTTTTTCCATTTGTAAATGGAACAGTTGCAAACCATGAACTTGGATGACACCCTTAACTTCCAAAAGCGACTTTCGAACTCTGCCTAGATTTACGTTTGCAGGCGTACCTTGTAGTAAGATCAAGCTAGCGGATCTCACTGTGTGACGTAACTTGTTTCATCAATCCCATGCTGATAAATCCAATCGTTAGAAAGTAACGTACCAAGAGGAATGGCCGAAGAAAATATGATAGCAGTAATGACAAGACTGATGACAGGATCAGCATATAAGACCCAGCGATTACCTACGATTTGACCACCTGACTTGATCACAGGAATCACCCATATCAAGATCCCAGTGATAATCACACCTACATTGCCCAAGGCGTCACCAAGCGCGTGTAAAAAGATAGCATGCATATTCATATGTGAATGGGAATGGGAATGTGAATGTGATTCGGAATGCGAATGTTTTTGGTCATTCACTTGTGCTGAAGAGTGAGGATGGTGATGATTCAATTCATCACGACGTTGTTCAGCGGCTCGCACTATGTTATTGCGTGTTTGGGCGGGATGGACACAGATTTCGTTTCTCAGTGATTGAGAATCAGGATCGTCATTGGACACTATTGAAGTTGATGAGGATTGGCTTTGACTACTAGGGTTTAAGAGTGGAGTTTGCTCGTGTGGATGAGAATGATGATGGTGTGCTTCATCATCCAGACCAGGAAGATGGTTGTGATGAGAGTGAGAATGCCCATGCCCATGCTCTGTGTGATTAAGAGGAGTTGTAAGGGACAAAGATGAGCCGGACTATGATACCTGCACAAGAAAAGGGACTTACCATGGAAGAGGACTAAACCAACAATATTTGAAGCTAGCCCTAAACCACCGACTATGACCACGAGTTTAGGGTTTTGCACCTCTGTTGATAGACTCGTAGATGAAATCAAAGCCAATCAGTAATGGGGGATAGTGAAATTGATAGGATTTGTAAAAAAACGCCCACCAGATGGGTTGAAAGCTCTCTGAATAGCTTCTAGAAAGATTGAAAAACATAAAGCAACCAAAAAGACACCATTGACAAGCGCGCCTGTAAGTCAGTATCAAAGAGTAATTAGTTTGATAAAGTAAATAGTGTAAATTTGATTGAGAGAATAGACCAGCCTAAGATCTCAGCTCTTTGCCAACCATAAGAGTATTCTTCGGACCTTTTAGACCGAGAAGCAAGATTGATAGCGTAAAGTGCAACCAGAAGTGAGCAGACTGTAGGATTCGCAAGAGGATGAGCAAGATTCTTGATGAATCGGAGACGGGTTAGATCTTCGACTGACCATCGTTGAGCATCTGGTATTAATCAAGACTTGGTTTTAGCTTAATAGATTAATAGGTGAGATGAGAATAGAAATCACTCACATGAAAACTATCAGCTATGAGTGCAAGACTACCGACTGAATAGCCGACTGTGATTAAGAATCGAAAGAAATCTTGATTCAGTAAAGGGAAGTCAGTGAGATGTTGATGATGATGATATAGCTGACCTATGAGCTCGAGGAAGAAAAAAGCCAAGTCAATGAATAGCAAAGTCTTGATTCGAATCGATCGACTCATGTTTGAAGTCTTTTATATGTAATTTCTTCAACAGTCAACAGTCAAGAGCTCAGCAATCTCGGTCAACAAGGAAGTGTGATTGAATTTTTAATTCTTGGAATAGAGAGCAAAGAAGGTCCGACCCGATCATCGTCCAAGTGTAGCATAGAACTAGTTCAAAGAGTAGAAAAGACTTCGATCGATTGAAACATCTCTCATTTCACTTTCGATTACCACCATAACTTACATAAACCCCTGATGAAAGTGGAGAAAAGGAAAATGATACGATTATGAATCTGAGACTATATACCAGATCGATATCAAACCTTCAATGATTGAACTAGTCAGGCCTACATAGTCCGAGCGGTCTTGACTCTTTACCAGTTGGTCAATCAAAGTTTGAATTCTCAACTTGTTCAATTGGAACCTCAGCATCCATATTCAACTCATTCGTCAGCGTTCTGAAGAATTCAAGCTTGAGAACTTGAAATACAATCAATTTCAACTTAACCAATGTCACCTTCCAACTTCGCCCCATCACTGATCGATTTAAATGATTATCTTGGTCCATCTCAACTTTGTATCAAACCCAACGAAGCTATTGCTCCAATAACCAAAGAAGAAGACCAATCTGCTATCACTGAAATTCGATTAGATGAAACACCTATCACCATTCCACCATTAAAACCAATTCAGCAAAAGAAAGCTGAAATCAGTTTAACGGATTGTTTAGCATGTAGGTCAGTTAGTCTTCAAATGTCTCTCTTGTTTTTTATATCATTGACAACTTACAAAATCATCTTGAATCAAATCAAATAGTGGATGTGTCACTAGTTCTGAATCAGTCCTAGTCGCATTACAATCTACAACACAACTTTATTCAACCTTGAAATCAGATACCTCACTTTATCCTATCCTCTCAATCTCCACCCAATCACTCGCCTCTCTTTCAGCTTATTACAACTTATCGATATCAGCAACATTCGAATCTCTCAAGACTTTCTTCATTGAAATCATAGGTTTCCGTTTAGTCTTTGATTCAAAATTCTCACAAGCTCTCAGTTTGTATCAAACTAAATTAGAATTCAATCGAATCAATCATCAAAAACAATCACAATCAAAACCTAAAACAATCTTATCAAGCTCATGTCCCGGTTGGATATGTTATGCAGAAAAAACTCAGACAGAAGATATTCTCAAGATGATCAGCAATGTTAAATCATCACAAGCTATTCAAGGATCAATTCTCAAATCTACACAATTCTCTAAATTGATCAACGTTCCAACCAATCAGATTTATCATGTTACCATCATGAGTTGCTATGATAAAAAACTCGAAGCCAGTCGGTCAGATTTCATCAATTCCGAAAGTGGCATCAAGGATGTAGATTTAGTTTTAACAACAGGAGAAGTCCAAAAGATGTTGCAAGAATATCATTTTGATCTTCTTTCTGCATCAACTTCTCAACCGCACACCAGAAAGACAAGCAACGAACCAAAATCGCCCCGTGAAGTCACACCACATCCTCCCTCAACGTCCATCATCCCGATTTGGATTGATCGACCCGAAAGCGAAAGATCAAGCAGTGGAGGATATTTACAATTTATTATTCAATCCATTCTTGATGATCATAAATCTACAGATGTAACCTTGACCATCGAGCGCAAACGTGGTAAAGATTACTCCGAGTATGTGATCACTGCCACAGATCAAGACACTCAGAAGGTTTTGTTCAAAGGCGCTCATTGTTATGGATTCAAAAACCTGCAAAACTTGGTACGAAAGTTCAAAGGTTCTAGTGGTACCAGCAATCTTAATCGGCGAAGAGCCAAGGAATCATCACAGGATGGTCAGAGATTAGATTATGTTGAAGTAATGGCTTGTCCATCGGGATGTTTGAATGGTGGTGGGCAAATCTCGAAACCCGATCACTATGAAACTCGCGACTGGTTGGATGAACTTGAGTCAAAGTACTTGTCTTCTAGTCCATCTCATCCTATCATGATTAAACAAGATGAGGAGATCGAGGAATGGTTAAAGAAATGGTTCCCTGATCAAGAGGATCATCAAAACCTGTTCACAACACAATACCGTGTCGTACCAATCGAAACAAATGGGTTTGCGGTCCAGTGGTGATCTTGTCTTTTAATGATCTACATTTCCAATGGTTCAACTTATGTGTCTCTCATTAGCTGCCAATATCTTTGAAGGAAGAATCAAACCAGCAAATACTCGTATACAGCATATATCATCGCATTTTGCAAGACAAGATCTAACTGTCCATGTAAACAATCGTTGCTTAAAGGCCTCTTGATACACACAACTGCACCGTGATACTTTCTATACCCTGTTAGATAACAAGTGATCATCATTGAATCTCACTCAAGCTGATTGTATGAATGCCCAAACTTCCAACTATGACGTGATCTTCATTTAATTTTTCTTCACTCTTGTATCTTTTTTGTTTTGTTTTATGCATCCATGTAGAAGTGAGCAGACGTCTTCCGATAAACCCAAATATATTATCCTTCTGTAAGGCAATTTCTTGTGCTCTTTGTTTCACAAGCAAACCAGTACCCGGTTCTCCAAAGTCCCACTATCAAGTCTTCTATCAATCTTGATGTCATAAATAATCTGGCTTAACAATGGCTATCCATTGGCTCACATACACAATACGAGATGAGCTAGTCATCTTTAACTCTGGTTCAATCACCATGTTCTAGATTCAAATTCACAACGCAGAAAATCATAAATAGATATCAGATGCTGAAAGCAATACTTGCACTATCACATCAACAAGTCTCGCTTATCCTTAAAAGTTTTCGACCGAAAACATGCACTGTTGATATACTTAAACCCATCAATGACTTCAAAGCGTTACACTGCAGCGCGTCCCTTTGGATTGTGTACAAGGCTTTCATGCATCAACGTGAATGAAGCCAAGTAAAGGATCTCATTCTGTGATTGCTTGTTTAGACCAAAATAATCGCACCAAAAAAATTGAGTCAGGGAATTCAAATCCTGGGCTGAATGTATCGATGATAAATATGTACAAACGGGTTAGCTTAAAAAATGGCCAGGGTCATGTCAAACTCCAAAGCTACGTGCCATTTAGGAACCACGCTGAGTAAAGTTCTTTTGCCTCAGTTTTTCGTCTTGCAAAGCCTGAGGCTGTAAGCCTGACGTGGACGAACCAAAAACACTCCTGGCCGTGTCCGCGATCTGACTAGCCCCGACGGCGTCCGAAGCGCAGAACCGGGTATTGAGAGCAAAAACTGGTGAGACTTGGTTGTTGCGCCATTACCACTATATGCGTCTTTGTCTTCACTTCTCAGCATGTCAACTCTTCCAGTCACCCAGAAGCCTAATGCAAAAAAAGCCAGCGATGAGATTGATCTAGGAGATCGTGCAGTTTGGTCTGTCTCAAGTGCCAAACCTGGCTTTGGCGTGGCTCAACTCAGAGATGATTCTATTCAGACGTTATGGCAGTTTGGTGGATTTCTGTTCCTCTTCAAATCCTTATCAAAAAATTCCTGATGGTCTTTTCGAATGATTTTTTACAGATCCGAAGGTCCTCAGCCTCACTTTATACGTATAGAGTTTCCCAAAAAGACTGCTGTTTCAGTAAGCTCACTTTGATGATTCGCCACAAGTTTACAGGCACTGTTCGATCTCTCTTCAGCTCGTTGAAGTGTAATCTGTTGCGAATGCTTCTACTAGCGTATTTCGATATTTGTGGATGTCTCAATGGATGACTCCTACACACCTTGCCGCCTTTCGATAGCCGTTGGCAGTTTCAAACAAGACCTACAACAGATCAAACAAATCGATTTACGCAATCCGAGAGGATGGCAGGACATTAAGCTTGGTCATGAAGACGATGCCAATGAAAAGGATGAAGATGAAAGCGATGATGATGACGATGAATCGTAAGTCAATCTGAACTGCCCTATCGTATTGTTCAGAAAAACTTACAAAATAGTTCGATCTTAGCGTTGCTGTCAAAGGCCACTTGTTCCAGATTGCAGTTTTGGCCAATCATCTCAATGGAAAAGACACCCATATCCGAGCACTCAAAATCTTTGGGCCACGAACGTGAGTTGAAATTTATCTTATCTCTTTCTTTCAGCCTTGATCCGGCTGGTGGCTAAACGCGCCGTGAAACTCTCACAATACCTTGAGTTTCTAATACCTCTATTCATTCTTGTGATGTTCGTGACAATGACTAGTCAATCAAAACGCAGGCTGGATGGATATGGTCCGATGACTCACGAACTTTTCTTGATGCATGAGACTATCCGGTAAGCTAAGATGACATAATCTTGCGTCTCCTCTACCCAAGAAAAACGTACGCGGGGATAACATGGAGGACTAGTGTAAAACAACCTATGAAACTGGCGTGATCTTGAGTCTGTATTTTGTTAATTATATTTCTAAGAGTACTCAAAGCGCTTTATGGGTTGCGGAGGCTCCAAATCAAGCCCTTGACCTGATGTTTATACCTGGGGTGTGTCAGCGTGGATTATCCAATTGCTGACTCATTTTAACATCTCTTTTGAGATCTGCTTCTTGGGATACACCCACGTAAGATGATCCAAAACCAATGCATAACTCAAAAAGACTCTGCTTCGAGTTTAGGCTGAAGCAAGAAACTCAACTTCCAGTCTTGTGCTATTGCCAAACTAGCCTCATTGATGAACCCCACTACATCTGCTCTCTTAGTTTACTCACCCACCTGGCTTGCAGTCTATGGTACCTTTACTATATTCCTGACATTGTAGTTGACCCTCCAGGATGACTTGAGGTTGTGTTAACGGTGCCTGTCGTTACAAAGATGTGAGTACACTCCAAAATTTTCTTTGCCAAAATCTTGGTTCAAGACTGTAAACAGTGCATTTATGTGTGGCTTGGGCCAATAGGTAAACAGATGCAAACGCTGAGGTTTGTAGCATCTCATTGAAGAAAGAGTTCCCATTTTCTGATAGGGTATCAAACTCTGCTTCGCTTCTCCAAGATTAGCGCATGAGAAGCTGATTTTCCTTTGCTTGTATGATATAAAGGGTAAGTGAGGGATTATGCGTGACACTCCACTTTTTTTAGGGCACCAAACTGGATTACTAGGGAAGTTGAAGACAGCTCAAATCAAATGCTCTTGGTAGTCTAAGCCTTCATAAGTAATACTTTTGTTAAGAAGAGGTCCGATGCATGAAGTTTGATTGTTAGTAAGACAAAATGATGATTTTGTGTTTGAGCAGAGGATGGTTTTGCATATCATCTTACCTTAAGAATTAAATTTTACCGCTCTACACACGAAATGATAGGGTTCATGTGTTGAATCTGGCTCTGATCACTCTTCGATGTCCACGTTGCTTGAATTACTAGGTCTTGATGCCATAAAAATACTATTTTGAATCAGATATGAATTATCAGGACTTTATCTTAGTTCCTTATTGAATTTATCCCTTCCCATTGCCTCACCCACTAGTGATGGTTGAAAATCTAGGGTAGAAGCTGAAAGTACAAGACTAGCCATTGCACAAAACACCACATGCCTCAATTATGATCTTGAGCCGGTTGAATCCAAGATTGATAACTAATACCATGGATCCAATATTTATAACTGTCATCATGAGCCTTAATGCTATATAATATAAAACACTTTCAGACGGAAATAGTGCTGTACAGTGATTTCTTGGTTTACCTGAGTGTGGGGCAATTGTATTTGCAGGCTCCCCTCGATCCATACGAGGAAAAGCAGCCAATGACTGGCTAAGCCATACTAGGCTTCTACTATTTGCTACTGCCACAACCAGAGTTGATGCTACTGACACTGGGTACAATTCACACGTGAGCGATGCAATCAGTAAGATGATGGTTGCAGCAAAAGTGAGTGGAAGATTCTTTAATACTTTATCATAGTATCAAGAAAAACTGGTTGAACAGAAAAGTTGTGTTTTCACAAGTGCGCTCCATTGTGGTTATTATAATTACCACCCATCATGACTTGGGTTATTTGATCACACTAGGTCCGCCATTGCATTGCTTGCTCAGGAACTGAGATAGCTGGCCTTCCACACACAAAAACCAAAGGTGGTCTTTCAGAAGGAGAGTGCCTTTTAAACATCTGCCCCGCCAACTCGGCTTCTACGCTATCGTTAAATGACTTGACAATGGACACACATAATGGACAATTGGTGTTTCTCCTACTTTGTCTATGAGCGACGCCTTCCACCTCCTGATGATGTGTCCCAGTCCATTATTACGAAGTTTTGAATCTTTGAGCCTCAAGCACTGTCCTACTACAAATTCTACATCTAGATAGAAAAGCAACCCAACCGTTAATGCACACCAAACAGGCAATTGTTACTGTTGTTATTCATCTCAGGTGTAAGTGGTACAAACTCGTATAGAGATGCTCAATCGTTCAATTTCCATCGGATGGCATGAGAGGAGCTCACTGGGACTCACGGGTTCCGCTCCGAGCGGCGGTCTAAGCAGAATTCGGCAAACGCCCAATGCGGGAAATGTGGAACATTCAATTAGCAATATCTGCCAAGCCCAAAAGCAGAGGGTTGAACTTGAAGAGCTTTGGAAAGAATTGAGGTAGTCTTGTAAATTTGAACTTCTGATTATATTGGTGTGACTTGGTGTGAGCACTAAATGATATAAAAAATTGGTTACGTACCTGATACATTGCCACGGGTGAGGTTAGACGCTCAAGATTATCGAAGAGACTCCCGTGAACTACATACAATTTTTGTGAGTATCAAACTGGATGATGGACTTTACCTCGACTAGATCTGATGTTCAAACTTCAGCTCAAGATAACTTATATGTTGTTCACATCTGTTCACATTGATCATTTGATGATGAGCTCTCGATCTAGGGTGCTCCCTCCAGGCTCGGTGCGATGGCCTCACCGATGGCCTTGATACAATCTATGGTGTTGATATTGGTGTCATGATCAGCTCATCTCGGTCACACACACAATGTAGTCACATTATCGTCTCAATGGCATTTTACATACTTAGACTTGATACAACAATGTCTTGAATCTGCCTTCGATGTCACCATACTTTTACCTTTTTACCTTTTTACATTGAAGTTCACTTTCAGACTCTCATGACCTCGACTTAAGATCAATTTATTTGAACTCCTCGTATAGCCTCGTATGCAATGATCGGTATGTATGTATGTGGCTCGAACCAAATTTTCGTAATTTGTCACGTGACCCCCTCCGTGACTGCGCAAGTAGTCATCCAACTCATTCTCCTATCTTTTTTCACTTCAACCGATCTCTCTTTTTCACTCTTCTACCATCTTTTCCTCAATCTTTTCCTCTCGGTCGCGTGTCCAAATGGACGAAGGCCCTCCTGATCACGATATGCAGGATATCCTAACTGCTCGGGACGATCAGTCGACGTATGATGACGCGATGGACGCGTTGGTCGCGTCAGACCTGACGGGTCAAACGGCCGAATCAACGCCAAAAACGCGTCCACCATCCTCGATCGCCCTTGAAAAGGTCTCCATCCCCCCACAAGCTCTCACCGGACCTGTCTCGAAGACCCCAGTTTCACTGGAGGGCTCGAGAAAGCGTCATCGCCAACGGGCTCCTTCCCAGAGCCCTCTCGAGGAGGTCGAAGATATCACCGGCACTCCTCGAACTGTCCGAATCGCCAAGTTGTTCCCTGGTGATTCGGTCAGGACAGCAAAACCCCTCGGAACCCTCATCCAACGATTGTTGGATGTATCCAAAGCCACGCTGATTCCGAAATCGAAACGAACGAAAACGGTCAGCGTGGACATCGAGTCGGCAGCAGATATTGTACTGCTCGTCGGTCTGATCCAAGAACAGGCCAGCATTAACGAGGCCCGCAGAGTGGTCTTTGACCCACAGCGCCAGACCATCCCAAACCCCTCCCCCTCTTCTATTGCACCAAATGCTCAGTTTGAGTTCAAAAGCGACGCGTGGTCTGAAAAGATCGACGCGCTAGCTGATCAGGTGGCAAAACTTGTATCAGTTATCACCCCGGACCAACAACAGCAACCACCGCAAACATCGAGCAGCAATCAGAGCTCATACGCTCTGGCTGCATCAAAACACGCACCAAAGGGTGCCCATCCTCCAAAACAACAACAACCGAGACCGCGTACTCAACAAAAACAGACCAACCGCCCAAAAACTGAGGCGTCCCTCACACTTAACCAGATGGATCCGAAGGTTATAGCAGGTGAGGGAAAAACGATCCCCGAGCTTATAAAAATTCTCAACACCATCCTGAAGGAAGACAATATCAAAGTGTCAAAGGATGATGCACACCCCATCGTGGTGCGGAACATCCATCGCCATCCGTCGAATGATTTGGTGATTTATCTTGAATCCCAAAAACAAGTACAAGCACTACGCGGACAGGTAGCGTGCTGGCTCCCAAAAGTCTCACCCACCTTGTCGCTGAAACAAGAAGTGCATTCAATTATCGTGCACGGCATCCCAACAACTTTCAACCCCACTCGACCGGAGGATATTGAACTCCTCAAAACTTGTAACGGAGATCTCCTCGACAACGCTCTCTTTATGAGATGGTTAAAGAAAGATACGGCCGACGATTCGGCGAAGCGCCATTCCTCCTTGCTCATTGGCTTCAAGACTCTCAATGAAGCCAGTTTAGCAGCACGCACAAAGGTGTGGCATGGGAGAGGTCTCCACCGGACCGAACTAAGTGGCCCACCTCCTACCCGCTGCTTTAACTGCCAAGGAGCAGGACACACGGCAGCAGCTTGTAAACTAGCTCCGATGTGCCCTTACTGCTCCGGAGAGCATCACTCCCACAACTGCCCCGAGAAAGGTTCCACGGCTATGAAATGCACCGCGTGTGCGCGTGGTAAACAAAAGCTTGACCCAAGTACCAACCTCCCAAGACTCTTCAAGGAGAACCACGCGGATTTCCTACATCATCCCTTTGCACCTACATGCCCGGTGAGAATCGCCAGTCGGTCCCCACCGCACAACCCTAGCTCCTCACCATATATTCGGGTGGTTGACGAAGCAAACTCTTCTCACACTCAATGTTAGAACACAACATGAAGGAGAAACTCAAAATTGACCATTCAGCAGGCATTCTACAACTGAATTGCAAGCATTCGAAACATGTCACTCACTCACTTTTTAACTCAGATTTAACATCACTCTTTTCTATCATCTCAATTCAAGAACCGTACGTCAATCCTATTGACAACTTACCACTCAATATGTCAAACTGGACCCTTGTCTGTCCGACTCCACGATCCCTCAGGGAGGAGGACAGACCACGGGCCTGCCTGTATATCAGGCAAGACTTGAATCCCATCATTAATCCAATCTTCTCGTCGTCCAGAAATCTGGCGGCGAGCACAATCACTATACACGGCTACACCGTTCTAGTGGCCAGCGTGTATAACCCCCAGAAAACTCTGGACGGTTTTGAAGCCCTCATCGAGATGCTTCAGAAAGCTCCGCTCTCTACCCAACTGCTCCCAACAATCTGCACCACTGATGCCAACCTTCACTCCCCCCTTTGGAACCCCAGCCATAGCAAACAGAATGACAAAGACGCTGACAAACTGATTGAGATGCTTACAGAGTGGGGTCTCAGTCTACGTTCCCCGAGAGGTATACCCACCTTTGGAGTTCGGTCACTGAACACCGAAGGCACCTCCATCGACCAGGTATGGGTCGACGAGGAGTTCAATGAAGCAACATTAACCTGCTTCATTGATGAAGACGACATTCTAAACCACAATTCGGACCACCAAGCGATCGTCACAATCTTCACCACCACGTCCGGAGAACAAGCCTTATCCAACTCACAATCGCGGGTGAGGAAGAACTGGAATAAGGTGAACAGCGCTTACCTAAAAAGAGATCTCACCGCCTCTCTCCCAGCACTTAGACCACTAGTTACGCGAGACGAGATTGAATCGTTTGACGAAGCCTTACGCACATCAATCATCACCGCCCTAAACGAAAACTCACCGACAAAAGCACCATACGGCAAGCATAAAGCTTGGTGGCGACCAGAGACCTTGGAGCCTCTCCGGAAAAAAGCCTCTAGACTGCGCCGTCGGTCAAAAAAGGACCGCACTGAAGAATCACACCAAGCCTATAAAGCAGCTCGGAACGCCTTCAACCGCGCCATCGACAAAGCAAAGCAAGATTCCTGGAGACAATTTCTCTCAGGAGTTGATCACACAACTCTCTTCCAAGCAAAACGCATTGCGTCGGGCCGCAAGCCATCCTCATTGGTAAGCACCATCATCACTGATGAGGGGAAAACTTGCTCCACCAATGAGGAAAAGGCGGAAGCGTTGTTTGCTGCCACATGTGTTGCAACCGCACCATGTAGGCTCGAAAATACTAACAACCTAGTCTTCCCGTTAGCCGACATACACCGCCCAACCGAAACAACCACACCGCCTCTCCTATCCATCATCACACACGAAAACATAGCAGCAGTAATCAACGATAGCCCCCCAAAGAAGGCCCCTGGAAGCGATGGAATCCAAAATTGGGTTTGGAAGCTGGTCTGGGACAAGGTGAAGTCACACATCACTTTTCTCTTCCAATGCATCACAATTACTGGTTTGATTCCCCGAGTCTGGAAAACGGCAGTTACAGTGATGATCCCAAAACCAGGGAAACCTGACTACACTCAAGCATCCGCCTACCGTCCAATTGCTCTTCTTGTAACTCTCAGCAAGATTTATGAGAAGCTCCTCACCACTCACCTATCCGGATACGCCGAGAAACTCACAATGCTCCACGATGGCCACTATGGGGGACGTCCCGACAGGTCTAGCCAGGAGGCCTTGGTTCATCTTGTTTCGTGGATCAAGAAGGAATGGTCCAAGGGAAAAGTTGTAGGTGCTCTGTTCGCAGACGTCAAATCAGCTTTCCCTTCTGTTCACCATCCACGGCTCCTCGACACCCTCGAAAAGAAAGGAATCAATACGCAAACCCTCAACATAATTTTCGATTTTTTAACATCAAGATCAACAGTCCTCACCTTCAACGGTTTTAAATCCCAACCCTTTCACCTCAGTCACGGGTTACCGCAAGGCTCACCGCTCTCCCCCCTCCTCTATCTCCTATATAATTCTTCACTCCTAGAGATCACTAATAACATACCCACAGCGTCGGCCTTAGGCTTCATCGACGATGTAGTGCTGCTATCATCGGCCAACGACACACACCAACTCGGTTCTCAGATGAGAACACTTTCCTTCCGCCAGCAGCAATGGGCTAAGGATCACGGGGCCATCTTCGATGTGAAGAAGACCTTCTGGGTCCTGTTCAGCCTCCAGTCCCACGAAATCACACCTACCATCGACTTCGCCGATAGGAAACACATCCCTCCATCCCCATCTGCCAAATGGCTGGGGATAAAAATCGACGACAAACTCACTTTCAAGCAACATCGCCTCGATGTTCTAGCGAAAGGTCTACAGCGTGCAGGTTTTCTCGCCGGCCTCTCGAAAACAGGATGGGGCATACCACCAAAACTCCTCAAGATCCTCATGACCACCACCATCCATGCCGCAACCGATTACGGAGCAATGGCATGGCTATCCACAGAGCCACCAAAATTCTTTACTGAACAACTCACAGTAATCGACAATACTTGTGCAAGAGCTGCACTCGGAGCTCTCAGGACAACACCCTCAGTCTTTCTTCGGCACGATCTTAACATCACACCTCCCAAGGCCCGCCTCCAGAGCAAGGTGCTAAGCTTCATGGCACGATCATTAGCTAAGTCAAAAACACATCCCTTCTTCAACCTCATCCAACAAGCTCAGCTTTCGAACCCAAAAAGTCACAAAAATCCTTTCCACTCTTTCTTCCAACACCCTCTTCACAAGCATTTTGAAGAATTCATTACCCAATTACCAATTGATCCAGCCTCAACCCTAATCAAGCCTCAAAACTACTCAACAATCATTCAAGAAAATGAAAACATCGCAAAAATGAATGCCATCCAACTAAAACCTTCTGCTCAGCATTTGCTGATATTCTCAGACGGCTCAAGAATACCCAAAAAGACCACGGCCGCGGCGGCCTGGTGCGCTAACAACAACCTCTCCAAATCTGAACACCTAGGTCCGACGCGTTCACATGGCATCTACCAAGCGGAATACCGCGGCGTCCAACTAGGACTCACGATGGCTCTCGAAAGAGCTTCACCCCACACTCGGAGAACGACCATAGTCCTTGATAATCAAGGTGTGGTAAAAGATCTCCAATCCAATTCGTCATCGATATCCTCACTCGACAATCGACAGAAAACATTCAAGATTCTCAAATGCTTGCATCAGAGCTTCCCCAATATGCGAGTCACCATACGCTGGTGCCCGGGCCACAAAGGCATACCAGGAAACGAAGCGGCGGACAAAATTGCTAACTCATTAGCAAAGAAATCACTCCCTAACACCTTTACTAACACTCCTAACACAGCAGGCTTCATCGCCGCGATCAAAGAATGGAGAACAGAACAAACTGAATCCTTCGATGACAAGGAAAAGAAACGGCTGGGACATGCTCCCAGACCGAAAAAACATCTTGATGGCCTCTCAAAACTCCTCAAACACGAAATCGCGACCATCACACAACTAAGAACAGGCCACGTACCGCTCAAATCATATCTGAGTCGCTTCGTACAAAACACTGATCCGCTTTGCGAATGCCAGGAAGGCATAGAAACTGTTGACCACTTTCTTTTCATTTGTAGAACACATGAACAACACCGTAACAAACTGGAACACGAATTACAGGAATTTACTACAAAGATGGATAAGCGCATCCTCTCCAACCCCACTAGCTTCAGGCTGATCGCCAACTACTGCAACTCCACGTGGAGGTTTGCAAACCGATGGACCTGGGCGGAAGCCACAGACCAACGCCTTCCTCTAAATAAACAACAACCTCTGGATCCCCCATAGCGGGTCTCTTCCCTGCTTTCCCCATACTTCACCGCCCTATACCCATTGTAAACAAATTGCACATGTAACCTAGTTGAAACAGCCAACAGCAACCTTTCCCCTGACACAGCCAGAGGGGTTTTACTGGTGCTGGACATATTTCTAGAGTGTTTGATAGCCTGACGGCTACAAAAACACTTAAAACAATGAAATAAAAAAAAAAAAAAAAAAAAAAAAATGTATGTATGTGTACGCGAAAAAAAAAATTGTAAAAGAAAGTTATCGTGTGCAAAGAATCCAGATTCAACTCAACTCACTTTTTGTTCTTAAACTCTGTGATCAAAACAAACAGCATTCCTTGCCTGCTGCTTCTTTCTATCTCATTTCCTCTCTCACACCGAATCTTACTCTCTGTTCTCGTCAACGTTCAACATCTTGAAGCTTTTTGGCGAGGGGCAGGGCGCAATTATAATAATCCCTGTTTCCCGCTTTCCTTCTTCTCTGTATCCTTGTTTGCAAATAACTCCTCCGCCTCAAATCTCCAGCATTATCTTTGTGGGAAAACCATTGTAATTGATCAGGTTGCGACCTCCAGAGCTTCATCGACTCGACTCGAACTACCACTCATTTTCGCTGATCGTCGATCGAATACCAGCTTCGGCCCACCTGAAGGCCATCAACTTGGAGGTGGAAGACAATAGTCATCACCGGGTCACCATCTTGTGAGTCTCGAACTCTGAATGATGAAGATTCAGACAATAGTTCATCTTTCGCATGATAAAACTTACCTGAAGTTTGACATTGATCCAGGCTTTTGCTATACTCCCCAAAGCCAAACTTCATCGAAGGAGCTCTGTCGATCGCATTGTAAGTTGATTTTGCATGAGGGATGCATGAGGGATGGAGATTCATTCTTTTCAAATGCCAAATGACTCATTCTATGTAAGACCGTGCCTCGTCTTCCCAATCAGGCTTCAGGAACGCTTCAGTAGTTTCTTATCCATCAAGGAACCATCTCTTGATCAGTGTGCGTGTTTTGTCTTTGAAGGTGAACTTTCCGTGGAAATAATTATTTAAATACGCTCCGCGACTCAACTGCAACGCGAACAAAAACCAAAACTGACTGTCAACTTATGCTTGCAGCTTACGTCTTGCGTCTCCCGTTACTCGATTCTCTTGGTACCTCAAGTCTGTTTTCGTTTTCCTGAGCTTCGGACCTGTTCGTTCACACACCCATCGAGCACGCACGCATCCTCCTCACAACGCGGAACCAGGCTGCTTTGCCTTTCATCACTGGCTGCAATATGAACGAGGGCCTACCACATCAACTCAACGTCCGGGATCCGCTCAGCGCACAATTGTTCCATTTTTCACCTTCCGTCCCCACCCCTCCACTGCCCAGGACAGACTGGAAATGTACCAATTTCTCGCCTGCTCTCCCATTCCGGACCGGAAACTATGTTACCTCTTCCGCCTCATCGTCATCCTCGTCCTCGTCTTCGGAACCATATCGACATTCACTTTCTCTGAATCTCTCTTCGATTCGGGATGACAATCCTCCCACTAGCCAGCCACCCTCGCATCCAGCTCGATTGCCACTAAGCTCTGAAGTTGAGCGCTGCTATGATGGGTACCAGAACCAGAACCTATCTATTCCCGAACGTCGAGATAATTTGGCTACACAAACTATGGACACGCAGACTACTTTTGGAGTCGACCAAATGTGGGCATTGCAACACGGTCGCTCGCAAGTGACAACGCCGAGTCTAGGTGTTGAGGCTCCGATGAATCATCTTTCGAGGATGCGTACGAAGAAACAGAGCATTGCAGATGGTCGAGCTCTTGACATGTGTTTTCCATCTTCGGCTCCGCATGATGGAAGTTTCTCCAGCTCAATGACACCCACCACCTCGCCTGTTGCATTGTCTAGAAATCAATACACACCCCGGGAATCTTATCCTGCAACATTCTCTGCAAATGAAGTACCTGAAGTTGCCCCACCACATGAACAGAGACTGAACAGGAATGACAACGGTCCTCGGACAATCTCAATGGCAGTGGGCGACGGTTCGGCCTTGCGAGGGAGTAGAGCGCCCCCTCCGCCAGCGTTGAACCCACATGCTGGTTGGCAACATCGTTCTACGCAGGCTTCCGATTTTTCGCCAGTCTCTGCTACTTACCATCCCTTTTCGCCCTTCGCTAGCGCGTTCTCTCAGCATGAGCCAACAGCTTCTCCTCACGCGGCACCACGAACTAGCGAGCTCTTTGATGCTTCTCAATTGATCCATCAATTGCCTTCCCAGCTCTCTCTTCGAAGCCCAGTCGAGGCTCGGTCATTCGAGTCGCGCAGCGAACTATCTCCCATCACCCCACACTCGTCCCACCCCTTTTCGACCTCCGACTTTGATCCTTCAAGCACGAAACATGCTTATGCGCCATCCTCCATGGGACCTTGCCAGCCATCAGATTCGGAGACATTGCTCTACGCGCTCTGCCGTCCTCCAGATGTAGCAGGAATACAGTCCAAAGAGTGTGATTACGGCCACGTCGCTTCGTTTCTTGGAAGCTTCTCTGGTCCAGAGTGGCCTTCGCCTCCTAAAAGCGCACCACCGTCTTGCGATCATTTTGGGATCTCGTCAAATTTTTCGATACAAGCTCAGTCACTCCGTCCGATCGGTTTAACTAAAAAGGGAAACCCTCGACTACCACGACAGCTCATCAGCTGTGACTTTTGTCGGATTCGCAAACTTCGGGTTAGTAAACTGATCCACATCACAAAGACTTTCACAAGACTGATTGAGCTGTTTGATTTGTAACGTCTTACCATAGTGTGATGGCAAACGTCCATGCGCACACTGTTCAAGGCGCTCGAGGGAGTGCAATTATCAACCTTGTGTGCGGAAACGGGGAAAAGGCAAAAAGAATAAGGAGAATGAACTAGGATCGTCTGTGCGTGTACAAGCAGCTGAGTCGAAACCGACACGCGATCAAGCTCAGCCTGCGGAAAATTCGAGTCCTTTCAGTGGGACGAGGAGTGGGGACTAGATGCTCTCGGTGATGAAAGACAGTTATTGCGGTTTCGTCTGTCGTTTTGATACGTGGTTTGCATCCCTTTTCATGCTCTGGCTGCATCCACTTTTTCGAATCATTCATCTTTTTTAAAATCATTTATCTTTTTTCTTGTCCACTTGCTTTATCTTTCGTTCACATCATTTTTTCCTCGTTTTTCTTTTTCTGCAGTGATCTTACGGTCTTCACGCCATGTTCGTTAGCCCAGTTGGGCTATACCTTTTGATTTTGATCATATGATTTTTTTCACAGATGATGTTCTTCCCGAAAGCAAAATGTAAATAGAACTGCTTTGTACAAACCTCAAAACGGGATATAGTTTTTGTGCATTAAGTATCTGTTTGGAAGTAACTGTAAATTCTGTTCTAGTATCATGCATCTCTCGCTTGTTTTTTTTGATGATTAAAGGTTTTAGTGCCAGGTGCACTGTCACTTTGTTGTTCTTTAGAAAGTGATTCTTTAGGGTTTATTCTGAAGAGAAGGTATATAAACATCTCAAAGATTGATCTTCCATCAGGCAAATGGACCTCGAGGCTACCTACCTATCTGAGAGTGCATTTGTCAATGTCAGTGTTTCATAAAGGAGAACTTGACTTAGATAACATCACTTTGGAGGATTGAAGTCAAGTCTCTTGGAAGAGACCGATCGAATAGAGAACTATGCAGTTTATAGCCCCACTCACTTGATACAAATTCAATCATGTATCTTGTTCAAAATAACGACAAGCTCAATTCTTTTCCCTCAGACCCACACATAAACTGCAAGGAGAGATTTGTCTTCCAATCTGAGTGGGTGTACCATAAGGGCTTTTCATCTTTTCTAACTTCCTCGTTCTGACTCGTACACAGGTAATCAGCATATATAATTTATTCCCCAAAAGCCCATGCTGAAGTCTACCGGAGAAAGATGTCATTCAACACAATAGTTCCGGATCTAGCGAGATGAGGATGATTTTCATCAAGGGAACAAGAACACAGACAATCCAAAAGGTTTAACATGCGAAAGGTGACAAATTCCTTGCAGGTAAATAAGAGCTGAAAGAAATCAGAAACCACTATTTCTTATTTAGCCTCGGCTCAGAGTGGGACTGCCGGGCCCGAGCGCCTTGATTGACCGGCACCAAGAAACCTCGGGAGTGATTTTTTTGTCTAAAATTCAATGGAGAACGCTCATCAAGAATGCAAAGACCCCCAAATAGCGAGCGATCAACTTGAACAAACCCGATTGAAGCTACATATATCAATGTAATGTGATTCCGCGTGGGTGTTCCAGAAGGACTGCATCAATTTTACAATTTCTGAGCCTCAGCTTTAGTGTGTTTTCATCTCGATGACAACCTGGCTTTTTTGGCGTGACTGGCATATACTTATGACTGGTCGCTAAGCCTATCCTACACGTTTCGTTCGTCTTCGATCCTACTGGCGCTTCTCCTCATGACGAATCACCTTGTGAAGTGGTCAAAGTTGATTGATTCGCTAAGAATGCACAACTTATCACTCTCTTCAGTTTTGTTGACAAACACTCAAGACTGTTCTGTCAAGCTACAATTTATCAATCTTACTCTTCTGCCTTACACTCCGAACTCAACCATCTTTATCTGACGAAGCTCGAATAATTCTTATCAAGTGTGTATTCTCCGCATACTGCTTGTCAGAACAAGAACAAGTCGACTTTCGAAACATCCAATAACCCATCTTATCCTTCGAGAGTGAGATGATTCTTTTGAGCTGCAGTATAGCTGACAATTTGTTTCCTATATGTGGAATTCATCTCATCTTGTAGTCTCTATCGACATTCACATCACCCGCTATGGTTCGTAGATCACCAATGAGATCATCCAAACGTCCCTTTCCACCAGGTTTTACTCCTGTACCCGACTTCAACACTCTTTCCATCAACATTCCTCGAGAAGAATCCGAGCCAATCTTTTTATCTCCCACCTTACGTTCTCCTATCCTAAATCCTGAAAACTCCGAGTATCCTTCACTCGAATCCACATCTGATCATAGTTGTTCTTCGACTTCATACTCTAAATCTCAATCCGAATCTTTCTCACGTCCATCTACAAGAAAAATTAAATTGATCTGTCAATCAGTTCTTAACCTGAAGAAATCACGCTCTCGTATCGATCTTAGTGAGGCCTTAGTTGAAGAAAAACCTAGTAGACAAGAAAAAATCTTATCAACTTCACCCTTGATCTCTTATCAAACTGAGATTCCATCATCAAAAACCAACCTAAACCAATCAAACTCGTATTCTGAAGGACAATCAATACCAACCTATCTAATTGAAGGATCAATTGAAAAGTTCCAACCTGAACCAATAGAAGAATTAGAAACCGAAGCTATACTAAAAGCAGAATGTGAAAGAGGTCATCGACGTCAACGTTCAAATGAATTATCACTGAAAGATCAACCTTTACTTTTTTGAAATTCATTTCATTGTACAATCTCTGATATCTAAAGTTTGTCACTTTTGTTTGTTTGTTTGTTTTTTTCTCTTTCAAAATGGTTTTCTTTAAAAATTCAAATATGAATCAAATATTTTAAACCTATCTTTCATCCTCTTTCAAATCCAATCTACTGCTTCCTTTTTTCTCATGCTTTGTACATTTATTTCCTATGATACTGTGTGTGTGTGTGAATGTGTGATGATGAATCTAAAATTCGATCGAAAGAGGAACACTACTCACTCTCAGCGAATCATCCACTTCAATCTCCTGTGATCTTAACTGGAAAATCATCTCCAATCACTATCAAACCAAATCCTTTTTCCAGTTATCTCATTTCATCATTTCTCCCTTCTCTTAAAAATCAACAAATCACTGAATGATGTGATAACTTGAGGCTACTCACAATAATCAACTGTTCATAGGTCATTGTCAAGGTAAGGCTGATCATGATTCTAAAAATGATGAAAGACTCTATGTAGATAGTTACTCAATCATCAAGTATTTGTCTCTCTCACACACAACATCCATTTATGATTTGATCTGTCCAAGTTGCAATGAAGTTTTCTCAAGATCAGCTAGAGGGTTGTCTCCTATGTACACATGCTCCAAATCAATGAACTTCTTAAACTTTGACAAGAATCTACAAAATTTTGGAAACTTGAAAAGAAGACTTGATTGATGAAGACTTGTCAATCAAATCAAGTTGAAGTAAACTACATAAAGTTCACTTATACTCATTGACTGACTTTCTTCAATCAAGAAATGAATCTCAGGGAATTCTTCATCAGATTCGTATAAGCCTTGTGATTTTTTCACCCAAAGAATATGTATGATTGATTTTTGTTTTCCCAAATCGGATGAAGTCTTCAAACCAAGTTGCAGCTCACTCAATGGATTTCATTCAACATGAAAATGAAACTCATTTGAGAATGATCGAGCATTGAAGCTTGAGAGTAGAACGTGATCTGAGTGTTAAGTATTTGGTGTTAAGTAGTTTAAGTTTAAGTGAATCGATCGAAGAAGAAGTTAAAGTGATGTTCGATTTCTTTCTTTGGTTGTTTTGGTTTTTCCTTTTGTTTAATTAATTTTCGAAAACATGTCATCCACTTCATTCTCAACTTCGATTTACAACAAACTTCAAACTTCAAAACCAAAGAAATCATCACCTTTGATCACTGAACTAATCTACAATCAACCATCTATCAACACCAACACCAACACCACCTCAACAACAACTTCAAACCTTCAACTCTTTCTGACTCTGATCTTCGATGAATCTCTTTTGATCGGTTGCTTAATCTTCACTCTCAAAACACTCTCAACACTCAATCATCAATCTCTATCGATCCCTTCAACATTCTCAACTCAACCTTTCTTGATCAGTTTAAACTTGATCGATTATCTTCATCATCTCTCCACTCAACTTCATCTTCAACTCATCCTCATCACTCTCATCACTCTCTTCAAATTCATCTTTGGTCTCATCAATCTCACTTCTCCTTCTTCAATCTCATCTTGTTCATACTTACTCTCTTCAACCGCAACTTATCTCATCATCATCATCTTCACTGAAACCTACTCTCAAACTTCTCAAATCCAATCAAACTCATCCGCTACCATTCTCTCAATCCTCTCTGCCACGGGTCTTCTCTTCACTCTCACCATCGTCTCGATCATCATCCTCTCTAGTCCGATCCTTTGGTTTATTCATCAACTGATTGAAGAAGAAGATCGAATGATGATGCTCAAATCCAAGTCTCACCCTCACCCTCATCCTCATCCATCACTCATCAAACTTTCCATCAAATCTTATCCAAAACATCAACCAGCCTCAGCTATCTCGCCTCATAAACGTGCTTTGATCACCCCTGGATTTTAATCGTCCCACTTCTCATCTCGTTCGTCTTTCTCTCTTTCTCTTCAAACTTCTCCTTCATCTTACTCAATCCAATTGTCTTTTCTTCTTCCAAAAATCCTATTCTTCAACTCTTCATCCTTTCTACAGTCAAACTTTCTCATTATTCTGACTTTTTTAGGATTCATAACAGTAATATGGAAGTAATATGTAAATAATATATATATATATATATATATATATGTATCCGTGTATCTGTGCTTCTTATTTATCTTCTTTATCTTACTATCTAATCCAAAGTTATAAATCTGTTCAATCTCATTCTCAATCTCATTCTCAATCTCTTGTGTCTTCTTCCAACTTCAATCAATCAATCCATCAATCAATTCTCTTTTCCTTTTTCAATCTTGGTTTTTCTTCTTTTTTGGTCAATTTCTTTTGTTTTTTTCTCATTTGGAATCATCTAGGAGTAAAGAGAAGTATATTGGTTTTAGTAAGGTGGTGGTGATGGTCCAATCTCAGTTGAAAAGTTTAAGTTTTAATCAATCATTCTAACCTTCAATTTTATCATTTCTTTCAATTCTTTTGATTTTAAATGAATTCTTTAAACCTTTTCTTCTTTGTGGTTGTTGCAAACAATGAGGTCAATTCCTTTCAGTAAGTGTAAACCAAAATGATCTATATATATTTCAATTTGATTTCTCAAAACAACTAAACAAGAAAACTGAATCCTAAACATGTTTGAAGCACAACCCCAAGTGACAAATTTGATTTCCATGTATATAAAGACACATATATATAAAAAAAATACATAAAACCCAGATAAAACCCATCTAATCTTGAAATCTGATAACTCCAAATTGACTTTTGATCACAAATCCATCTTTTTACTAACACAGTTAACTTGAAAAAATGAAAATGATCATCATCACTCTTTTTTTAATATTTGATAGGAATAAACTTACAAGAAATTTTAAAAAAAAACTAAAAAAAAAACAAAAACCTTACTAAAAATAAGAAAAAAAATATGGAAAAGATGAGAAAATAAAACCAAGTTTTTCTTAAAATAAGAAGAAATCAACAAAAAGAAAGTCAGACTTGAAAAACCTATAAAATGAACAAAACAATCAAAGAGATCTAAACTACTTTTTGAAAAAAAAACCAAGATAGAGTTTACTTAATTCCAAAAAAAAAAACCTCATCAAGACTTACTAGGAATCTTTTTATCAACTCTACCCTCTTATTCTTCCATAGGTTCTACAAATTGATAAGCAGTAGTGGGATTCCTATTTTCAGAAAAAAAAAGAACTCTCATCAATTCAATTGGTTCACATTCATCTCAACCGTTCGGAAAAAAAAGCAGAAGAATCTAACCTACCTTTTCTTAATCCAAAGTCTCCAAACCAAATATCCTAAAACACCTACAAACCCAATGATCATCATCCAACCCACCAAAGCCTTACCCCATCTTTCCCACCAATTCGGATCATAAGGTTCAAGCACTTTATTCAAACTTAACACTCCACCTCCTATTGAAATCAACATCTGATCATCTTCCACCACTCTTGGGCTCACTCTACCATAATTCATGACTTTGGCTGAATCATGATCACCTTGGCTACCTCTTGCACCTTTGATCCCGATTAACCATTTCGGTCTTCCTTCATTCTCTTCTTCCGATTTCTTTTCTACCATCTTATTCAGTCTCAAACTCACATCTCCATACCCACTCGGTCCTCCTTCACTACGGCTTAAGAGTGTGCTGTATACGATCCCATCACCTAAGAGCAAGGGATGAAAGGGTGCGGGTCTAGGAGCTGGACGTGATTTTGAACTAGAAGCTGAAGGTGGCTTAGTCGGAATAATGTGCTGCATCACCAATGACTTTAACAAGACCGGATCTTCAAGGTAATAAGTCAAATTGATCTTCGTAAAGGCTTCATCAGTGGGACAGAGGACAGTATAACTATTCCCAAGCCTTGCTTTTCCTTCATCCTCATCCTCATCTCGAAGACGAGTTGAATTTTGATGTAAAACCCAACTCATGTTACTAGCCTTGATCAAGTCTACCATCGTTGACGCTTTCGCTCCAGCCATCAATTTGGATATATCAATGTCTAGACTAGCCGGCAGTTCAACCTGGTTGATCACATTCAAACTTCCCGTTTCCACAAGACGATCGTGATCATTCACCACTTCCGAATCACGAATCTCCCCATTGAGCGGTAAGCCATGTGAAGTAGGGCCGTGCAGCGTCACATTATCCCCATCTAGCTTTGAAATATAAATCTCAGTTCCTTCCAAGGTCGGATAACGATGACTATCGCCTGCTGGGATTTTACGAAGGTAAACCACTTCGGTGATCGCGTGGTATCGTAAGACTCGAGATAAATCTGCTTTTGATTTTCCCAAGAGTAGGTAATCCATGATCAGACCGAGTGACTCGAAAGCCTTATTAGTCGGAATGAAGTAACTCAAGCCAGGATAGGTTTTCAATTCTTCATCAATTCCAGCTGCAAAGATTGAGGCAACGCAGGTAGAAAGTTTTAAATCGGATAATGCGACTTCTAACAGATCTAAAGGTCTTTCAATGATCTGAGAGATCAGATAAATCAATGAATTACCAACCCGGATTGGTTCTACTCCCACCACGTTCACCCCACCAAAGCCAATAAGTGAACGTTTTTTGCCTGATCTAGACGTGCCTTTTCCGTCGCTATCTGAAACTGAGACTAAGATCTGCTGCTTAAGACTGCCGTTGGTACGTTTAAGGTCGAGCTCGGTGCGTAGTAACATTCCATCGCTGAGTGCTTCAGGCGGATGTGCGCCACGAACCACATGATACTTCAGCACGTCACGTAAGTCTTGAGAATCATTTGCAGGTAATGTAGCCCATCGATCAGACCATGCCCCGGATACACTTGGATCAGAGCCGTCAAAAACATCATCTCGTGGAGCAAGGATGGTGTACGGTTCGACAGTCGAGTTGTCTAGATATGTTGTGGAAAGATTGGCAGATCGAAAGAGGGAGACCAGTTTGGTACAGTTTGATGCGAGTAGATACTTTTCAAGTGACATTGAAATTGTTCCGCCAGGAAGGAAGAGTTGAGGAAGGAGATGTAAAACGCCTGAAAACATTCAAGCCAAGTTAGAAAGGTGCAAGAAGCTTCAGACTAGCCAGATGGAAAGAGAGAATCATCAGCACTGACCATTGTTGGTAAGCAGATCATAGCCAGCGATGTGAGTACCATTCACTGTGAGAGTCTCGGTGCGAGGGTCGAGATCTACTAAAAGCTGATGACCCTGAGTGGTAGTGAGAGAAACTGGTTGATTGGCCTGATGGACTGCTTTTAATAATTGATGATAATAACCAGGCTGATCTTGGGGTAGGCCAGCGAGAGAACTGAAGCTCTGAAAGACCTTGATGGCGTCTTCTGAACTAAAGTTTGACTTGAGATAGCTGAGTTCGATAGGATCCAAACTGTTCCAAGCGTCATTCTGAGGAGCAAAGATGGTGAGATGAGGCGTCGAGTCAAGTTGATCAAAGGAATCTTCAGATAACACTTCAGCCAAGATCGAAAGCTGAGGCGTAGATCGGATCAGGGTAGAGAGTCGTGGAGGAGGAGTCAAGACACGATCGAGTGGGATAAGGATTCCATTGGAAGCCAGCTGAGTTTCATTAAGACGGAGCAAGGTACCATTATCACCGTGAGAATCCACTTCTAGATAGGTATTGTGATCACGTTGAATGATTCGTAGCTTTTGACCTTTGCCACCCAAAAGGCTGGGTGGTGATTCGACAGGGGATTGACCAGGGTGGCGAGGAGGAATGGATTGATTGACTGGAAGTGGGAAAAGAAGAGTTTCGAGCATGGTAGGCGTCTCGGTAGGGATGGAGGAAGGTAATGAGTAGTTTAAGAGATGATAGAGGAGAGTTTGACGAAGTTCGAGTTGAAGGTTATCTGGATTTGAATCATCTTGAGGAGAGATTGGATTGAGGGCGAGAGAGAGGAGAGGATGAGATTGGATGGCATCGTTTGTAGGTGCAAAGAAGGTTGAAGAGTTGAGTAAGTTGATGATGGGTACCAAACGAGCACGTTGAATGAGATGAAGTAAATTTGAAAATGAAGTTGAGTTTGAGAGTAAATCGATAAAGGTAACAGTTTGAGATGAGTGAGGTGTGGTGGTGGATGATGGTGATTGAAAGGTTGATTGAATTGAAGTAGAAGTAGAAGAATGAAAGAAGAGATTGATGAAGAAAGTCAAAGTCAAGGTTGAGATTGAGAAGAAGAACATGATGAAGAAGAAGAAGAAGAAGAAGAAGAAGAAGAAGAAAGAAAAGTAAGAAAGTAAGAAAGTCTCCAAAGCAATCAAAGTATTTAACTGAAAGAATTCCAATCAAAACTACATTCTCAATCAATTCAAAACACTTTTAAGCTCAACTTTCCTATTATTATCTCATCAACTTCAATCTCAATACAATCAAGCAACCCTTTAAAACTCATCAAACAAAACCCAAACACAACATCCTACAATCATAACTTATCTCAATCTTCAATCTAATCTCTCTCCTGAACAATGAATTCACCCTTCACCAATCCTCTTCTGGCCTCTCTAGTAATACTAAGACAACAACCCCTAAGATTCACTCTATATTAAAGAATTTCACTCTTCAATTGGGATTGGTTTGCTTGAAATAAAATTCATTCATCATCATCACCAAACCTCATAGTCTTCTTAATCACTTCAATTCTTACCTCATCAAAGCTCATGTACTCATTCGGAAACAATCACTATGTCTTGCAAAAAGAATTCATCATTCAGAGCTGTGAGAAAGGATATAATGGATTACAAGAAATGAAAGGTATGACACATCAAAGTACAATGATAGATGAGATCGTATATGGACCATCTCGAGCTAGCTTACTTGAGCTCACCCCTTGAAAAGCAAACCAAGCCTGAGATTTAAGGAAGCCTAGCATACAACCCTTCAATCGGAAATCACCAGATCAATAAGATCGGATCACCTCTCTTTCGCTCAAAACATATCACCACAAAATAACTCGAACCATAGGATGCAAAATTAAGAAAGACGGCAATCGAATTTGGAAATCTTAGTCACAATCAACAACACCTAGGATTCACAAACATTTTCGTTTTTGATGAGAGATAGAGGAAAAGACTAGAAGAGGATCATCAAGACCAGACTGTTAGACAGCTAGGTTCTTTTGTATTTCATTTGATCCATTCAGAGTGGCTGGTTGGTCCAGTGGGGTGGTTTCGGTCTCGGTGGTAGACCGTGAAGATTAGTCTGTGGAGGGATCCTTTGCGAAGAATCAAAGCTGGGCAAGTTCGGACTGAGGCGAGATCGAAAGTGTAGAGGCTGATTAAATTGCGAACCGGTGGTGTCGCGCATACCCGTGACACCCAAGCCAGGTAAGTGAGCAGTCTGATTAAGACGTTCTAGTCTGGGATGAAGGTGATTACCGAACAAAGTCCCGACCCCATCTACCGGCGTCGGTCTCGCACCCTGCCCGTTGGTGGTAGGCATGGTCGATGGAGTGCTCCCGTTGACGGGGACCCTAGATGCTTGGGTAGCAGTGGCGTTGACTGCGTGTTGCGAGTCGCTCGTGGAGCTGGGCGGAGGGTTCATTTGTGATGGAGCCGGTGCCGACTGTCGAGGCCGCTTGTGGGAAACACTTGGTCCAGCTGTTGTCCCATTGCTACGAGGTGCGGTGCTAGCTTTCCTTTTGTTGGTCGGAGGAGATTCGCCACCCGCCGAATTGACCTTCGGATCCGTTCTCTCGGAGCGATGGACGGAGCCAGGGGTGGTGACTGAAGAGTCCGGGGTGTCGGCTTCGGGAAGAACAGGCACCTTATAGCCACTGTACTTCCCTTGCACACGCCGAACATTTGCAGCGTTCTGGATCCATTCAATGATAAAGCGAGTCACTTCTTTGTTGTTTTTCACCTCTCGAGGATATTTCGCACGGACTGAAATGAAGATCAGGTTGATCAGCTGCGATGATCAAAAGGAAAAGACAACTGGGAATGATTCGGGCGGCTCACTGTCGACTTTGAACAATTCAATAAGTTCTAAAAGTCTACCGGTAGATAGTTGACGTCCATGTTTACTGATCATGTAAGGAATCCAAATCATCTCTACGGGTGAAATCATGGATTTGCGACCTCGCCTTATGGGTTCGAAGATTGCTTCTGGGGTGTTCAAAGGGATGGTGAACTGAGTAGTGGGCGGTGCCAATAGGGAGATTTGCATGAAATTATCTAGTAATATTTTGATTTCACTCTTCAACTTCGGCGGGACTTGTGTAGTGCGCAAAGCGTTCATTTCTTTCTGTATATGTTGAGATGTGAAAAAGCTCGGAGGGTCGTGCTTCTCCTTATCACGCAGTAACATCACCATTGCACTCATGGTTTTAAAGTCCTAGAATAGATGATCAACCAAAGGTCAGTTATCTACATCAAGTACATCCCACAAACAAAATCTCAACTGACCGCTCCTCTAGTCATATTGGTGATTCTGCCTGCCCATCCGTTAGGGTGCTTGTCATCATCACGAGTCATATAGTTTGTGGTAAGCTCGTTGATGTACTGCGCCCACCTATGAGCACAAAGGAGAAACGTCAGTGCGGCTATCTTGTTTGCATAGTGTACTGCTCAGGGACTCCACTCACGGCCCGGTTTCGGCTGCCATCTTTTCTCCAATTGTCAGAGGTTTACCCTCCTGCACTAGTCTGAAGATATCACGTTCTTGCATTTCATCCAATCCGTGATATAGCGCGGTGGTAATACCACGGCTGAAGAAAGTCTCTTTGAGCTCTTCGCTCAGTATCAGGCGTGAAGGGCTAGGTGGATTCGACTGTTTGAAGTACCATGATTTTCCGGGCTGCCTGTGTATAGTAGGTATCAAATGTCTCAGATTGATAAAACGTGGACAATCATACGGTGAAAGAATGCTCACCTGTTCCACGGGATCTGACCGTTGATAAACCTGAAACCGTGCCGTAGTGTACAAGTATATAGGATTAGGTACATTGATATACAGATGGAATAAGATCATAGAAGGGAATGTGGACTCAACAGCTTGATGCTTGTCAGTCGTTGTTTGCCGTCCATACAGACCCATGTTTTCTTGGTTTTGAACGTCTGTGAAGGGCTTGTGCGCCCGTCTTTCGATGGCTTCGTAGGCACCGAAGTTCTTCTTTCACTAAATAGCAAAGTTGGAACCCATTTGCTGTATGATCACGGAATAAGCACAGCGATAGCGACAGGAAGGAGCAGTAAATCTCACTTTTTGAAAATCGAGTCGATCAGAGACGATTGTGCCCTATTGTAGTCAGGTGGCATAAGTATCATTCCATCAAAGCTATCGTAAAAGTTAAGCCTTACGCTTTGATCCAAACCACATCCCGTTGATAGGGTGGCTCCACATCTATCAAACCTCTGCAAGAAAAATGACAAGGTACATTGGTAATCGACCAAAGTTGCGCGACACTGATGTGAGGAAGAGGGTCATGGAACTCACTTTGTCATCTGCTGATAGAGTTCCTGTTAAGATGTACAACAGCCAAAGGAAGCGCGTACAAAGTCATTTGGTAAGACATACAAAACAAAAGAAAGTGGGCAATTCAGATGACTACACTTCATCAGTGGCGAGCTAGAATAATCTGAAGTGTCGATTTGACGCACCCTGGTAGACATCACCCTGCAATTTGCAGATTCAATTTCTCCAGGAATTTCATCAACTCCCCAGCTGATCAATACCGGCCGAACCTTCATCCTCATCCGTCTTCGGGTTCCGTAAGATCTTCGCTCGGTAAACGGCGTCGTGGGGGCATAGTGAAGTTCAGAAAGGTTCGCTTGATTGATCACGAGTTGATTTCTAGCAGATAGCGATAGGTCGTAATCTGGCCAGTGTAAGATTGAAGGGAAAGTCACAACCTGCGAAGTTGATCAAGGGACTAAGTAAGTGTCGCTGAGTCAAGGGAGCCATTCTGCAGGATGTCTTGAACACGGAAAAGAAAAGTAGGTTGATGTGAAGTCCGCCGTGCAAACTCAGCATCACGGTTGCGAGTCAAGAAAGAGAGAATATATGGCGCGAATATCGAGGCGCGCCTGAGTCATAGGGTGAGACACGACCCAAAACACGATGACCCAAAAACTAATATGATTGGATCACATTCGGTAGACTCGGTGATACGTGAGAAATTCTGTTTGAAAGGCGAGTTTTTGACCGCCATATAATCGACATAATCAATGTGATATCTGGTGCTGATGCACATCACGAGCCGTGTGGGTAGCCACGACATAAGGCTGACTGACTACTGAGGGTGCAATCGAATCTGACATCTCAGGTAGGTCCTCAGTGTTTTGGTCTATTCGACAAGCGCGTTGTGTGGCCCGCATGTGGGTCGCGAGTAGAGGTGTTTGATGATGACCAAAATAGGAGGATGAGGTGATCGAGAATCATGATAACTTACACTTCAGGTTACAAACAAATTGGCAGTTCCTTAAGCCGCTGATTCGATGAGATGTTATCGAAGTGAATCTTCGCGAGGAGACAGCGTCACTTTGTCTCGAACGAGTACTGCGGGATTTGGCTCAAGTCGATTTCAGCTACAGATCGAACGTTTGGAAGAACCTGTACTGTACAAATCGATAAATCGTTAATAAACGGTCATCTTGATACAAGAATTACATATCAAAGTGTGAGGATGGTGAGAGAAGGGGATGATTTGAGAAGGAGCGAGAGTCGAACGATTTGTAGCGAGTGGATCAGGCATGCAGAGTGGTCTACATATAAGTGGAAGGTACGGTCTCACCAGGTGTAAGGATATGCGGTCGGACGCGTCGTGGATAGGTCTAAAGGATGAAAAGTAGACAAAGGTTGGATGAGGAGAGAGAGGATAGAGAGCAGAAGATTGAAATAGTATGTAGTGCTGTGAGTTGAAGTGTAACAGATTTTGGATGAGATGGGTGAGGGCAGGTTGAGGTATGGATTTGTATGAATTGATAGATAGGGACTTCACTAGTGTTCTATAGGTTGTGTTTGAGCTGTACCTAGTCAGAATGTTGTAGAGTGAAACTGATGAGTTGAGGCAGAGAAGATTTGAAAAAAGAAGAAGTCTGCTATATGGCTGATGAAGGAAAAGAAGGGTAAGGATGAAACATGAAAGAGTTTTTAAAGGAAGGGGAGAAGCACTGAGATGAAGGTAAGGTTTTATATCTGGCAAGTGAAGTCAAATTGAATCAACAAATGAACAAAAGACCAGATTGAAATTGCCCTAACCAGGTTTGAAAGCAAGCACTTAAGACAGTTTATGCTTCTGAGTTGAAGTTTAAGCTGATATCAGAGCTGATGATGAGTTAACTTTTTTCACAATAAGGTAAGCTGTAAGTGAGAATTCAACACAGACATATCCTGGATGAGCTAATTCATCATGACTGTAGCAGTGATACAGGAAAGGAGTAAGTTGATTAAGTATCAATACAGTCTCAAACATGAGCTAATTACATATGTACATACTTCACACACACACAGATTACATACAGATGTGGATGTGATGTTGTCACCTGACTGCATGGATTGACATTTAAATTTCAAAAATATCACAGCATATCACAGTCCTACATACACAGCCTTGTCCAGGCAAAAACACTTCCAAGCTTACTTATCCAGCTTTCTAGGATATCATTCTCCAGCAAAGGTGTGTTGCAGGCACCTGTGGCAAAAAACCATTGAACTAAGAGTTTCACACACACATCAAGAGAACCAAGAGTTGTGTTTACATATAGAGTTCATTGAAATATCAAATTCAGAAGTTCACCCTAGAAACTAACATGAGGCAATCTCTTGGCTTGGCTCAGCAAGAACTATATGTAATGATATGTGGACTAAAAGAGGTGATCATCTGAATCAGATACATATCAGCAGCTGAGGCCCCTGATAGTTAACCAGTTGACTTTAAGTTTACCTACCAAGACAACATCATGGTTGAGTTTCAAGCTTGAGCAAATATCCAGAGATCTGACTATACTACATATAGAGGAAACTCATGACATCATTGTGCATCAACAGTCATACAGACCATTGAGAAGCATGTGAAAGCCTTTCAAATCTTCCATTATCATTGTATGAAGTCCAAACAAATATGCAGCCAGATCCATCCCAACCCAGATGCCTATGTAGGTAGCCTATGACATCACCCCTGCACAGCATAACTTGAGCTGACATCATGAGCTCTGATGCCATTCTACTGCATAAACACATTTGTGACTTTCTAGGACATAACACCTTGTATGCCAGTCACACATAACTCCAAGGCACCATTGAATTTCCTAAATCATACAGTCTCCTTGAGTTGACTTTGAATGCTTGATCACTACCTTCATAATCAACTTGTATGCTTTTTTGAAAAGGAAGACTGCGCACTAACTATGGGATTGCAAAATCAACGAGGTAAAAATTTGCAAGTTTCAGAGTATACTGAGGTTCTTTATTGCCGAGGTTACAAATGAAAGAAGCACCGAGGTTGAATATGTAGTGTGCTCCTTGAATCTCCACATTATGAAACCATGCTGCTGTTTCTATCTCTGCAACCTATTTGTAAGATGTATGTACATAGGAGAATGCTTAGAAATATTTCCATAAATGCTGTGAGATCTTATCAGATGATGTAAGGATAAGACAGGTATCATGGCTAACCTCCAGGCTTCCAATGAGTTCCAACCAATGAAACATGTGTAAAGCAGTTGTTTCTATTTTGGGTCCTTTCAACTGTGGATTCCTCAGCTTAATATCATTGTGATGTCTAAATCCCTTCAAACTTCTTTTGTTTATCTGTTAGGTTTTGTAAAAATAGCCAGAAGAAGTGAAATATTTGGAAAGATAAAGAATTGACATATATACAGAACGATAAAAGTCGAACAAAACGAAATTAACTAATAGTTCGATCCTTTTAAAAAAGGAACACGCATTGAAGTCATCATCGATCGAAAAATTTTTTTTGGAAAGGTCCAAGCATACCAAGGAATGGAAGAATCTTATCGATCCAAGAACAACTTGAAAAGGTCTAAGCGTCCATAGGAATAAAAGACTCTCAATCCATCCATCTCTTGACGTTTTTGTGGCCTTTACCACACGCCAATCTGGTATCTCTTATATGTAACCCAAGCTTCGAGTACATTCCTTCTTTGGCTACTCAACTGATTATACACAACTGACCAATCAATAGCACTTGAGGTTCACTGAGCAGCTCACATCGAGATGAAGACTATTTGAACTTTAGGTACGTCGCGTATTTCCATTGGGATCTCACTTTCGCAATATACTTAGTTTTTTATGTTACAGAGATGTGTGTTGCGTTGAACGACGGTAGACCATTCAGTCAGTGAGGAAATCTAAATGTAGGTTATTAATGTATAATACATCTTTCTTCGTGTAGCACATCCTTGTCGTCCCTGAATGATCCAAGAACTCAACGTTAAATGCGGCTTGCATTCATTTTTTTCATGAAGCAAATTGTCCAACTCAGGATCACTTACCAAGCAAAACCACGAACTTATCAAACTCCATTGAAGTCCTTCTGGGGGAGTAAGTAGTGGCGAGTTTGAGTGATCCACGCAAATCGACACAACGCATGCGGATGTCAAGTCTATTCCATATTTTCAATAACTTCATTCAGGTCATCCTTCCCTAGCGCAATCCACAACCATTCATCATCATCTTCCACCATTTCCACATCATCTTTCTCGTGTTGATCGCGTCCGCTAGGGGCCTCTGCGCGACCTGCGATGATGCCGTGATCTCTAAATTCGACCAAGAGAGCCGACATCTGACTTTCCACAGATGCTACAAATTCTGTCCTGGCGACTTCAAAGAGTGATCGACTAGCCATGGCTACTAATGGCGTCTCGTCTAAATGAATGCCCTTTTTGAAGTGTTGGTCGAGCGTGATTTGTTGAGCAGATGTGATACCTTCATAAGATTGTATTTGATGTTGAGCCAATAAACGAAACAATGACTTGGCTTTGGTGGTGAGGGACGATAAGACATGCATGATCGATTTCGAAGTTGCTGGACCATTCTGACGTACATCAGACCGAGATGTATTTGATCCAGTGACAGTAGGTGGAAAGATGGTAGGTGGAAGTAAGTCGGATAGTGAACCATCCAAGATACTCTCAAACGTATAGGGTAGATAAGTGGAAAGACGATGATATAGAAAGTTGTAACTACATGCGCCTATCTCAAGATGTCCAACAGGACTGGCAGTTGTATCGGGACGGGCAGAAGCAAGGGTAGATGGAAGGATCAAAGGAGCATAGATATGATCAATAGACGCCAGAAAGTGTATATTGGGTTGAGCAGCTAGCATGCTGAGGATAGACTGAGCCCGAAGGTTCCGAAAGCCGCGTCCGTCTAAATTGTGAACCAAGACACAGATCGGTGGGCGGGCTGTATTCAAGTTTGCGCATAGTTTACGAGCACGTGCTTCTAGGACTTCGAATGAGTTCAGTCGACCCGATATCAACCCATCGCTAGTCCCATCTATCTGATTCACAATCTCCTCAATACCGACCAACACATCGCCAACTTGTGATCCAGCCTGGAACCCATTAATCACCAAACCTTCCCAACCTGCTTCGTTGACGAGAGCTTCTTCTAAGAAATCGTTCAAAGCAACACGTTTGCTACCAAGACCGTGAAAGATCAAAGAAAACCCATTTTCAAGCTCTTTACGCCATTGAGGCCAGCGCTGGGTATGAGACGTTTGGATAGCGTTTGGATTGTTGTTCTTGGGGGCATCTTCGAGTGCATCAATGTAGCTGGGAATTGTAAAAGGCTCCCAATCCGGTCGAGATGAGAATAGATTGGAAGAGGTGGGATGCATTTTACTGTGTGCGATAAAGTAGGCGTCCTCAGAATTCTTAGAGCTCAGAAAACCGCGTTCAACTTTTTGACCGTCCTCTAGCTGGACCATCAGATCAGCGTCAGCATCTTCCTCCTCATCTTCAGAAGAATCAGCTTCTTCATTCAATTCGAATACTACGCTTCGTTTGGTACGTGACTGCTTGGGAGTTGCATCTCCATTGACAATGTTGAGATAGGAAGATTCCTTGGCTGGGGTTAGAATGCTAGTGGACTTCTTCAATGGACTAGATCGCTTTGAAGGGCTTGGATAGGAAGATGAGTTGCTGAGATCGAGTTGACGTTTGTTAGACTGAGATCGAGTTGGAGTTCTAGACATGATGAATGCTGAGAAGAATCAGTTAAAGTTCAGATTGCAGAATGAAGAGAAGATGAAAGTGAGAGTGACAGAAGCTAATAATCACGTGATCTTGATACATATCACACACAATTCACAAATTTGTGACAGAACACCTATAACAATAATAGCGGGGTTCAAGTCAAAATTTCTGTTCAGAAATTTTACAACTTCCGAGCCAGTTTTATAAGATCAAAAATGCCTAAAAAATCATGAGCAGGCTAAAAAAGGGTTTAAATATAAGCCTTTGTGTCTTATAAGAAAAAAAATGAGTGCTCTGAGACAAAGGTACGGACACTTGAGATTGATTGAAGAAGGACCAAGACCGCTGATCCTTGAAAAAAAACTGAAAAGAGTTTCACAACATATGATTCTTGTGAAAGAAACACGATGGAAACAAGAAAAACGGTAGTTTTTTTTAGCCTTTTGGTTTCACAAGATGAAAAGACGTTGAGCAAAAAAAAGGAAGTCCTCTAAAATTATAGGCATCTACCTATAATTTTAGAGCTTGCGAGTAGCTCTAGAGCTACTCGCAAGCTCTAAAACATGAGTTATAAATTATGACTTTCGAGCGATGCCTAAAAGCCATTTTAGGTCCAAATTATTTTGACTTGAACCCCGCTAATGTGGTCAGGCAACAAGTCTCAATATTTTAGGTGATTGACAAACCACGCCGACTTGAAAACAGGTTTGATGCCGGTTTTCTCTCAGTCAGAACTGGTTGTCACCCTCTCAAGGTCTACAGCTCTTTACACATGGCATACTGATGTACAAGGCTGTTACTTCCAAGAACCGGCTTCAGCATGAATCTAAAGCTGGGTTTAACTTTTGATAGGTTTTCGATCCGAATTGTTCTCAAAAAAACAAGACCACCTGTTTAGGTTGTCTTGGAATCTCTTCAAGATGTTGTCATTCTTGCCTGGTTTTTCTGAGCGTGACAGCTTGCTTCAGAATAGCATTATTGCTGATGCAATAATGACACACCCTCTGCCAATGTTTCATGGGGACATCAGCCATTGATGGAGCTGAGGATTTTCTAAATCTACTTGTCAATATTTTGAAAACTGTTCTAAATATCACCAGGTTGATGTTTTTTTGATCAATTGCACAGGGCAAATGAGAATTTACAAGCTCTTGCTTGTCAAGAATGCTAACATGCATTTGTCTTCATTCACTCTTTCAGGAAAAAATGTTGTTTGAGGGAATGAGTACCCAATGCGCTTCATCAGAATCAAAGCTTATGTTACCAAAATTATTTGATTCCAAAACCGGCTGCCAATTATCAGCCAGTTTTTGGAAGCTTGAAAGCCTTGTACATCAGTATGTTATCTGTACAAAGCTGTAGACCTTCAAGAGGGTTCCAACCAATTCCAACTGAATAAAACCCGCTTGAAACCTTTTTTCAAGTTGGCGTGGTCTATCAATTCCCATGTTTTATCTTGATCCTTAACTTTCAAGATTGATATTGTATCATGATTGATCTCACCTTGATCTTCAGCAAATCAAGACTGACTTTTAAATCAAGCTTTGTTCAAGACATAATACACCCAATGCATTTGATTACAACATCAAAGAAAAAAAAACAGACAACTTTACTTCCTTTTTCTCCATGTCATGCCACATAGAACAGAGCTTGATGGGTGCCAGTGGTGAAAATGAATGCAAAAATACTTAGTTAGGTTATAATATGGTCCAAGAGAGTGTTCAACACAACACAATTGACCCCCATAGCTGCTTTCAAGGCAACATCAAAACTTCTGCCTTACCTGATACAATATATGAAGATGGACATTTGTGAATCATAGATCCTGGTTGATCACTTGTCTAACATCAATGCATGTTAATTTATGTTTCTGAACAAATGCGACTTGACCAATCCATCATTTCTACATGTTCATTGTCTTGGAGGACTATTGGCGTGTAGCATATCCCAGTGCTAAACATAAAGGTTGGCAAGCACTGTACGGTAACGTATTCTCGATGTACAACAATGGTTTGGTGCCAATTTTAGAGTTTCTCAATTCTTTGGAGTTTGGTGACCTACATAGAACAACAGAAAAGGGAATATGTCTTTGCAAGGGACTTAAGGGTATCCACCAGGATTTTCTTTGATATGGCACTCACTGTTATCACTTCCAAGATATCATGGGTTTTACCAGTGCCGGACATATTACAAGTGTTTGATAGCCTAGCAGCTACAAAAGCACTTGGACCAATGCAACAAAATATAAAATAAAACAAATGCACACGCTTGGCTTGCTGCAGAGCTTCTGATATTCTCTCACAACCTCTGACCCCATAGCTTCATGTTTGAGTGAAACTGTATCTTACTGAACTGACTGCAGTCCTCATTTTCAAAACTTGTTCAACTGGTGGCCCTGTACTCCAAAGCAAAATTTTTGCATTTGATGTCACCTTTTGTGACACCATGATTGAAATCTTCTGCCTTCTTCACATGGAACATCAAATGTAAGCAGTGCTGAAGAACATATGGGCTTGGCTGGCATGGTAGGAATATCTCCTTTGATGATGTAGGGTATATATCCATTGATACCAGCAGTCAATGTGTATTCCTCAATCAGATTGATCAATTGTATGTAAGTGAGTTTACTTCATTTTTGTTTGTTGGTGATTAATCAACACTTATATGTCGCGTCTCAGCGCTTGGCATGATGAATGAAAGAAATCAAAATCAGATGAGGTTCAGAATTGTGATCTGATGAAAGGAAAGCATATCAGACTTTAGTGTTCTTGCAGAAGACTATCTATGCAACGCTTTGACCAGACAAGATACTTTGGTTTGATAGGGAAAAAGAGTTGATGTGAACAAGCTACGCAATGGGATGGTTCCCAGCAAAGTCAATAGAATCATAGTTGTTGTATAAGAGATATAACCTATGATGCACATATAAGGGAACACGACATTTGTATGATGTGATCATTCCATGATCTCAATAACCTTGAAGAGTATTGAGCCTTTAAAATCTGGCAAGATTACAGGCGGCAGTGGAAAAGGTGGAATTCATCCAAATTAACTAAAACTATTATCGAGGCATACTAAAAAACGACAAGGGCGCACGGCACAAAGATGTTTGTTGATTTTTGCTTGAGATCACTATAAAAATTGGACGACGCACTCCGCCGTACTACCCACCATTTCATGGCACTGCATGTTTTCATACATGAGATCACTTCTGTATAAAGTAAAAAGACACATAGCTTTATTATGCGACTTTGATTGATAATTAATCTTTCACCTAATTTCGGCTTTTCCTTCCGCTAAACTTTGGTGTCAGTTGTATAATTATTACTAACATCCACACCACTGAGCATTGAACTTTTCTCTTCCATCTTTCTTCTTCTGAATTGCTTCCTGTACTTCGCTCTTTCATATGTCACGATCCCCACGATCTGTTTGAACCAACCATCACAAGAGAGATTAGTAACTTAAACAAAAGACAAGTGGCATGATGATTGAAGAGAACCGACAATCAGTGCAATTCCCGAAATTCCGCCAAATATTCCCAATCCGATTGGAAGAACCATGATGGATCTTCCGGGTAACTGAAATTCTGTTTCCATCGGTGGGTCAGCTCCGTCGACTTGGGCCGGGCTAAAGAAAATTACATAAAAATAGGTAAAGGAGTCTTAGTTTCTTTCCGAAACATATCAAAGAAGCGCCGTTGAATTTGTATGTGATGCATACCTTTCTTGTTGCTTAGCCAAAGTAGGAGCTGGTGGTGTTTGGTTTGATGGTTCTGGATTCAGGTTAGCAACCGCAGGGTTGGGAGTGATAGGTGCTTGAACTTGATTTCGAGTGGTCTGATTCACCGGTAGAGAGGTATTCCCCAGTGAAGGAGCGGTAGGAGTAATTTGTTGTACAGGGACAGGAGCGGTTACGAAGGGTGGTATGGTGTTGGCAACTACGGGTGGAATAGCTGGATTTGGCCTCTGTACCGCGGCAATCGTGGGGCTTTCGTTAGACGAAGTAAAGAAAGGATTGAGTGAGAGACCAGAGGTAGCACAAGCCGAGTCTGATAAAAATTCGGCGTTGGACCCGATTGCTTTTTGCAGAGGCGGAGAGAATATATGTAAATGCTCGGATACTAAGCAGATTTTTTTTATTTGCTCATTCCGCAGAGGGAAGTCAGTCACTCACATCGAGGCAAGCTGCGTTTGAATAACCCCCAAGGGGAGTCTCTAACAAAATTCGAACGCTTCTTCATCCTAGTGGTAAGATCGAAAAATCGGCTTTCCATCTCGATTCCACTTCCCACAAGTCGTATTCGAGAAGGTGAGGATCCGTATTCAAGTTGGTTTCTCTTGTTGAGACCCAAGGCACGGTTTGAATGAGGAATCAAGTTGAGATGGAAGGTTCCTATAAGGACTACCTCCATGTCGGCACAATGAGATGTGTAATGAGGGTTATTGGGATTAATCAGATGCTCTGGATCATCTGTTGGCGCGAGTGGAGATTGGGTAAAGTCGAGGGTCCCGGCTTTACTAGACTGGAGGAATTCGGGTGAAGGCTCCGAATAATTTTTGGTTTCAGGACTTGGAAATGATATTGCAAGTCTTGCGGAATGCGAAAAGTCTTCTAGATCGATGTTACTCTTTGTTTCTAACTCACTTCTATTTCCTATTCGAAATACACTGAGGTAGCCACCAAAAGAGGACGAGGTGTGATCAACAAATCCCAATGAATAACACGTCAACACTAGGAAATTGAAGGTCAAAGGACGCCGAAAATCAGCAAGCATTGAAAAGAGAGAAATTGATCAAAACTGACCGCCAGGTGAGATTTTATTTCCATCCTGATGAGCAACCTCTCGCAAGTATTGAACGCATCCTTCAGCTACTGAAGTCATGAACAACGCACTGCTCTCATCCTCTGTTAAAGTTAATTGGTTCGAAAGATCGCGTCTATTGATCCTGAGTGGCGAAGATTGTATCAAACCAGCGGAGAGTAGTGGAGACGATAAGTCTCTCTGCACTCTGTTCTGGCCATTTATATTCTGCGAGCCATCTAGCGTGTTTGGAGAATTTTGGGAGAAGGAGACAGCGCAGGTTGATGAACTGAGTCCGGAAAGCTGATTAGATGATATAGGTGGGGATGCGGAGTTTCGTTGAGGTTGCACTAGGGTTAAACAAAAATTGGTAAGTGTTTTTCGCCCTCGTGGAAGAAAGAAATGTCTTGAATGCGGAATTTTTTTATTGTTGTACAAAGAAGAACCTTTCACGTTTGTCCATATTGCTATCAAGAGGCTTACCTAATCTTACAATTTGAGTACGCGTTTCGCCGGGAGAAGTGATCCTATCTACAGCAGAAGTTGTACCGGCGAGTTCAGACAGTGGTCCAAAAGTACTTCGGGTCCGATGGCGATATTTGGAAGATGATGTGATGAGACCAGCAAACACGCAAATTGATATTGCAACGACACCAGGTCTATTTTTTCTCATCTTGAGAAGAATGGAGGAAAGGGAAGAGATTTGGGGCAGATGCCACCCGGAAAATTCTAGTTACCAACCTTTAGGGCAGGACAGGAGAGGACGGAGAAACACGATAAAGCGATACTCCGCAAATTAAGACTATAAGGAGGATACTCGCATAGACCTGCTAGCAAGACCCAACACCTGAATCGAAAGTGTTGAAGGAGTGAAGTTAAGTTCTCTAGCGAGCGAGATTGAATTTGCTAATCAACAAAGGAAAAGATTTTTCGGAGAGGGAAAAAACTCGTGTCTGAGGGCCAAGTATGAAGCATGGAAAACTCCACGCTAGAGCAGCGAAAGTGAAGGAGAGCTGGAGAACGCTGAAGGGCTAGTTTGGGAGAATCGGGTCTCCAAGCAAAAGTGAAAACTCCTCCAGGCGATGTTGATAATGAAGAATGGCTTGGCTTTCAGGATGATGGAAATTGAGTTTTTGCCTGGAATGGAACTCAAGAAGGTGATCCCGAGAAGCCAGAACGTGGCAGTTTGAAAAATGGTCTGAACGATCAAAGTACGTATCACGTCACACACTTTACTCGATCACAACTCAGACACCTGGTGAGTCAATCAAGACCATGGAGGATCGATGACAAAGGAAAAGATTTGAGCTGAATCTGATTAAGATGGTGAGATTGATGATGGATACCGCCCTAGTCCTGATCGACACAAGGACGGAAACACGAAGGGATGATGAACCATTTCATTGGATTAGCGAATTCCAAACATATATTTTCGACAACGAGACTGATGAACATGCTCCGACATGCGTGTTGGCCTAAGCTTACAGCCGTTGTAAAATTTAATGGCAGTTTTTGGACAAATTGTGTCGTCGCCGGATTTTTCTTTGAAGTCAAAAACCCAAGAAAATTCCATTCTCAGACAGAACTTTCTTGTATCCATTTTGGAATAGACACGAAAGTTCTTCATTTTCTCTTCATGAACTCTTTGCCCCCTCCTTCACTTCCAGCTATTTGTGTTTCAAAGCACAAATAGCGGGAAATAGATGGCAACAATTGCTTATGATATGGCATATTTCCCCTTTTCTCAATAAATAAAGCCTTAATTTTTACCATACCCATCTGATTTTTCACCTTTGGTGATTGAACTTCCCCACCGAAGGGTTTATAGAGAGAGAGGAAATGAATAGCTTACCTGTTGAATCTCAAAATACAGTACAATAAAGTCCAAAGTGAAAAAGTATGGCCTGAGACCAGCAGGAATTTTGAGCAGTTTTTCTTGAACCCCCATTTGGGGGTTTCAAACTTTGTGCAACCTCACAAGAAATTGAGAAGAGCTTCTTCAAGATCTGCCATGTCTCCTTGTAGTGGTTTTATCCTGTCACCAATTGTAGATTGTGAGAAAATTGGATTCCAAGATCATGTGATGTTGAAGGGGTCAAGCGTTGAATAGGATGAAATTTCATTGAGACACAGGTCTGACTTACTGTGTTGTGATAAGACCTTAATTGACAATAGCTCAAATGAGGCGCCTTACTCAAGGAAGGTGGTGCTGAAAGTGGTACAAGCTTGTGTACAAGATACAGAGCTCTCCTCAATTTTTTGCAAGCTTGCACAATGTTTGAAACCCCCAAGATGGGGTTTTGAGCAAAAGTGCTTGAAATTCCTGCTGGTCTCAGGCATAACTTGGGGTCTATGTCATAATCCCCTCTACAAGGGCGCGGCAAATGCACTTCCTGGGGGGGCTTAGTTAAGCTCTGTTGAGGAGTACTGTAGCTACGTGTTATGTTGTGTGTGACCATAAACTATAGTTCTCATTGAGTTGTTCCTAAACCTAGTTTTCTCTCCCCTATCCGGACAGAGGAGCAGAGGATGAGAGTGGTTCTTCATTCATTGAACCATCTTCATCCTCACTCCCTTGAAGCAAGCTTGTATCTCTGACACAAGCTTCCTCCTCTGTCCTGATGAGTGAGATCATCTATAAGCTCAGTGTTGGCCGGTGTTGGGATGGTCAATGGAACCAGTTGGTGAAGATCATCTACAGCTTGCTTCCATCTGAGACTTTACTATAATGTTGATTGTGAACCACAATTTCTTCTTCCTCACAACCTCAAAGGGCTCTCATCACTACTTTTGCTTTTTGTTTGTTCAGTTGACTATGTCTAAATTTTGATGCAATCAGATTGTTTCAGGATGGTCCTGTTGTGCTGGATCAATGGTTGTCAGTAGGGGTATTCAAAGCTATATGTGAGTGCACACGACTTGCTTGAACACAAGTGCACAAGTCAAAAAATATTGGTCTTATTCTTGATGAAAGAGAGATTACAATCTCCAATCAGGCACCTCAACAGGTTAATGTGTAGGAGTGGCACTTAACGTCCAAGACCAATACTGGAGGTTAACAGTTGAGGTGCATTAAATTGTTAAAATTCCTTTCATTTGAAACCTGGAGCAATGCTTTTGAACTTGTGCACTCCTGTGCATTTGTATCATCTCAACTGGTGCATGGCTTTGAATGCCCCTAGTAATTGGAAATCAACCAGATTCCTTCTGACTCTGTCCCATACCATCCTGTGTCTTTTCCTATTTCATCTTTGACGCCTTCTATACCCCATTTCCAATTGCTTTATTGTTGAAGGAAGCCTTTTTAATGCATCCTTAGCTTATTTTAGGTACTTGGAATTGAAACCTTTCAAGGCTACACAGCAAAACTGTTTTACCAAAAGGTATGTACACTTAGGATTGTGAGAAGTCTGAAGGATCAGCAATCTTTTTTCTTCTCTCCCTTGGCCTGATGTCAATGGTTCAATGCAGAAACATCCATAAGTGATAGCTTTCCCTGAGGGGTTGGAAAGGCAGGTGGAATCTTCATAGTGGGGTCACATCTGAATTCATACCAATTTTGCACAATGGTACAGTGCCTGCCACTCAAAGCCTGTAAGATTGAGCCCCCAGTCCCATCTTTTAGTCAAACTCATCCACCATTGATGTCAGCCCTGGGTACATACACATGTACCCAAAGAACTTGTGATCATAAAAACATCATTATATATATAAGTAAACTATATAACATACCAAATCACATGTAATTTGTAATATAATATCAATAAACCCTAATTACATATATATAAATTAATAACTACATGTAACAACAGGTAATATATAAATAAAATACATCAAAACATTAAAACACACCTCATAACTCACTGTCAAAAGTTATTATGCTTATATTAAATGTGAATAAGCATATACAGCAATACAACTAATGAACCTGAACCCATTTAGTGATACAAACAAATATCACTGCAATTAGGTTTAGAGAAGAAGAGTATATAAACCCTGCCCCAACCTTCAGAAGAGAGGGAATAATTATCATTGCATACCTCTTTTAGAATAATTAAAGTTATACTGACGTACATTATCAAGAGTCTTATAAATATAAGACTAGTGATATACTTCTTTAGCTTTGATCAGTCCCCTAATTGAAAGTAAGTAAGATACCTTCTCTCTTTCAGGATCCTCTACTACCCCTTAGCAGAAATAACCAAGTTAGTGACCTTTGAACAACCCCAGGCTAGTGACCTACACACAAGCACTCTAGGTTGGTGACCTATAGAACAACCCCAAGTTGGTGACTTTAGAATAACCAGACTAGTGGACTCAATCACTCTTTAATCTGTTAACACAAAGGTTGAAGGACGGACTTGGATCCATCCTTCACTCTCTCTCCTTCACCTTTTTCCTTTCCTTTATCTTTAACTAATTGAAGTTACAATATTTATTGCAATATAGAATTATACTAAAAACAAACCAAACCACCTATTAGTGAGCTTAGAGTTCTCCAAACAAGCACCCTACCCTCACAATTGAAAGTTCAAGTTGAACAAATGCCTATAATACAACTGCCCTTACAACAAAATTCTGCATCAAATTTTCAAATTTCAAAAAAAACTGTCTGAAAGCCCCACCTGAGGAGCACATCCATGTTGAATTTGCTTTTGAAAAAAATCTTTTGAAGAGCTGGAAGGCCAAAGTACGTAAAATTTTAGACACTTTTTGGGCAACTTAAACCCCCTAATAAGGGGGCTCAAGTCAAAATATTTGCGACCTTTTCTTAAAAAATCGGGGAAAGTTTTTTACGGTATTGTGCTGTAAAAACTTTTCCCAATTTGTAAAAAAGGACCGTAAAAAATTCTGTCAAATCTCCTTCTGAGCAGTAAATTTACGCAAATTTGCTGCTCAAAAACATTTGGGATGTGGTAAAACTTTTCCCAAATTCATAAAATTTTGTGTACGTTCTATGAGTTTGGGAAAAGTTTTTTACGGTAAAAAGCGTAAGTTTTTTTGACTTGAGCCCCCCTATTGAAGTATGGTTGAGGGAGGTCTTTTTTCACATGCTACATCTGCACAAAAGATTTTTTTTTTGAAAAACACAAAATTGGCCCCAACCCGGAATATATCCAAAGCCGGATCAGCTGAATGGGAACTGATCCAATTCCCCATCTGTAAGGGGTTACACGTTAGGGATGGAGCTGTATTATGGGTTTAGAGAGCACGCATTGTATCTTCACCCTCACGCCCGGCTCCAGAAGTTCCTTACTCTTTCGAGAGCCTTATTGGGACTATCTGGAGCTAGGTGAGCGTTTTCTCACTATTTCTTCAATTCTCACTATTTCTTGTAGTATGTTGGCTTACTCTTTCGAGAGCCTTATTGGGACTATCTGGAGCTAGCTAGTAATATATATAGGAGTTCTAAGTAGCGCTCTCGAGAGTAGTCGTGCCGGAGAGATTCCGGACCCCATCAGTGAAGGTCATCAAAGACCTTACACTTTTTTTTACTTATCACTTCGAAAATAACATCCAAATCAACAAACTTCACACTTTTACAATTTTCACAATTTTTTTCATTCTATTTTTATACCTTTTTCTGTCACTCTGCGATATCTGTCATCTGTCAACCTGTCAACTTTCAATCAACTCGGTTCTGTCAATCTGCTCTTATACCGTCAGCATAACCTTGGTACAGCCACCACTCCGCACCTCTGTGTCACCCATACGAATGATCGGCGCCGCTTCCCAGAAACCAGAAAACTACATCGACAATCCTGAAAGCTTACTTCGTAAGAATCGAAAAGGCAAAGAAACAGCCTCAACGGAATCGCCACCAGCACCCCCACCTACGAACTTTTCGTGGCGACCTGAAGCCTCAGTTTCAGGTTCACCGGCACCTACGGATAGGATCCTCTACGCTTCGAGCTTTAAACCCAGTCCCGCAACTGTTTCTAAATTCTCACCGCCAGCTATCTCGCCTTCCAATTCAGAACGAACAGTGATCGATCTACACTTCAAGAAGCTTTTCGGACCACAAGTCGGCACGGAAACTCCACACCCGCCCGGTCATTTTTCTGCCGAAACCCCCGAATCTAAACAATCTCATCTCACCTTTCCAGCGCCTACTTTAACGTGTGTTTCAGCGAATACTATGTCAAACGACCAGGAAACGATCGAGACTTTACGTCAACAAGTCGAAAGTCTCAAGGCTCAGAACGACGCTTTTGCGCAGACACGACAAGAGATGCTAGCTCTGCAATCGATGGTACGGGAGTTGATGGCGGAAAAGGCTGCTGCCGCGAACGACCCCAGCCCTCAGCCTGGTAATCAGGACGCAGTAGGACGACCAAGTGGTACTGCTCATCCTTTTGCGAAGTACGCACGTCAAACACCCGATTCCCCCTCGCCGTTACCTCGTGACCAAACTAGACAACGAGCTAGTACCTCGAACCCTGCGTCAAACGTCAATCTCTTGTCGACACCTGGGGAGGCTCAAGATCCGCAAGATCCTTCGGCTACTCAGGTTGGTCAAGACTCACATCAAACTTCGACAAACCTGCCACCTCAGATGGCGTACCCACCAACCACACCTCTTTCACCACAAGCAGCGGCCGCTATGTACGCACCGTACATACAGGCGTACTACCCTGGCGTTCTTGGACCACCTACGCCCGCTGGAGCGACGGCCATGACGGCTGATCGAATTAAACTCAGTGATCTGCCGAAATTTACCGGCAAATTTGGCCGACCAGCTGACCTATTCCACTGGAGGAGCCTTATCGAGGAGACCTTTGAGGTGAAGAACGTGACTGATGATCGGGAGAAATTGAAGTTATTGGGTTCCTTACTGAATGATGAAGAGATGATATCATGGTATCAATCGAACAAAGAAGAACTACGTCAACGATCGTGGGCAGAAGCAATGGAAATGATGGCTGTCGGGACTCTGCCTCATTCTTGGCTATTGGACACTGAAGCCGCCTTCCGCAAACTCGAAATGAAGACCGGCGAGTCATTCGATGCATTTGTCAGCCGAGCTCAAGGAATCCATCGGCTAATCAAGAGACAAGGCCAGGTCACCGATCGTCACCTGGCTCAATATATCACCTGGGGAGCTCCCCAACTTTTTCAAGACATGGTCAATGAGAAAAAACTGCTCAACGCCGAACCTTTCTCAGTCGCGATCTTCAAGGATGCTGCAGACAGCATATGGCGATTTCTCATCCATAGCAAGCTGCTCGCCGACCCATCGGCGAAGATAAGGCCGACCCAAGCTACTTCCTCCTTGCCCAGTAGTACACCACGACCACCACTGACTCAGCCAAGAACACGGACCGAGGAGGAGAGAGCGGACAACGCGTGGCGCTATCACGAGTATCTGCGCCAGTCAGGGATCTGTTCGACATGCAAGGATAAATGTAACAATCCGGCTTGCATGAAAAAGAATACTCGTTTCCTCTCTGTCCCTTCCACATTCAACCCCGGACCTCGACCATCGAAAGCATCCAACGGGGCGAGACCACCAGCACCCGGAACTCCGACACAAAGACCTGCCGGTCGACCGCCTGTAACACCTGCTGTCACTCGAATTGCTGCGATTGACAACTTCCCAGACGTACTTACAGAGGATGTAGCAGCCTACGAAGAGGCGGATAGAATTCGAGAGAAGCTAGTCGATGGACCATCGGACAAGAGGTGTGTCCCTCAAACTCCAGTCTCGCCTATCATCTTGGATCTGATTTGTAATGGCAAATCCATTCGTGCTTTAATTGACTCTGGTGCAGGGACCAACCTTTTATCGGAGAGTATGGCGACTAAATTACAACTGCCGAAGAGACCTCTGGTGTCACCTGTCGAGGTACGCTTAGCTGTTGCAACAGACGGAAAACCTGTGGTTCTACGCGAATTTGCCATAGCTAACCTCAAGTGTGAAAATCCAGGCATTCGTTTTGGTGCGGTGTTTTTCAAACTGGCGACGCTGGGTTCAACTTATGACATGATCCTTGGTTCCCCTTTTCTGTCGAAAAATAAACTTGATGTCTCACTTCACCGTCGTTGCATTGTACACACATCTTCAGGCAAAGTCATATATGAGAAAGAAATGCAATCAGAATTTCAAAGATTGATTTGTGCGATTGAAAATTTGAAAAAATTGATGACGTTGAGATATTAGCTGAAAAGGAAGAAAGAATGTTGAGTGAATTTGAGGATATGTTCCCAGAGGAATTACCTCCGGTTGAAGAAGGAGAAGGAGCCATAGAGACATTTCCAGAGTCACTACCGGACGCTGACCGCACGGTAAGACATAAGATCATTTTGACCGATCCGAATGTAGTGATCAACGAACGACAATACGGTTATCCTCAACGGCATTTGGCTTCGTGGAGGAAACTGCTGGACCAGCACGTGAAAGCAGGGCGTCTACGTCGGTCTTATAGTCAGTATGGCTCGCCATCGATGATTATTCCTAAGAAAGACCCATCCGAGTTGCCTCGGTGGGTTTGCGACTACCGAACACTGAACAAGTATACCGTCAAGGATAGGTCCCCATTACCTAACGTGGATGAAGCGGTCAGATTGGTGGCGACGGGCAAGGTCTGGTCAGTAATTGATCAAACTAACTCCTTTTTTCAAGATAGAATGAGGGAGGAAGATATTCCACTGACTGCGGTGAAAACTCCTTGGGGTTTATACGAGTGGACGGTAATGCCTATGGGACTTACTAACGGACCGGCAACCCATCAAGCACGAAACGAGGAGGTTTTGGGCGACCTGGTTGGGAGGATCTGTGTAGTCTATATAGATGATATCGTTATATTTTCACAGTCAGTCGAAGAGCACGAAGAACACGTCAAGATGGTTTTGGACAGACTACGGAAAGCCAGACTGTTCTGCTCAAAGAAAAAAAGCAAGCTCTTCCGTAGACAAATCAAGTTTTTAGGTCATGAAATCAGTCAGGCAGGAGTATGCCCAGATGACGAGAAGGTTGAGAAAATTTCAAAGTGGGCGTCACCTTCCAACGCAAAGCAGTTATTACGATTCTTGGGTACAGTCCAATGGATGAAAAAGTTCATCGACGGACTTTCACATTATGTCGGCACTCTCTCACCATTAACCAGTACATCGTTAAAAGGAAAACCTTTCAAATGGGGCGAGGCTGAGGAAGACGCATTCAATAACATCAAACGACTCATTACAACCCTTCCGGTGTTACGCAATTTAGACTATGAGTCCGGCGAACCAATCTGGCTCTTTTCGGACGCAAGTAAGGATGGTCTGGGCGCGGCATTGTTTCAAGGAACTCAGTGGGATACGGCATCCCCCGTAGCGTACGAAAGCCGAACAATGAATGCTGCCGAGAAAAACTACCCGGTACACGAGCAAGAACTCTTGGCCGTAATCAATGCCCTTCATAAATGGAGGCTTTTACTTTTAGGGATGCGGGTCAACGTAATGTCAGACCACCATTCTTTGACTTCCCTGCTGACTCAGCGCACACTCAGTCGGCGACAAGCCAGGTGGCTCGAAACACTCTCTGAATTCGATCTGGATTTCCGATATCTGAAGGGTCAAGACAACTCGGTTGCTGACGCGCTGTCACGTCGGGAGGAGGTAGCGCCAATTGAAATCAAAGCCGGTTTACCTTCGGAGGAAGAGACTTTAATTCGAGCAGGGTATGAACACGACACGTTCTGTAGAAAGTTGAAAAAAGTTTTGCCATTGCGCGACGACTGCATCATTCAAGATGACCTTTTATACCTCGATGGCCGGTTAGTCATACCAAACTATGAAGGACTTCAAGAGCGCTTAACGAGCGAAGCTCATAGCGCGTTAGGACACCTTGGTGTCGTAAAAACCTTAGCGCGGTTGCGACATACCTTCTTTTGGCCGGGCATGGCAAAGAAAGTCGAAACTCAACTACAGTCATGCGACTCGTGTCAACGGAACAAAGCCAGGACAACATCTGTCAATGGCAAGCTGCAAAGCACTCCGGTACCTAAACAACCTATGGAATCAATTGCAATCGATTTCGTTGGTCCTTTCCCAAAGGTCGCGGGGTACGACATGTTGCTTTCATGTACGTGTCGGCTAACTGGTTTTGTGAGACTGATCCCAGCATCGCAGCGTGATACGGCGGAACGCTCGGCAACACGTTTGTTCAACGCATGGTCCTCCATCTTTGGTCTGCCTCAGTCAATTATTGGTGACCGAGACAAAGCGTGGACTTCTCGATTTTGGCAGAAACTTCATGCGCTGCTGGGTGTTCGAGTTAACCTCTCTACGTCTTATCATCCACAAGCTGATGGAAGAAGTGAACGCTCAAACAAAACTATAGGACAAATCTTACGTCATTTAGCAGCGGAAAAACATGGTAAATGGCTGGAAAGTCTACCTTCGGCTGAATTTGCCATCAACTCAGCGGTAAATGTTGCAACAGGAGTGTCACCCTTCCATTTCGTTTACGGCAGGATACCACGCCTTTTTCCAATTTCAAAACCTCTAGAAGACGAAGACGAAGACGTCAAGCATTGGATTGAGCGACGCCAATCCGAATGGGCTGCCTGGCGGGATCGACTGTGGAGTAGCCGCGTTGACCAAGCGCTACACTACAACCTGCGACGACGGGGGTCGGACGGTTTCAAGGTGGGTGACAAAGTGTTGATTGACAGTACGGATAGGCAACAGGTCGTAGGGGGGAGATCAAAGGGAGTTGCCAAATTGAGAGCCAGATACGACGGCCCTTACGAAGTGACGGAGGTATTGAACTCAGGACGTGATTACCGACTTCAACTGGGACCTCAAGATTCATCTTTCCCAATCTTTCACATTTCAAAACTGAAAATTTACCACGACGACTCTAACAAGGCAGCGGAGGAAGGCATTGCGGCCATAGAGTTGGTCTCGTCACATCCGGAATCAATCCCCGCAGGTCCTCAACAGGAGCCCAACGGGCACGCTACGAAACGTGACGAGGGGGTGTGCATTCAAGCTGATGCGATAACACCCCCGCAATGTGAGTGTGATACTCCTTTCGACATTTTGACCATCGACGCAGTTGGCAAGCTTGTTTTTCTCCAAAATAACTGTAGAACCGACGAATTTGACAATAAGAGAAATAGACACAAGGAACAGATCACTTACAGTCAAGAAGATGACTTTGTCCGATCCGAAAACATCCTCATTGAGCCAAACGGGACGCCTTGGGGAAAGCTAGGAAACGTGACAAGGGGGTGTGCATCAAATCGACGCGCTAACACCCCCGCAATGTGAGTCCGGGAATTATTTTCGTGATTCTGTCTACATGAAACAGCTGGCAAGCAAAGATTTTTTCCAAAATAATTACCTAGTTCCTTCACGGGGTGCGACCAAGACCGTAAGACAGGCAAGACGACCACATTCAAATAATTATGAACATCAAGGCGCAAGAGGAACATCATTCACATACGTAGAACATGTTTCTTTTTTTTTCAATTCTTCTTTTTTTTCTGATATTTTCTTTTTTTTGTGAAATTTAATTTTCTTTGGGACGAGTTATGGTCAATTTTAAGGGCGAGTTATGCCAGTTTTTTTTCTCTTTCTTTTTCTCTATCAATGTTCTTTTGGTTGCTTAAAGGGTATTAGATGACAATTTTTTAGAAGGGGAGGGTGTAAGGGGTTACACGTTAGGGATGGAGCTGTATTATGGGTTTAGAGAGCACGCATTGTATCTTCACCCTCACGCCCGGCTCCAGAAGTTCCTTACTCTTTCGAGAGCCTTATTGGGACTATCTGGAGCTAGGTGAGCGTTTTCTCACTATTTCTTCAATTCTCACTATTTCTTGTAGTATGTTGGCTTACTCTTTCGAGAGCCTTATTGGGACTATCTGGAGCTAGCTAGTAATATATATAGGAGTTCTAAGTAGCGCTCTCGAGAGTAGTCGTGCCGGAGAGATTCCGGACCCCATCAGTGAAGGTCATCAAAGACCTTACACCATCCAGCTAATTCACTGTCTACCACTCCCACCCAATCCATGATGATTGATTTTGATTTTGATCTCGTTCTTCAACTTTGACATCATTAAGGACCAGGCAATATTTGGGCCAAATATTGTGCATTATTACCAAACTTTCCACTTTAATACACAGCCCCCATCTACTAGGCTCTGGAAGGCCAGAGACTACCACGACTTCTGGAAGTCTTCAAAGTAACTTCAGAGAAACTTCAGGCAAAGATCAGAGAAACTTCAAACTGACTTAAGACAGTGCCTGAAACCATCTGGACAGTTCTCCATACCAAAACAAAAACAATGTGACTGCTGACCAAATGAACCACAGGAGCCTTCAAAGGATTGGATTTGACCCTCCGGCGCAAAAAGCTCGAGTGTATGCTGAAGCTTGCGTAGGGCATTGATTATCATGGTTTTGATGAAATAATTTGAAGATTATTTGAAGGAAGAAAAGTTGTGGGTCAACTCGGATCCTTGCAGGCTGTCACTGAGCCCATGTGAAGAGTGATGAACGGCAAGGTGTTGTACAAGACAACGGACTCAGGGTCGGGATTGGCTCGACAGGGCTCTTGAGGGGATCTTCATGAAATTTTTTGTGTTTTTGAGTTTTGAGGTATACTAGTCAGTTCTGGTTGGACATCTCAGATGATATGAAGATGATTGGTGAATTGAACACTTTGTATCAAGGAGAGCTTACCACAGGGCTCATGTGAGGTTGAGTTTCTAGAGAAAAGTGAAAAGTTGAAAAAAGATGAAAGAAATGAAAGAATTCATAAAATGGTGTAAAACTAATGAACTTCAACTTCATCCTTCACTTCAAATCATTCAACTTCAACCTTCAACCAGTTCAACCATCGATCAACAATATTCCATTCGATTGATCAAATCAAACTATATCAAAGAAAGTTTTATTTCCAAAGATACCATCGGTAAGTTCACCATCATCATCATCATCAGTAAATCCAGAAACTAATTCTTTTCTCTTCATCTCAGTTGCATCGATACCTAAATCAATTTGTCTTTCACATAGAACTTCATCATTAAACCTTCAAAAAATCAAATCAGAATGTCAATGTGAAGTCTCTAAAACTTCAAGTTTGATTTTAACTCAACATTTACTTCATGAAATCAAATTAAATCAAGAATCCAAATGGTCACCTTACTTATCTATCATCTTACCATCATCAAATAGATCAAGACCAAGATTAATAAGTTTACTAGAACCTAACTTGATTCAAGATTATTTTAAAGGAACTGAAATTGAAAGATGTTTCAAATCGGATCAAACTATTAAATATGAATCACTCTTACATTTTTATCAATCTCATTTATTTATTGAAACCGATGACGATCAACACGAGGATCAAGCGGAATGGGAAACATTTTTGGATGCGTATTTGATTGTTTCATCAAGATCATTCTATATTGATAATTTTCATACATTGGCTTTAGTACCCATAGCTGATCTATTCGATCACAGTGATCAACCTGATGTTAACTTGGTTTCAGATATTTGGGTTTGTGATCAATGTGGAAGTTTGAATGAATGTGAATTGCACGAATCCGATCCGAGCCAAATGGTGATGAATCATCATAACTTTCAAAATTCAACGAATGATCAAGATAGAGTGGAACTCAAAGCCTTGGTTCCAATCGAAGACTCGAATGATTCATCAGATCGAATTGTGTACAATTCTTATGGTCCAAAGCTTGGAAATCATAAACTTTTTATAGAATATGGGTTTATCATTCCTGAAAATATTCATGATAGAATTACTTTTGATTTGGAAGGGATTTTGAAGGTTCTGGATTTGAAATTGAATTCATATCAAATTTCGATTTTAGACAAGAGGATCAAATCTATTCGAACCCGATTGATGGAATTAATCACAGAAATTGATGAAAATGAGTTGATTAGATTCAAAGAAGAGGAAGAAGAAGAGGAAGACTACCATGAAGATCATGATAAACTGTATATTGATTCGTCGGCTCGAGTTTCATTAACACTTTGGATTGCTGTCTTACTGTTAGATCTTACCGTTCGATTATCTTCCAACTTGAACGACCATGAACTTTTGGACTTCATAGAAAACTTGATCAATTTTCAACTACAAGACAATTCCAAACTTCATAACTTTGATACCTTCAAATCTCCGAGTATTGAATTATCTAGAAACATCCAAAAATTGTGTGATTCAAGACTAATCAGAATGTTTGGAAATCAACTCAGTTTAGATCAACTTCTGGATTTAAAGCAAGTGAGTTTATCTCAAGAACCCAAACAGACCATGATTCTTCAATGCTAATTTGAATTGAATTTCTTCCCAGGATGTTTTGACTCCTCTGCTCGATAAAAGTTATCAAGATCTAATAATTGATTATCTTGTTGCTGAAAAACTTTTACTTCAATCTTGCAAAACTCGCTGGATCGAACTTGACCATGAAGATGGACCATCGTCGTTATCCTAGATATCATCCCAAGCCGATCTCCAAAAGGGCTTGTGAAAGAAACGCGGAGTAACGCTTGACGCGACTGTCAGACAGAGGATCATAAGACAATAAGGGCAAAATACAAAGAGAATCAGGAAACTAATAAAGAATTCATATTGACACTGACTTACACAAAGCAGTGTCGACAGAGATCTCGGATCCAAGGACAAGAACAAAATTCAGAACAAGAGAAAAATGAAGCTTGACGAAGGATGAGAGGCTCAGCACTCAAGCATTCAAGACGCGCAACCCAGAACAGCAAAGACGAAAATGAAGAGAAAGATATCTAAACTTGAAAAGATTTATACAAGAATGGGAAAATATCCCAAGGGGGAAGAAAAAGAACCCGATATATACGGAAGCTTGTTGCTTGCGACATCAATCCTTCAACCCCTAGATCAACTAGTCCAATCTACTTCAATGCTCACTGCTAAAGCTCTCGACTCCACACACTAATCCCACATGACCGCCGAACTGAAACTCGGCAGCAACGCTTGTATCTTTTGTCTCGTCCAGTGTTTGAGTCCATATCCAGCAAGCCTGGCTTTTGAGAGCCTTGGGTTGAATGTGGCTTCTGGTCAATTGTCCTTTACGTGAACAGATCAAGCAAATAGTATGCTCTGAATAGGGATCAAGTCAGTCAGAAGTTGCGAAGATTGCACTTGGTATACTGTAAATAGATTTCGACCCTTTTTATAAATCCAGTAGAAAGTTTGATATATCAAGAGTGAAGTATCAATTTGAGCAATTGCAATTAACACTATAACTGCAATTAATACTATCACTCATTGTTTTCTGACTGTATAGACCAGGTCAGAAGATCTCCTGCCTGCAGGTGTGTTCAATTGAATATGAGCAAGACTGGCAATCATACTATAACATTTCACCTAACAATGATATCCAAGATGAAAATTTTGTAGGCTGGTTTTTGGGGTCTGTCATACCTGAAAGTATGCAAGCCAATTGGCTCAAAAATTGATTGCAAGCTAAAAGATGTAACACAAAGTGAATATAGGTAGTGCTGCAGGTTGAATACAAGTTTTTTTCTCTTTTGTATTTGTTTCAATAAAGTAATGATCATGACTTTGAGTAAAGCCTTTCTGAGATGTTAACAGTTATTAAATGATGTAAAAGGCAAGATCACCCCCAATATCCTCCATCATTCATTGTATTATCACAATTCCCACCAAGTGGTTGGTTTGGGGTGGTGAAGATCTGCCCCTGCACAAATTTTCACACCTTGCATTGGTGGAGAAGTGATTTGTTCTCCCATATTGAGGTTTCAACAAAGGATGAAAGAGGACGGATGAAGTTGATGCCTTACCTGAAAGTAAGCAAGGAAAATAAAGAAAGTGGTAGGGGAGCTCTAAGCTTCCAAGTTCCACCTGATCATGTATTCCAAACAAATAATAGAAAGAGAAAAGTATATGAAAAAAGTGAGACTAGGTATTGACATGGAAAAACAGGATTTGGATGAGTCTTAGACAAACTCAAAGACTGCTACAAAGGATGAAAGAGGGCAGATAAAGTTGACACTTTACCTGTGAGTAATAAGGGAACATAAAGAGAGTGGTAGGGAAGTCTATCATAACCTATGAGTACTTGCCCAAGTGTGACTGATAAAGAAGAAGAATTTCATAGGAAGAATGAGAGCACTCACTCTAAGCTTCCAAGTTTCACATAATGAGGAAGGAACAAGGAGCTCAAGGAACACAAATTATACAAGAAAAGACACACACACAGAATTCTACCACCTCAAAGCAAGGGGTGAACAATCTGACAAACACACACTTACATATATGAGACACACTTTTAGCGCAGACTAGGACACAACATTAGACAGAAAAGAAAAGACATCAAATGTTCCTTAACTTTCACCATTTCCATAAGAGGCATAGCACACTTGTGATTAACTTGACAATGAAGACTTATGTCAAGAAATCAAGAATTCAGATTTGTTAGGAAATCTACCAATTTTTTGTCAATCCAATCCTCTTGCTCAATGCACGCCTGATGTCAACTGTGCTTTTTGGAAAGTTGTACTGATAGAATATAAAGCATCAATTATTGATTCTACCCAAATTAGATATGATTTCAGATGGAATGAAATGAACTTACTTCTTGATTGTAACTAGCCAAAAGCTTTTTATGATCCTTAGTTTGGTCATAAACATAAAATTCTGCCGTAGCCTTCCTAACATAAAAGAGCTTGAAGTTACGCAATGTTGCAGGATCCTCAAAAAGCACCCTAAGCTGGGGACCAAGTGTATCAATCCAACCCTGAAGTAATCTCCATGAAAGAGCTATCCATTTTTCAGGTAATGAGGAAAACTCTAGCCAAAAGATTTCATGAGATTGCTCCTTTGTCAACAATTTTTCTCTATTGTTGTATAAACAACTAGGGTCTTTTCCTTGTATGCCTTCTGAAATTGCCTGAGTGAATTGAGAAACTTCCTCATTCAGCCAGCTTTTAAAGTAAATTAATGATGATTCAAGAGCATCCACATTGATTTCAAATGGCCAACCAATGTTCAAATCACGGAGTAGGTCATCCAATTCTGTAACTTTGTGAATAAACAATGGAAAGATACAATGTTGGGATCTCCAAGAAGCCAAGCTCACCCTAGCACATCTGCTTGATGGAAAGAAAGTCTCCAGAATAGGAGAAATTTTAATTCAATTTGATTCCAGAATTCAGGATTGTCACCAATCTCCCTTTGATGCTGTAAAACTACTTTTTTTCCCAAGTGGACAGAAAAGGGCAAAGTGTTGCGTGATATAACCTCAGTTCCTGAGTGTTCAAGATTACTTTTAAGCTTAATGTTCTTTGCATAGAGCTTACTTCCAAGGATTTTCAAGGCCCTTGTGATACCGGTATCTGTAGGATTCAGTGCAGTATTGACAGATGACAAAGTGACAGGCCTAACGTTCTCAATTGATTTGTCCAAACTTCCTGAAGAATGAAAATGGTTTCTATAGATTTTTGATTCTTCAGTCAAAATTTTTTACCTTTTGTATGAAAGTTTCTGTTCATATTTGTTCTGATGATCTGTTCCTCTGGGTCCAAAATGTACTCTCCATTGAGTATTTTCTTCATTTTCTTTTGTCTTTTGGACTGATTGGGATTGGTAAGCTCCCATCCATCATGAATCCCTTTTTTGTTAGATCCAGAAGAAATTTCTGAGATTGTTTCAGAAAAAAATGGCCTGTCAAAAAGCTCTTTGGGTTGAATATCTTCTAATGGTAAGAATGAATTTGATGTACTCAAGTGTCTTGATGGGATCAAAAAGTCCAGATCATCTTGAAAACTTTGGAGAACACCTGGAGCTTTGCTTGCATCATCAAAGGTACTTTTTGTGTCATGATAAATTTGATGTTCCATGGTATCATGCAATGAAATTCTCCTTTCTTGACTTGGAAAATGATTGGAGAACTCCTCGTGAGAATGCACAGCATTTTCAAGTTGGCCAACAGCAGGGTAATGGAAATCCATTGCGCCTGGGGAGGTGATTGGAATTGCATATGGTGAGTCATTTGGGATGCATATCCCATTCATGGTATGTTCAGGTTTTCCAGGAAGTCTATCTAAAATCAATTTAATGAGTAATATGAGTGTTTTTATGAGCACACTCAACTATAAAGTATCTTTAAGGGAGGGTCTCTTGGGGAGATCATGAAAGACATCACCAGAATCAAGGGCAACACATACTTATGTTTGAGTCCAATGAAGCATCATGATTGAAATTCACCTCCTTACCAGGGTGTTGGGACTTGTCCAACAACCACTCATCCCACAAAGACTTACATAGATCAGATGATCCCACAGCCTCTCCTTGTGTTGAAAGATCTGTAGGCAAATTGAACTCTTGAAAATTCAAATTGTTTATCTTGTCATGGCTGTCCAAGCTTCCAAAGCTTCCTTCCAGCTCTGGTGCCACTTCTGATATTGTAAAACTGTTCCATAGTGTATCAAAGGCAAAACAAGGCCCTGCCAATAGCCATAACAAAAATGCAGTCTGTTTCCAAAGGGCTGAAAGGTGATTTTTTTCTTGACTCATGTCAATCTTTTGATGATCTAAGGGGGATTTGTGATTGTTGGGAGTCCAGATAGATATTCTCTCCTGATGGGTTTTACATGTTTAAAACACCACTGGAAAGCATGATGAGGATATATGACATGTCATAGAAGGGACGATGTCAAGTCCTGATCTGAAATCTTATGTTTCATGACATTTCAACCATAAAGCCTCCGGGGTTGTGATAGGCTTTGATATTGTACATACGATAGGAGAGATCGATGTGCTACACACGCGTGTCATGTTTATATACTCTTCGTGACATCTACGTGATACAGTACCTCAAAACTTCGCCAACCACTGATTTGCAAAAAAAAGTCAAAACCAACTGAGCGGGTTTCGAGAACCTTTACCTTAGAAATCCGAACGAAGAGCAATTCCCGAACTACATTCTAAATATTCACTCAAGAAGAAATGGCCAACCTGTTTCAGAAACGAGTATCGATGATCCTGACTCCCTCTCGATCATCTAAAGTCTCAAAGAACATTCAGATACGGTCTTGGCCATGCCCTCCACGGTCGTCGTTTTCTTCGTCCTCGCGAGGCGTAACCAAGTCAAATTCGTCAAGTGGAGTGAAAGCTATTGGACTTCTTGGACTTCTTGGACTTGTCGGAGTAGCTTTCGGCGTACCTGGTGAATTATCAAGACGAGAGAAAAGAAAACTTGGAAATGACGAGAATGAGACTAAGAGCAAAGAAGTCTTGGCATCTCGGACCGGCGAGGAGACCTCAACCGAGGGATCGGACGACGCTGCTCCAGACCAGCAAAGCGCGTTCAGTGAGTCATATCTGATCTTATTGATTGCCACAAAATCTGTTCATTTGACTCTATGTTGGGACTTTTTGGAACTGCTTTTTAGACCCCGAAACGGGCGAGATCAATTGGGATTGCCCTTGTCTAGGTGGAATGGCTCATGGAGTCTGCGGAGAACAATTCAAGTCTGCTTTTAGTTGTTTCGTGTACAGTGAGGCGGAACCGAAAGGTGTCGAGTGCATAGATAAATTTAAATCGATGCAAGAATGTTTTAAGGAGCATCCCGATGTATACGGTACGTCGAGTTAATTTTGCTCCTCGTTTATATCTCCGCTGAGACTACTGACTTTTTGATCCATGGTAACATCGGATTGGCACTGCATATAGGTGAAGACTTGATTGGTCAGGAAGAAGATCAGCAGCAGAATGAGGACCAAGAGCCGGTTGAAGAGGATGATTTTACCAGACCTCCTACTCCTACTAGTGTTGATTCCCCACATCCAATAAAGTCTACTGCCTCCTCGTCAGAGCCGAGCAGTGGTACCTCTAATATCACACCACCTACAACAGGTCATCAAACTCTCGAGGTCAAAGATTCAATTAAGACATGATCAATTAATGAATGGATGAGAGCATAAAATAGAAAAAGGATCAACTTGATCGCACAACCTAAAAATGTACAATCTGGTGGAATTTTCAATGGGCCTGGATGTACTATGTTTGCCAATAAATTATCACATTACGTCCACTCTCGCGTCCCAGGCAGGCAAGCGTGTCTTGAAGCAGTAAAAGACAGACATCACCCGCCACACGTGTGTCACTACTGGCTGGAAACTGCAATTTAAGTACAAGCTGCCACCTTTGATTCCTTATTTGCTAATCACCCGTTGTCATACTTATACCTTTGTTCTGCAAGGATAGAGACTTTGGAAGTATGTCATGCCAATATTGCTATACTCACATCTTGCTAATAAAGCAAAGTTGACTGAGATGGACAAGTAGACAGGCTACCCAAAAGTTAGGTATTCTCTAGGCCCATAGCTACACTACTTGCCATAGGCTCAATAGCATAGTATGTCGGTTTCATAAAACAACACCATGATATCTATCAAAATTGTGATACACCAACTGGCCATACCACTTTGATATCGAGGTCTTATATATTTGAGAGGAGGTACAGAGAAGAGACTGAATGCTAGTGATCCCCTCATATGTGCATCACAAGTTCTCATAATTATTAAGATTTCTTGGGTAATCAGTTGTCTTTCTTTGAGAATTGTGCCTGATGATATGTCTTACCACACAGAGACCTAGTCATTCCACTTGATCCACATTTGATGCCCAATGAGCTGTGTGGTATAAAATTCATCAATCAAATAAGTTCAGTGAAAAAGGAAGAACACAATGATTTGATTGGCATTGATGGAACTTTGGGTCTGGCAAAGAAGGGGTTGGCTACTCTAGGTCAACCTTGGGCCTACATTGCTAAATATACTTATCCCCTGCTTGCAAAGCATAAAAGAGACTGAAAAAAGAAATGGAGTGCATGAGGGTGGCTTTTTAGTGCTCTTGACATCAGTGGCTTTTTACCGTGTAATCCCATTTCATAATATTCAACATAAGGATAAAATACATGGCCAAGGAAAACACCAGGTTTGAGATGAACATACAAGAACATGATTGGGCTGATTTTTCCTGAACAGAAAGACTATGAAGAGATCAATTAAAGAGCTGCCCATGTATTTTCATGAGTTCAATACTACAAGAGACCTTTTGTGAGTTTTATCAAATCCAAAATCAAACCAAGTCAACAAATACCATCTCTGTATCTGAAGGGGTTGCACAGATCTTACAAAGTAAGATTGATCAATGTCTGTGAACTTCTGTGGCAGTATAAATAATTTTGAAGAATGATTGTCCTAGAAGATACAATGGATTGAATGTGTACATGGAGCATATAACACATTATGAATTCCAAATGATTAGGTTTTGAATGTTCAAGGCATCCTATAAAACTAAAAACATAATTAAAAAGTTTGGTAACAATGTTACTATTACAATACTATCTGTTGAGGTAGTCAAAGATCATCTTTCCAGAAGAGAAAATGAGGTAGTTGGTGGTTAAGCGGGTGTCTTTGACAAAAGCAGTCTAAGGAGTAGTTGGTGAAAGCAGATGAGTTGTACAAAGGGGTGGATATTTGGAATTGAACCCAGGGGTAATGGAAGAATTTGTTTGGGGGTTATCTGTTGTCTCTTGTGTTTTCTTTTCTCCCTCTTTTCTGATTTTTTCCATGTCTACCAGAATCAGTATGTTATTTTGTCTTGATTCATTATCATTGTTATTTCTCAACTTGACACTAATACTTTCTGTTTATTAACTCAGATATTATATAGCTATTGTTGTCTGTTCAATCATCCTCTTACGTGTGCCTCTTTCTTTTGAGCACACCAGTAGAACCGTTTCTTTTTGTCTTAGAAGTGCTTCAGTCTTTTAATAGTTTCTTTACTTTTATTGTTTGGTTTGTTGTGGATAGGTTAGTTCTTGTTTCTCAACATTGACCAGCACATTAGCTGTGGTCTTACCCCGGAGCCTGTGCCCTCAGGTTAACATGTTGAAAAGAATCAATATTATTTGACTGTTTGAAGGAATCTCAGATTCCTTGATCAATCCAAACAACAAGTTATATCAGTCAAAGGTCATTAAGAAGGTTCAATCCGGAGTAATGAGATGATATAAGTAGTTGTGAGAAAAGCTTTCAATATAGTTGAATAAAAAGAAAGAAAGCTTTTCTTGAGACGGATGGATTGATAAACTAAGACTGGTGATACATCATGTGTTTAGGTTTAGAAACATACAGATGTTGTGAATAATGTGACATGTACAAATTTTATCACATGAGTCAAAACCTTATTTATCATACCAAAGAAAGAAATAAAATATAAATCAATGATGTGAATGTAAATTGTTCCAACACTGTTGTTGTCTGTTTAATCATCCTCTTACGTGTTCCTCTTTTCTTTCATGGATGCAGGTCAGTTCTTGTTTCTCAACATTGACCAGTGGATTAGCTGTAGTCTTACGCCGGAACCTGTTCCCTCAGTGTTCATCTTTACTACAGGCTTTAGACATCTCCTCTACAGTCAACTCCCTCGAAACCCATACCTCTTTATGGAATTCCAAAACTATGAGTTTTATGGGTGTATGGTTTTGGAGGATCTCCCTCATAAGCCATAGATTAAGGTTTAGCAGGTAAAGTATGGGTCGAGAAGGAGATTTTTTTCAAAGAGTTGTTCAAAATATTCATTTCTATATTGTGGTGTCATACAACAGCAGTAATATCATTGAAAACTATTGTAGTTATTTCTGATTAAAGAAGTCAGATACCAAAGCCTGCTTTAAAGAGTGTGTATGAACCACGCAAAAATGTCTGGTAGCAGCACAAATGGCAGGTTCAAAAGACTGTGCTTCGGATGTATCCTCATGCTTAACATACTTGGAAACAATAGAAAGAGATTGTTTGAAGGCAGAGTAGCTTGGGCGAGGAGGGGAAACCTCTATAATATTGGTCGTGATATTTTGATCTTCCTTAGTGTCTTGTTGAATAATCAATTCAAATATTTCCTCTACAGTCCATTGCTCTAATCCACTAGAGTGCTCTCCCTGAGGATTGTGAAGCTCAGCAATCAACATTTGGTTCAGCCTTGGCTTCAGGATCTGAGACCTTTAAAAGGTTTGTGTTGGAGTCTGATTGGAGGCAATTAGGGTTGTCCCTTACCAATCCATTGGGATTATGATACGCTGAATTTTGAGAGGTCTTTTGGGAGCATTTTGAGACACTCTTTGCTGAGAGATGATTGACAAGGTGGATTTTACAAAAAAATCAAATTTTGCACTTTCTGGTTATGGCTTTTGAACCTGGTCTTCCTAACAAAACCTATGAGTTATGGGAATAGTGTGAGGTATGGGTTTTAGGCCACTTTTCCCCGCCCATAAATTTTATGGACTCAACTTTCTATGGATTATCAGGGAGTATGGGATTACAGGGATATGGGTTTCGAGGGAGTCGACTGTAGATACCTTGTTGGATCTAGAGTTTCTTTTTGTCAAGAACATCTCAGTTATCCAAGCAAGTTTGGAATAACTGAAACGTTATATCACCAGTAGGTTCCATATTTTGGAACACTGCAGCTAAACTTGACCTGCTGATATGTTTTGATATGCATATTATGCACATATACCTATCACAAGACAATTTGATATCTTCATGAAACATCATGGCCGGCCAACATTATATAATGGCCTCACTCAGAACACTGGACCTTGGGATGGCTTTTGGCAAAGTGATTATTTAAATTTTATCAGACTGTTTCCATTGAAAGTATATTTAGTGGGATAGAAAAATGATTGTTGATCATCTATGTATTCTTCTGACATTCTTTCCTTTTGTAGTGATTTATGCTTCTTTTGACAACCTCTTACAAAACAAGTATCAATACACATCAAGAACAGGACTTTTGACAGATGCCTTACCCCAAGCAATTCAAAATCATCTTGTTCATAGTTCATCACAGGAGGCTTCATTTGGAAGTTTTCCAAGGGTGGAAGATTTGGAGTATTGTTTGTTGCTTCAATTTTTTGTCTATCATCATTGTCAATTTATGTTTTCAAGAGCTTATTTTTTTATTCTACATATCTCTAGGTCATATGAGAGATGGTCCACAAAATTGGTCCATTCAAAATGCTCTCATGTATGATCGACCAGTATCAACCCATTACACAGGTTTAACAGAAGACATGTTCACCAAAAGATCTTCCCCTGGAGACATCAATCAGTACTTTCAGTATCTGGGAAGCATGAATTCACATCAAGATGGAGCTCATAGAAATGAACAAAACTTTGTCAATCATAATTTGATACTCAACTCTGACACCCAAAACTTTGAACCACTCCAAGATTACATCATTCCCAACAACTTACCAGGGTGCATCCCTGAATATGATCCAAAAGTAGCTGGTCTTTGGGAACCAGGGTCCTTTGAAGCTTGTCAGACAACATCAAATATATATAATCTCCCTGAATTCACATGGATGACCTCAGATGAAACCTATGGCCATGAGTTTTTGAACCCAACTAATCTACACCATCCCATGGAATTTAAGATATCTGGGGATTACCAAGCGGAGGAAGGAAACATATTCACACCTTCATTTCAAATTGCAGCTGATATCAATAAACCACAAAGTGAAGGTGAAGTATCTCAAAGGCAAGGTCTACCTTCCAAGTTCAAGACTCTGAAATACAAGACATTTTCTACAGCCAAGTATTCACAAAAAGTAATTCAGGACAATGCACATATATTTGAGGATATGTCAACATTTTGGGCTGAAATTGAGTCCAGAATGGAACAGTCTATGACTCTTTTTTTCCCAAAATCTTCTGTAGCACGTAATAGTATCTCTATATGGTCAGCAAAGAATATCATGTTTCCATTGTTCATCCACAGGGTGGCTTGGATATATGAACACTTTCACACTGGGACCAATAGGTCATTCCCCTACCCTGACTTGCTGTCAGCATTGTATTCCGCAAAGAACTATTTCAAGGGCTGGATGGCAGAGGAAGTCAAATACTTCTGTGAGGGTGTGTTAAAAGGCTCTCAATCAGAAGAAGATAAACTCTCACTATACAAAGATAGGGAACTTGTCTCTGAACACTTACAATCACAGGTTTTATATAAATTGGAGTTTAACCGCAAGGATGGCTTTGATTTGCAAAGTATCCCATGGAAGATATTGAAGGAATGGACTTCAAAGCATGTGAATTTTTGGAAACAAGGAGATGACAGTAGGTTTGAGCTGCTCAAGAGATATTATACAGAGAAAACTATGGAAGATATGTTACATAATTCTGATGATTACCAATTCCAAGATTGGGATAAGGTTAGAATTTGTTTTGCATATTTAATTTTTATATCTATTATTTTGTATAAAGATTGAAAGCTGATAAAATTTTGGTTCCTAGTGCCTAAATGATGTAAGTTCTGCAAGGCGTGCAATCAGTAGGTTTGGTCACAGTGATAAATGACAATTGGTCCAGAAGTTGATACCACCACAGCACACTGGTTTGCTTGTACTTCATCCATGCCTCTGATTACAAGTTTCTTGATTATCAGTATTGGTGAAATAATCTGTGAGGCCATTGTCAGATTGATGCTAGGAATAACTTTTTCCTTCTCTGTATCTGAAACTCAATCCAATCAAGAGATCAATGCATCCATGGAATCATATGTTTGACATTCATCAAATACCCTTCCATAAATTTCACAAAATCTTGTTCCAGACATGAGAATTCTCAATCCTGGGTTGTTGAATCTGGTTCAAGCCTCATGAGGCAGTATTAAGGGGTGAAAGAGAGCTGCACTGAGCAAGTCCAACCAAGAAGGATCTGAGAATGCCAGGAAGACTACCATTTGGTGCATGGAAAATGATCATAGACTACTCCATCATATCCTCAGAGAGAATATTAGGCAATGAATCCCAAATATGAGGAGTTCTTAAGAGATGCAACACTCAAAGTGTGAATCACCATTCACAACCCCAGATAAACAATTAGGGAATACAAAGGTGAGCCCCAGGATCTTTGTCAAAACAACGGTGGAATCACTCCGCACCACTCTTGATTTTGGCCCCTTTTGAGAGTGGAGCAGAGGGACTGCGCTCAGACGCTCCGCAATGAGATTGCTATAAAAAAATTTATAGCCCTGGTGAGTGCGGAGCGGTAAAACTGCTCCGCAATTGCTTTATAGTGCGCTATTGAGCAGTATGGGTTGAGCCAAAGTGAACAAGAAAAAATATATTCCATTTTTTTATAAAGATGTCTACCATGTAAACACAACTCATTTCATAATTCTACTAGATCCCTGTCTTCCCCTTACCCTTGCCCAATCCCGCTAGGTAGGCCTCAAGGGCCTTGGCCGCTGGCGCAAAAACTCCATTGGGCACAATACCCTCCTTCATCCAAGCTTGAGCCCCAACCAGGCGCTCCATTGTTTTAGGAAGCATACTTCCTCTAGATGGTGTACACACATTGGCAGCCGCAGAAAAGGTCCGCTCGCAAGCACAGGATGTGGCTGAAATTGCAAGGTGATTGCGGGCAAGTTTTGCAAGGGTGGGGAAACGATGTTTGTGTTCCAGTCAATGAACACAAGGATATATCAGCTCGCAGTCATGGAAAAGATAAAACAGAAATGAACAAACTTTCCACCAACCAAGTGGGGTTTGATCCCTTTTGATTGGGCAACCTCCTTGCAGGTATTCATCAAGCTCGGTCCTAGATGAAGTCTCCTTACCTACATTTTCCACTCCAAATATGTCGTATTCATTGGCCTCAACCTCTTCATAATTGTTGGGTACAGGAGTCTCTTTGCGCACCGCCGATTCTTCTGCTAATCAATTATCAAAGGCGGTTTCAATAGCCCACTTGGATGAGAACTCATGTTCAGGATAATGTATAGGAAAGAACTTCCCTTGGAAGCAAGGGTTAAGAATGGTTGCCAGTACTATGGCTTTGCATGCCACTGCCTTGTCCTGGTACTTGATGAGCCAATCAATCATGATGTTGATTGCGTTCTTGAGGGTGGCAAACATTGAGACGTCGGTTAGGTGAGTCTTGAGCTCAGAAATCACCCGTTTGTACTTGGCTAGTAAAACACATCCAGTAGGGCTGTTGCCCTCAACACGGTGTGGTGAGATATTTATGGGGTGCAATCAATAAAAAATTTAATTTTTAATCTTATTATATTTAATTTTATTATTCTCATTATAATCTACTCAAGTTAAATTCAAAAAACTCATTTTTAATTTAATATTAATATATGACTCATTTATCATTAGAACTTATTTTAAAGACTCAAAGAATATTAAAGAAAATCTTTTAAAATTATCATTTCAAACTAATTCAATCACAACTTAACAAACAATTTAATTATAAAAAAAACAATCAAATTTAAAATCATAAATTTAAAAAATACATATAAAGATTTCAACACGTCGATCGTTTCAAAAAACGATCGAACACGCTGATTGTTTTTAAAAAAAAAAGATTATCAATTTTAAAATATGTATTTAAATATCTTTCAAGATTATAATTTAGTTTAAAGAGGAACTTAAATTAAAAGAAATTAGAAAAATTGAAGAAATTGAAGAAATTGAAGAATTTAAGAAATCAAAATGAATCTAAAAATTGAACAATTGATTTCTAAAACTTAATACACATCTTTTTTTAAATTACAAAGTAGATTAAAAAGAAAACTGTTTTAGATTAATTCAAATTTAAAAATCATAACAAAAAGATTAGATGAAAGAAGTTAGATAGAAGATGAGAAGAGGATGGATGAATGAGAATGGATGAATGAGTAAAGAAAGGATGAGATCGAGTAAGAATTGATATTATAAGGGTTTTAATTATATGTATAAGGGTGAGATCGAGTGAAAATTCAAATTATAAGGGGTTTATTTAAAAGTTATAAGGGTTTTTATTGTATAAGGGTATTATTAAAAAGAGATTGGGGTAAATATTGAAATTCGATTTTTACACACTATTGGCATATTCTTATATAAGATCAAAACTTATATGTATTTCAGTACGAGTAAATCACAATAAATTACATTAAAATTCAATTTAATTACATATTATTCACACTAATTAGACACCTCATTTTATATTACAAATCAATTACATCATAAATAAACAATTATAATATATGTAGTGAATCAAATGAATGAAGATAAAGAGTTTGCACAGCATGAACACAGCAATTAGTCATATAAAGGGCTTGGCAAAAGGGAAAAAATCACTCTTTGCTGGGTAAATTAGTGATAAATCTTACTAATTGATGAGCAGAAGATCAGAATCAACACAGCAAAGGATTGATAAAGTTTTATTGGTGGAAAATCAAGGTTGTAGAAGTTGAATCAAATGACATCATAGCTGTTTACCATTTTTAGTCATCTTATTGTAAGCTGTTGACCAATTTTCAAGTTGTGAATCAGATATAAAAAGCCTGTGTCTTTGTCCCACTTTTCTCTTCTTCTCTTTTTTCTCTTTTTCTTTATCTATGAATTAGGGTAGTTGTCATTTATCATTATAAAGTCACTACACAAGTCATTAGGTCACTTAAACTGCCCTTATTTAAATTAATAAGAGAATTTATTTTATTGTGTGTTTAAAAGCTAAAAGCTTCATTGGGAATAACACTAAAAGAGTGTTGAGTTAATTTCTCTGGTGCCTTATAAAGTCTACTATTTTTTTTTTTAAGCAATTCAAGTCCTGGTTATATTTCTCTGTTATCAGGAGACTTTAACAACAAAGTCCAGTTGTTGAAGATTCTCTGAAAGGGCAGTCTCAGACATTTTCTGTAGAATTTATATTTACAGATTAAACCCTTTCAAGCACTGTATAACACCTGCTGTGTTATTAGTACTACATTTGGTGACTCCACTGGGGCCTTATTTCTCATAATTAGGTCAACAGCTCTCAAAGATTGTGTTATAGTTTATTTAAATTAGCTCTTTACTTAAATTTATAACATTCTCATCAATTTCAAACAATTTAATAATTATATTCAACAGTCAATATACTCAATAGTAGTTTTATATAATTCAATTTATATTCAAGAATTCAATTTATCTTTAAATTAAGATTACATCAATACAATTACAAATTTAATTTATCAACAATAATTAAATATATTTCAATATCAACTGAAGATTATCATTTAATCTTTAAGAAATTTACTTCAAGAACAATTTACAGTTATTTAATAGTCAACAAGAATAATTACTTATTACTAACAATTTATAATTAAATAAATCAATTGATTAGGATCTCAAATTTATTTTAATTCAAACTTCAAGATCAACATAATTTAGTATCAACAAGTAAAATATTTACTTCAAACAAATCAAAAATAATTATAGTAAAAACAATTGTATCCTATTCTTTTCATGATTTATGCTCTTTTGAAATTTCTTCAAATCATATATTCAAATTAATGCACTCAAGAGGTTAAGTTCAAATGAATTCTTTTAGGAATATGAATCAAGAGAGAAAATTTGATTATGGATACAACTTAAGCTCTCAGCAAATCTATGATCAACTTCTGCAATGGGATTATGAACAATCATTACAATCTAAAATCTCTTTTTCAAAATCATCTACAAAGAATTCACAACCAAGTTTGTTTATTGATGATGCTGCTTGGGACAAGTATGTTTGTAAATCCAGTTCTGGTTTCAAACCTAAGAAGAGTTCTGAAGTAAAGAAGTTGATTTCTCTGTCAGAATGTGGGAATGAAGACTTTGTAGTTAGTGCAGGATGGGGTACTGGAGTTTATGCAGATGAAGAAACAATTAAGAAAAGAAGAAATGGTGGTAAGAGAAGAAAAGCAGCAAGTTATATTATTGGTAATGATGGAAAGGAGAAGATTAATGAATTTAAAGGCAATTTGCAATCAATTACTAAGTCTAAATGTGTGGATAAAGAAATCAAAGTTGAAGTTCATGAAGATGAAATTAAGGATACAATTACTCAAAAGGATGATCAATTAATTTATGAAGATCAAATGATGTTTAATGATGCTGTTGAAGAAATGAATTTGGTGTATTGTGATGTAGAAGAAGATATATCAGATGATCAAAATGGTGCTGGAGAAGTGTTAGACAACATTGAGCAAGAGCATCAGGGTGTTTTAGAGCAAATTACTATTCCAAGGTCTTTAGAAGCTGTTTTTGTTGAAGAATATCCAGACATGATTCAGGAAGAGGATATTAATGATGCTGTGGAATCAATTGGTTTTATGAGTGAAGATGTGTTGATGAAAATTCAGAAGGAGTATTTGAGTATTTTGGACAAAAGTTTTAAAAGACAGAAAGAGTATTTTAGTATGTTTGAAGAAAGTTTTAATTCAAAGTCTGTAGATGAGAAGATGAAAATTGAAGTGGAAACTGTAAAACAAATTTATGATTCAAAGGTTGAGATTAATGATATTGAAACTCAAATTCAGGTGGAACAGAAAACAAAGAAGAAAGTGACATTCAGTGAGGTTGTAGACATTTTAGATGAAGAAGAATCTGGAGAAGAATATGAAGATACTATTGAAGAGATTTTGGAAAGTACTGAGGAGGGGTATATTAGTATTCTAGAAACAGATATTGTGAAGCATAATCAGATTCAAAGTGAAGAGATACTTAATGATGTAGAGGTGATTGATGTTAATAATGTGATAGCAGAGGATATTGTGATTAATTTGGACAAGGAGAAAGGTATGGTTGGGGATGCTTTGAAGGAGGTTCTTTTAACAAAAGAAAATGAGGTAGAATTGATTAGAGATAGTTTTGAGAAGATTGAGAAAGAACATAACATCAAGAAGAAAAGAGAGATTGATAAAGAATTACAAAAGTTACTTATTATTTTACCTATTCAAGCCCAGTTCAAAATCAAATTGTTTAAATTCCTTTTCAAATACAAGTATAAATCAAAATTACCAAAAGTTTTTATCAAGAAAGTGTTTGGTTCAAATTCAGTGGTATTATTTGACAAGTTCAACAAATGGTTGAGGAAAAGAAGATTAAAATCAGGACATAATAATGTATCTTTAAAATCAAAAAGAAAGAATAAAGTTAGAGTAGCTGAGAATGGAAAGAGTATGTTGAGTTTAGAGAAGGAGTGTATTGGCAAAAAGGTGAAAGAGATAGATCAATATTTAAACAAATCATTTTCAATCTATTCTATCAAAGACAAATCAAAACCAACATTACAGAGTAATGATTTTGAAAAGAAACAACAATTGAGATTTAAGATAGTGTTCAAATTCATTCAAGATTGTATCAAGTTTTATACCAAGAAGTTATATCACATGCTACCAGATGTTATTGGAAAGGTTGAAAAGTGGTCTAGGAAAGTGAGAATGAAGTTATCACATTATAAATTTTTTACCAGGTGTGAGATTTACAAGCAGAAAAAGAGGAGGTTGATGAAGTTGAGGAAAACAATGAGGTTTACATTATCTTGATTATTATTATACATTATTATATTTTTTTTCTTTCTCTCTTTTATCAAAATCACATTTATTAATTAGTTTGACCATTTTTTTTTCCTTTATCATTTTTTATCAAACATCAATAATTTATTCAATTTTTATTTATCATTTAACACATTTAAATTTAATCAATTTTCTTTTTTTTTTTTAACATTCTAAAACTTATTAAATTTTTCTTCATTATAAAATTCAAGACATAATCAATTTACAACATTATTAAACTCAAGACTTAATCAATTTATTTTAAATATTTATAAACATCAAAACTTATTTATTTAATCAATCAAATGAACAACAAAATTCAATCAATTTTCTTCTTTTTTATCATTTTCAAATTTAAATTTATTCTCAATACTTCAAGACTTCAAGATTTCATTCAAATCAGTTTTTAAATTAAAATTAAGAATATCATTTTCATTATCAAGATCAAGCAAATTTTTTAGAACATTTAATAATAATTATTTATTCAATATCAGTACACAAGATTAAGAAATGTAGAAATGTAGGAAAGAAAGTTTAAAAATTAATATTTTTTATGGAAAGGTAACCTGGGGGCAGTTTAAAGAAAAAGAGGAGGATGTGGTGAGATATTTATGGGGTGCAATCAATAAAAAATTTAATTTTTAATCTTATTATATTTAATTTTATTATTCTCATTATAATCTACTCAAGTTAAATTCAAAAAACTCATTTTTAATTTAATATTAATATATGACTCATTTATCATTAGAACTTATTTTAAAGACTCAAAGAATATTAAAGAAAATCTTTTAAAATTATCATTTCAAACTAATTCAATCAAAACTTAACAAACAATTTAATTATAAAAAAAAACAATCAAATTTAAAATCATAAATTTAAAAAATACATATAAAGATTTCAACCCGTCGATCGTTTCAAAAAACGATCGAACACGCTGATTGTTTTTAAAAAAAAAAGATTATCAATTTTAAAATATGTATTTAAATATCTTTCAAGATTATAATTTAGTTTAAAGAGGAACTTAAATTAAAAGAAATTAGAAAAATTGAAGAAATTGAAGAATTTAAGAAATCAAAATGAATCTAAAAATTGAACAATTGATTTCTAAAACTTAATACACATCTTTTTTTAAATTACAAAGTAGATTAAAAAGAAAACTGTTTTAGATTAATTCAAATTTAAAAATCATAACAAAAAGATTAGATGAAAGAAGTTAGATAGAAGATGAGAAGAGGATGGATGAATGAGAATGGATGAATGAGTAAAGAAAGGATGAGATCGAGTAAGAATTGATATTATAAGGGTTTTAATTATATGTATAAGGGTGAGATCGAGTGAAAATTCAAATTATAAGGGGTTTATTTAAAAGTTATAAGGGTTTTTATTTAGGGTACTCAAAGTAACTATGTATGCGTACATATGTAGCAAAACATAGATTGAGCACATGTCCAAAACTTCAATTTCCGACCCAAAATGACATTTTTTAATTCAAAATGTCATGTTTTGACGGGCAAAATGTCATTTTCAATCTATGTTTGATCTATGTATGTGTGCATATGTACGCGTACATACTTACTTTGAGTACCGCAATTGTATAAGGGTATTATTAAAAAGAGATTGGGGTAAATATTGAAATTCGATTTTTACACACTATTGGCATATTCTTATATAAGATCAAAACTTATATGTATTTCAGTACGAGTAAATCACAATAAATTACATTAAAATTCAATTTAATTACATATTATTCACACTAATTAGACACCTCATTTTATATTACAAATCAATTACATCATAAATAAACAATTATAATATATGTACACCAGGGGGTAATCGTCCTCGGCCCTCGGTGGTTCCTGAAATGATTCCAGAGTTTTGGTGACCAGAATCAAACCAGAGACGTGCTCGGTCTGGTTCTGTCAGTTTCTGACAGGTGAAAGGGTGACCGGTCCAGAAGCCCTTTCACACCCGTTTCAGGAACCGCCTGGATGTCAGAAACTGGAGCGTGTTGGTTACTGTGACCAAATTGATTCAATTGCTTTCGACACTTGAAGATTTTTGTCGGTTAAGTCGCTTGCAAGAGCTTCATAGGCAGGAGACTTTACCTTGATAAGATCAATTCAGTTAATCATTCATCTATTGAATCAAGATTGAAAGAGCAGACAACTATACACAACTTCAAGTAAGTAAAAGTAGTGTGACTACAAAAGTCAAATTCACTTTAAAAAAAAGAACACTTTGATAAGATAGTCAAATAGAAGTCTTGGTTAAGAATATCCTGATAGAGTGATCTGACTCTACAGCTTAACAAATTCACATCCACTCGATGATTGATGTTAGGCTAGTGCAAGCAGTGAGTGGGATTGACTAGAAAAGTTTATAAGTACGCCTTATGCTGGCTCAGAGTGAGCCGTACTCAAGTCAACCTGGCTCTGTATCAAACTAAAAGTCCTTGTAACAACACACTTGATGGCCTAGTGGTAAAGGCAACACTCTAGCCATTTCCTTAGTCACCCTGGAATGCTAGGTTCAAATCCTGGCCGGGTCAGTGTTTTTTTCCCCAAGCCCTTGAGAGACCGTAAACCAAACGCTTCCTTGGTTTCTCAAGGAATGTTCCGGAAACGTGGCAAAACGTCTCTGGAACGTCCAGACGGAACATATCTGAACCGGTTCCATGAAACCCAGTTCTTTCGATTATGGGAACCGGATCGAATACTGGACGCCTGGAATCCTTTCAGAAACGTCTCAAACTGAATGCAATTTGAGACGTTTCTGAAAGATCTCGGTTTCAGTTCCGACTTCGTTCAATTTACCCCCTGGTGTAGTGAATCAAATGAATGAAGATAAAGAGTTTGCACAGCATGAACACAGCAATTAGTCATATAAAGGGCTTGGCAAAAGGGAAAAAATCACTCTTTGCTGGGTAAATTAGTGATAAATCTTACTAATTGATGAGCAGAAGATCAGAATCAACACAGCAAAGGATTGATAAAGTTTTATTGGTGGAAAATCAAGGTTGTAGAAGTTGAATCAAATGACATCATAGCTGTTTACCATTTTTAGTCATCTTATTGTAAGCTGTTGACCAATTTTCAAGTTGTGAATCAGATATAAAAAGCCTGTGTCTTTGTCCCACTTTTCTCTTCTTCTCTTTTTTCTCTTTTTCTTTATCTATGAATTAGGGTAGTTGTCATTTATCATTATAAAGTCACTACACAAGTCATTAGGTCACTTAAACTGCCCTTATTTAAATTAATAAGAGAATTTATTTTATTGTGTGTTTAAAAGCTAAAAGCTTCATTGGGAATAACACTAAAAGAGTGTTGAGTTAATTTCTCTGGTGCCTTATAAAGTCTACTATTTTTTTTTTAAGCAATTCAAGTCCTGGTTATATTTCTCTGTTATCAGGAGACTTTAACAACAAAGTCCAGTTGTTGAAGATTCTCTGAAAGGGCAGTCTCAGACATTTTCTGTAGAATTTATATTTACAGATTAAACCCTTTCAAGCACTGTATAACACCTGCTGTGTTATTAGTACTACAACGGGCAGTGGCATCAACAAAAGTCTACCATATATAGAGTGTGAATAGTCAGTATATGTTGATAAAAAAGACTTGAGGATATACAAGACCTTACCTTCAAGACTTTGTTGACCATTTCAACGGCATGCCATTCATCTGGTGATATGGTAACACCTTTGAAAAAACTGGTAATTGTTGCGCAAGAGGTCCTGGTACCCCATCATCTCTGGTTGCTAGAGATGTACGTGAGTCTTGTGGTGTTACAACAAATCCTGGACTCTTTCTAGCAGGACTGACCGGACAAAGCTGTTGATCGGAAGTTTGACCAGGAACTTGGAGCCTAGTTTGGGCCGAACCCAAACTTTGAGACAATGATGATGCAGATTTGGAAGGGGCCATTGGAGTTGATGATTGAAAAAGAGAGAGCGGAAAAGGAAAGTCAGAATCAGGAATTCTGCAGTTGGTTCTGAAATCAAACAAAGACTTACCAACATATAAAACGAGACAAAAAAAAGAAACCACAGAGCAGCTGGAGGTGATAATCGTGCCAGGGGTGTGCCATGACGCCACTTTGGTGTTGGTGTTTTGAAGCGAACGGATGTGGATTTCTGTTAATGGAAGAATACTGGCAAGGGATACTGGCAAGGGAGGTGTAGCAGGTAGTATACCCCTGGGTACAAGGGTTTTGCTCCACTAGGTAGCAATGAGCGCAGGAGGCTGAGGAATTGCGGAGCAATTGCTCCCCTTGGAAAAATTCCGGTCCCTGGCCCTGGGGCGGAGGCTCTGCTCTATATTACGGTACGCAGAGCGGCCAAAATATTGCTATAAACCCGCTCCGCAACCACAATTTTGAGTGGAGTGATTCCGGCGTTGGCCAAAACTCCAGAAACCTGGCCATAATACTTTTGGCTGTATTTTTAATTCTGGCTTTCTGGCCAGACAGAGTGGGCCATATCCATAGAAGAGCCCCACATTAGTGGAGTCCATGCACTCTGCCCCAGAAGCAAAAAATCCTATTGTAGAACTTTTGCTTCACAACCCGCCAGGGATTTGGTTTCTCTTCTACATAGCAGAGGGAACCAAGTGATACTGGCTATCTGGCTACCCCTTCTCACCACTAGTATTTATCTCAAACATATTCAACTCTTGACTAAACAAAGCATGGTGGCCAATTCCACCTATACATGTTTGCACAACAAAGAAAAATTCCTGGGTGGCTTTCAACCTTGGGGCAATGTGTGGTTCATGGCAAAATTGCCTTGCCTTGTTTTCTGTTATCATATAGGGATGCTGAGGTGGGATTTTCTCTTTTCTCTCAATTCTTTTACAACCCTAACAAAAGATTTGTTTATGGCTTTCATTGTCAAACTCAAAATTCAAATGGTACCCTCTAAAATTGCAACCTACCCTTCTGGTTCCCAAGCATCAACAACCCAATGCCTTTGGCTCGCAAGTCTAAATTGTAAATTCCAAGGTTTTTTTGTCCCACTACAAGACTTGTATACCACTATCAGTGTCACTGCCAAAGATTCTTCTGGACCACTTTCTCAACAAGCTGAATCACCTCAACCCCTGGCTCTTAGCAAGAATAACACCAAAGCACCAGCTACTAAACCATTACCACATGTAAAAGGAAAGGTCAGTTTTTCTTCATTGTCAAGATACACAACACTTGATGCTGAATCATACCCATTCTGTTTCCTACACACTTTATTCCACTAGTAAATGTGTTCAATAATCCTCAGGAAGCCCTTGTGGCAGTTCTGGCTCCTTCAGCAAGATATCTGAAGGGAATGTAAGTGAATCTCATGTTATCTTTTGCAGGAAACACCTTCATTCAATGGCCATATTCCCAATTTTTATCCATTCTTAGGTTTTTGAGATACCTCCAGATATAGAAGGTGACCTATCTCATGATTCCAAGGTGAAGATTGTTGGGTCCAACACCAGGCTTGGCTATAATCAGCTATGGTCTGCTGACATGAGGAAACTTTGCAAGTACTTTTTTGCACCTAAAAAAACTGACAAAATAAGTCAATCACATTTTCTCTTCTCTCTCAATCTATTCTATCATCATATCTTGTCTGATGAATACCTTTATGCAGGGTCAATCATTTCAGTGCCAATTGTTTGAGATCACATATAAATGTGGACCTAAATCATACTGTGGGTTGTGGGGTCATTGAGATGGAAACAAATTGGGCCCCTCTTGCAAGCAACATCACAAAGTAATCACTGCTGGTATCAATTTTCCCCTCACCTACACTCAAAAGCCAGAGTCCCAACATAATGATCAAGCTACAAATCAAGATTCTATTAGCAAACCCATCTTCACAATAGACCTTTTGAACATGATCATGGTCCTCTGGATTGTGTGACATGCACTGCTCTGGTCTCTATTTAAGAACACCACCCTTCAACCTGCTTTTGATTTGGTCAATTGCAGTGCTATTCTTCAATTATCAACGTGTAATACCCAACATTTGGTGGATCTTTTCTCAGGCTTGCACCAAGAGGCCACCAACATGCTCAAAGTAAGTATTTCTATCTTTCTTCTGGAATTCCCTTTCTTGCATTCATTCTCATTTCCCTCAATACTAGAGCAGAGGCGGGCTTGCCCGCCGGCGTAATTGAACATTCCCGTATAGGCTGCCAATTAAGGGATTTCCTGTAATGTTCTGCTCCACTCGCTATAAGTTGCGCGCAGCAGGAACAGTATGTGTAAATATAAATTTTCCCAGGTATCATAATGACTTATTTACAACCATACACATTGAGAACAATTGATTATTTCCTGTGCTACTCTCTTTTGATTCAACATTGCTATATTAAGTGGAACCGTTGTCACTCACAATTAATTGCCGTGAAGTTACAAATAATTAGTCCAACCCTCAATCGTATCTCAATTCAAGGCAAGTATAACCACGATACCTCCCATATCAGGCGAAACTCCATATTTCCACCAGTTATACTCTTCTTATACGCCTCGGCAGTATTATCATAACTTGGATTCCCAAGTAAGCACCTGTCCCGCCGGCGAAGATTGTTCTCAGCGCATCCTGACAATTGTGCTCAGACGGGCTTATGGTCTCCAGCATTCAACTTGCTTCCATTGATCTCGCAACGTCGCATGTTTTAAGTGCCGCCTATGTGTATCAAGAGGCCAATGTAAGATTCGATGACCCGTGATGTGTACAACAGCTTTGAATCGATCCACCGGTACCGGGCCATGCCGGGTCATGACTATAACTATGAGCATTGCGACACCACAACATTGAATTTTGGAATCCGGCTGAGTTTCAGCACCTCCAATGTTTATAAGCCTCCTCATATCGTAAATATATCAACCGATGCTTGAGCGTCACACTCCTCATCATCGCTACTCATCGTATGGTATTGCTCTGTTTGATACTTTCTCCGTTCAAGCATTACCAATCACTTACTATGCAATATCGTTGTGCATTCAATTCTTTCATCAACACTATGCATGACGTGGATGACTTTTAATTTTCCCACGCTCATGCAATTAGAAGGTCTCATTGCTCACCAATAAGATATTGATGGCAGGGTTATATTTCTAACTCTTCTAAACCATGGTCGCTCAATCAGCATTTAGCTTTCACCAACAGATTCCATCATCGTCCTCATGCTGCGTCCACACCAACACCATTAACGTACTCATTCACCTTTGTCCACTCGCATTGCACATCTGTTCAATCAGCATATCACAAATAACCGTAGAGCCCCTTCTAATGAAGGACGCTATACCTCCACATATTAAGTCAGCCATCGTCGCAATATACCCTCCGTCACCCTTGATTTCACAAAATTATCCTGAGCGAAATCATCATACTCGATCCACTTATTGCAACAAGATGGAACATTGTGATATCCTGGCTAATGTCATAAATCCCTTAAACCAGGGTCTCTGTTGGGAGCTCTCTTGAACATTGAGTAGAGGCTTCTTTCATACGCGAGCGCAGTCTTTGCGATTTATGCATACGAAGCACGTCGCATAGAAGACTCTTGATTACAATCTATGCCTTGTTCACACGCTCCACCACATGAGAAATGAACATCAACAACTGTTTACTAAATCTTTACATACAATATTAATGGTCGAATCTTCAGAACCTGAGGTTGCAAGGCATACTCTCAGATTCTGAACCATAGTACAACGAGATAATGCAACATATAATTGGCCATGGGTAAAAACAGGCCCTGAAAGAAAGACGCCTACTTTCTCCAGGGATTGCCCTTGCGACTTATTAATGGTTAAACAAAACGCAGATACAACTGGGAATTGTTTCCGCTTGAAAGGAATAGGGTAGTCCAGATTTCCAAGGTGGATCATTTTCATCCGTGGAATAGCGATTTCAGATCCTTTTCGTGGCCCAGTTGAAATTATGCATCTCAATACATTGACGCTGATGCTCATAATGACTAAACGGGTCCCATTACACAATCCAGACGCTAACGACAGATTCCGGAGGATCATTACGGGTTGTCCGATCTTGAGCTTTAGCCTATGTTCCGGGAACCCAGGGAAATCGATTGTATTTAATATATCTACTGAGGTTGGCTGATGAAATGTGATGTCTGCTTCATCATTTGAAGTTGCAATAAACGCGTCACCCGGCAATTTTTCGAGTACAGCGTCATTTACCTCTTTAACGGTTTCATTCAACCCAGTAATTAAAGCTCGATGAGCATAATATTCAGCAATTGATTTCCAACTGTTTGACCCAATGAAATAACGTAGGTCATGAAAGACCCAGTCTACGAGGTTTCTTGGAATAGCTGTGAATTGCGGAACCAATTCGGTTATCACCGGGCTGAGGGAAACGATGCCACGGTTATTCCTGTGTAACCTTCCTTCACCAATATCCAATAGCCATTGAGCGAAAGAAGCAGTCTTGACTTCATTGACCCCTGGAGAAACGCGCAGACGGAGATTCTTGCTCAATTTAAATTCCTTCACCACTCCCCATAGAGTAGATCTCTTGAAACACGCATTATGTTGAGCATTAAGGCTACTATGGCGGACAATAGGTAATGTCTGTCGGAAATCGCCCGAAAAGACAATGCTCTTCCCTCCAAATGGTTGTTTGCTGCGGCATATATGACGTAGACTGCGATCTACAGCCTCGACCGCGTGCTTGTGCTGCATTGAGATCTCGTCCCATATTATAATCGGTGCGGCTAAAATGAGTAAGCTCTTCTTATCTCGTCCGTTGAGGTCGCAACTTGAGTCTTTATGGCAATCCAGAGGGATATTGAATGCCGAATGGGCAGTTCGACCATTAGTTAGCAACAGCGCTGATACGCCGGAGGATGAGACGGCCATAGGTTGTAACCCTTTACTTCCAAAGTAATGTAGTATTGTGTTCAGTGTATAAGTCTTACCTGTCCCGCCGGGTCCGTCCAAAAAACTGAGGCTCTGGACGCCTAATTCATCGCATTCTCGGATGTACAACATGATGGCGTCCTGATCGTCATTCAATGTTTTTATATGATTACTGAAGATTTCCTGACTCTTCTCAATCGAGAATTCAGTCTCTGTTGAGGATACTAATTTTAATTCCATAAGATGATCAAATATTGTTAGAGTGTCAGAACTAAAGCCTACGTCACAGAGCGTTTTGCCCATCTCTTCAACCTGTTCCTCGATGAGTTTCAACGCATACGCCTTCAACAGGTCGTCAGAGCAAGGAACCATGACACCGACTGATTCTATTAGCCTCTCACAGTCCTCTGAGAATAAATCCTTGAAACGGTGCCACATGTTCAATGGCGAGGCAACTTCACCATAGATCAAAATTAGTGAGAAAAGTTGCCGTAACTGATGAGCAGAGGCCCAAACTGCAGCTTCACTAATTGCCTGCTCATGGTGTCGGTCCGAATCCAATAATCCCAGTCTATCCGCTGCAGCGCGAAACGTAGGCAATGTTATGCCATTCACAGTCCTCAGCGCTTGAAATGACGTTGGGCCACGAACATGGAATAGTAACATCCGAAGAAAATACTTTTCGCCGTCGGTCAGGTTGGCGAAATATACCCTCCCAACAGTGGGGATATTTTTCACTCTGGCCTGAAACTTCCCATTGAACCACCTGAAGTAGCGCGGAATCTCAACGTAGAGAAGAGCTTTTGCTGGAATGCCATTGAGACCAACCGCTCCCTCACGACATAGACGAAAAAACTCGATTAGAGGTGAAGTCGGCGGAGGTTGAATGTGCAGCTTAGTTCGGATTTTGTCCGCGTCGTAGTAGTACACGGTCTGTTGATTTTCAAGATGTAAAGGTAGTCTCATCACAGGCGGCCAAGATCCATTCATGGGCAGTTTGAATAATCTATAAGCAGCTGAGAACATGGTTATGGTTAATTAAAATACAATTTAATAATGGTCATGGAATTACCTTCAGGAGCACTAATGTAGCGATAGTTCTGGAACTCTAATAATTCATCATGTATCTTGTCCGCACCTGACAAGAAAAGCTTCAGCGAAGAGAGGTGAAAGCGCTTGGAAGATAAAAACATACCAGACGGAATAGAGCCATTTTCTCCTTCCATGTACACTCGAGTTTTGTCGTGACCTTTGGTCAAGTACTTGTATAAATATCTTATGGGCTTTGTCCCAATGGGGATTTCTACATTGATATGACATTCTAATAATAATAATAAGTACTTATTGTAAGGAACCACGTGACCATTGGTATAAGTGGTTTTCCCTTTTTTGAATTGCCTGCCATCATTTGGCCGCCTATACGTTGGAAAGGACTCATCCGATAAACAAGAATTGTCCGCGAAGGGTTTTGGATACTTGAGTCTGCATCTCCCGTCGACAAAGCACTGCATTCCTGGACGACATGGCCCATGGAGCATGAATTTTGTTACAAGGCCATGTAATTTAGTTTCTGTAGCTGGGTCTGGAATGACCGCTGTGACCAGGCTGTCAATGTCATCTTCTGTGCTTGGTCGTGATTTCTCATCGAGAATGAACAGGAGATGAGCGTGAGGTAATCCGCGCTTCTGAAATTCGACTACCCATAGATTAGATATGACAAGTCCTAGACGATTTTCATTTACAATTTCGTCGATCAGTTTGCGTAACTTGAGATCGAAAACTCTTGCCACGATATCTGGACGGTCTTCTGCCTTTTCACCATACTTCAGCTGCGCCTGAACTTCTGGCCATTGTGCGTTGGCGGTCATCGTTATGAAGAGACTGGGGTTGCCGTATTCTCGCACAAGCGCCATCGCATCATGGAACAACTGATTCATGTCCCGCGGTCCTCCCTGAAAGCTAGAGGGCAAGACAATTTTACGTCCAGAGGGAGTTGTATTTTTGTCAAAAGCTTCACACAAACCTTGATATAATTCCGCTCGAATGGTCTTCTGGTTGAACCTGACCCATCGTAGATTGGCTCTCTCGACGCAGAGGTACAGATCAACGATCAGGTGCTGGGTCAATCTTTTGGCGTGGATGAATGGCGAAAACATATTTGACCTTTCGAATAGTAACCACGCTGCCCATTCTAGACCTGTGACTTTAGCGTTCTTTCTGGTGCCTGGAACCAAAGTCAGCTCTTTCAGAGATAGAGAGTATATTGCATCAAACTTACGATTCCTATTGACATCAGCTGTAGGGGAAATGTAATGGTTATCCCATTGCTGACTTCCAAAGGGAAGCAACATAGGATATCGCAATGGAAAGTAAGAAGTGTGAAGATCATCGATATATTTCCACGAGCTATCCTTCCGCTCTAGAATTATATGCCGAGGTCTTTCGTCCATGAAGTCATCCCCCTCAATCAATGCGGCGACATCATTGGGTTCTGGCATATTATATGTTTTGAACTCTCTCGGTCCTGGTGGTAAAGACTTGAGTACAATCTTCATATTATCGCGTTCCTCGAGGATAGTTGCAGAATCCTTGAGAAACCTGGCGTAAGGATTAATCCTGTACATAAGATCTTGCAGCCGCGTCAAAAGGTCCTTAGTGACACTTTTATTTGACACACGAGACAAACGCAAGTCGACCTCATTTTCGCCGCCATCACCAGCGATGAATATCTGTGCAAATGAAGCAGGTTCATCTCCGGATGGAAAAATCGCAGGGATTGAATGGGACAACTGTCCATAAATCCGGAAAACATATGGACCGCTTTCGCCCATTACCTTCTCATCCCTGTGTACTCCCAGGGAAGTGAATGATAATGCATTATTGTACGTCGAGATATTCCTTTGAAAATCCTTGGCGACTGAAGCATATGTCAGATCTATTTTTGTTGCCAATGTTTTGAAGGGACTTACCATCATCAGAACCAATATATAATTCAAGGAGCTCAGGTGGAAGCGGCCCACCAGGCATGAACTTGAGTGGAAGAGTGACAGCTCCATACTGACAGCAGTTCAGGTAGAGATTTCTACTCAGTCGGAAATTATCTTTGCTCCGCTCTTCACTGAACCTCAGAGCTCCGCAATGGTCGCAAGGATGAGTCATTGGGCCCAATTGAAACGGCAGTTGGTCCTTGAATTTCCTTTTCAATTCATATTCTGTGTTCTGACTGCTGTTTGCAGCAGCGAGCCCTTTTGGCATAGTTTCGAGTTGATACTGCTATTACGAATGCTGGATTTGAAGGTAACGAAGAAATGTAGAGTTGTAATGCTCTTTCAAGACGAGGTCATGGAATTAGTAGAGAGTTCATATTCGAGGCAGGGCTATTACAGTTCTACGCCGCATTTAGAATTCGCAACCTCATCGAATCTTAATAAGGTAATTGTCAACATCAGCCATAAATTACCACGAGATTATATTCAAAGGATATTGCGCAATAGGCAATTATACCTTATCCGTTGTTTTGAAGGGTATTCAACGTTGACAAAAGGCTCCCGATCGCCAAACCAAGACTGCCCTATCCAAACCATATGAGATAGAGATATATATACAAATACGTCACAGGTATTCACAATAGGAGCGCAATGAACAGTTCGGTAGATATTAATGACTCAAGATGTACAATGAATATGGCGCAAGAGACAAGTTTGAATGCTTGAACCCTAGATATGCCACATCTGAGGGAGAGTATTGATGCTAGCCATAAGACCAGTGTCGATGAATATGGCAAAGGGAATAGAACATGTATTATTTGAAGTTCAGAGACAAATTCTCGTCTATGAGCACTTTTTCTTTGAATTTCAACTTCACAATAGCGCAAAACGTTACAAAACAGGTTTCATTGACACGGGGAAATTATGGCGGTCTCTACGCGTCTATCGTAGAGTCCTCCGCATTGGCAGTTAGGCGCGCCTTTTTGCTGGATTGCCGAGAGCTAGAAGGAGTCGTAGCCGCCTTTGTTTTCGACTTAGCAGCATTGCCGGGTGAATCTACAGGGCCCTCCTCATCATCGGCTCCGGGGATGAAGCTGAGCCGAGAGGGATATATTTCAAAACATGAATATGATGACGCATAGTTCAAGAGAGGGATAAAATCACTCACAGCTTCCCTCTGGCACGGCCTCCGGGTGTCCCTAATTGCGATCCACCAAGAGGGAGATTTGAACCAGCCCCGCTTTCATGACCGGTCGTAATATTTACGCCAGTCACCTATGAAAATTCTTATAAATAACAAAAATATTTCACTGGGACAGACAACGCACCTCAACAGACCACAAGTTGCGAGCAGGGCTAAAGCCTATGATCCTTCCACTGAGGAGAGCTTCCCGATGAGGAATCAATAGCGGCTGCAGCTTAACCATCAACGGGGACCAATTGCGCCGGTATTCAACTTCAAAAGACTCCTGGTCCCTAACCTGTTTCAATAGAAGACGTAATGCCTCAGATATTGGAGCGCAATGGGAATTTACAGAGGACTGACATTGGGGGATGGGTTAAAATCGCTGTGCCTCATAATGATGATGACGTTTTCTTTTTCAGAAGTAATTTTTTCGACGTCTCGGGATATAATCAAGCCCAGGGCCGTCACTGAGACTTTGTTTGTCAGGGATGACTTGAAAGAGTCTGAGCTTGATATATGGATAGTCGTGTCAGGTTCATAGTAAAACATTTGCACTTGCTTCTTGTTCAGAGCTAGAATTCTTCCCTTCAAGCAGTAGATTGAACCTGTTTCAAGCACTGTGTCGATTCCTCCGTAGCCTGAGGCTTTAATAGCACACTCTAAAACCTCATCTGTATCAACGTTGATTGTCGCAATAGTCGTCATACATTCCCGGAATCCATATTGGCCGTTGACTTCAGTCTCAACCTATACAATAGAGAGAGAGTCAGCGGAAAAAGAACACGTGGACATGAAAGAAGACTCGCTTTAGAGATAACGTCAAAAAGACCCGATGTTATAAATGGATGGTTCCGTTTGCGGGGTTGATTGACGACACCTCTGTTTGAGCGCGCAGGTGAAGTTGCAGGCGAATGAAGAGCCGCCATGGTGAGAAGATTGATGGGTGATTGAAGAGAAGGCGTAGGAGACAATGAAAGCTCGCCCCTTTATAATCAACGCACTCAGGTGGAGCAGCGAAGTGGGTGCGCTGATTGTGATAGATGGATAACATCGCGAAGTGGAATCTCATCCTGGCTGTTACCCTGGCATAATGCGAACAACAAAGGATCACATTCCATGGTATTGACTTGCATAAATGAGATAGGAATGGGCTTTCGATTGCAGCACACCATCCATTGAACTTTGACCGTAGGTCGCAAAATAGCATGTATTCCGCTGAAGATGCCAGACGCAGGGATAACATCTAAGATACGACTCCTCAGCTTCTAATAGAAATTAATATTAAGCATAAGGGAATGCATATAAAGATGGTAAACGGAGCGCCAGATCAATCTGAAAGTAGCTCTATGTACAAAATTGATATTCCCTATGCATAGCCATAGTTGACAAGATGCGTATGGATCCTGTCGGACATCAGAAGCACTTACAAGTCTCCGGGGTACAAGATCATTTGATCTCTAATGTTCACATCTTCGATACATGGAATAGTCTCCTGTCCATTGTAATCTCGAATGAGCCAACTTAGTTCGCATTCCCCAGCTAATAGACACAATGTAATTAGATTAAGACTGTGAGAAGGGATAGAGTATTATTTGATTGACCTTGTTTCGGCGATGAATGTGCTCTGAATTCCAAACAATTGATAATACATCTAGCCCGTTCAGTGTGTGGGTCGGCTATATGATATGTGACACAGTCGTAGCGGTGGACATGACGAGTTTGACCATTCGAATAGACGATTATAGTGTTCCCCCTAGTATCTGAAAATGAATGCGTAAGAATGTCATCGAATAGCACAGCCCTGCAGACGTACAGGAATCGAATTGCTGTCTGATTAAGCTTGCCAGCGCGTAGAGATCGGGCTTGAAACGCAGAGGAATTCCAGGATCCGGGATGCAAGACATTTTGCGCTTCTAGCTAGAAGTTCTTGTTAGTTACTATCAATGAATACCTGCAGTTGCAGTATAGATATTATTCCACACAGTGATATATATAATTCTGGGGATTTGAGGAAGGGTAGTTAATGGCGTAATTTGCTAACGAGAGCTAGGATAGATTTATGTGATACCTTTACGCCTGCAAGCCAGGATGACAGGTTGACGATCCGAAAAGAGGAATAGGATGATTCAATGGGATAGTCATGATAGCTTTCAGCTGGATTGAGGTCATTATGAGCCGCAATTGGGAATGGACTGACAATGATAAAACGCATATAGTGTATTGAAAACCGGAGATATCCTTTTAGGGACCAAATATGGACAATTGAAGAACAACGATGCCTAATCAAGCGGTACAATATCATGGGAACAGTTCAAGGATGACAAGAAATACGACAGGAATCTAGCGGCTAATGTAACACTGACCTTAAAGCAGGTGACAAAAAAGCTTATAGTTCTGGTAAAAATAACCGTAGGTGTTCCAAAAGTACACGGTGAACAATGCCCTGGATGGTCTATGGATACTGTCAGAACACGATACCACCGGACATGGATATAACTCGAGAGTGAGTATGTTTATCATATTAAGAATCATATTGTTCATGGCTTTGGATGATGAATAGTGTCATGGCACCGCGTATAGAAACATAAAGGATCATGACAGAATGCATCACACAATCAATGATGAGTTCGCTGAACTGCTTTTGGGTCCTTGAAAAGTCGGGTATAGACATATATGAATTGCAGGGGACAAAGCATACATTCAATCAAGGAACCCTTCTCTGAAAGTCTTTTGAAGCTTTTGGGAGGCAGATATGCACATTTAATAATTGCACTACAGAGTGTTAATGGTAAAGATTATTGTAACCATTCTAGGTTTTGGTTCATCGTATTAAGAAGAAACTTGGAGAATGTTTTTGCATTGAACATAATCCAGCGTAGCGCACAGGTAGAGCATGTCTCGGTGGAACAATGCATACAATAGCGGTCATGAGGATAACTCGTAGAATCATTGTGAATTGAGTTAAACGCTTTTAAAAGTCGAATATGAACATTTAAAAGCAAAATGTAAAAGCATCATGGGGGCGTTGAAATGTATAAATAGGGGGGGTGATTTACTGGAAAATACAACATCGGCACCTCCTACGGGTATTTAGATAGTCAAATGACTTCTAAAGGCTCACACACGGGAGTTGCAAAGTGACCCATTGGTCTCCATGCCTGAAATATATATATAGCATAATCGCTGTAACATATATTGTTTCAAGGCGGGGGGCTTAGGGATTTAAGTTAATTTAATCTGCATGTCCTGTCATCATCCACAACCCCCAATTACTGGCCACTTGCAGGTCATTACACCCCACTGACCTCAGAATGTTTTCATGATAATTCAAATTTGTTTTCAAAATAATATGTGTCTGCTATTACAATGATGTGGGTCAGTTATCAACAAAAAGTGAAATACCACAAAAGATGAGATGATTTTTTGAATACAATCAACCTTTACATATAGAAATACCGGTCCTACAGGAGAGAACTATGGAGAGAAAACGTAAGGATCAATCTGGAAAAGATGATTGTAGCATTTGGTCTGTATTTATACTGACACACCATGAAGATATACAAGTTTCAAGTTTTGTGTATAGTACAAAGGTTAGATTTTTCCTCCAGGATTGTTTCTTGAAACCTTGGGCTCATTCAAGTTCAATGATCACAGTGCCTGTGGAGCAGTCCCTCACTGTCAGGGGTCCTTGGCCTTGTAAGCTAGTGTCAGGTTTGTCCCAGAATCCAAGGAACTTCCTCACAAAGGAAAAGTAATTGCTCAGTGACTTGAGAATTATCAAGCTATGGTGAACAATACCATAACTAAGGCTCGTCATTATTGAGCACCTTGAGTGCTAAACACACTTTGAGCATCCTTAGCTTGTCTTCATTGGTGAGCTGAATCAGTGCTAACATTCACTGAAAAAATTCCTTTCAGTAAGTATAAATCAAGTGAAGGAGGTTCACACAAGTCTTTATATCAACTTTGCTGGGGGATTGAGGATGTACACTAGCTTAGATAGCTTCAAGGTTGATAAAGAGTATGCAATTGAAGACAGAAGGATGGCTCAAAACAGAACGTGTAAAAATCCAGGGTGATTCTACAAGGGCAGAGCAATTTGGAGCGTGTCCACAAGTTTGGACTTCTTCAAATCCGTGCTCTATCCTTTGATTGTAAGATACTCCAGCATGTGATGTGGAGAGGGTATGGATCCAAAAATACCGAAAATGAGCCTTTTTCTGATGAATGATAAGGTGTGTTTCATCACGTCCCGGATTAAGCACATCTTACAGCAACATCATTCTTGACAATAGAGGGGTCAAGTCGAGATATCTACTACCCCAAAAATTTTGTCATACAAAAGACTTCCGATGTAAAAAGAAAGGTCACGGATTTTGCAAATTTACTGTTCATTCAACAATGAGACACCTTTATGTTCTTCCCGTTCTCATAAAATTGAAGTAAGTCTATGCTACAGCGGGAATCTGTTTTGTGTTTTTTTTCGTAAATGATTGGACTTGACATCTCTTGATTGGCAGGCTGCCACACATACTGAAAAGTCGTAAGTCCCTCTTCTGATCTTGAAGGAGAGTCTTGGTTAAAGCAATTGAAATCAATTAAAATAAGTGAAGGATTGATGCCAGAATGATGGAGAATTTACCCAATTTTACTTTTGTCCAAGGACGAGATGGCAAACAAAGCTTTAAATTAACTGCACCGACCGGCAGAAATGATGATGTTTTGCAGCAATATGCATCAATCATGGAGAGATGAACTGAGTGCATCTCTTTTGGTGGTGGCGAGATGTGAGTAATCTTATGAAAAGCATTTTTAAAAACATGGACTTTGAACAGCATCGGTCTTTTCAATTAGTTATCAAAAGTTTGCTTTCATGAACACTGCAGATTCTCCGCATGCAAAAGTACGCATCAAGAATATGTTTAGGCTTTTGACCTGAATCTCTTTTAGCACTTCAGAATGTACTCTACCCTTTTTTAAAACCCTCATTGATCTCACCTTCAATTTCTATCAAAATCTATTCTCTCTATCTTTCAATTTCACAAAGTACACATTCACAATCTTTTTACAAAACAATCTTTACCCAACACTACTAAACATACTTTTCGCGCAACTACTTCCATTTCTAACATGATGCCTATCACCGCCTCTTCTTCATCGGTCATAATGATTGGAATTCTCTTACTTTTCAGTTTTCAATCCGCCATGGGTCATGTTTTCATAAAGTCTTGGAAGTCAAGCTCCGAGGATAAATTTCAGCCTGCTCAGAAGCAGTCGCCTTCCAACACGGCTTATAGAGGTGCTGCGGACAACAGTGGATGGATTGGCAGCCAATTCTTAGCTAATAGTCGAGCAATCGTATGCGGAGCTTCCTCGACTCCCTTCGGACAAATCAAACCACCTGGGGGTAAGTTTTTCTCTGATGCTTCTGAAGCTGTTGCAAAAACGCTGACGGTGGAAGCCGGAGGCAAGGTCACTTTGGTCACGGCGAATGATCCTGGAAAAGGGTAAGCTTTAGATCTAAATCCTCACCTGACTGGAAACTTTGATTTCAAAACATAGCTGATCGTTCATTTGCGACGTGTACACATTTTCATCTTTTTTCACTCATAGGTTCCCACATCCCAAAGGTCATATTCAGGCTTACTTGGGCTACTGTGGAAAATCTGCTACCGCTTGTGAAGATTTCGACGCTTCGTCCACAACTTATTTCAAGATTCAAGAATCAAAGAATGGAGTCCAAGACAAATTGCGCCCAGCTATGAATTACGATCTCGATGGAAATGTTTGGGAAGTTCCAATTCCTGCGGAGGTGCCTCAGGGAAGCTATATTTTCAGATTCGAGATGTAAGTACTTCCTTGGTATCTTGTTGCGTATGTCTGAGTGCTAATCCAGGTAATTTGCTTCAATTTTGAATACAATTGAACAGAATTGCCTTCGATCAATCAAACGCGGCAGAAGGACACCAAGACCAATATTACCCTTCTTGCGGTCAGCTGTATGTGAAATCGAGTCAACAGCCCTCTACTACATTCCAAGGAGTCAAGTTCCCTGGCACCTATGCCAATGGAAATGTTCAGCAGGACACTTTACCTGGCCCCTCACTGATGCAGAAATCCAATGATGATTCATCTAAAGTATCCGCTAAGGTCTCTGTCAAATCGAAAGTTTCTGATGGCGATAAATCTACTGATGATTCTCCAAAAGTCGAGAAACTAAATCCCGAACCATTCACCACTATCGGATTACCTGATTCGGCCCCTTCTTGCGCCAAAAAATGTCTCACAAAAAAATATTGAAGAAATCAATCGGCTAGCCACTGATTGTGCCGCACATGAAGGAAGATGCCTATGCTCTAAGAAGACCTTTGTAGAGGCCTACAAGACATGTGCTCGGGACCACTGTGAGGTAAATCAATACTCATAGCTTTCTCGAGGGTAACATCTTAAACTGATATTGATTTTGATTTCTATCCAATCGTAGCCTGGAACAAGCATTGGACAGTGCAATCGCTTTGTTTGTATCTCAATGTGACAAGCTGACTGCAAAAACCTTGGCCTAAGACCCTCCAAACTTGTCAATCACCGGCGCCAACAATAGGTCATTTCAAAATATACCTCAATTTAACTCTAGAAACAGCCAATATCAATAGCATATGGATGCAATGATGTGTCATGGATTTGATCATTATGCAAGTGAGCACCATAATCTCCCCCTCATTCTTCTTAAGCCATTGTATTGTTTGGATGTCTGCGACATCGATTTGGCACCATGTTTATAATATCTTATGAGATGCCTCCGATAAATAGAGAGCGCACTCTGACATAATAACAAGTTGATTCAGATATCTTGATGACACTGACGATGATTGTAAAAAGACAAGCTGATGAAATGAAAATTATAAATAAATTGGAGTCTTGATAAAGAAAGACAAGATGAAAGATACTATGTATATAGTTTATGAGCTGATCGTCATATGTTAGCCATCATTAAGTCACCAAAGCCCAAACTCATCACAGCTTCACCAGAAAAAATAATGATTGAGGCCCAATGATCATGCTGTACTGCCACTGAACTGTGCATAGTTACAACATGGACTGTACCGGGATATTCCCGATGCATTTGAACTAATTTGGTTTGATTCGCATGACGATGCTCCAATCAAATTGGTTTTAGAGGCTCGATGTGACCTGATAGCAGTCCTAGCAATACTAACGACAAAAAGTCAAATCCCTCACTCGTCGGTTTTGAGGACTTTAAGATATATTTACATTTGCCTCGTTAAGCAAACCAGTCGCGCACACAAATGGAAGAGTTACAAAAAGTTACAGACAACTGGAATAAAAAAAAGGAATTTTCGGAGAAATGAACCCGAACGAAGCATCTAGCTTAATGAGACAGAATAAGCGAAGGAAAAAGGAGTAAGTACCGAAGTGCCTCATTGATCCAATGAGGAGATTGGTACAGCGCGCATCGGTTATAGACATGAAAAGCAGAAAATTCAGAAAATCGAAAATTGTCCTTCTCGACAAAACCTTCGACGAGAAACCGATCAAACACTATCTATCTGCGATGAGGGTTGACAGAAGGTCCTGAGGGGTAAGGGTGGTGGCGACGATGACGACGAGTGCGAGTTGTGGACGTGTAGGAACTAGAGTCCTGTTTAGTCAATGTCTTGCATTGTGATGTGAATGCAGAAAGGGCGGAGGTCAATTCCGCTCCGGCCTGTGATTACACATAGCCATCCAAATCACCATCAGCTAAAACGTCAATGTTTTTTGAGGGACAAAAGTTCGAATACTTACCGCGCAATGATCTCGAACACAGTTTTCGTAAGCCTGAACGAAACTTTGCTTCGAACAGAGACATTTTCCATCCGTAGCTGAACAGCCAGCAGCCAAAGAAGAGATTTCTTCGTGCTTTTTAGCAAGACACATCTTTGCACAAGATGGAATCAACTGTGATAGACAGATCCCAGTTGATCCTTGCGTGCTTGAATTACTCGATGTAGTTTGGTCGACATCATCGTTCGAGTTTAACGTCGAGTTAGATGAATTCCCTGTGTTCTCCGTGTCCTGTGATGTCAAAGTAGCTGAAGTCTCCGTAGCATTGGCGGACTTGATGACAACGGACTTGGCTTTGGAAACACTGTCTGAGCTGATCCCTGCCGCCGCGTATGTAGATCCCCGCTGAATTACTTCCGGGCCGGGCGCAGATGCTTGCTTGATGTTGCCATTTGGATAAGCACCAGGAAACCTCACTGTTCGAGAAGCTCTTGAGAGTTTTGGTCTGGACATTTGAAGTCACATAGATCTGACCACAAGATGGATAATATTGATCTTGATGTCCTTCTGATTCGTTAGATTGATCGAAAGCAATTCTACAATAAAAATTGGTATAATTGAGATTGGTGACTGACGCAACAAAGCTGAGTGGAATTTGGTCTTACATTTCAAATCTGAAAATGTAGCTTCCTTGAGGAACATCAGACGGGATTGGAACTTCCCATAGATTTCCATCGAGATCGTAGTTCATCGCTGGACGTAGCTTGTCTTGAACTCCGTTCTTCACCTCTTGGATTTTGAAATAATATGCTGAGGCAGCGTCAAATTTTTGGCAGGCCGTACGGGATGCGCCACAGTAACCCAGATAGGCTTGGATATGACCCTTCGGATGAGGGAAACTGTTTTGAAGATACCGTATAATGATGTTCATATCATCATCAGTCGATGCTCAATAAAGTGTTAAAAAGAATCAGTTGACTAAACAGTTTGAACCCACCCTTTTCCAGCGTCACCCGCCGCAACCAATGTGATTTTTCCTCCAGCCCCAACGCTGAGAGTTTGGACCGACAGCTTCGGAAGCGTCGGAGAAGTATCTTCCACTGGGTGAGGCTACGCTAGCATATGGCGTTTGAGAGGCGCCACAAACAATTGCTCGATCGCCCGAAAGGAAGTTGCTTCCTATCCAGCCAATGTTTCCTGAAGCATCGCGATAAGCCGTTTTGGAAGCGGGTTGCTTTTGTGCAAGCTGAAAATTATTTTCGGTAGTAGACTTCCAAGTCTTGATGTAAACGTGAGCGAAGACAGATTGAAGATTTAAAAACACAAGGGCTCCTACTAAGGTTGCCAAAGTGGATAAGTTAGAACGACACATTTTATTGAGGTTGATTATGGCTCTATTCTAGGAATATTCGTGAGACAGGCGAGTATGATAGCTAAGAATCAGATAGTAATTTTGTAAGAACGACTGGATAGAAATAAAATTGAGAGCGGTGATCAAATGAAATGATGAAGAAACGATGGATTTGGATTGAGGGGAAGGAAGGAAAATGATCAGAAAAACGCCGGTACAAAAAGACTGCGATAAAGATCCATATAAGAGCTTTCTAAGAAGGCTTAGGAGCGACCCTCGAGCGGAAACTTCTCGATCTCCACAAGATGAGACAAGCTTAGTACCACGGATGACGCAAAATGTGGCGAGAAAGTGAATATTCTTTCGGAGTGATAATGAAGATGTTAATGACGACGCGACCTGATACCTTGAAACAATTACGATGCTATAAGCAATGAGAAAATTATATGTCTCCTGGACAGTGCACAAGAGGAAACAAATCGTGTAAGGCGCTGATGGCTTGGCTGGTGATGCCGGGATCAATAAAGCACATCCCAAAGGATTACCAATGGGCTCAGGAGATGAAGCGTCCCGGGGTTACTAGTCATCCATCGGTGTCCTCTGACTATAACGAAGGTCTAGTCTTTCACTAGGGAGGGGAGATCGGAAGAGCTGAGTCACACTCAGACAGGTACGATTTGATGCATTCGAAATCATCCACTGTAAAGCCTAGCGCCTCTGGACACCAGACGACAACTGACAAAGGCCTTAGTGTACTCCGATCAAATGATATCCCTGAGGTTTGGTTCCAAAAGGTTACAATCGCTTATGATGAGAAATCTCGTTTGTCGTTATATCACAAGGCTTTGACGACCTAGGATGGTCACTATGGTGGGATTAGACCGGGATTGTAAAAACTTATTTGGGCCTTTGTTCCTTTTTCACTCGGAGGCCTTGCAAGTAACTCCAAGTCATCATGTGGATGTTGGTCTATGCTGGTTCATACCCATACGATCGGAAGTTGCTAGGACTATACAATCTTCCGAAGGCTTAGTCTGCTTTGGCCTTGTCATCAGGTTTGGATTGGAGGAGTGACCGTGGTGTTGTCATCGAAGGTATGTTTCGATTCTGGCATATAGCTTATCATATATGGCATCTCTTCGGATTTTCAACCTTGATTTTTGCACTCATGAAGTTCGAGCAAGGAACAACAGACACCGTTGCTGATGATGTCAACGGATCTTAAGTGACAGTGATGCCCAACTTTTGTAGCTGAAGAGTTTCGGATGCTCATTTTTCAACGAACGGGATACAAAGTAGAATTGGGGCACGTGCCCGGACTAATGCTCATAATTATTTTGGCTGTAACACTCGCAAAGAATGTGTGCCAGAGCCATATCTTGAAGGACAACAGGGACAATTGAAGCGACTAACATTTCCGATTCCAGAAAGTCGAGTGTATAAGATTGTGAGTCTTTTTTTTCATCTTGATTTCAAACATTAACAATGTCATGATGGTTCTTATTCGCTTCTGGTGGTTAACACAACATTCAAAAACCCCATCCTACATCTATAAGACTATAGTCCATAGATATTTCAATTTGCTTCCAAAACCCTTACTGCTATACTATGCATTGTCAGCATACATACACAAATCATAAAGAGGAAAAATTGATATTCTGAAATAACTTAAATATGTTATGATTTCCATTAAGAAACGATTAATTGCGTTCTATGTATAAAAAGAATGAACAAAAAAAAGTCTATCTATCACGTTATATCAAATTAACGAGAAAAAGTCCCACTTCAGAACAAACTTTTCTTAAGACTTAAAACTTTCAATGACACTGATCACAAAAAAAAGACAACGTCCAATTAAAAATCCATATTTTCACCAATCACCTTATACAATTTCCTTTTCTCTCTTTTCATTCCTCCTCCTCCTGCTATTTCTCCTCTCCAATTTCTAATTAGTCTAAGTTGTTTTCCAACCCATAACGCAATAGGTTGTACAGCCACGCTTTCAAACCAGATACTCATCAACACATTGCCAATCACACATAATGCTAATTCTAATCTAAACTCATGTGTGAGTGGTACTAGTTGTAAGATGTCATAAAACCATCCTGATGTCACGAAAAGCATGTATGTTGAAAATCCTCCTAATCCAGCCAGACAAATCACCAAGAGAGCTGATTTGATATGAGTAAATGATAAAAGCAAGTCAGTATTGTTTGATAAATGCAACTTTGCCAAGAAACGAACTTACAATTGGTGAACATCTCTTTTCGGTACGGTGGTCCAACTGAAAACGTAGCAGCAACTAAAACATATTGAAAAATCGAAACGAGAAAGAGTGTCGAGTTTTCTGGATTGGATGTCGGTAATTTATGCTCCCCTGCTTCAGGTACTTGTGGTTCATACCATTCTTGAGATCGAACTCGCCAAAACAAGATCGCTTGAATTGTAGAGTTGATTGCCACTTGACCAATCATTGAAACCAAAACTCGCTTTGAAACCAATTTCGCCGTGGGTCGCTTTGGTACCACTCGACCATAAGGATGGGTGCGCCCCATGGCAATGGCTATAGGGATGATGATGAGCAGATCGATGTAAAGAAACTTCCAAAAAGAAATTAGGAATTAGCACATTGAAGATGTTGTAAAATTTGAATTCAGAGCCAGATCATTACTAACTTGAAAATCTCCCAAAGAAGATGGTAAACTATATAGCAAAGTGATGGTTGTAAACTGAATCAAGCTGTACAATGCCATGTACTTGAAGCAAGAGAAACTCGTGACAAGTGCACATCTTCCTTCACGGATCACTTCAATAAAGCACGATATATCGGGTTGTCGACTCGTAAAAGGCGCTGCTACAGACGCTTCAGCTTCCGATAACGATAAGCCTACGTCAGCTGCCTTTAAAGCTCCGCAATCATTTGCACCATCACCACAGAAGCCAACAGTATAATCTAAGCCTTGTAACCGTTCCACCAGCTCATGTTTCTCGTCTGGTGACATCCTCGCAAAGATCACCGTTTTATACAGCATCTATAATACCCAAGCAAGATTGTGTTTTAGTTGGCCTATGTAATTTCTGAGGAGTGGATATGCTCAACACATACCCGTTGCACAGTTTCTAGTGCTCCATAGTCCATGATCCAACGAAAGACATCACCGCTGACCGCAAGGACATAATCTGTCGAACCACTGGAACAAGAGCTCAACATGCTCTGCTCACCATCGTGGTGGTCCATATCGAAAATAGGCTATCGGACAAATCGCGATAAACTATTGGTTAATCGAAATAACACGTACGTTATTCACATAAGTAAAGAACAAGGGAAATGGCTTACCCTAAGGGTATAGGGGTCTAGTCTTTTTGACTCGGTATCAATATCGAGCCACATGATACTTGAATCGGCTACGGCTTGAGATCCTTTGAGAGATAAGTCAGCAAGTGATAACTCCTCTCTTGACAAGACCCAAAAACATACCAGAAGCAAATACTGGCATATAGACCCGAAGTGAGGGAGATATCATCCCACATTCTCTACCAACACTTATTCCAGTGCGAATGTTGTCTCCCGTGCACATCTTGATCCCAATATGAGCGTTCCTTAAAACATGAATCGAAGGCTCAGTACCTGGTTTGAGCTTGTTTTCAAAAATGATGAATCCTAAGAATCGTAGCTCAGATTCCACATCAGCTCTACTAAGACGTTGAGCTTTGAGCCAAGTTAGTTTGGGATACGATTTGGCCGCCACAGCGATCACGCGATACCCGTTCCGAGTATAATCCGTCAGAAGTTCCTCGTAGTCCTTGGGTACTATCTCATTGAACAAACAAAAAAATTAAGGAGCCCAGGAAAGGAGTTTCAATCTAACCATACAGATTGCCTCTATGATTGACAGTCTGAAATCAAACCGTTAACGCACGACTGTCTTTTTCGCATATATCAATCATAGCCTCCGGTGCACCCTTGACGTAAGCTTCGATGCTCGGAGACTTCAGCTTTCTAACGAGCACACTCATCCTTCGTAGCTCGGAAGCAAAGTCGAAAGTTCGGATGATGCCAAGTTCCAAGAACCGGGTTGATTTCATGGCATCTTCTACCTCAAAACTACTCCCGCCCGGTGGTCGAACGATCGTCTGGACAAGTGCAGCCTGTCGTTCAACAACTCTTGAACTACCAGGCGGAATCAAAGAATCGGCTTGAGTCGGAACTGGTGTAGGTGACGCTCGAGATTTCTTTTTCTTTTTGGTAGAGCCTGACGTCTTGTCTTCCTTCCCTTTACGACGGTCACGGGGCGGATCAGGGATGGACTGGCTCAAACCTGCAAGAGCCGAGCCTTGATCACCTTCTTCAATTGACCACCTTGTAAATTGAAACATCTTTAGATCCAGCGGATCACCCAGAACCTGCCCATTGACTACTTTCAATCCATGACAGGTGGCCAGGGCGTGCATGAGAGGAGTCTTCTTATCATCTGGTGCAAGGATTGGCACGTCTTCAATCTCATCATACAGTTCACTGAAGTCACCATGAGAACGATCGACCGTTCTAACGCCGAGGACATCTAAACCTTCTTCGGTCAATGTACCAGTCTTGTCAAAACATACCAAGTTGATTTTGCCACCGATGTTGACTCGGTTAGGTGAGATACAAAATATTCCCAACTTCCTCAGGCGTGCCATAGAGAAAGAGGTACCGATCGACATTGTTGCCGGTAAGGCGGGTGGAACGACAATTGTGATCAAGTCCAAAGCCCGGACTAGGATAGTACTCCATTTGATACCCATCTGCAAAAAGTTGATCGCACTTCCCACAAATCCAAAACCGGCAATCAACGCAAGAGCACCGATAAACCGGAAGGAGTCTCGATAGAATGCAAAATCCATTGGTTTGGGAAACAGCATGGATCGGATCAAGGCACCTTTAGTGGTGTTGAAGGCTGTACGGATCACCATAGCTTTGGCAGCTTCGACAATACGGGCGGGATCAGAAGAACGTGTCCGAGAAGCCTTCCTGATCCGGATGATTTTTGTGCCGCAAAACAAGATATGCTTCGCCAAAGTCGGAGACGCATCGCTCACCATGTTACTCATCTCCTTCAGCGTGGCGTCTGCAGCCGGAAGTTTTGATACCGGGATAGACTCTCCAGTAAGCATTGACTCATTGACGATTGCATCACCTGATAACAACAGTAAATCGGCTGGAAAGGTGTGTAGACTAGCCTCTGAGACGTCGATCACATCTCCTGGTACAAGCTCCATCGAATTGACAGACACCCCTGGGGTGATGCAATAGAACGTCAATTGAATGGAAGTGTATGTAAAGATGTCAGGATTGAGATGTTTCTGTGAAAGAATCTTAGTACGCACATGTCGTCCCCCGCAAAACTGTGACAGTACAGGTGAAACGCGACAGCTCTTGCATACGTGCGAGGTTCTAACAAGCGTTGAGCGGCCATTGGTCAGCTGTTGCATCCGATGAAAGGGCGACAAGCACAGGAAAGAAGTATGTTGGAATAGTGCAAACACGCTTGGTTTCGAACAAAGTCGTTAGGACGCTGCTGATACTGATTGCTGCAATACATAACGCGTAATCTAGATGCACAAGATTGAGATCGGTGATTCTGTAAATGATATAGACACGGGCTTACAATAGTAATCGTCCATTGACCATAAAATGATCGAAGCAATTTGAAATAGATAAAAAGGGTGAAGGGCCTAGCGAATGAGCCAAGGCGTGAAGTCGCGTGGGAGGGATCAGTACACAGCGCACCAAGACGAGCTCGCAGGTAACAAGATTAAAACTCACTTCGTCTACCAACAATTGCGCCGTAGTTTTTCCTTTGACCTCCATGAAATTTTCGCTGAACAATTGACGCCTCGACGTGCTGTCTTTATAGTCGAGTCCCTTTGCAAGATTCGAAAGCGAAGTCAACCAACAAGGGTCTTGCCAGTCTCGGGCCATTCGAAATTGCATAGTGACAGGATGGAGGAAGAACCGGTGATAACGATAATCAAAATACGTGATTTGAGTTAGCTGGATTGTTTGGGGAAGAGTCGACGAGGAGCCGCAGGACTGTGCTAAGGTGGCAGTTGACATGCGAGGGCTTGATATTTTGGACAAAGAAGTTCCACCGCCTGATTTACACAGAGATGGCACGGTGGTAGCCTGCTCACGACAAGCCGGTGGTGTACGCAGACTTGGCGGAAAGACAGTGACCAGCGGCAGAGGGTCATTGAAGGTTAAAGTTTCCAAACGAACAACATGATCATCTCCGCCATTGGTGTTGATGACGAGGTGAGAGGCGTCGGAGAAAGGTGTCTCTCTTCCTCGAGATTTAAGCATCCACTCAACCTTCCATCGACCTATCACCCATAGTATACCAAGTGAAAGGATACAACCCACTTTCCAAAGTGCAGCTTTCCAAAATACTAAACCCCAACCAAAGAAATGAATCTGCATATCTTCATCTACAAAATATATAGACTGGCGAGTCAGAGGATTATGATTTTTGTGATCACCACAGAATTGACCTCCATCAGTATCAAATTCACTAGACATGGGAATAATTTCGATTCGTGATTCTCCACCTGAGCTCATCGATCCGAATGGATCTTTTTGATTTCGTCTTCGAGAGGTGAAAGAGTCAGAAGAGGATGGATCAGAATTAGAAGTCGAAGTCGAAACCGAGGAAAGATCATCATCCGAATCATCAACGTCCGGACAGGATTCATCATCCGGATTGTCACGGTAAGAAGGTCTAGAAGCCAACCTTGATTTGGAACGAGATGATCGACCACTGTACCAAGAGCTTGCAGCTGAACGAACTGAGCGACTCATTGAGGGACGTCTTCGAGTAGAAGTAGAACCACTTCTGATTTGACGATAAGAGTCGCGTTGATGACTAGACGCTCGACCTTTGCCTTTGAACATTGCGGATAGGTTGCTAAAGAAGCCAGTCTCAGATTCATCCTGGACTGAGTCATCATCAGGCTTAAGGTATGTTCTTCCTCGCTTCGCAGAAACTTCGCTGGCACCTGCATCACTAGAACGGGATGATCGTGGCCGGCCACCAGAGGAAATAGCTCCAGTAGAATTTTTTCGACGGCCCGAGTGGGTTTTCGAGCGACTTGATCGGAGTGAATATGCATCACCAGTCCTCGTCTTCCTAATTGAGCGTGATCGACTAGGAGACCTCAAGTGCATGCAAGTTGCACTAGAAGGAACCGACTCAGCCGTAGGACCTGAGAACATTGACCCTTGAGGGTCATCGTAAATCGGGAGTGAGTCAGACCTTTCACTGTGAGGTGATAAATGGTATTGGGCTTCTTGAGATATCTCCTCGTCTACTTCTGCTTCTTCAATTAAGCTTTCATCTAGAGTATCTATCTGATTTTGTTTTGATGATGAAGGCGTTTGCAAAGTCAAAGTGGGAGAGACACTGAGCTCGTTCATTAAGAGACTTGGTTCTATTAGAAGAAAGTGGTAGATTGAATGATGATGAGCTTGATTGGTTTTTAAGAAGGCTTGAAGAGAAGTGTTGATGAAGAAGATTTTTTTTTTTTTTTTTTTTGGTTTTTAAGTGCTTCTGATTTCACATATCGCACTAACTAACTTTGTGGTGTTTGTATGTAAAAAATTCTAAATACACTCTTGTAAGGTTACCACTATGATCCGGTCTAATGAGCCCTCACCGTAGTCCTACAGCCAAAAAGTAGAGCAACTAAAAGATGTACAACGGAAACGAAGAATTAAAGAGAAAAAGGAAAAGAGGAGAAGGAGCATAATGAGAAGAAATTGGCATAGATGTGTAATTAGTGTTGTTAATTATCTAAATAGGTATTGAAATGACAGAATCTTTTCGTTTCTTCAATGTACTTTGCTAAGTATGGGAATACCGCCGGCGTGTCCAATAGTTTGGTTGCTGAGTTTGTATCGACCTTGATCTTTTCCTCCTTTATCCTCTTTCTAAACGTCTGTCTTTGTGCATTGAATTTTCTGCAGAAGATTAGGAAGTGGTGCGGCGTTTCCTTTACTTTGCACAAATCGCATCTATCGTCATCTTCAACTCCTATGCGGTGTAAGAATTGTCGGAGGGGGCTATGTCCACATCTCAGTTGGAAGATGGTGGCCGCCTGTCCTTTTTCTAATTTATTAACGCGTCAGCTATGTATCTGCCCTTGGTTTTGTATTTCTTTATTGAAAACGCTCCCCTTTTGAAAATATTTTTAGTATGCCTTAGTAATCCTCCCAAGCTAATGGGTAAGGATACCCGCTCTTCGTGGCCTTCCGCGGCCTCTCTTGCTGCTTGGTCGGCTTTCTCATTTAATTCAATCCCTTCGTGTCCCGGTGTCCAATAGAGCTTGAGTCCCCTATTTGCTGGAATCCCTCGATAAGCTTGTCTGAGCATTTTCGCCAGGTATTGTAAGGTCGTCGGTCGTATTGGGTTTGTCATCAAGTCTAGCGCTGCTAGACTGTCACTAAACAGCGCCAGTGACGTGTATCTTGTCGGTTCTTCTGTGATTATCGTTCTATATTTTAACAGACCCAGTATCAGCGCCATCGTTTCTGTTTCGTAATTAGAAATACCCTCGATTGGCCCATATGCTTGGCTCGTCTCAGCCTGAGCCCCGATCACTATCCGCCGAGTAGTGGCTCGCCCGGACCCCGACCTTCGGAGTTCCCCGAGCAGCGGGGACCCCAAGGCTCCTGCCCGGGAACCGGACCTATCGGGGACTCCGACGGGTCCCCGATCGGGGATCCGGCTCAACGCTCAGGCTGAACCTACAATGCAGGTCATCCGTCGAGTGATGGCTTGCCCGGACCCCGACCCTCGGAGATTCCCGAATAACGGGGATCTCAAAGTGCCTGCCCGAACACCCGACCGATCGGGGGCTCCGTCGAGTCCCCGGTCGGGGACCTGGGTCGGGGCTCAGGCTGAGGCTCGTCACGCCATCCTCCATTGCTGCTGCTGCGCCTCCTCCAGTGTCCGGGACAAAGGACCCATCTGTGAAGATGATGCATGATCCTTTGGCCTTCTCCTCTTCGATTTGTGTTGGTACTTTCTTCTTCACCTCGTCTCGTTTCTTGCCCTTGTTCTCCACTTCCCAGCGGGGTTCTGTCCATGGGGGGTCTGGGTAGGGTTGTATCGTCTCTAGTGTGGAATTATTAGACAGCATCATATCAGTTCTTCTCAGCATCCTGTGAATAGGACTCTTAAGGTTACGTGGAGTTTGAAAAAGTTCTTCATCCAGGATCCTTCTTGTTGGGTGCGTTTTCGGTGCCGTCAACCTCTTGTAGGCGAAGTTGTGGGCGTAGCGTATTCCTGCGTCTTTGAATGAAACCATATTAGCATCATGGGTCATGTGGTCCGCTGGTGAGCTCTTGAATGCTCCCAGTACTAAGCGGTTGGCCGCGTTCTGTAGTAGATTAAATATTCGTGTTACTTTACTTTCTGTCCTAGTGTTGAACCATACGATATTCCCAAAAAGTATCCTTGGTTTTAGTATCGCCATGATCAACGTTTTGGTTTCTTTGGGATTTGTCCCCCAGTAACATTTATTGATCCTACTGAGTTGGGCTAGTGTTGTTTTGCCCCGTTGGTGCATTCGGTGTATGTGCGGGCCAAAATTTAATTTGGGATCCAACCATAGCCCGAGCCACCGTAACTCTTTGTTTCGTGGCGTTAAAACCTGGTTTCCAAATAAAATACTTGGGTTAGTATGCTTTTTATGTGTAAAATGCATCACTTGTGCCTTTTTTTGGTCAAAGATGGCGCCATGCTGCCTTCCCCAGACCAGCGCCCTTTTGTGATGAACAGCACTTAGTAATCCGGTAACCTTTGCCTCCGGTAACCTTTGCATTTATTATGTTAATCTTCTGGTTATCAATTATTGTAAGTTCTTGTGACGTCATAAGCTGTTTACCATTTTTGTTTTACTTAAAAGATCAGGCCGGGTTTCTCTCATTTCTCTTTCTGTTCATCGAATCTTTTTGTTATTATTCTGTTAGCATTACGTAGTAAAATATAAAAATATTTTCTTAGTTAGAAATACAAAAACTATTTACTATCTTATATTCAAAATTCTTTTAGTTAAAAGATTTCCTATCTCTGAACTAAGTTAGTTCCGGATAGTATAAGGCTATTCACTACATTAAGATTCGATCATTTACCATTTGAAAACTTGATAGTTTTACCGTCGTCGTCTCAAACTCATCGTTTGTGATCACAAATCAAAAATCGTGATCGATTTAAAGATAATACAAAATTTTGTGGTTTACTTATTATAAGACAAGTCTACCTTTTCCATCTTTTCTATATTTTGTTTTTCTTTATAAATGTCTCAAAATATTTTCCCAGGCAGCCATGGTAACTCTGACAAACAACATAGGATGGACACATCTGATCCTACAAATAGTTTTTCTGATACTACCGCGCCTACTCCTCGAGCGTTGCCGAGTGGCCACCTTTGGTCTACTCCAAGAGTTAGACGCTCTTCTTTTTCTACCGCGTCTGCCCTATCATCTGCGGATAGAAGTACTTTTTCTTCCGCTACTTCTTTCTCCACTTTAGCTCAACATAATGAGTTGCAGGAAACTGTGCGAAAGTTATCTGAGTCTGTAGAAACTTTTATAGGAGGGCTACCTCGACAGATGGATGCATTGGCGGAACGTATGCAAGGCATGACCGTCAACTCGCCTGTTCAACCTTCTGTTCAACCATCTATTGGTTCAGTGCGTACTAGGATGAGCCCCTTTTATCATCCACCTCCGCACCAACCGCGATATCAATTCCAGCCCCCAGTTCTACAAGGACCTATAAATCCATTACCTTTTGGACAACCACGCGCCTTTGATTCTAGCGTTCATATCCCGCCTCCGTCTATTCCTGGGCCACCTTTGCCGGGTTCTTATGGTTATCAACCTCCTCGTCCAGTTTTTATTCCACCAGAGCCAAATTTGACCCGTAGGAATGATCCACCACCACCACCTCCACCGGTTCTTAATGCTGACAACGCAGATGGATCAACTTCCGACGTCAACGACGGAAATGAAGGAGTTGTGGTTTGGTCTGATCCTCCGAGGTTTAGAGGTTGTTCTTTTGAAGGAACACCATCAAAACTCCGGCGATTTTTAGTTGATATTCGAGCTAAGATGAGAACTTTAGTTGGGCGTTTTGAAAATGATTCAGTCAGAATCAATTGGGTTGCCCAACATTTCTCACCTATCGACGCTCCAGAGTCAGCACCTGAATCGGCTTCTCAGTCCTGGTTTGATGGTTTACTAGCTGAAAATGCACAGGCGCAAGGCCTTTGGAGTGAATATGCGGACTTGAAGAATATTAAGTACATAATCCCCCCGTTGTGTTCCCTTGCAAACTTTTACAATGCCATGATTGAGGACTTTGCAGATCCGGATTTGGTGCGCCGTTCAAATGAAGCCTTACGCATCTTTCGACAAGGCGCGATGGAGCTCTCGACTTTCAACGCTCGATTTAGAGCATTGGCCGGTCACACCAGCCTGAGTATTGATTCGCAGCTTGAGATTTACGAACGAAATGTATCCCCGGCAATTGCTGGACCAGCTATAGCATTACCTGGATGGATTCATGCCACTTCCTTGGATGAGAAAATGTGAGCCAGTCTTTTGGCTAATGCAATGGCGGGACGCTATGCTATTTTACCTGTGGAAAGTCCGCTGAGTACACGCCGATCTCGTTTCACTTATGCACCTGTTTCTACTGGGATTACTCCTGCACCAACTACTCCTTTATCCGGTGCCATACGAGTGCCAAAAGATCCTAACGCTATGCAAGTTGATGCTGTTAACAGCACCGTAACTACTGATACTACGACTTCGGCTCCTGATCGAGAAACTCAGGTTAAACAAGCAGCTCGCAAGATATGCTTTGCGCAACAGCTATGCTTCAAATGTTGTCGAGCATTGGATTCAACGCACGTATTAGTTGCAGGACGCGTGAAATGCCCTAATCCTTCAGCAACGATTGATCAATTGGCGCGCTTTGTACGGGAAAATACTCCGGTAACTGCTGTAGTGGCACCGGTTGAAGTACAGAATGGAGCAAACGACGAATGGTTAATGGACTCTTTACAAGCCGATGCGCTGGATGGGATGCAGCAAGACCTATGGGAGCATCAGGGAGTTTTGAGGAGTTTGGATGATGATTTACAAGTCAATGCGGTTCGTAATAATCCTTCAGAACCTCCTTCTTCTTCTCGTTTCTCTTTTCAACTACGTATTCGGGTATGTGATGAAGTCCTTTCTCTGTCTGCTTTGGTGGATACTGGAGCTATGGATTCTTTTATACATAAAGATGTGGTATCAAAGAACTGTTTGCTAACCAAACCGTTATCCAAACCCGTTTCATGTTCATCTTTTGACGGGTCCTCAGGAGGCGATATAGTTACTTCCTCCTGGGAGGGTTTTGGAATGTTAACAAATGGAGTAGAGGAGTCGAATCTTCTTCCTTTCAAATTAAAAGTCAACAATATTGGTAAACATGATGTTATTCTAGGCCTTCCATGGCTAGATGAGAATCGCGCTATTATATTTTGTGGGGATCATGGTCGAGGAATTGAAGTTGGATCTGTTATGGTTTTGTGTGAAGAAATGGCTAGTGTTCCTAAGAGTGAAACTTTTGCTACAACTTCTTCAGTTGCTTCCGATGAAGAGCTTGCGAAATTTATTCCAAAGGAGTTTCGGGATTTCTATGACGTCTTTCGTCCAAAAGGAGCTGACCTGCCTCCGCATTGAGCTTATGATGTAGAAATAAACTTGAAAGAGGGTTGTGAACCCCCTGCGAGTCGAGCTTATGAATTATCTATTAAAGATGAAGCAGAAATGCGTGATTGGGTTGAGGATCAGTTGAAACGTGGTTTTATTCGACCATCTTCCTCACCTGCTTCGGCACCTTCCTTTTTAGCTAGGAGTCCAGGAAGGAAAAGTAGGCCATGTGTGGATTATAGGGGTTTAAATAAAATTACCAAAAGGGATAGTTACCCTATTCCAATGGTCAAGTCTCTATTGAGTCAGGTAAGAAGGAGTAAATTCTTTGCTAAAATTGATCTCAAGGCAGCTTTTAATCTCCTGCGAATTGCCAGTGGCCACGAATGGAAAACTGCTTTTCGAGCGCCGGGAGGTTTGTATGAATCTTTAGTTTTACCCTTTGGGTTAGCTAATGGACCAGCTGCTTTTCAGCGGTTTATCCAGAGTGTTTTACATGAGTATCTGGATGTTTTCTGTTTTGTATACCTGGATGATATACTGATTTTTTCCGAAGATAGAGAAAGTCACAAAGAGCATATAAGGAAGGTACTACAAAAACTACGAGATCATAAATTGCAGGCTTCAGCCTCCAAATGTGAGTTTTTTAAAGAAGAAGTGGTTTTCTTGGGATTTATCGTCTCAACTACTGGATTGAGAATGGATCCGGAGAAGCTTAAGACAATTAAGGAGTGGCCAATGCCTGTGGACCTGGCTGAATTACGAAGGTTTCTGGGTTTTACTAACTTTTATAGGCGCTTTATTCCTCGTTTTTCATCTGAAGTAGCATACCTTACGGATTTAACTAAAAATGATTCGAACGCCGTAGATGGACTGAAGTCACAGAGAGCTAAGGAATGTTTTGAGTCTTTACTGGTTGCTTTTTCCACGGCGCCTTTCCTGAAACACTTCGACTTTGAAGCACAACGGGTTTTACATGTTGATGCTAGCGCGTATGCTTTTTCTTCCATTTTATCTCAGCCTGATAGTTCTGGGAAGCTACTGCCTGTTTGTTACTTTTCTAAAAAGTTAAATGATACAGAATCTCGATGGCAGACTCATGATCAGGAACTGGGATCTATAGTAGCCGCTTTCAAGGAATGGAAGTCTTGGTTGTTAGGTTCAAACGAACCAATCATTGTATACTCTGACCATGCGAACTTGAGATACTTTATGGAGGGGAGATCTTTGACGCCTAGGCAGGCCAGATGGGCAGCTTTTCTTTCAGCTTTTAATTTTCAAATTCTTCATACTCCTGGCAAAATGAACTTGGCGGACCCAGCAACTAGAAGACCGGATTTCATCGACACAACTAAACCAACGGCTTTGGTTCTTTTTAAGTCTGTGGAAGGTACGTCTGTGGGAGCTCTTGAAATGAATGATGTGTTGGGAGTGGATGTAACCTTCGCGGTACCCACTAGGGAAGTCTTAATGCAGATTCGTCAGGAATATGATGGTGACAAGGAGGTACAGGAGGGTAAGGGTGGCATGCGGTATTATGAGGATATATGGTGGTATAAGGGAAGAGTGTTTGTACCTTTGGTTTTACGAAGGCACCTTCTTTCTGTTTATCATTCTCGACCTACGGTGGGGCATTGGGGTGTAGCTAAAACTTTGGACCTTTTAAGCAGGTCTTTCATCTGGAAGAGTATGCGGCTTGATGTACTCTCTTTTATTCGAGATTGTCATAGTTGTCAGCAAATTAACCGAGATTTAATGCCACCTCAGGGATTAATGATTCCGCTAGCCGTACCTGATCGACCGTGGTCAACTATCGGCGTCGACTTCATCATGAAATTACCACTATCAAGGGGAGCGGATTCCATTATGGTTGTGGTGGACCATTACTCTAAGGGCGCACATTTTATTGCGGCTAAGGAATCGTGGTCAGAAGTGCAGTTAGCAGAGGCATTTATTGCTAACATTTTCAAGCTACACGGCTTACCAGATAAAATAGTATCAGACCGTGGATCCACGTTTGTCAGTACCTTTTGGACGGCAATAATTGCAAAATTGCAAGTTCAAGGTGCACCTTCTACGGCATACCACCCTCAAACGGATGGGCAGGTGGAGCGCTTGAATGCGGTACTGGAGGACTACTTACGTCACTTTGTTAGTGAGAAGCAGGATGACTGGGTATCATACTTACCTATGGCAGAGTTTGCACAGAACAATTCTGTCTCTGCTTCTACAGGTTTCTCGCCGTTTTTCGCTACTTTTGGATTTCATCCATGTTTTGGATCTTTAACATTTGGATCAAGTGTTCCTAAGGCTGATCAGTTTGTTAAGCATCTGCAGGAGGTACAGATTGCACTTGAAGACAACTTACTTCAGGCAAAACTGCGACAGGCACGTTTTTATGACGGTACGCGTCGTATAAAGGTGAAATATGAACCTGGCGAATGGGTTTGGCTGGCAAGACGGCACATACGCTCTAGAAGGCCATCGCAGAAACTTGATTACCAAAGGATTGGTCCCTTTCAAGTTGTTAAGATGATAGGAGAGAATGCAGCAATGTTAAAATTACCTGCTGAGTATTCTCAACTGCATCCAGTTTTCAATGTGTCTCTTTTAATGAAGGTGAACAACACTGAAGAGCAGCAGGCAACGTCTTCCATTCCATTTATTGCTGATGAAAGTCTTTCTGCAGCCAGTATGGCTCGATGGATATCTGTGGGGTTAATCATGGGACATCGCATAACTGCACGAGGGCATGAGTATTTGGTACGAAATGAAGGGGGAATGCAAGATGAAAACGACATTTGGGTTCCTTTAAGTGATATGTCCAGCGGTTTGGATATTTTTATTGAAGCTTATCATCAAATGCATCCTGAAGATGTGCGGCCTAATTTGGGGAGGAGGGATATTTTGGCCAGGCCTAATGTTGGGTATGCTGCTAGAGGCTTCACTTTATGATTACTTTAGGGTATATGGGAGATTACTTTTGTGATGAACAGCACTTAGTAATCCGGTAACCTTTGCCTCCGATAACCTTTGCATTTATTATGTTAATCTTCTGGTTATCAATTATTGTAAGTTCTTGTGACGTCATAAGCTGTTTACCATTTTTGTTTTACTTAAAAGATCAGGCCGGGTTTCTCTCATTTCTCTTTCTGTTCATCGAATCTTTTTGTTATTATTCTGTTAGCATTACGTAGTAAAATATAAAAATATTTTCTTAGTTAGAAATACAAAAACTATTTACTATCTTATATTCAAAATTCTTTTAGTTAAAAGATTTCCTATCTCTGAACTAAGTTAGTTCCGGATAGTATAAGGCTATTCACTACACCTTTCACCTTCTTCCTCCAAGTCCATCACGTTGAGGTCAAGGTCTTTGTTAGCAACCAAATGTGTGACGTCATCAATGAAGCCCAAGGAGATTTTGTTTGACTTCAGGTCAATATCCGTGTCAATGAGTAGTGATGAGTTATATATGATGTACAGTATCACGGATAGTGGCGATCCTTGTGGTAGTCCATCCCCGATTTCGAATTTTTCGGATAGGAAATCTTGTAAACGTAGGTCAGTCGTCCTATTTTCAAGATACTCCTCGACCTGTCGAACTATGTAGCCTGGGCAATTCTTTTTTCTAAGTGAGTCAGTTAGTCTAAGTTTGTGTACAGAAGGATATGCGGATTTCACATCCAAGAAAAGTCCTGATACCACCTTCCCTTCTCGCCATTTGTGATGAATCCACGACGTGAGAATCACAAACGCGTCATCGGTGCTGTGTTGTCTCCGTCCACCCATGTGGCCCGGTGCCAGCACATTGTTTGTTTCTGCCCAATGTGTGATCCGACGTGTTATCAGTGTTTCGAACACCTTACCCAGGCAGCTCAGAAGTGCTATGGGTCGGTAAGCTCCGGGTTCAGAATAATCATCTTTGTTGTGTTTTCTAAGAATTGCTGTGGTCGCTGTCCTCCACGCGTTTGGGAAATAGCCAATTGTCAGGCAGGTCTCAAACAATTTTGTTAGTACCGGTATTAGAAAAGACTCAGCTGTTTTTATCAGCTCATTGGCTACTCCATCTCCTCCCGGCGCCTTCTTTGAGGGCAGCTTCCTGATGATTTCAGCTACCTCGTGCTCCGTTACTCTATGATGGTCTAGCGGTGTGTTCTGCCTGTGAGGAGTTAGGCAATCCGATATGTCACATTCGTTGTTCACTATCGAGGTACCGGTAAAGAGCAACTTAGCTTGTTCATTTTTGTCAGTAGCCAAAGACCTATCAGGACGGTACAGCGGTGCGATGGTGTTGGATCCCTGTGCTTGGGTGTATTTGAACGCTTTAAAGGTGAGTGCGCCCTGCGTCTTGGCTAGGAATTCACGCCAGTGTTTACGTTTCAATTCGTGTATGAAAAACTTTACGTGGTTGTTCCACTCCCAGTAGCATTGGGCTGCTTCATATGTCCTACTGAGGATCATCCACCGCCTTGCCCTATTCCGTTCTTTGATGAGGGGGCGTAGTTGCTCTTCATCCCACCACGCCTTGTGTCGATGGTTTTTTGTTGGCACCGTTTTTCCTTGTATGAGGAAGGAATGGGTTATCGCACCTGTGATTGAATCCACTGCGTTATCAACTTCCTCTAAGTTACTTAGAATTTCAGGGAAAAGACTTAGCCGTTTTTCCACTTCATCACAGTATGTCGCTTTGTCAAGCTTGTCGAGTTTGGCCGAGTTGTGTTCCTGGGTCTTCAGTGTTTTATTCAGTTTGATATCTGTCGTCAGCATTTGATGGTCTGACCCATAATTGTTGCTGGTTGTCTTGCATACAACCTCTCGCTTCGACAACTCAAAGTTGATCCAAGTGAGATCCAGGGTGGTGGGCTTGCCTCTGGCTCGTGGGTAGAAGGTTGGTACGCTCTTCTGGGACTGAATCTTGAAGCCTGTGCGGCCGCACATTCTGATTAAGTCTTTTGATTTTGGGTGGGCGTGACGGTAGTCGGCCGGGTTCCAGCTTGGATGGTGAAGATTGGCGTCCATCCCTATAACAGTGGGCGTCTGTCTATTGTTGTACCTGTTCAGCCAGTCCTCTAAGACAGGTAAGCCGGTGTTGTGTCTAGGGGGATTATATACAGACAAAATACGTAATTTTGAGTCTCTGCCTATGTCAGTTGTGATTTCTACCGTTGTCAAAAAGGGGGATCCGCTCGGAAGCATTGTGATGTTCCATGACGGGATCTTTTTCGAGACGTAGATGCAAGTCCTGGTTTTTTCCTCGTATGTTTGTGCCACGTAGTCATAGGCCATGACCTCGTGCCACGCTGGGTGTGTTGGTATCCTGAGCGTGTGTGGGTTAACCCACGGTTCCTGTAAAATAAGTACGTCAAATTGGTCATCAGCTAATAAACTTTCTACCACAATCTGTCTGTTGAAACAGTTCAGTTGTGCGATCCTCAGTCCGTCGTTTCCTGGAGATAAATCATTATCAGTGTGGATGTCTTCGGGTGCTCTGCAAGTTGGTAATTTTTGTTGGGCAGTCACATGAAAAGAAAAAGGGGATGGGAGTGGAAGAAGGAAGGCTTCGTGTATCTTGGATTTGGTTGTATCTTAACATGATTGAGGTTGAGGTGTAGGCAGACCCTTTGATCTGATGGGGCAGTTGGCACTTGAGGCAGAGTGTGCGTATTTCATGAGTGATCTGTCAATTGTTGTTGCGGGGTTCAAAGACGTGTCGTAAGTCACACATTGTACACAGTGTGGGTTCTCAGCTTTGGGACAAGGGCAGGTTCTCGAATCATGGTCTTCACCGCAGTGTTTGCAAACAAATTTGTTTTTACATTGCAAGCTGATATGACCAGGTTCTTGACAACGAAAGCATTGTACACGTGTCTTCTTGCATGCCCGGACCCTCAGACTGTTCCCCTCAAAGTATACCGAACCCCTGGTCATTAACATAGTCAGTTCTTTATCTAGTATTTCAATCATGATGGAACCTGAAATCTGGCCTGGCTTGGGTTTACTGAGCCACCTAATCGAGTGGATTTTATCCGACTGGATCGGGTTCTGGGCTACGAGGATGGATTTTATTTCGTCTATGTTGGAATAATAATCGAGTGGTACGGAGTCGATTACAATGGGGAAAACTGCCGGGGTAGTAATCAGTTCAGGATCAGCTAAAGTAGACCACGTGCTTCTGTTTTCTAGTAGCCAATCGGCTTCTGCCTTGGTTGCTGTAAGTAGCTTGACGTTACCCATTGGTAAGCTCGCCGCTCCCTTAACCTCGAGTTTTCTACCTGCAATCTTAACATCAAGTTGAGCTAGAGCATCGTTCACCCGTCGGACAATCTCGGTTGATTTGACTCCTTCAAACGGTTTCTTATCTTTGATGCTCCTAATAATCACCTGGCTAGGGCGAAACGCGTTGACGATCTTGTTCGGCGGAGGTAATTGTGGGTTCTGGGTCGACGTGATCTTCAGACCTCTCATTGCGGCGGTTGTCCAGTTTGAGGGTTTTGCTGGTAAGCTATTCGGTGTTGTGGTTGGAGGGCTTTGATTTGGGCCTGTACCCCGAGATTCCAACAAAGCAGCTAGTTGTTGTTCGAGCTTGTCCATTCGCTTAGTGTTTTCATTCGAGACTTTGAGCTGAGATTCCACCGCGTTTAGTTTCAGCGATGTTTCTTCCATTGCTAAGCTCAGGGCTAGGACAATATCGACCAAGTGCAATGGTATGACCATATCGCCATTCTCGAGCCTGTTCGCCGACAACTGTGTTAGGATTTGAGACAACGATTTGCTTTCGATTCGTTGTCCGGTGGGCGTCGATTGTGGTCGGTCTTGAGGTGATTCGACTTCCATGACTTGATCACTGCTCGGTAACGCGTCTTTTCGCGCGATCAACGCGTCCGGGCGACCTGCTGTCGGGTTGTGGCGAGTGTTTCGAGTGATAGAAGGGGATATAGGCGGCATACGAGAAATTTGAGAACGATAAGGAGGTTTAAGGTTGTTTTGAAGGTGAGGAAAGGGTGGTGGTGGTAGGACGATTAGAAAGTTGGAACGCGATTACGCAGTCACTGCGGAAAGGTTAACTGTGGTGGTTCGAGTTCAAAATTCTCCGATGAAGAAGATTGTCAAGTTCATATGTAAGTGACTTCACAGCACTTTGGAAAATTCCCAATCTCATCAGGCTCTCTGCCGGGCTCGGGTATCTCCAGAAGCGGGGCACTAGAACGAGCTTTATAACGCGCACATGCACTTCTCCTTAGAGGTGCGTGTACCACACCATTGCAACACACCAATACCTCCTTCATCATGCATCATGCATTGACCGAACCTTCGTATTCCAGAAACTGATGATGTGGCCCTGGAAGATGTCCTCGTGATTTGATCAGTCAAGGTGTTGTGCTTTGTGACTCCGAACATCTTTTTCTTGCTTTGTCTAAAATTATCAGTCTAGCTTGGCGCAAGTTTGGTCAACGTGCTTTACGAAGTATTCCTATCACCAAACTCACGAGAAGGAATTCCCATGGAGCTTTCCTGGATGATGAGAACTGTGATAGACGATTGTTAGCCTGATTGAAGTCCCCGAAATTGTTCCCAATCATCCTAGCCCGAAACGATAGCCACGGATTGTCAAGATTCGTCATACTCATCTATGTTGCAAACACCACGGTCCATTCACTAGTCAACAATAAGAACTGCTTGAGCTGGTCACTTTTGATCTCTTCGAGTCTAACCTGATATTTTTATTCAATGTTGAGCGTTGAGATGACTGATGGATTCTTTCGAACACGTAGGCTTCTAAGCTTGGCCGTCTGGTATCTTGATTCCGATGATCTGGTCTAGTTGAGAGAAATTGAATAACCAATACTCCGCCGCTTAATTGAGAGTTCGTGCAAACATTTCAAAAATCGAACTCGTGTGGCCTTTTGTTTTCGAGAAAGATAGAGAGAGCCATCATATAAAACACGGCTGTTCTGTCCGTATTGTCCTTCTGTCTTCAGCACACCACTCAACCACTCAACTAATATTTATCTATTTAATCAGTCCAAGCACCGGTTGCTTCTATCTGTTTCTTCATACAAGCTAGTCTTATTTCCTGTTCCCTAGCTTACTTAATCATATAGTCACCTTTATAGACTTATTTTTATTATATTTTTAATACTTAATACCATCATCAACATGCAGTTCACTTCTGTTACCATCTTTGCATTAAACGCTTTCCTTTCTTCTCAAGTCAATGCTCTGCCCTCAAGGTTAGCTTTTTTGACTTCTATACGCGATTATAATCACTGCATTTGCTAACATTCATGATGAATTCTATAGGCCGAGTCCCGATCACAGTTCAACAGTCCACCAACGAGACATCAATGCGCCTCTAAAGAGACGATCTGTAGTAAAACAGCGTGATATCCCTGCTCCTATTCTTGCCGCTCTCGGTGTTCAAGCCGCGCAACCAGCTCAGACAACCAACAAGGCTGTCAACCAGACGAAAACCACCAGGCGATCTGTTCATGAGCAGCGCGACATTCCAGCACCTATCCTTGCTGCCCTTGGTGTTCAGGCCGCTCAACCTGCTCAAACTACCAACAAAGCAGTGAACCAAACCAAGAACACTCGACGTTCATCACTCAACCAACGAGATATCCCTGCACCTATCCTCGCCGCTCTTGGTGTCCAGGCCGCTCAACCTGCACAAACTACCAACAAAGCAGTGAACCAAACCAAGAACACTCGACGTTCATCACTTAATCAACGAGATATCCCTGCACCTATCCTTGCTGCCCTTGGTGTTCAGGCCGCTCAACCTGCTCAAACTACCAACAAAGCAGTGAACCAAACCAAGAACACTCGACGTTCATCACTCAACCAACGAGATATCCCTGCACCTATCCTCGCCGCTCTTGGTGTCCAGGCCGCTCAACCTGCACAAACTACCAACAAAGCAGTGAACCAAACCAAGAACACTCGACGATCTTTACTCAACGAACGTGATATCCCTGCTCCTATCCTCGCCGCTCTTGGTGTCCAGGCCGCTCAACCTGCTCAAACGACCAACAAAGCAGTGAACCAAACCAAGAACACTCGACGATCTTTACTCAACGAACGTGATATCCCTGCACCTATCCTCGCCGCTCTTGGTGTTCAAGCCGCTCAACCTGCCCAAACGACTAACAAAGCAGTGAACCAAACCAAGAACACTCGACGATCTTTACTCAACGAACGTGATATCCCTGCACCTATCCTCGCCGCTCTTGGTGTCCAGGCCGCTCAACCTGCACAAACTACCAACAAAGCAGTGAACCAAACCAAGAACACTCGACGTTCATCACTTAATCAACGAGATATCCCTGCACCTATCCTTGCTGCCCTTGGTGTTCAGGCCGCTCAACCTGCTCAAACTACCAACAAAGCAGTGAACCAAACCAAGAACACCCGAAGATCATTACTCAACGAACGTGATATCCCTGCACCTATCCTCGCTGCTCTTGGTGTTCAGGCTGCTCAACCCGCTCAAACGACCAACAAAGCAGTGAACCAAACCAAGAACACTCGACGATCTTTACTCAACGAACGTGATATCCCTGCACCTATCCTCGCCGCTCTTGGTGTTCAAGCCGCTCAACCTGCTCAAACGACCAACAAAGCAGTGAACCAAACCAAGAACACCCGACGATCTTTACTCAACGAACGTGATATCCCTGCACCTATCCTCGCCGCTCTTGGTGTTCAAGCCGCTCAACCTGCTCAAACGACCAACAAAGCAGTGAACCAAACTAAAAACACTCGACGATCTTTGCTCAACCAACGTGATATTCCTGCACCTATCCTCGCTGCTCTTGGTGTCCAGGCGGCTCAACCTGCTCAAACTACAAACAAAGCTGTCAACCAGACAAAGACCACTCGAAGATCCTTACTCAACCAACGTGATATCCCTGCACCTATCCTTGCCGCTCTTGGTGTTCAGCCCGCTCAACCTGCTCAAACTACAAACAAAGCTGTTAACCAGACGAAGACCGCAAGACGATCATTGATGAATGAGCGCGATGTTTCTGTACCTATTCTCGTTCAGTAAGTTGTTCATAACGGAACGTTCATAACAAAATAAATAGGTATGTACCTCCTTCATCTTCAATCATATGATTCCCATCAGATCACTGATCTCTCATGAAATTCTTCTACTCTTGTGATCTGTAGAATTGAGGAATAAAAGTGAACAGGTTTCTTTTTGTAGATTATACATACAAGTTCTTAACCTGCTTTTAATGTGTGATTTGTTTTATTGTGAATTTCTGGAATTATCTTGCAATACTACTCCTACTCCTACTACTATATATTCCCATATCCTTCTCGAAAGGTCAAATTCAACGCGCGCCCCAAATCGTGATCCCTTGCAGTCTGTTGTCACTCATTCTTGTCTTGACATGCATATTCATCGTAATGTCACTGCAAATTGAGTTCATACATCACTTTCATTGCCAAATACCTGAAGCTTTCCTGTTGACTTCTTTATCTTTCCACTTGGTAAGTTTACATATAACACGTTTCCTGCATTAGTTTGTCTGACCTGTACACCCTTCACACCACCAAAGCAAAACTGAGATCCACGGAATTCCTTTTCCCTGATGCGAAATTCTGAAGTGAGATGATTGAGATGAGATCGAATTACGCGTCGAGATTGTGGATCTCATCATTCCACAGAACTATATGAAGGACTGGAGAAAAACTGGTGGAAGGAACCGGATCTTGTCCTCACATCTGAAAAGTGAGATCTCCGGCTTTTCCCGAGAGCTGTTGAGACTTTATCAGAGGAGAAGACCAAGATTATCTGATTTGTTTTAGTCTCTTCGTTTCTCCTTCCTCAGCCTCCAGGGAGTGCTGATTCATTTGATGTTGAGAATCGCGTAAGCCGATGCGTCCGTCAGATAGAACATCATCTCTGATTGATACAAGGCTGTGTTCGACTAAAGAGAAAGATTGTGATGGTATAGCAAATGAAATCCCTCTCAGAGAATCTCAATGAAAGATTTCCAGTCAATTGACGCGTTCTTAAATGCGTCTTGATCAAATCCAAAATATATTCTGATTCGAGCTCTATGTTTGAAGATTTGAGGCGATTTTCGTCATATATCAAATTTTGTGGTGGATATCAGATTAGGACCTCTCAAGGATGTAAAGCTGAGCACTTGTACAATACATTGTATGCACATAGTTTGTTATGTTTCTGATCTCTCTATGGATCATTCTGATCAGGTTGGTATTCTTCCTTTCTTTTCTTTCTCTTTGAAGATTGGAGAATCTTACTTGGGTAGATGTTCAAACTGAAGTGACTTGATGAATATCTTTGGAGAGATCTCGAATGAGAGAATGTTTTTGACAATTATGTAAGGATGTTGAGAGAAGTTCTTCTCTTGAGAGGATTTCGACGCGTTGGAGAGTCAGGTGATGAGATGAAAGTGTGGATCAAACTGTAGTTGAACTGTAGTTTTCAGTGAGAATAGATTGTGAGTTCGATCGAAGAAGACCAATGAAAAACACAGCCACTCCTCAGCACTTTCAAATCAAACTACTCAAACCAAACCATCCACCAAAAGAACTTATACTTCATCATCATCATCATCATCATCATCATGTCTGAAATATTAGACAAAATCAAAAATGCTGACTTCACTGGTCTAAACAGGTAAACTAATTTCAAATTCAAATCATTCAAATCAATTCAACTGAATCACAACATCATCTTTTCATTCAAAGAGCTTTCGGTAAAGGAAAACATTCACCAAAGATACCACCTTTAGCAAAAAATGAACTCTCAAGAGGTATCTCTGGTGGTCCTCAATCCAATTTATCTTCAAAAGGGTTTGGTAAAATCACCGAATTCGGTACTGGTGCCGCTGGTGGTGGTTCGATTCTAGATGATGATGATATTGGTCCACTTCAAGTCATAATCAGAAGTGCTACTGTAAGTCATCAATCTATCTTTAAAATTATCATGATCATGTCTATCTAAAAACGATTATCATCTTTTTGATTTGATATATATATATATATATAGGTATTCTTTATTCTTATCAACTTATTCATTTATATCGCCATCGCTGGATTTCAAAAGGTTAAAAATCTTTATTTGATCAGCTTTTGAATGAATAACTAATTTAAATTCCCATCACAACTGCGATCAGCATTGGAATGTAGGTCCTTCAGGTCTTACTGGTCTAGCTTTAGTACGCATACATTCATCTCTTCTTCTTCTTCTTCTTCTTCTTCTTCTTCTTCTTCTTCTTCTTCTTCTTCTTTTTCTTTTTCATTCGATCATCTCTCTGACCCGCTTCTCTTCACTTTCAATAGTTTGTCATCTGTCAAGGGTTCCTACACGCTTTAGCATTCTTAGTAGTCCCTCAGATATACGAACGAACAGATACATGTCTGTATGACCTTCATTTGGTTTATCTTACTCTTACCGATCCTTAGACTAAATCTATCAATTTAAACACAGTAAAAGGATTTGCTCGTGCTATTCGATTAACTCGTGTTCAATTCATCGTATATGGAACTCAATCAGGTCTCACACTTATTCTATCGTCAGTTCATGCGTCATCATTCATCATATCAAATCAGATTTCATAAACTAAACTTTACAATCTACCCAAAAAAAACTTCACATTTCCTATAGATTGGTGTCTACTATCTCTGCATATACCGGTGGATGTAAGAATCGAGATTCAGATCCAAATGCTCAATTAAAAGATTACACTGATAATATGGGAGGTTTCTGTAGTTAGTTTCAATTCTCTTTTCCCAATCTCATCACAATTTAACAAGCCTTTAAATCATAACAGGAAACAAACGAGCAGCCGCAGCATTCTGGTGGTTCACTTTCAGTCAGTCTCTTCTCTCACCTTCATTTCTATATCTCAGTTCAGCTTATTATGGTCCTCTTTTTTTCTGGATCAACAAGTTTGTTTTGCTTGCTCACTTGGGATCGTTCTTAAATCTTGGTATTCGATTCGAAAAATGGGACCTTCTCATCCTGCTTTTGAACCACCAAGAGGTGCAAGACCGATAGATGAAGAACAACATGGTGAAGATGATGAAGATGATGATCCGTTACGTAGTGAGATGTCTGTAGTAAGACCTAGTAATGTAGGAGGATATTGTAAGTCAACTCCTATGATTTTACGTGTGTCTCAACCTATTGAAAACCCAATCACTTACTGTTGGTTTTTCTTCTGTGACGTTTAGATGGTGAACGACCTGTGTTTGAAGCTGATCGGATTCCAACTGGTTATGCTCCACCTGCACCATACGGACAACAACCTCCCACTCCTGCAACAAATGAGGTCGTTTATCAAAGACCAGTGATGTCAACCTATAATGATCCATTTGATGAGATTCGAGCTCAAATCTATTCAGCTGGTCGATAAACCTTAACCATCCCTCACCAGCTTCGATCTCAAAAAAAAAGAATACTTGATATAACTTTTCTGCCTAGTGCTTCACCCCACTTTATTTCTTGTAACCTTTTTTTTCTCCTTTTCTTTTTTTTGGTTCAGACTTTTTGAAAGTTTTTAATTTCATTCTGATGATTGAAAACCAACCAAAATGAGGTTTTGTTTAAAGTTTGTGATCAAAAAAGGGATAATCAAGATCGGAGTCAAAGAAAGAACTTGTGTCGTTATTTATTTATTTTCTACGCTTGATTACATATATTGTTCTTACGATGATTAGCTCTATATATGTATGAGTATTTGGATTTTTTGTTTGTTGAACAGATTTTTGTTTGTTTTGTAGGAATCAGGAGGGTAGGCAAATTGGTAAAGGAGTTGTGTGATGTTTTATATATTGAATTCTATCAACGCTGTTCAACTTTCAAACATTTTAGTAAATTTAGGGTCAAGACTAGGGAATGGGGGGGTAAGCTTTGCGTCTTGATTCTCAACCCTTGAAAGTGAAATAGATTTGGCACGTGGGCCTCTTTTTTTTCAAACCCTGAGGGACTGACTTGAGTACTGAAGCTTGAGAGAGAAAGATAGAAAGACCTAAGATCCGATGAGTTAGAAGATAAATTAACAAATTGGATACTCAGATTGTGTTTTGGAGACTGAGAGTGAGAAAGGGAAGCAATTCTTTTTTGTTTTGGGTGAAGATCATCAAAGTAAAATCCAAATTTTCTTTAAAGTCGATTTCTCTTTTTTTCTTTCTGAATGATATCAAATTTATGAAATGAAGAGTTTGATGAGGTACAACAGTATATGTAGAGAAGTAATCAAAACCTGATGGAAATCACCTCAAACAGGTTAAATGTAAGATATAGACAAATCTTTAAAAAAACTTGAATTTTATCATCTTCGTCATCATCAGAATTGAGGTTCTTGAGATGATCAACTTTAAACCAAACGTTCATCATTTTGTTTTTTTCAAATACTGAACTTTTTCTTTAACCCACTTCGATTTTAAAAAAAATCAAACCTTCCTTTCAACTACAAGACACAAGAATCAAACGTAAGTCAAGGGAATGTGATCTCGTTTTATCCATCTTGTAAGTTTTTTTACTCTATATTCAGTCAATCAATTATCAATCTACTTCATATATTTAAAATATCAATAACTAAATTCCACAAATCCAATTCTTAAATTTCATTCAAAGTTTTTCACTAAGAAAAAGAAAAGAAGATCTAAAAAAACCCCCCCACTTTAATTTAAACCAAATCCCCCAACTTTGATTTAATTAGATTTCTTTTTATGTTTCTTATTAGATTTCTTTCCTAAACTTGACTTTAAATTCTTTTCATTCAATCCATCCTCTTCTCCTCCTCCTTTTCGTTTTTTATTCATCTTACTCGAATTCACATTCTTCACACTGATCAACCCTTTTCCTAATCCTTCTTCATCTTTTTCCATCACTGTTTCAAGTTTCGATTCTAATTGTTTCCAATCTGATTCTTCACCTCCAATAGCATACCTAAACAAATTCATTCCTATCAGTTAATTGTGTGAATCGATCAAATAAGATAGAAGAATAGAGAGAACCTACTTACTGAGATATATCGAGACTTTCGATTAACTCTCTTTGTCTTTCCACTAATTGTTTCTGTACTTCATCCCCTTCATTTTCTAATTCTTTTACCATAGATTTCTGTGTATTCACTTTTGGTAATGATCCTGATTTTTCATCACCTTTAAGGTTCGATGAAGTTTGAGTAACTGGTTGAGTGGTAGGTAATGTAAGTTGTGATGCTACATCGGTTTTTTGAATTTCTTGAATCGATTTAATCAATTTCCTAACCACTTTTACAAATAATGCCAAGGTTTGTGAAACAGGTAATTTGATTTCTTTCTATAAATTGCCCCCCCCAAAAAAAACTTTAACATCAGGTTTCCATCTCCATCAAATAATTTCCAAGTAGGATAGTGAAAAAAGAAAGAATCAAACGTACCTCAATTTCTTCAACTGATTTTCTTTGTAATCCTAAACTCAAAAGAATCGAAGACTGAACTCCAGTCAATCTAGTCTCAGAATTGAACTGACCACTAAAATATAATTCAGTTAAACTAGGCAAAAGATCTAGAATCACATGATAATCTAACATATTATTCGAATAGCTTTCTAATCTTTTCAGATCGAATGGAGTAAAATGTCTTGAGATCTCTTGTGAATTCAGTACTGTTCAAGATCAAAAGAGGAATCTTCAGTTTGCTTTTGGGGGTTTTCATCGCATTTAATGAATGGTTAGCTTACCTAAACCTCGTTTTTCGACTAATTGCCCGGCATTCGCTGCTTCAAGTATGCTAAGACTCGTGATTGAGGAAAATTCCCGAAACTTGTATGACATCAATGCAATAAACCGTTTACGGAAGTCTTCAAGGTTTTCAAGTTCACAAATCCATAAGTTTCAAAACTGTGTTAAATTCAACAAGAACTAATCAGAATACATACCTAAGGCAAATGCAGTGAGCCATCCAGCCGGTGTATAAGCTTGATCGCCTGATTCCTTACTCAAACTTCTCAACATAACAGCCGTATGTTCTCCAGTCAATTCGTTTTCAGTTTGTCTGATATAAATCGGTAGATAACCCTAATTTTTTCCAAAACTTCAAAAGTGTCGAAGTCAAACCAAAACTAACTCCAAGGTAGTCAATCATTTCAGGCTGTCTATCATTTAATCTTTCAAGTAATGCAGGCAGGTCATCTGATTCTCTTGCTTTGATTTCATTTCCATTTGCTTCATCTTCCTTTACGACTGTTTTTCTAACTTTTTTCGTTGAGTTGGTCATTGGAGTATCTTCATCAAGGTTAACAAGCTTTCCATTAAAGAATGAATCAAGGATTTCCATCGCTCTAGCCCCATATCCCATTCGACAATAATCAGGATGAGTAGCAATTCTGATGATTCTTGCACCTGAAAGTGTAGGAAAATCTTCATCTTGAAATTGTTGTGAAATCGTCCATGGGATTAGATCACCTGATGCTTTGATTCCTCGATTCAAACTTGCAATCACACTTGGTCTTGAGATTTTACCTTCTAGTGCGATTTGGATCACTACCAATGGTTCTGGTAGGTTACCATGATCTTCATCTTTCAAAGGTGGTAAGAGTACGTATAACTGATGAGATGGTGCATCACTCATCAGTTGAAGGTCATTAGGTGAGTTTTTGTAATGACTAGCCACGTAGAGAGACATCATTCGACGTAGGAAAGCTTCAGAGGCGGGGTGATAGCTGAATAACGTATCACGATTTACATAGTAAAGTTCACACTTGCTGGGATGAGGACAACCTTGAAGAGTCTTTGAAGATGTGGAAGCTTGAACATCGAGGCACAATAACTCATTCAACCACTTTTCAACCCCATCACCTTCCGAGTACCTGATGGGCTCTTCCAATTTAATTTCCTTCAACGATCGTGATAATTTCGTTTTTTGAATGACTAGCAGTCTTATCAGTAGATGGGCCATCTTCTTGATCACGGTTTGTCGCAGCAGTGATCGGTGCCGGTTTCCTTGAAAGTTCTCGAAGTTGTGCAATCAATTTAAGTGAAAGTGAACGGCCAGTACCCTCATAACCATTGATAGTTGAAGCCATAAAGACCAAATAAGGGTCCAATCAAGTTCTTAACAAATCCGATAGGTATAGCAGCAGCTTCATCGATCACCACTAACTCCGCTTGTCCTAACACTTTATAATCTTGAGGTTCAATATATTGAATGGTTTGTCTATGTTGTCTAAAGATATCAATCCGAACCACACAGTTATGCCAATCTGGATTAGTGGATTGATGTATATCATAATCTAGATGTTCCTCATAGCCAATTGCGTCTAATCCTTTGAAGATAAACTCAAAGACTGTTTTCAAATTTTCAGGACTTGGTGATGTAACAAAGATATTTGAATATGAATGAGCGATAGCAGCAGTGATAGCCAATCCAAGAGCAGCAGATTTACCACGACCTCGAGCAGCAGTGAGAGCAACAGTAGACGAAAGAGTTTTCTCAGTAATACTAGAAGTGAATTCCATTAAAGCTTTTGCTTGATCAATAGTTTTAGTAAGCTGAATGATAGGACCAATAGGAATAGTCGACTTAAGATCTTCTTTAATTCCTTCTAATTCAGTTTGTCTTGATTTACCTTTACCTTTTTGCAGTTTTTCTAAATCTTCATCATCTAAAAGTTCGATATCTTTTCCAGCACTGATCGGAAGTACATTTAATTCATCATCTAATACTAAACAATCTCGAAATGGTCCTAAACTGAGTAAGAACCTTTCATTGAATCTTGCTACTAAATCGTGATAAGCTTCAGTCCGATACCGTTCATGAACATCCATACTCATCGTGTAAAGTTGTTTTAGTGATTTCATGGTGTTAAGTAAAAGTACTACAATCCCTCCACCAGTGACAGTTTCTATGGTTCTAGCTAGTAAGTTGGGAGTCAGAGCTTCGAAATCCTGTAAAACCACCATGCCAAAAGTTTGACCTAAAATCTTTTCCGTATCTTTATAATAACTATCCAATCAAAATCAAATGAATCAGTCAAGAATGATAAAAGAGATTGATCTTTGATTTGACTAACGTATATCTAATATCAGTTAAAGAAACAAATAATTCGAATGGATCCATATCTCCAATCTCTCTTTGACCTCTTTTCACATCTCTTTTAATCTTTTGTTCTCTTTTCTTTCTATTAGACGTAAATCCCAATTCTTTTTTATAACACCATAATACATTTGGTCTTGCAGTATGTCTTGATTGAGATAATAAGAAATGTAAATTAACAATTTGATCTTTTGATTTATCTCCTAAGATTATAAAGAATGATCTATGATTTGTTTTGACTGAGTTTTTGATTAATGATTGAATTCTTGGATCTAATCGTTTTCTAGTCGAAGTTGAATTGCTCATTTTGATTTGGTTTGATTTGATATCTTGATGAGCTGATGGATTGATGGATGGGTGATTTGGATTTTAAATTTTAAATTTTATTAACCACAATCAGACTGCGGCACAGCTCTTTGATATGTAACTAAACATTACATACATGTCCACTTCATCCAACCTCAATCAATGCCACTTTTCCAATCTCATCCACTTCAACACTCTGATAATCACTCATCAGCTCACTCACCCATCTAATACGTCCATTTTCTTAACGTGTTTCTTAAAATCTGATGAGAGCTCAGAAAATCATCAAAGTGGACAACAGCCCAAGATCTATGGGTTGAAGAGATTCTTAAAGACAGATTAAAACGCTCGGCTTTGAAGCTTGAAACGTGCATCCAGAGCGGAGCCCGGGTTTTGCCAGTCCTGATTCTTGAATGCTGGGGTCAAAGTCTGCTCAGCGGGGCCCATGGGATTCATCCAAAAACTCTAGATTTAGCCCTATTTATAGCCAGTAGTGTGCGATTGAATGGGTGCACATGCTATCGAGAGTCCCGATGACCCCCTCAGTTGTGGAGACTTGACCAAAATTTGAAGACTCTCGACCAAAATTTGAAGACTCTCGACCGGATTGGGCAAGGTCCACTGCAGCACTTCTTTTGTGTTTTGATCGCCTACCTTGTCGGGACCTCGCACTGCGTTACGCCATGGATGCTCTAACAGAGGCAGATTGAAAGGAAAGCACAAAGAAATATTATTTCAAGAATAACTCAAATAAAGTTTAACAACACAGACAATTTAGTATGAGATACACCTCAAGAAGAGAGATCAAAAATAAATAAAAAATCTTTTAAGAGGAACGTTTCAAACAAATTTAACATGACCAAAGTAAGAAGTAATATGAAATCGAGGTTGATCAGGTACACTCCAAGCCCCAAGAATTTGATCAGGAAAAAAACTAGCATTAGTGACCGTACGAAAGAAATTCATACGCCAATCTGTACCTTTTCCCAATCCATCCTCAACATTAAAAACACCTAAGGGTACACTAAATTCACTAATCCATTTCTTTGATGGTTTGTCCAAGGTTGTTTTAGAAATGAATCCATCATTGATTGGGTCTGAGAAAAACATGTTATCAAATGGTGCATTTGGATTTGAGCTTTTACTTGGATTGTAGACAAATGATTGGAATGTGATATTTCCTGGATTCACTTCAATCTCGACGTATGTCTTGGGATCCTCTGTACCACGAAAGATAAATGCTTCCATCACTTCATACTCGTAAATTCTATCGTTTGTACCTTGGGATTGATTATCTAAGTAAAGTGATTTATGTATCTAAGTTTGATTTTCATCAAGACGATAAAGATTAGAAGTATATAAACTCACAATAAAAACTGGTTTCGTTATAAGCAGTAAAGACTAATTCGAGTGTAGAAGTTCCATAGCAAAGATCGACAGTAGTGAGTGGAAATTCAGTTTTGTTCGGTACTGATTTATCGTATTGCAGATGTGCCTTTTCTGGGCAAGCTGGTACGTTCAGTGATGGTACATTGAGTGCTGAGAGGTCAGATGCTAGGATCCAGATGAGAACGAGAGTGAGAAGCTTGAGGTCCGAAAGTCCTGAGTTCATGGTTGATTGTTCAAGATTCAAATCAGGTTGCGGGTGCTCAAGTTGGTAATCAGGAGATGATGAGACCTGATATATACAAACTGGCGGCACTCGGCTGAAGATTCTTTTATTGAATTCAGTCTATCCATTGGGCAATGGCCCATTCACCGTGAAAGGCTTCAGAGCGTTGATTAAAGACAGGCAACTGCAATGTCAAATGTTTGGAAAGACAATTTATCTCCACCCCATTTTTACTGTCCTCTCAGAACGCTCACAATTAACAACCTTGGGTATTCAGAACAAGAATATGAAGAAGCAGAATACTCAAAAGACAAAAGGTCTGAGGTATCACAAAATGATCATGATCTAATCCAAGGGGACAGTGACATAAGCTTAAATGGAGTACCGACTGTGATCACCATTCATTGAATTGGTTCTTGGTTAGAAAGAAAGATTTCAATCAAACAATCAGAAATGTTAATCAAATACTTGGTTCAAACTTGAAAAGCTTGAACCTTCTTTGTCCATCCTTGGGGTGTTTCACCTCATTGAATTGAAGTACGTATGCCATCAAAACTACATATAAAAAGTTTTGTAAAACCCTTGGCTTTTTCAATCAACTTAAAGCAATCTTAATGCAAAGTTGAAAATTTACAAGTTAGCTTCAATATCAGCTATGCTCTTGGCATTATCAGGCCTTGAATGTTGATTGTATACATAATGATTTGTCATCAGACGATTTAAAACCACCAGCTTGATCAAACTCATGTTGCCTTTTGCTTACTTTCAATAACTTGATTGTAGAAGGGGGTTTCTAATCTTCCTCCAAGTTCAGAAAATCTTTCAAAATGCTGAAAATCAATCCCTGTACTCAACATCCTACAGTACAGCCTACAGTCAATTAGGGCTGGGACCCGGCTCTGCCCAGCCTTGGATAAACGCAGGTGAACTCAAAAATTGCTCTGTGTCCAAGCAGGGCACATTTTGAGCTCAATTATAGGTAAAATTAGGGTAAAAGTGGAATAATTTTGACACACCATCCAATTTGAATAGTGATAGATTATGAATTACATCAATCTATCATTTCAAAGCTCACAATTTATATCCCGCAAGAAAAAAAAACAATACACAAAGCCCACTTTTTTTCAAACCGCGGGCTGGAATGCAAGCTGGTTTTTTCCCAAACCAGTTGAACCAAATTACTTCTTCAATCTTTGAAGTACCTTTTTTGGCATTTCTCATTTGATCTACTTTCTTCAATGATCATCAATCCAACATGTGAAATACTACAGAGTATGGAAAAAGTGTATGAGATCTTCTTTAGAGAAAACAAATAGGCTGATGAAATATGATTTTGGGGTGTTAGTTGAACAAGAAAGCAATGGGATTTGGGTGAAGAGAACTGGCCACAGTCAAGGTGATTCTAATGAGACTTCATATTTAGATGATTTGGTCTTCAAACTGAACTAGGTCATATTGCATTATGCTCAACATGACCAACTTCTCAAGTCTGTTATGATTACAGACCCATGGTTTCTTTGGCGCCTACAGTGCGAATGATGGCTTTAATGCGAGATAATGGGCTGTCACCATGTGAAAGTACACAGAGAGAAAAGTGTAGCTGATCAAGTCAATTCATTCATGATTCTTTTCTTAGGCTACAAAGTGATGTGAAGCCGAAGAAAAACATTTCTCAGCTAATTCCAATCATGTAAAACAATGTGACACCATACTTGGATCACAGACATGGAATACATTTGTTCAAAAGTAAGACTGTGAATTATTCTTGGGACATGAATCTGGAAAGGGATCTATGAGTTGGTCATCAAGCTCTTGAGGTCAAAAGGTTTTGGTAGAAAAAGTTCGTTTTTTTTTCGAAAGCATAAAGCCGAGGTCAATACCTGTAGAGATTTCAAGCCCTACAACACATAGTCAGTGTCAGTGTCACGCAAAATGTGATGATCTCAACATCGAGATGCGCCTCATCACATCCGTGGCTGATGATCATTATACCAAGGAAGTGATTGTGCGATTTAGAAGAAGAAAAAGAAAGTAAAGAGAGGTGACAGACATTTTGAATGATATCTGGTCAGATGAAGGGTGCTCCCCGCCCAGCCTAAGATAGTAGTGAGCTTGGTCAGATCTAGTTTTCCAAGTTATTTAAATGAAAGAAGACTTTACTCACTCATAACTGATATCGATATCCAAGTCACGGTGGTTTTTAGAGTTGGGCCGGACAGCAATAGATCCGTTGACCACATCACCTTTGTTCACGGTCAACATGTCTTTCAAGTAAAACACAGTCTGCTTCCCTGTGGTTCTAAACTCATCAGTAATGAAAATATTAATTGGGGGATCAAGTTGGCTCACAATGTGTGTATTTGGCGTGAGGTCCGGTGGAGAAGGAAACAGGTTTGTGACAAGCCCGGAAGGAGACGTCGAACCAACCGAGGATAGCATGCACATCTAGCGAGATCAGATACGGAAGTGGTTCATCAAATCAGGTGGCTTCAGGAAGTAATCGTCTCATGACATCGTACAATCTTTCCGTGTAGCTTCCAAGTTGAAAGGAGCCGTAAATGATAAATCTTCCTTGGTGACTGTGAGAAGATCAAAAGTCCGAACTGGACATGGGTTGGTGACCACAGATCTTAATTCGACTGTGTCGACTAGAGGTTCCCGTAGAGCAAGCTCTTTAATGCACGAATAATCAAACCCATAGACATCATCCCAGACTGACAGAATGAATTGAAATGAAAAGCGTCAGAAAATCCTTGACGAGAATTGCTCCGTCATACCTCCAATCGATGACTCACAGCCAATCTTCTCTGCCTTGTAAGCCTCATCTTCAAGACCAGCTAGGAATAATGTGGCGGAATCGGGAAACATGAGTCCGTCTGGTTTCTATGGCCGATTGAGTCAGAATCTTTCAGATGATGGATTAAATGATGGTGTAGGTACCAGGTATTTGTCACGTGCTAATAGCACTGTGTCCAGCATTGATTCATACAACCTGGAATATCAACCAAGTTTGGGTTAGCATCAAATATTTTGATGGTCAAGTCGTAACATTGGACCAACAAAAAGTAGCCCATCCACTCCGAGATGATGATATCGACCTTTTGAACGGGTAACTCTACATCTTCCAGCTTACCCTTGATCAAAGTAATCGCTGTAGTCATGCAGAGATTTCAGCTTGTGCAGAAACAACCAGTATATTGAAATAAAAAAAGACTGACTATCTTCAAATCCGTTTGCTTTGACAATCTTCTGGGCTTGATGGATGATATCTGACATATCGATCTGATTGATCAAATGAGTAACTAAGCCACCTGAACGTCTAGTCCTGAAAAGTTAAACAAAACCTACACCAATGACCTTTGCTGCACCGGCTTTGGCAGCAAACATGCAAAGAATACCAGTACCGCAACCGACATCCAGAACAACTTTGTCCCTAAACAGATACAGGAGAGTCAGAAAAAGGTGATCATCTCTGTAGACATAAAGTAAAGATAGCTAACTTGAACAGATGTTTGTTCCACCACATTGAATTCCTATAACTAAGTGTCCGAACCTCATCCTTTAGCATTTCTTCATGAATCCCGAAATGAGCATAACTATCAGAGTAATAATCTTTGGAGGTGAGCGACTTTTCCTGTGAAATGATGAGTAATGTTTAAGTTTGAATTCAAGGGTGAAAGTCTTGAGAGTAAGGCTTGTAAAAATGATGATAAGATGGCTAACAAACCATTGGTAGGTCAGATGAAGAAGGTTCAGGTTTGATTTCTAAACCGTTTGTAGTTGAAGCCATCTTGTGAAATGAGACTCGTAGTTGAAGGAAAGAGTTAAGATGAAATGTTCTGATGGTTTGAAGATTGAGAAAGTTTGGTTGGATTGAGTTAAGTTGAAGTTGAGTTCAATTTGAAAAAATGGTTCAGTTGACCAAAAATAAAAAAAATGTTGAAAAGGCCATACACTCAGATCGTCACAACCCTAACCACATCGTATTCAATTTACACATACATACCAAATCACAAAAGCTATCTACATACACGATGTAACCACCTCGCTGAGGCACACCTCTTAAATACCATGGCACAGCATTCACAACATCAAGAAAAATTGATCCAAAGGTTTTGAGGAGATTCAAAAGAATTGATGTTCAGGATGGGATTTTCCAAAGCAGTTGGAAGCCATAAGATTTGACTAAGATTGATTTACCAACTCTTAAGGAATTGAACTCTCCTATGAGAGATTTATTCAACTTACTCACCATCAAGGTGTAATTGAAATCCTAATGTGAATATGCCTAAGAAGACTATGAAGGATCAAAAGCTCTATATGAGCCCAAAAGGGACTCATTCCAGATCCTCTTCTTTTCAAACTAGGCTTTATATTTCAAGACAAGAGAGTATCATTCAAGAATATCCAAAATGAGGTTAAAATCTGACTAGACTGGAAAATCATCAAAAGATTCCATTGAAACTCCTTCAAAAAGAATTTCAGAAAAAATTGGACTTCTCAACATTTGTTTAAATATGATTCATTAAACTATCAGAGAGTGAAAATTACAACACACACACACACATATATATATATATATTTCAAAGGAAAAACAATATAGTAAACAAAGTTCTGAGATCAGAGACCAGGCCCAGTTTTGTGGTTTTGTTTGTTACTAACAGTATCCTTAGGGGGCTCATTTTGATTGGCTTTTTGATCCATCTACTCAAAATTGGCTGATAAAACACTATCAGAGAGATGGTTTGGGTGAGCAAGATCAACAAATTCTGATGGTCAAGTGTGACAATTGTTTTGGTGAGAGTTGTGATCAAGCAGATATATCATATGAGACTTTGATTTAACTCGCTGGTCCAATCCAGTTCTTGATCACTCAATTGTAACAAAGTTGTGAGGTCTGAACTTAGGACCTCACCAATTGGTTGCAACTTGACTGTCTTCCATACCAGAATTTAGATTTTGAGTCTTTTGAACCAGATTTAACCTGTTTATCTTTACCTTGAGGATGATTTGCACTGGCTTTGAAAGCTCAAATGAGAGATCAGATCTATGGGTTTTGGAATCACATTCATCACCAGACCAGAAGCAAGTGGTAGGTTTCTGTGAAAGGTGTTCTTATGGAATATAAGGAGACCTATATATATGAAAACCTTTCATGAAAGCACGGGGGTTTTTTTTCATGGTATTGGCCAGGAAAGGCAGTGAGATCCTTTTGCATGTCTCTTTACATCGAGTCTTGGCTGATCCCTCACCGATCACAACGTCAAAAATCATTCTTCAGAGTGAAAAAGAGAATTGACAAGGCGCGAGCTTCGGGCCGAATTGCGCCTGTTGCTTATCATTCATATATACATTTCTTATGATCGTAAGTTTCAAATTGACTATGAAAAGTCACTAAGCCCGAATGATCCGAGTTGAGAAAGTGTTACATAAGTTGAAGAAAAAGATGATGATGATGATGTTTTGAGTAGATCAAGGATGAAGTTGATGCTCAAAATCTGATTTGAAACTACATAGTCTTGAGTTTTCGAATGGATAAGGAAAAGAAGTCGAAAAGAGTTGTGGAAAAGCAACACATTTAAATCAAAGTTTATCATCTGACGATGGAGTTTTCTTTTTTCTTGCTTTCTTCTTCTTCTTCTTCTTCTTCTGTTTGATAAATTCAATTCTCATCCGATGAACTTGATCATCGTTTGATTGGGTTTATGTATGTATGTAAATTGCTGAGGTTATTTGAGAGGAAAGGTGGATTGTAAGAAGATCAGTTTTTTCTTTTGATGATCTGCAACTTGAAAACTTGATATCTTAAACTGATGATCTTCTCTTTTACAGAGATCTTCCCCGCTGTTTAAGATTAAATCCAAGTGCATGCCGAAAAGATACAACACCCCGCCGGCAGCACCCCGCCGGCAGTCGAGGCCGGGGCGCTGTCGTCTCCTTTTCTGCAGGTCATTTGTACATACTTCTTATCTTGTGAGTTAAGCATTTGATCATGAGAATCAGTTAAAACTGATCGACTGAACCCTGAAAATTCATCAAGCTGTCTGTGCCTGTGGAGTTAAATCTTGAAGAACAAAAACGGCATGCATCTTCATGAACGGCATGAAGATGTACGTACGTACGTACTTGGGAGCCGGATGAGTTTGACTCTACGATTGATGATGATGATAATTTAAATTTGATGAAGTGAATCAGAGATGAAGTTTGATGTAAAAGAAGGCTGATGTGCAGGAGTTTACCATTTATCTAACTGAGAAGGGTACTTACTACTTATCAACATCATCTGATCAATCTTCAAGGTTGATTTGATCAGGAGATTGAGTACTTGTACCTTTTGATTTGGTGTGTTTTTTTTCGATACAAGAAGAATACCATTCGGGATCTCATCCGACCCGATCAGGAGATCAGAGTTATAGTTTCTTTTTCCCTTACTTTTTGCTTAAAGTGAATCTAAAAAAGAGGAGAACAAATAGTCATCAAATCAAGGAGGAGGATGAAACTTGATTGGATAAAGTGAGAGTGGATTGGGGTGGGAGGTTGAACAAGTGCTGGTTGTCTGTAGCATATAAAGAAAGAACTTAGGATATCATCATCTCCATCTTCATCTTCAAACTCTTTCCATCTTCTTTCCAATCTTCTCATCATCATCATCTTCATCATCAGACTTTCTCTTGATTGATGAATTCCATTCTCACTTAATCCTTCATTCACTCGATCTCTTCACCTTTTTTATCTTTCTGATCTGATTCCTCCATAAATCTCATCACATTCCCACTTCTCATTCAGATTCATTCTATCCTATCTTGCTTTCTTTACCTTTTTTCAAAATGACTGATCAACTCAATCCACTTCCATTAACAATGGAGGATGAAGTTGATAAAGTGAATCTCTTAAAGGTAAACTCACCTACTTCTCTCTTTCTCTCTTCCTATCGATTTCAAATCTTTCCATCATCAAACATCATCTTGATCTTCTTAAATCAATCTTAATCATCTTTCTCTTTTTCATTAGATCGAAATCACTCAAAATTCTACTCTATCAACCGATAGTGATCCTCAACATCAACAATTACAAAAATCCTTTCGTGATTATGTAAGTTGATGTCTCAACCCCCCCCGCCCCTCCCCCCGAAAAAAAAAACAAAAATCCCTCCCCCACTTTAAAAAAGAAGAAAAAAAAGGATTTCCCTTTTAAAAGTCTTGTTGAGTTTGATTGATAAAGTATACATGTTACAAGTTTGAATCGTGTTTTAAGTTTCCAACATTCTTCGTGATTTGGAATTGATTTTTTTTTTCTTCATTCTTTCTTTCTTTCTTTCTTTCTTTCTTTCTTTCTTTCTTTTCTTCTTCTTTTCTTCTTCTTTTTGTTCTTCTTGTTTAGGAAAAAGCATGTGATCGAGTTAAGAACTTTTATGAGGAACAACATACTCATCAAACATTTGAATGTAAGTCAAACCTGATCACCTAAACTTTCCTTCCCACCCCAAAAAAATAACCTTGGTTCAAGACTGATGTTGAGGATTTTAATCTTTTTATTATGATTCGTGTTTGAACAAACTCATCACGCGAGAGATGAGTTTAGTTAATTTACAAGTAAGAGAACGATTTAAAAAAAGAGAAAAACGAAAGATGAGAATGTTTGAAGCATTAGATTTATTAGATGGTTTAGTTGATCAATCAGATCCTGATATGGAATTAGGTCAACTTGATCATCTTCTTCAAACTGCTGAAGCAATTAGAAGAGATGGTAAACCAGATTGGATGCAAGTAGTGGGTTTGATACATGATTTGGTCAGTTTAACATCTTTCATCATTTCATGTGAATTCAGTTTTTGATTTGATTCCTTTGTTCTACGTTTATCCAAAAGGGTAAATTGATGCATCTCTTCAGACCTGAAGGAGAAGAAAGTCGTCAATGGGATGTGGTAAGAAGATTCACCTGATCTCAATTCTCACTCTAGAGCATTCCAAAACGTGTTATTCTAAGATCATCCTTTTCGTTTTGTTTCTTTCTTACTAATGGTTTTTTAGGTAGGAGACACATTTGTGGTAGGAGCCAAGTTTAGTGATAAGATTATTTATCCCGATACGTTTTCCAAAAATCCAGATTGGAATGATCCAGTTTATTCAAGTGAATATGGTGTCTATGAACCAAATTGTGGTATGGAGAACGTTTTACTTAGTTGGGGACATGATGAATATTGTGAGTTGAGGAGCTATTATATCCTTAAGATCTATCTTCCTGAAGAATCACACTCATCATCAATCCGTTTTTTTTGATATTCTTGAAGTGTATAATGTGTTGAAAGACAAATGTCTTTTACCAAAAGAAGGTTTAGCGATGATTAGATTTCATTCTTTTTATCCTTGGCATAGAGATGGAGCATTATCGGCAATTTATGAAGGAAGGTGATCAAAAGCTTTTAGAAGCTGTGATTGAATTTAATCCATATGGTAATCCTTTGATCTTTCCATCTCTAAATCCTCTCTCTCTCTTTTTGACTCAAGAAGATGTGTGTTTGATTCGTTTAGATTTATATTCAAAATCAACTATCAGACCTGATCCGGTGAAATTAAGACCATATTATCAGGTTCGTTCCGTTTCTTCCAGTACTAGCTATGGCTCATACCAGACCTTTAATATATTCAATTTCTCCCTCTTCTCTGATCATAGTCAATCTTGGAGAAATACTTCCCGGAGCCAATCGAATTCTGAAGGTTGATTTGATCAAATTAATTGTTTTTTTTTGACAAATCGGATTGGGATCCAAACCGGTTCTTGCTTCTCACATATATCTTTATCTGTCTGTTTATGTAAACTTATGTGTGATTTGTATTTCTTATTGAATTTATTGATATCTATATTATCATCAACTTGAATCAAATCTTAAAATAAATCTTAAGTTATCTTGATGTTTCTTATTTTTTCACTTATTTTTTTTTTGAAAAAAAACAGATATATCTTGTCTTCATTATTTAAGAATAAGTTTCAATCAATAAGATCTTCTTTCCTAACTCACGAATGTTGATCTTTTTATCCTTTTTTGTTTATTTTCGGTCAGAATCTTTTAACTGATCAAGATGATCAGAATGTAAATCTTCTGATTCGATTTAAGATACCTATGATTGGGTTTGTAAGATCAGATTGGAAATTGTGAGGAGAAAGTTTTTGAGTCTATGCGAATCAGTTGAGAGATTTCTTTGGAAATTCCTATGAGAGAAATCAATTGGGTTCAAGAAGATCGAAGTCAAGATGTTCAAGACCATCGAATCCTTTGAAGGCAAGCAATCCGATTGTAGAGCTATGAAGACAGATGATAGATGAAAAAGAAAAGGCCTAGCAGACCAGAAGAAGCCCTGTAAGCAGCTCAAGTAGTCCCATCGATACTGAAAACCCCATCAAGAAAGGATATTGAAAGAAATGATGGATGAAGAAGTCAAGAAAAGGGTAATTGATATTTTGATTATAACTTTATGGATACGTGCCTATCTCCAATATGATTGTAAGGTATGAACCTACAGTTGAACGATCCATTCTTGAACCTTTTCCTTACCTTTTCTCACTCGTTTTCTCATTGGTTTCTTTGATCCTTGAATCAGGTCTTGAAGCACTATAGAAGTTTGAACTATTTCAGTTAAAGTTTAGCAAGCTATCAAAAGTTGAATTAGATCAACTTGATCATTATCTTTTCATCACCTCTTCTGTAGAGCTCTTGGGAACAGGAACAGTTCGGAAATAGTTCCTCAGATGATTCACCTCATTCATTCAATTTTATCGTTTGGTTGCATCATAGATGTTTTTGAAAGGGGCTCCTTCAACAAGTTTAGCATGGTCTTGGGGCCCATTCTCTGATAGCACTGAGTAGTCAACAACAGCAATGCTGCTCCTCTGGTGAGAACAGATCATCTAAGGTTGAAACCTCTGAGAGGAGCGGTGAGCTTTGAGGTGCTAGGCCCAGAGTTTGAAGAGACAATGCCTGGAGAAGAATGAATGAGTTGGTTATGCACTCCGATCCTGACAACTTTCCCAAAAATGCAGTGTTGATTCTTGATTGGCAGAGCTGTCTTCCTTTCTCCGGCCTTACAGACTTTTGCATGTAAATGTGTGTACTGTTTTTTGGCAGTACAAACTAGAATAGGTTGGTCGCATGGATTAGTCCAAAGAAAGTTCATCATCATTTCCAATGGTCTTGCAAGGTTAACTTGTTCATCTTCGGGGATTTAAATTCTCTCCTTGTGTTCATTGATCAATTCTTTATAATGAATCATCAAAAGATCCCCTCTATTCTTCACATCCAAAATTTCTTTCCATCCACCTCTCAACCAAGTTCCAAGCTACTCAAAGGATTTGATTGTACAAACTCTTCAATTCACAAACAAGTTGATTTTATCTTTTCCATCAATACTTACACTGTCCCAGCTCAAACAGAATCAGTGCAGCTCATTCTGAACAATATTACTCAACTCCACTGCTGACTTGGTAAATCCTAATATGACATTCTGTTTGACAAATCTTGGGGCTAATAAAACAAATTTGTTTGACATATCATATGATTTTTCTTTTTGAAGTTGCATTTGGAGATGTATAAGGCTATTGATCAAGAGTGGAAAAAGAACGTTTTGAACTTTCCACAAGGTCAGACTAGTTTGATCACCATTTTGATCTGCACCTGGAATGCTCAATTATACAAATGGTCTCATCATGGTGTTGATTTGGGCTCACAAACCAGACATATCATCAATGATATCTTCATGAGCTATGATCTGATCCTATGCTTGGAATTTTCAATGTTGGGAATAAAGCTAAATAAATTGTGCTGGTCAACTAGGTTTCTTACAGAACCCTGGATGTGCTGTTGATCTGACTTGGTATCTGAATTAATGATTCCCATCTTTGACCTACTATGGTTTTCTGAAACCCTTGAGGCTTTCCTGGAAGGAACAGCCGTTTTTGTATTCCCTGTTCTATTTTTTCTGTGCATTGAGCCTGGTCAAAAACTTTGAGCTTTTTACAAGATCTGAACCTAAATCTGAGTCTTCAAGTACAATCAACTCATGTGTATGTGAGGGTTCCACTGCATTCTCCAACTAATCTAGAAGAAGCAATGTTGCATCCGTATCCCTGGATTTCTCTGTGGGAAAGAAATCATGTGATCATCTGGGATGTGGTGGTGATTTGTCTCTGTTTCCAAATGGAATAAAGTTGTGAGGACCCAAATTAGAGACTATGATATGAGAAAAATAATAACCGGATCCACAATAGTTCTTTTAGCATCATGAAAACAATTGAAAGAAAAAAAGATCATAAGAAATTGATCAAGTAGGCAACAATTGGGAATGTGCTGGAAAGCTTTGGATGCGGCAGCATTAGAGGATCAAGAAGTGAGATTTTCATGACTTGGACAATATAATCACAGCTTTGATGAAGAGTCAAAGAACCTTTCAAGAGCAAGGGGCACACACTGCAGTTAAAAACTGCACAGGCAAGGGCAAAATACTTTACATAGAGTAATTCACAAGTGGTGTACCAGACCTTTTCCAAAGGGACATAGATGAGTTTCAGTGACAAAGCATGTTTCCCAATTTGGTTTTGCTTTCAACACAACCAAACCACCACAAATACTGACAGGTCAAATTGCTGGAGGTAATTGTGTCTGGAATTGGTTGCCACAATGTGCTTCAGAATTATCATTGATTGTGACCAGTTTGATCAGCTCAGCTCTCAAGGAGCACTTCTGTATGTGAATTACTTGCTGGCAAGTTGTGTTGATCAACATGAGCTGAGAAAAGCCAATTAGGAATCTCAAGTTCATACTGAAAGTTTGTGAGGTTTTGTCTACTGCTTTGCTATCCAGATAGCACAAAATATCTTGATAGCACAAAATGCTATCAGTTGATCAAGAGATGATTATAAGTGCAAGTCTTTTGAGAATGAAATATGATTAATTTGGAAAAAGAATGCCTGCTTTGGCAAGAATTAATTTCAGGGACTAAAATCAAGATCAACAGCTTGGGCTGACTAAACACTCCCATCAGATCCTAAAACCCAACAAAAAAGGTGAAGATGATGAATGAAAAAGAGAAGCTCAAGAATACCCACAAGAAGCCTTGCAAGCAGCCAATGATCTCATCAGGTATTTAAAATCAATCAAAAAGCCTTTCGCAAGAGATATTAGATTAAATAATGTAAAAAAGATAAGAGGATGACAAATTTATGTACACTTTCCACTGTGAATCAATTGATGTGCACTTTTCAACAAGATGATGGTGGGATATAAATTGACCATAGATGAATTTAATGATCCAATCAGTTCATTTCTGAATCTTTTATTGGATATTCTTGGTGCTCAAATTCAGTACAGAATCACTAGAAAAGTTTAGAATAATTCAATTAAACTTTAGCAATCTTGTATTCATATTCTCCATCATCATGTGATTCAACTTACCTTGATACCTCTTTCACAACACTTCCTTTTGAGTGCTTTGGGATACGCACTGCACGGAGACATCTCATCACATTTTCCATGTCACCCATCAACCTTTGTCTTTGGGCTGCCTCATAGATGTTTTTGACAGGCTGAGTTTCCAAGTAGCCTCTAGTCAAATCTATGATGTCATTGACAGCTCCTTCAGCATGTTCAGAATGGTATAAGGGCCCATTCCTTGTCAATCAATGAATTGCCAAGAGATGTGAGGCCAACCACAGCATTCTGTTCCTCTGGTGAGAGGAGGTCATCCAATGTTGAAAGCTCTGACCCAAGTGGTGAGGTTGAAATCTTAGTTCCAGAGGTAGGGTCCATAGGCTGCAGAGACAATTGGTGTGGGTGGAGAAGCATGGATGATCTGGTTTTGCCCCCCACTCATTGCATTCACCCTTCCAAGATCATGTTTGGGACCTAAGGACAAAGCTAAGTCTCTTATATCTTTATCAGGAAGACTTCCCAATTATCCAAGGTTGTTTTCTGATTGGCAGAGCTGGCTTGATGTGGATTTGTATTGTGTAGAGTGACAGGTTGGAAGTCTGGAACATAACCTACTGGAGACAAAGTTTGTCTTTTTTGGGAAAGTGTGTTGGACATGGTGAAAGGAGCTGACTGTTGAGTACTTGGTTGATGAAGCAAGTAGTGAAGGTTTGCTGGTGATGGAGCACCTTGGTGGCTCTGTGGCCTGACAGTCTTCTGCATACCACTTTTGACATGGGTATTTGGTACTGTGACTTGAGCGATGTATTTCTTCCTCAATCTGTAGATTGATCTTGGCCATTGAAACTAGGATAGATTGGTATCATGGATTAGCAAGACAAGATGAATAAAGTTGATAATCATCGCAAAAAGGTTTTCTACAAACTCACTTTCTTTTCATATGTAGGGATGGCAATTATACGCTTCTTCTCATTTAGCCATTCAATACAATGAATCTTCCAAAGCTCTCTAAAATCAATGCGCAAAGTTCTTCCCAAGAGTTTCTCATGTATTGGAATCCAGTTTTCAACCAACCTCCAAGCAACTTCAACAAGTTCGATGTACGTGTTCTTGAACTCACACATGAGTACCATGCTTTTATGTCCGTTGATAGTAAAATCTGCCCCAGGTCTGACGGAATCGAGACAACTCATCTCCAACAATATGCTTCAACTGTTCTGCCGCCTTGTCAAAGCTCAATTTAACTTGTTGTTTGAAGAAATCTTTGGCCAATACACCTACCTCATGTGGCAGGATATATGATTTATCTTTTTTAAATGTCATTTGGACTCGTATGACACCATCGATAAAGAGCGGAAGAAGAACGTTTTCAAATTTCCACGTTGCTAGACTTTGATAGGCCTTGGGATCTACACCTGGCATGCTCATTGCTAAGAATCGACTCATCACGGAGTTCATGTATGTCCACAAATCAGACAAATCATTGAATATATCTTCATGGATTTGAATCTGGTTCTGTGCTCGAGAAGCCATAGAGGGAATAGCGGTATGAAAATCGGGATAGAGATTGTGCTTTTGTTGGAAAACATGAGTGTGTTGTTGATGTGACGCTGTATCTGGATGATTCAAACCCGTGTTGAACCTATGTCGGTCTTCTGCAATCCTTAAAGCTTTCCTTGAGGGAGAAGCCGTTGCGTGTTCTCTATTACGTTTTTTCTGTGCATTGGGTCCAAGTGGGGAACTTTAAGCTTTCTCGAAAATCTGAACCTGAATCAGAGTCATCCAGCACAATCAATTTAGGTGCGCTTGAGGATCCTGCTGCATTCTCTAGCTGCTCTAGAAGAGGCTTTGTTTGAGCCTCATCCTCCGTGGCGAAGAAGTCATGTAAAAGTCCGGGATGCGAAGATGATTTTTCCTCATTGCCAAGTGGCAAGAAGTTGTGCGTAATGGAAGAAAATATCGTATGTGAAAAGAAACATAAGCAGATCCAGTATACTTCTTTTATAATCATGGCGGTGATCGAAGGAAAAAAGTGATATAAAATTTAACAAGTAGGTGAAAATTGAAAATTTAGTGGATAGATTTGGATACGGCGGCACTAGTGTGTCAAACATCGAGCTCTCATGACTTGAAAGATATGATCACAGCTTTGGATGCATCGTCAAAGAACCTGTCAAGAGCAGGAGGGATGCACTGCGGTCAAAGACTACGCACGCAAAGGTGCTCTAGAATCTACACGTCGTACAGATCGATCTCAGGCCTTTGGCAAGGACTCATGTCTTAAACCTTTCCGCAGTGAAACTCATCCTTTTGATCACAAGTGCAAGTTGCCATGTTGGAGATGCAGATTTTGTCTTGGTCTGAGTGTGATCTTCTGAAAATTACGTACACTCGTTTTAAAAATGCTTGTCCCAAACTCTCGACGAGCCTCAAGGATCAACGCTGAGCGCTCAGCAGCAGGGTCAAGGTACATGTACAGGACGGGGCGATCGCTGAATTTTGTCATCTCGGATTTTGATTTCCTACGAAGCACCGACGGGGCGGATCGTTGAAAACATTGTGAAAGTGAGATGACATCTGAGTGAGAAACTGAAATCCAAATCAGAAGAAAGGGTAATCAAGAACTTGAACACGAGAGAAAGAAAGAAAAGAAAGAAGGTCCAAATCAAGAAGTCAAATGGAATCAACGAACGAACGAACAACAACAAAAGATAACAAAATACCATTATCAAGTCCATCAACTCAATCTACTAAGCGTGTCATCTTACGAGCAATCAACTTATCACCACCACCTACTCCAACCCTTCAATCGCTTGATTCGTCTCTCAAGAAGAATACTGCTTACATCAAAAGAATCAAGACTGGACTTCATCTCTCCGACAATGTACAGGCTTTAATCAAAGAAACTCAAACGATCAGTCTTGATAAATACCTTTCTGAAATCTCAGTGGCGGCTAATGATGGTCTGTCAAAGTGCAAGAACGCAACTGAGATTTGGGGTGCAGTCGAGGTGGGTTGGAAATCTTACAGATCCTTCCAAAGAAATAGTCAAATAGACCGGTTGCCTGATCTTTGAACAGGTTATCTCAGCACTCCATCGTCGATTTCCGATCAGTTTCACTCAACCATTCTTACAACACTTCATTGCCGGGCTCGCTGTTCCTAACAAGCAATACTTGGCCGGTTTAGCCCCCGATCAACGCGATCGAGAAGAATCAGCGCGTATACTACGACAACGTGGTCTGCTGCGCTGTTTGGCGGAATTTGACCTTGTCGGTCTGATTCATTCTTCAAATGTCAACAAACCCATGTCTGAGGGTGAAACTACCTTCAACACATTGAAAGATCTGGTGAGCTTCACCCCACTAGTATATTTTTCGTTTGATCATGTGACACCATACTGATCATCCTGTATCAATTGGATTCTCTATATCGCCCTTAAGCTGACAGCCGAAAAAGAAGCTCTGGTAATACCTTTGCCATTGGCAGTTTCTTTTTCAAAACAGTTCACAACACTTTACTTTCCTTCAACAGCCTCATTCGCTAGTACTCCAGCAGAAGCATCGGAAGCCAGAAAGGTGGAATTTGACGAAGACATCATTGCTAACTCTGTGAAGGAAAAGTTTGGAAAGCTCTTCCGGCAATATTTCGATGCACTTGGCCGGAAAGCAGTCAAAGATCACATTGTAAGCCTGTCGCGTGGTCAAGAGATAGTATTATATGATAAAATGAAACTTTTTTTCCTCAATATAACCACAGAAATTGCGAGACACGGAAAAACGCAACACCGAGGCTGCTATTCGATCCGGTCAAATCTTCGAGGACCGCATTCAAGCCTTTGAAAAGCTATCCAAAGACCAAGAAAAACTTTGGACAGGAATTCAAAGGTAATTGAAACCGATCAAAAGGCCCCAAAAGAATTTTGAAGAAGCTGATTATCGATTGCCATCTGATCATCCTTCACGGCAAACCTTTGCCCTTTCAGTCTTTCTGAAACTTTATCTTTGACACCGCCTACTTTACCTGAAGCTAGTGCTACCAGTCCTACAAATGCGATCACAGGTACAGGCCCCTCGGCGTTCGGTGGAGTCTCTGACTTGGGAGTTTGGGCAGACGAAGAGGAGAAGAAGTTTTACGAAGAATTGATCGATTTGCGTGATGAGGTTCCGGTGATGCTACTCGGACTTGATGCACCGGAAAAAAAGACGGACACTGGTGATCAGATGGATAACGAGAAGGACGAGCAGTCAAAACTCGAGGAGGAAATGGAGAAACTCGCTGTGAAAGACTTGTCGTTGGGATCAGATGACCCATCAGATCGCACAGAGGATGATGAAGGAGATGAGTTCAGTGCATGTCATCTACCTATTCAAATGTTTCTCTCCTTCATCCAGGTCCATATGCTGATTTGACATTTTCCTGTCATGTTTCCTTCATTCTTCTCAACAATCAACAAGAGATAACCAAAATTCCTCTGGTGGACCCGCGCCGTCGCTTACTACAGAGGCACTCGCATCCGGACCCGCGGCTAGATTGACAGCTCTGTTCACGAGACTCGACGATGTCTATGGCGCGGAGGCTATCGATCGAATCACTGTCGAATTTGCGTATCTCAACTCCAAAGCTGCTCGCAATCGCCTGACCAAAGTAAGGTAGTTCATATCAATCAATAATGCAGGTTTCACCTTAAGCTGCTTCACCGTGCGCTACTTATACAATTCAATTCGGGGGTATGTTTCTAGCATCTTCTCAGTGTTAACAAAACCCGAATGGACCTGCTTCCGTATTTTGCTCGAATGACTGCGACTTTGTCCAAATATATGCCTGACATACTCGCGGGCCTCCTTTCTGGGGTAAGCCTACCTCTACATCAGTTACTTGACCTATATCAAGGCGGTCAATAGTGTGGCTAAGCTCGATTATCAGCTTGAAGACGAATTCAGATATTTGCAGCGGAAGAAATCGGCAAGTCAAGACTTCCATGCCCTTCGAAGCAAAGTAAGTGAAGATTCCTCCTTTGCTCGAGTTTGCCAATCCTCTACTTATCTCACTTGTGGTCATTGTACTCCAGAATATACGTTACATATCCGAACTCACCAAGTTCAACCTCACTCCGTCACATTCCATCTTGCATTGTATCAAAGTGTGCGTGGATGAACTGACAGGTCCGAACATCGAAAACCTGTGTAACTTGCTCGAAGGTTGCGGACGGTGGGTATTGAGGAATGAACGCACTCGTGACAAGATGACACAATTGGTATTTTTCGATCTGGCTCTAGCTCATCCAACAGATAGTCTTGGATTGAATCTAATGAAGCGTCGCATGTCTGAATTATTCGAAACATCTGTAGTTAGAACAAATGAAGCGAAAAAAAGCTAGTCAGAATATGGATTCTAGGCAGGTCATGATGCTTGAGAACGCGTATTATCAGGTATGTATTGTTGTCTCGAGTCATTCATGAACTCAGCGAGTCTAGATAGTTGGCAGACGTCAAAATGCCTTGTTTACGACTTCCACTGTCTTTATTGATTTGATCAACTCGATGTAGTGCCATCCACCTGATAGGCCGGTCATCGAGCCCAAGATTAGAACATCAATGGAGCTGTTTATACGATATCAGCTATATGACTGCTTGAACAAAAAGTCTGTTGACAAGGTGATCAAGATCTTAAGAAAGCTTCATTGGGATACACCAGAGGTGAGTGAAAAGATTTTAGAGCAAGTTTTGGAGGGACTGGTTGTCTGGATGATTGACAGGCTCCTTTACTCGTTTGCTTGCATGGTAATCAGGTACCCAAAGTACTGAGAAGTATTTTGACAAAGGTGTGGAAGATCAAATATGGAAACATTTACCTATTCGCCATTGTGGTACATGATCTCTCAAAGTATCACAGTGACTTCACCGTCTCGATTATTGACCAAGTGTTGGAGAACATCAGATTCGGTATGGAGGTACGTGCCTTGGCGTGTTATATATATATATATGACGCTAGTGACACATCGCTTGATGGGTAGTTGAATCTTTTCAAAGATAATCAACAACGGATCGCATCGATCAAATACTTGGGTGAATTGTACAACTACCGTGTGATAGACTCCAAGGTGATTTTCGACACTCTATGGTCGTTTGTCACTTTCGGACATCGTGAGTTTTCATTCAATTCTTCACAAGAGTCAGCCATGTGGTTCTTGAAGTTCACAATTCTGTTTTCAGCCGACGGAAGACCTTCACCTGAGATGATTTGTCCAATGGACGGACCTGATGATTTTTTCCGGGTTCGCTTAATTTGTACCCTTCTTCACACCTGTGGGCACTGTTTTGATCGGGGTAGTCTGAAGAAGCGACTAAGCAATTTCATGACCTTTTTTGTTGTAAGTTATGCTATCATCTTTCCAAAAGCCTATACCAGCTGAATTGTTTTTCTGTATTCAGATGTATCTGAGGTGCAAAGAGACACCGCCAATGGATGTAGATTTTCTACTTCAAGACACGGTTGAGGTACTATTTCACTTTACAACTCACAACGCATCTAATCATACTAGACCTGAACCTCATGATACCTACCCCAGGAATTGCAACCAAAACTCAACATCTATCTTGGCCTTGAACAAGCGATGAAAGCGGTTGAAGAAATGTACGCATCCACCAGCCAGGGTGGAGCAACTGAGGAAGGTATGCGATTCATGTGGCCTACAACTTCCATCTCATCAATTCAATTATTCAGTTTCTGACGGATAACCTTGCTTGTAGTCGCTCGACATTTAGATAAAGCCGACGACGATGAGATGGGAGATGAAGGCGAAACTCGCGACAGAGCACCCGGTGATGGGGGAGACGAAGACCTGAATGACGATGCGAGTGTCCCCTCAAGCTTTCTCCATAGGCCATGAAGGCCATATGTCTCTTTGCTTGAATGCTAACCTGGATTTGCACTCACGTAAATCTTGTCTTCATATACATTTTTAGGATGACTCGGATGATGGTGACACTATAGTCAATGGGGGTGAAGGCCCTGATGGTGAAGAGGATTTACCGCGTAATACAGTAACGAATGCCATCAGCAAAGAAGAAGAAGAAGAGTTTGCTCGCGAGTTAGCCAAAATGATCGCGGAGACAGGGGGAGGTGGAACTCAAACTGGAGCTGGTGGCACTACCGAGGCTGCTCGTAAAAATGAAAGAAACCCGACTAGTTCAAGCTTGTTTTCGGACCAAGGCTTACCAGTATTAAAAAACATCTTCAAACCTGGTGGTAGCGGGGCGTTGGCTTCAGCCCAGGGTGATAGAGAAAATGGAGGAGATAAGATGACATTCGCTTTGTTGACTAAGAAAGGAAACAAACAACAGGTCAGTCACCATACAGTAGTTACGATGAACAAGAACTTGGGCGACAGTGACTGAGCCGGGTCGTTTTCGTATTTCGTAGTTAAAGCCAATGCAGATCCCGTCAACAGCTGCAATTGCAATTCATACACGGAATCAGCAATTGCATGACCAGGTTGAGCATCAACAATTGAAGAAGCTTGTCTTGGACTATGAGCAGAGAGAAGAAGCTGCTGAGCGAAAGAGTAAGTGGTCTTCTGTTTTCTCATACTTGATTGACGATCGAATTCAGGTTGAACATCCCCTTTGAAAATTAGACATGCAAGCAGACCTGGCGCGTCGAGGTATCAACTTGAAGTTTGTGAATGACTAAGGATGATCCAATCACAATGTTAGATCTTGGTCGATAAGCTTACTTTTTAAATCAACTCCTCTCGGACAAATCAGTCGTAAAACTCCTTCATAATCATCCCCCGGAATCATTGGGTTACTCTGGCCGAATAATGACCGCGTTAGTTTGAAGGCGCGATCAATCTAGTTGGTATGTAGGTGGGAATGATTCACGTGGCTCGGCCGGATAGATGAACGTTTCTACACATAACACATTCAAAGAAGGCTCGGATGCGCAGTAGTGCAGGGTTCCTATATATAAGTGTTTCAAACCCAAGGGACTCTAGACAATTGGCAAAACTCGGACCCGGAATCTGGCACAGAGAGAAGATGGGACTGATCTTTCAGCAATGATGAAAGTCTGAAATTCGTAAGGAAAGCCTTGTTTGTTATCAAAATCAGTAGTTTTCTATTCCGTACTACGGCTTTCCAATTCTTATATACATCACGTGATATAGTCCATATTTTATGCGTTTGTACCTCCGTATGCGAGAAATGATTACATTCTTGATTGATCTCATATAGGCCCAGGTAGTCTGAGGAAGATAGTTGGATTTCAGAGTGAAACGCATACATGTGAGAGGAACATGAATTGAAGAGCGAGTCACCAGGGGTGGGATACGGGTAAAGATACATTGAGCTGAAAATCCTGAGTATGCACCTGATATTTTTTGTCTACGAGCCAAGAGGAAGTCAAGGGATATACTTACTCTTGGGACATAGAAAAAAAATACCAGGTACAACTGAGGCATATGGAGTAGGAGTACCTGGTAGTAGAGAAAAGCTCGAGGAGCCTGAGTGGTTAAATGAATGGGGTTGTCAAGGGTTTAGAATAAGCTTTGGCGTCAAATATTATGACTTAAATAGTCTTCATTGACTTGTGATATGACGGTGCTCTGACAGCGCGAGATATCTTTTGAAAATGGATTGCTATGACTCTGAGTTAATGAAAAAGAGGAGTAGAAAAGATAAATAAGTGTGGACTTTACTGATAAACGGTTCGTAAATTCGATTTAGCTCCTCAAGTTCGACTTTAGGTAGAATCAGATTCTTGTTTTCGGTTCATGCCAGTCTGGAAAAAACAGGTTTTCGAATTGGTTCTGGTTTTGGAAGGAATCGAATCGAGCGAAATATATCGAGTTATTCATCAAAAAGGACGTACAGGTACTTGATAGTTCGTCCAATGTGTTTTCCGAGTCCAAGTCTCCCGGTTTAAAATCCAAAAGCTGATGCCTTGAATTGAGGCTGAAGCAAAAAATGGACTTCAATCATGTCAGGCGGACTTCATAAGATAGAATAGAAGGGAAGTGAACCGCCATTTGTGAATTGGTATACCCTGCTGATGTGAGACAAGCCAAACGTGATAGGTGTCTGTTCAACACCTCAGGATTTCGCTATAGGCTTGACGTGCTCACTGGTGTATAAGAAGAACCCGCATGCATGTCTGGAGTCCAACAACGATAGCTAGATAAGTTAACGTGTTGAAATGAAAAGCAGTCTTTTATGGATCGGAAATGGCAATTCTTTGAGTTGTTGATACTGTGAGGAACTTGAATTGAGTGGCCAGGTAGTGAAAGTGAGGATGGCATTACTATATATAAGTTGATGCTTGGACCAAGGGGTGTTCATAAAACTGCTTGTTGGAAAGGACGAGAATCGGAGATGCTTTCTACTTAGGCTGGTCAGTAAGAATGAAGAGCCCTTTTGCTGTTAAGTCTTCATCGGCCACTGAATCTATGTTTTTGACAAAAATCAGTATGGTGACTTGAATCTGGATAAAGTGTCCAATATAATCAGTGGAACAGTATGGGGATGCACGATGATATAGCATACCGATGGCAGTTGCAAGATGATATGTTCAAGTTGATTAAGCATCTTTAGTATGGGAAACAGTTCCCGAAAGAGTCGTCCCAGGCTGTGCCAGGACTAATCCCGAAGTTCTGCGATCAAAAACGCCAGCGGGGAGAGGATTCACCAAGAAATATCTTGATGTAGAAAAAACAAATTTGGCATTAGGCATCTTAGAGGTCAGATCAAGGTGTGAGATTATGAGAAAAGAGCAGGAATCTTATCCGATGAGGGTATAGGTGTTCGCGAGGATTGACTTGGACGTTATCCTGATTCGTAGATGAGTCTTGCACATAATGCCCCTGTCATAAAATTCGGGAAATTGACTGTCTGTGAATGTAGCACAGTTCACCGCAGCGGCGGTCTCCTCCTGAAAACATTGACACAAAGGCAGGTCAGATCAAGGTGTGGGATTATGAGAAAAGAGCAGGAATCTTATCCGATGAGAGTATAGGTCTTCGCGAGGATTGGATTAGATGTTATCCTGATTCGTAGAGATAGGTTTTCCTGAAGACATAGACACGGGGAGAAGAGTTAGATCAAGAAATATTATCATGAAGAAAGAGCAAAAATCTCCTGTAGCAATTTAAGATGTTCAGCTGAATTGATTTCAGGAAGTCTTTTCTTCTCGTAGAATTGTTCCATGCAAAATACTTCTCGCTCGCTATCAACATCGATATTGGAATTCTGGCATTGGAATTGAGAAAGGTTTCCTGTGCCCAGAAGTTCAACTTAGATCAATGCATTTTGTTGTGTAAAGGCTAGCCGGAGGCATATCAAATTATTTGACTTAGCTGGAACACTTTGAGTTATTGATCTGCGTGACCATTGATCCCGAGCAATGAAGTGAAAAGACTGCCTGTGTGACCTACTAGATTAAGAGCATGTCATTGGTATGCAATCTATAAGAGATAATCAAAAGTTCAAGATTCAAGGTACACGTAGCTATTACTTGAGGGCCCTAGCAGCTTGTCAGATAGACCCCGGTGTAGATAAATCCATCACGGGGGACATTTTATCGGCCTCACCTGTAGGCTTGAAGAGAAAGCTGGGGGCTCAAAATGGTCAATAGGAAAGATAGATCAACAAAAGTGAATGTTTAACTTCACCTGATGCTTGTCGGCGAGATTTGATTGGGGACAGCACTTAGGAGATGAAGGGGTGGCCAGCGGATCTATGTGATATGCATACGCGCTACGACATGAAAACAGCATGGTCAGTAGATCCTTTAGAAGGTCAAAGACTCACAAATGGCAATCTGGCGATCCGGTTCGCTCGTAACAGATGGGGCCTTTGGACCGCGCTACACTGGGTATGACTGTCTTGAGCAAAGAAAGTTGTTTCCTGTCAGCATAATAATATTGCTCATGCTAGAGAAAAAGAGAGGGAAGAGTTGATAGCATGATTGAACAACCTGTTGGATTCAAGTGGATGATATTGGGATGGACTTTACGAAGGGAGAAGGTGGACTCTATATAGTGAAAATCGGCTGAGCCGTGACCTATCATTTGTTCAACATTCCGTATACCATTTGATCAAAAGCATTGAAATGTAGAGAAAGTCGATGCTATTGTTCTATCAGTAGGAAAAAGCAGTTAGCGCAGTAGAATAAGCACAACCTCCCTCAGCGCTTTGACACTTTGATTCATCCGTTACAATTATCAATTATCGGAATTCAAAATGAATGAATGAGGTTGATTTCACTTATCTGAATCTGACATAGATCTAGAATGCCTTCAGATAGACCGTTAACTGAGGCTGAGTTGAGTGATTGGTCAAGAGGATCCTATGTTTTCTCAGCTGCCCAGTGAAATCTAGCATACACTCTGAAATTCATTGATTCCATGAATGAATCTGATTGGTGAGTAAACTGCAATCAAATCGCTCATTGGCGGTCAACAGCAATTATTCAACTCAAATCATGAAAGTAGCACGCCAAATCGATCCTCATTGGCCATCAAATCAAATGAACACCAACAGTTCGGATGACCATAAATGTTTTCAAGATGCCTTGAGATTTCGATTGGTTCAGTACTTCTCCAACTTTTCAGAATCACACTAAAACAGAAATGTCTAGTTGACCGACCATTAGCAAATCACTTTCCATCACTTTATTCTAAAAGGCCGTATCATTGGCTAAGACTCGTCCACCTAATACTTCCATATCAGGTAAATGAATCTCTCTCATTCTTTCATGTCTTGTCATCATAGGCGATATCACATCCTTTCACCATTCCTCATACAGCGACCTGTGATTCTCTCAAGCAGTCTTCAGAGCCCTGAAGATTTTTTTTGAAAATCAATCGATCGAATATGCTGACCTTCACCTTCTTTCTAAGAACATATTGAAAAATTATCTACGGCTTGTAGTGGTCGATCGGGCAATGAGCCCTCAAGTACAGGCTGTATACCACTCGAAAAGCCCTCTAGAGTGAACTCCAAGACAGTTCAAAGCCAATCTATTTTGCCTATCCCCGATCAAAGCTCTCAAGACTGTGCAGCATACGATGTAAGAAAGCACGATGTTGAATTGAATCAGAAGATGAAAATTGAATGCCAAAGAAACGGTAAGTCAATAAGGGTAATCTTCTAGTACATCAATCAGCAATCTTTGCATAATCTGTGAAATTTCATCTCATGATCAATTAATCAATCTTTATTCTTACTTTGTTGATCACGAATCTGAACTCAAGAAATCCTTCGATTGAAGCTTCAACTTCTTGAGAAAGAAAAGCTGGAAATGGATTTAATCTACCGCCAAGTCTTCTCCTACGACCGCTTTCAAGCAAAAACCTGGTCCCAAAAAACGTGGTCTCAAAAAAGGATCACAGGGACAAACTCGCAAGACACCAGCAGAAGGGGACATCGCAGGTGGCCTCGATTGAACCGTCAATAACGCCAGCTCTAGATCCTGGGTCGCCAAAGCTCGACTATGATACCCTCAATCGCGTGCTTCGCCTCTCACATGCGTTCCAATCTAGAGGATCTTCCGACGACCAGCTTGTCATTATTGAGGCTTTCGGTCAAGCCTGTATTTCAGTCCTACACAATTGCAGAGACTCACTGGATCCACAACGTTCGACTTTCTCGAAACTGTGAAGAGCGCAGAGGGTTGTTCTCTCCATCACAAGCTTCACGTCTTACTGAAGGGACCTTACAATGGATATCAAAAGTTGTGATGGAGATTGACGATTGGGTCTCACGTACTGGCCAAGAAGCAGAATGGAAAATCTGGGTTGAAGATGTTAAATCTAGGATCTATCAAGAAGTGAGGTTTTGTTATTGTGTTTTTCGTCCCAGTGATGGTTGAGAAAATCAGTCTGATCGAACTGTTTTCTGATGTCAGCTTTATCCAATCCTCACACTGATACTCGAAGCCTTCATCCCGACATCTCAGGATATATGTAGTCAAATCACAGTCCGCGTCCAATGGTGAAGCGGAGACAAAACTTCGGAAAAGTGTTTTTGAACTCAAGGAATCATCTGTATCGCTCCTCCAAACACTTCTGGTATACTTTGAGCCTGAGATCACTATTAGCTTGGCGTCCAATGTGCTCACAAAGTTGAAGTTTGAGATATGGGCAAGCCCTCCAGAGGAACCTCCTATCGGCCTCAAACCAGAAACATTGATGAGTCGAAGTATGGGAGTGAGCTCGGGGACAACAGCATCACAGCTTTCCCGTTTGAGAACCAGGTGGATCGAACTAACAAGAGAGGAATCAGTAATTTATCTCGTAAACGGACTCAGAATTTTTTGTGACGCCTATTGCGGGGCTATGATCATTCCGGAACAAAAGCAAGAGGACATTAAACGCACAAGTTGACATATCTTTCAAAGACCTCGATTCATACAAGATTTTTTCGAGATACGCTTCCCAGTTGCAAGAACTCAAACAGTTGGCAGGGGAGACTCTCGAAAGTATATGGGATCTTGAACATTGCCAGATACATGCTGAGAAAACCGCAGAAGATCATGATGAGATGCTATTTCGAGAAACCAGAAGTCATCAATATCGCAAGAAAGTCTTTATTGAGTGAATCTAGCATGCGAGACTTGGTCAGCGTCTTGGAGCAGATCTGGGTACTTTGATCGTCGTCGTATCACATGAACGATTATTGTTATCTCATTCTTTTGTTTTTCATATGTCATTCTCACCGAATAGACTATTCATGTATACATTCATAGCGGTATGAAGGCTAGTCTTCTGGCTAGTCTTCTCCAAGCTCGGTCTGAGAAGTCTTTTCCATTCTAAGACCAAAAGAGGTTCGAGATATGGGCCTGATTCTATGTCACTGGCACAGTTATATATGCATGAGGGTCACGAGGGTCAAGTTTGATTGACGCTACAAGGCGGAAGAAGAACTTTCAAAAAGCAAGACAAATCGAAGAAACTGAAAGGGTATAAAATATCAAGCGCTCCATGACCGGTCTTAGAAAAAAATTGGCCTAAAACAAGGCTACCTTTTCATACCTACGTAATGCCGTACGCGGGTGCTAAGAAATAAAATCATAAAAGAAAATCTAGGCTGGGAGGGATGATATTAAAGAGTCGGTAAAAATTGTCATGGTGGATGATGTGATGGTTGAAAAAACCAAGTGCTGTGAGATTGTCAAAACCCAATCTTGCCCCCATTCGGTATCCGTACCGACTCCCCATATGAGTGGTGATGATTTTCAATGAGGAAGAGAGTGAGAGACAGATATTGTAAAAAAAGGATCATGACCTGGTCTGGTGTAGGCTCAGGAGGAGGAAAAGTATCGAAGAAAATCAGATGGGAATCATTTTTCCTGAGATCTCTACTCAACTTAACCCAAAGAAAATCTCAAAACCCATCAAGAGCATTTAACATTCATTTTTTGTTTAAAATCCTTCTTCATCCAATCTCTTTTTCTCTTTCTTTGAACCTTTTTTTTTAAATGGTTTGATTTCATTTGTTGAACTTAAGAGATCTGAAATCGTACGGAATTTTTGATGATTTTTTAACTTTACTAAGTCTTTTAATTCGTCTGTCAATTCATCCTTTTGTGCTACATCCAATCTCTTCTTTTTAAATTTCTTCATAGGTTGAAGTTTTTGACTTAAAGTATGAGATGTGTGCCAATGATCAGGTTTTGGTAGGTCTTCTGTATCTTCAGGATCGAGTAAGTGAGTATGATCAAGTCCCCAAAATTTACGTATATTTGATCCTGAATCAAAGATATAGTCGAGAAAGAAGATGAAGATGTTTCTTTTGAGTTTCAAGACATTCAAAATTTGATGTCCTTTGTCAACTTACTATCTAGTTCACCAGTCAAGATTTCAGAGCTATCCTCTTCTACTTCAATTTTTTTTGTGTTTCCCATTAATTTAGTTTCTTTATTAAGTCCAAGAAGATTTAAAACTGATTCAATATCATCAAGGAGTAATAATTCCTTTGGTATATCTAAATTTTATCTTTTTCATAAACAAAACGACTAATCATATATATAAGAAAAAAACTCAGAATGAAAGTTACAAACCAAAAGCAGGTTTTTGAAATGTCTTTCTGGATTCTACTTGGTAATTAGAATCCTGTTTCCATCTTTCTTCAGCTACTTCATCTTTCATTTCTTCATATATCGGATTGATTTTTTCAAATTCAGGTAGATTGATGTGTGATTTTGTATTCTTATTGAAATCAAATTTAGGAAGTCCTTCACTCAGATCTTGAAAGATTGATTTAGGAGGTTCTTTTAAGTCATGATGAACAATTGCCAATGTTGTATAAGGAGTGAGAGAAAGCAAAATCCATAAGGTATTAAACATCATAAACTCTATTATAGTAAAGGAGAACTGAAATCTGAAAGATTATTGTTTTAAAATATTCTCTAAGATAGTGTTCTTTATCTCGAATACTTGATGAGAATTGTGATCAAATGACAAAGATTCTCAAACTACTATACCTTTGTATTGTAGCAAATCTTGTCCAGCTAGATTTCTGTGAGTGTCACATCACATCATTCTGCGTTGTGTTATGCGAAACTGATGGGTACATACATGAAACTGGCTTCCAAAGGATGAAGTTGCGCAAGTTAGAACTGAGATTTAGAGTTCTTACTGATCAGACATTACCCCAGAGTTTGATCACCTCTGGCCGAAGTGCTAAAAAGCCCTACTGTTTGCACTCAAAATGAATCAGAGTCGTTATTTCCGCAGAAAGTGGTAAACGACTGCAACATGTGGCACTAGGCCCTTTCGGCATATAACCCGGTCAGCTCAGCCTTCAGCTCCCGGGTCTTTCTACATTTCTTTTGTAGCCGGATAGAGAAGCTCACAAAAGACAGGAATATTCTCTAGTTCAGACTAGAAGTGAGGTGGATTATTAGTCTTCATGCTTTTGACTGTGCTACATGTATGCAATAAAGCAATTCGCAAGTGAAAGAACAATAAAATTCAAGTAATTTTAACTTATTCATCTTTTTCTTGTCATTTTCTGCTGGAGAATTATATCTGAGCAGCCTAGAAAATATTTCAATTCATATTTATTTTCTAAAAAAAGAATAGTATTTTACATCACAAAGAAAGAAAAAAACTATACATCCAATTTGATAAAAAACCAAAAAATATAGATTAAAAGAAACAAATACAGCTTGATTTGAATTTAAGGAGTTTTTTTTCAACTTTCCCCTGGCTTCCACACATCATTCCAAAAAAAGCAAACTGTAAACCAAATTTAAACCAAAAAAGACTGAATCATGTTCTTTTGCCCACACCTGCACTACTACCATCGGAGAAGCAAATGAGAGATAAGAAAGTTAACAAAAATAGGATCAGCTGATCTTTTATGGATTTGCAAGACGTGGAGGTGGAGGACAAAAATGAGGAGAGGATGTCACTTTGCAATCACAAGCAAGTATGTTCAATTATTGTAGGTCAGTGAAGGGGTTTTTTAGGCTACGAGTTCTAAGTTGTAAACGAGATACGTGTCAACGTAAACAATGATGCAATAGAAATAAAAAAAAGAGTTATCTTTTGCAGCTACGGTATATGGGATTTGGCATCCATATATACACCGAATTCGTCAGGGTGTTGATGTACTTCACCATAACTGGGTAAAGGATGTGATAATGGAGAAGGCTCCAATCCATCAATCTCATCTTCTTCTACTTCCTGGTCGGGTTTGATTTCAAACTCTTCGAATGGATTCAATCCTCGATTTGACTTGAGAGTGTCTGAAAGGTGATCTTTGAGTTCCCCAAGTGACATCACACTGTCACTACGAGAACGTGGATCTGTGGTGCGTAGCTCGCGTGATTTACGAATTCTTGAAGATGAACTCAATGACTCGAATAACACGGTTTTGTCCAGCATCGACATGCCAGCATCGCTATGAGCGCCGATTGTAGTGTGCTGCGCTTCGCCTTCGGGATCAGCTGTACTTGAATAATCCTCGAGGGTCTTGACCTGAGACTTCGTTGGCTCGGGGCGTTTAGCGGACAACATCCAAACGCCAAAGATCAGGACCGCGATACAGATCCAAATCATAAAGAGTACCCAGCTACGATAGATGGGTAGTTCATGAAGATAGATGAGCGAGTTAATGAATCCACTGGCGGTGTAGCTAGAAAGGAGTCACAGCGGCACATTCAGACAGATGATCTAAACATTCTCATGGTACCAGGGTAAGATTATATTACTCACATAGCAAAAAGCACCGGTACGATGAGGGTAGAATCGTAGACTTTCAAGCCTGAAGTTCATCGTGTCAGATTGAATCACAAATAGGAGATGATAGCAAGATACCCACCTCGATTAAGACACCAGACTTGAAAGATTGAAGTGACCACAAGAAGGATGCATATCAAGATGGAAAGTGGATGAGCAAGATCTTCAGGTTCTCCGCTGCCATCATGACTGAACCCGTTGGTGATCAATTTGACATAACTCTTGGCAAAGACAAGAGTTTGACCAGCAAGTAAACCAGCAGCGGTACCCCAGAGTAAACCATCGAGTTTTAACAATGTGTCGTCCGGTCGAGTCATTGACCAACGTTCAATAGTCTGTTTAAGCGAATTGCGTAAAGAGTCTTTTTGGACGATGATCGGGCCAAAGAAATGAGCAATGGAGCTTAAAGGTGACTTTGATCCGGCAGCGCTTCGACCACCACCTCTGCGAAGTACTCGTTCAACGTCCACTTCGTCATCATCAACTGCACCTCGGCCTGAGCTCTCGGTATCACGTTTATCCTGTACAAGTTCGAAGGCTATACTGGCTAGCCAAACAGTCAACAGGGTAGTAAATTCGAGTAAACCAAGGTAAAGTAGCCATTGTGGTCGAGCCCAGAGTGCTTGGAGGGTAGAGAGGGACATGTTAGCTTCTTGATCGATACCAGCTTGTCGAATATTTCCAAAGCCAATGACACCGACTACACCAAGTATAACGATGGCAGTTCCTAAGACATCTCGTAGAGTGATTTTCGTTCCCAAGAGCCAACAAGCAAAAAGAAAATTGAAGATCAAGGAAGTTGAACCAAGTGGGGCGACGTATTCTGAAAAATTTCGAAATTCTCATTAGTAAATGTAGAAAGTCAATTTTTGAGAAGATTGGTAAGATGAAAAGATATTGACTGACCTGATCGCATGTATTGAAGTGCAAGCGTACTTCCAAGAACTTGACTTATAACATAGAGAGCAAGACCCAAGACCCAAACTGGTCTGAGACAGTCTTTGGTAGGTTTAGAAGATCGCTGAGCCCGATTGAGATCCAGTTTTTGAAGGTTGATTCCGAATGCATTGAGTAATGAAGAAGCAAGGGTGATTGCGAAACCGATGAAGAAATAACCGATTGTATAAGATTTATAAATTGGACCTGGATCGAGTAAGATTGAAGAAGTTGAATTGGATGAAGTGTGAGATGCTGTCAAGTTGGATAAGACGGTTGAAGTAAGATTGAGAGAATGAGACATGATGTTGGTTGATGTGAGGATGAAAAGTAACGAAAGGTCCAATCAGAAGGGTCAACAAGCAATTTAAAGTAAACGAAATTTAACTCAATCATAAACCAGTGTAGGTACTTAAGTCATTTAAATTTACATACAAACACATGTAATCACTTCACCATCGTAGTAATCTCTACTCGATCAAACTTTTCATTCAATCTCGATCTCACCTCTCCAACTTATCTACCATATGAAGAAGAGTCATGACCAAGACAACCCATCCTATCTAATCTCAAACCCCAATCAATTCAAAATATCAAAATATATCTTCTATCATCACTAAGAATCTTGGCATAATCTACAACAGATAACTCTAGGTGAAAGTCACATTTCCAAGTTCACACATTCATCCTTTATCAGGCTTTTACAGAGTATCTATCACTGGATTGTCTCCAATCTTGCATTAGCTCATGTGGACAATCGCTCAGATAGGTGGTAATAAGTATCTGTGTTTTTGAAAGTGACTCGCGCGTAACTGCAATATAATCATGTGGCGGTCTGCCTGATATTGCAAACTTTGCATGGTGGCCTGGATTTAGAATACAATGAATGACAAGGGATGGGGCAATGCGTCGCGCTGCGCGTGTCTGCCCGTTTCCGCGAGTCGCATTGGCGTAAAATATCAAACGAAAAATCGATTGCCTGCTGCAATGCGTGAAACATATTGGCAAAACATTTCACTCAATTTAAAGTTTTCTCTTCATCACATGCCTATCACAAGGCATTTTCAGAACTTATGAAATCATGTTTTAAGTGCCTCACACATTACTGTGAATCTTAAAAAAGTGTGTCTGTTGACTTATCTAAGAATTCAATCCAATTTAACCAGACTGTCTTCATCCAAATTCAAATTTTCATCAAGATTCCAAATCATGTTTTTCAATAAATTATTCATCTTTCAAACATATTCATCATTTGGAATAATCAATGGATTTTTTGATAATCATTTATACAAGGAGTATCAAGATAGATCAGAAACAGGACTCTTGATAGATGCTATACCTTCACTGACTCAAGTTCCTCATTTTGATAGACCGTCAAGAGATGATTCATTTGAAAGGGTGGAACACTATGAGAATTGTGAGCTCCCTGGGGCATTTTCTTATGAAAAGTGTTGAGTCATTTATTCAGATTTCATTGGTTTCCGTTTATATCAAGCTTTAGGCCACAATGGGGAAGGTACATATGATCAGTCTCTCCACTTTGGTAACATTGATGAACCAGTGTCACACCACCGTACTGGTGGGATTGAAGACATCTTCACCACATTTTCTTCTTCTGGAGGCGGCAAACAGTATTCCCAGTTTACAGACAGCAGACAATTAAATCAAGATAGAGCTCACATACATGAGCTAGATGTCTTCAATCATCATTCAAGCCTCGTCTCTGACACATACAACTTCAATTCACATCAAGATCTTTGGGATCCCAATCAATTACATGGATACAGCCCTGAATTTGATTTAAGTATGACTGAGTTATGGCAACCAGAGCCCATTGAAGCTGGTAAAGAAACATTGAATATTTATGATATCCCTGAGGCTGAAACCACCAGAAACATCTTGGATGTCACTCAGGAAAATCATCCTATGGGACCAGCTAATTTAAATTATCCCACATCAGTTGCAACATTTGATCATCACCAAAGGGGGGAAGAAGGTATCATCAAAACAACATATAAAAATCCAGCTGATATCAATGAACCACAAAAACTTCTCAAGGGCTCTAATAAAAGGAAGATCATACTCGACAAACTTCATAGTCACAGTAAACAAAAGACAAGCCAAGTCACAAAGGCTTTCAATTCAAAATCAGAAAGCAGTTTCCCATCTTCTGTTATTGTTTCATCCTACATAGAAAAGAAAACTAAATATGACATATTCTGTAAGGCAAGAGTTTCCCATAAGAAGATTGAAGAGCATCCAGACATTTTTCAGGATATGACAGCATTCTGGGGTAAAATGGAATCCAAGATGGGAGATACTTTAACTTTATTTTTCCCTTGGAATTCTGAAGCCTGTAAGAGTCTGGGTTTATATACAGCAAAGGACATCGTTTTTCCATTGTTTATAAACAGAGCATCCTGGATACGGAGCCACTTCAGTTCATATCCACAGCTATTCAATCACCATGACTTAGAAACTACATTGAATTCTGCAAAGGAGTATTTCAAAGCCTGGATGTCAAAAGAGTTGGATCATTTTGTAGAAGGAGTCACAAAATTCTGTCAAATAAGAAGGGATGGCTTCTCACTATACAGAAATAGGTCTTATATGGCTAAAGGCTTACAATCACAAGTTCTTTATAATTTAGAGTTCAATCACAAGAATTGCAATCACTTGACTGGTGTTCCATGGAATATTTTGAATGAATGGCTTTCAAAAAATTTTGTGTTTTGGTATCAATTACGTAGAGAAAGCTTGCCAGCATGTAAGAAGCTTCATAACAAAGCCATTTTGAAAGAATTATCCATAGATCCTGATGCCCATCATGAAGAATTTAAGATTTGGAAAAAGGTCAGAATTTGGATCTTACTTGTTCATTTTGTGATTATTTAAATTTTTTATATTCAGAGACAGAAAAAGCTGATCCAAACCATGACTGTTACTAGGGTCTTACTAAGATAAATCAGGCAAGACATGCAAACTTCTCAAGATAATGCAACTGGAAGGCAATTTGGAAAAATGAGGGAAAAATCAAAATTATTTGTTAATCTACTTGTGAGGAAGGAAATTGTATATGAGAGATTTTGTGAGTAAGATAGGTCAATCTTTGTTGGGTGATTTGGTAAAACATGATATCAAACCTAATAAAGATTGGATAAGGGGTATTGATCATTAAGGCACTATAAACAACTTTGAGATTAGATAAAGATGCATAAGTGAATAGGCACTTCTGGTTTGGTTGTGGATGTATAACTAGGAACACAGATATCAGCAACTACAAAAGTCAATTTTGTGATATGTCTGTGGTTTTTGGAGAGTGATTGATCCAATTCCCTCAACTTCTCAGCCCTGAGTAACTATAGTCCCAAAGGGTGATTTATATTAATAAATTAATTAAAACAATATCTAGGACTTGTAGCACAGCTCCAAGAGTTGATTTACATGCAGAGTAGCATATTTTTACCATGTGCAGAACCTATATGAAAGACTGTGTATCCTATGTATGTGCACAACTTCTATATAAAAACCACATATATTTAACAGCTGTAACAAGTATGTAACACCTGAGATATACTTGTAGGCAAACAAGTCCACCCGGGTTCCTGTTGGCATTTTTTTCTTGTGACATCAAAATACAAATGGTAGAACCTTGCCTAAGACCTTCTTACAATCCACTAGGCTTTTATGGTGGTTGAGGAACTTTCTACAAACATATATTTGTATGATATGTCAAAAATGGTATATGTCAAAATAATCCAACTTTCTCCCTGTTTTCACCAATAATTGAGCTCAGAGTGTGCTCTGGTTGGCCCTGAGAGGTTTCTGAGCTCCCCAGGTCTACCCAGGGAGGTATACAGCAGTGAGGCTGTCCCTGAAGTCACACGGCTGGGTAACAGCCCTATCATAAACTAATAGTAACAATATTACTGTAATAAACCTCACTAACCACAATGTGCCCCTAACTATAGTGTAAAAGCATTCCAAGGTTCAAAATATGAAAACTTTAAAGATTGCACCACCACATCATCATAAAAGGAATTTACAAATAGCTTTGATCATTTCTCATAACCAAGTGTGGCTTGAAGCACAGGTGGTAGTGTGGAGCGCAGCAGCACTACAATTCATACTGACATTTGTGCCCAAAACAAATTTGTTGTTGCACTTTTTTATAGCAGATGGACCACCACCACTGCTACTCTGATCTTCCTGTTTCTCTATGCAAACAGTCTTATCTTGTCTCAATTTGACTTCTGTACACTTTTTCATAAGCTTTTTGTCAACTTTTCTTGACTCTTGCTACATCACAACACATTTATGTTATGTTCATTTGAAAAATCATTTTTTCTTTGAAAAGAGGATCATTGTTTCGGATTTCCGTCATGCTGCAGAGTGCTGCACAAGAAAATCACGCTAGCAGCTACTTCTTTTAGTCAAAAAAAGTAACGCACTACTGCTAAAGCTGCTTAGCTTTACTCATTGTTTTTTTGCAACACTACCAAGCTCAGCACTTGTAGCACTGCAAGCCAGGCTTTATATATTATTCTTAATCACAGTCGAAGTTTGAAATGATTTCTATTGGAAAAAGGGGGTTTGGCAGCAATTATTGTAAAAAAGAATAATATCAATCCTTGTTCCAGAAGGAGATTAAAAGCTCATTTGAATAAATCTCAAAAGGAGGATTATTTCTTGTTACTCTCCTTTTGTACTTAGAAAAGATTCCCATTCAATATTATTTGACATCCTAAGTACAAGGCTCAAAGATATTTAATACTCTTTGACAGCATCTTCAATTTGTATCACTTTGAAAAAGATATCAAAAAACCCCTCAATACCATCATTGTTGATTCATTTATTGTTGTTTCATTTGTTGTTTCTCCATCATTTCTTTATCATTGTTTCTTTCATTGTCAGTTTTGGATCACTGTGTCTTCTTTTTCCTGCTTTTTTGTTTCTTGCATCAATGAGGATGTCTCAAGCTCAGAAACATGCAAACAAACCAAAGACCAATAAAGCCAAGTGGACAGATTCCAAAGTTTGGTTGGTTCTCAATGAGTTTTAGAACCAAACAGAAATAACATCAGCAGCTCAGATCACAGTGAAATGGTGTGTAAAATGCAATTAAGATATTATAGATGTTAAACAAGGTTGAGGTGACAAATATTTGAGGAAAGTTTACCTTTAACTTTCTACCAGATGTATATTTCTTGAATGTACCTAAAAATGAGATTATTTCACATTATGTCAATTGCCCCAGGGCAATGTACCCAAGGCCAAAGAAGGCTACAGCTCTGAATCCCAATCAAAGTGCCTTTAAGCTTTGATTGTAATCAAACAAACCTTGAAGTCCTGAGTTTACAAACCTTGAGCTTCAGATCTATGTACCTGTTTTGTATATTATGTGTGCAATCATACCTTCTTCTTGATGCGACTCCATCATCAGTTAAAACTTATAATATTTGAAGTGGATTCATTATAGAAATGTATTTTATTATGATTTTTGAAGATCTCATTGAATCTAAGCTTGTATCAAGGATGCCCAGGTTTTGGGTGTTTTGTGCTCAATTTCACTACCCAAATTATGTGTGTACACAGACATAGTTTCAATACATTGAGCCCTGTAATATCCGGTACTCTCCAACCTGGTAGCCTGCCAAATCCAGTTGCAGAGGTAGCCACCAGCTCAGTTCCCAGCTAAATAACCTGTAGCCTGTCTTAAATGATATCTGGTTGATGAATTGCAAAGTACCAGGTAAAACAGGGGAAACAAGACTGTATTTTACTATGAAAGGACACCTAAAGTTCAAACATTGGGGCAAGAATAGTCATTCAAGGTTGTCTGAACCACCTGACTCTCCCTTTCAATCCTTCTCTCCTCCCTAACCTTGCTCAAAATCACACAAAGTGATTGGACAACACTTGTAGAAGTGGTTGAATCACCTTGTTCAGTCACAATTTGAATCCCACCAATAAGGGCTTTGGTCTGCTGTCCTAGGGGAAGTTCTGGCTTGATCTTGTCCTCCTCAATTACAATGACCCCGTCTTCCACAGTCACTGCAGCCTCAATAAGCTCACTGTTTGTCAGAGTTATGTGAGTGTTACCTTCAGCATCCAAATTAATGAAATCACTGATGGCCATTGGATCTTGGACACAAAGAGTAGCCATAAGAGAAGTCAATTGATCTTTGAGCTGAGACTCTTCAATTATCTCAATCGGATTATCAATTTCAGGCACTTTGAGGATCTTTCCATTTTCATTGCAAGGTGAGATTATCTTTGTATGCTTCTAGCAGTTTTGAATGGTTTTTCTGAGATTTCTTTCCAAGCCATCTGGACCCATTTCATTGCTTGAAGCTGATCAAATTTATAAATGTTTTATTTAATCCAATCTTCTTGCGGTCAATTGCATTCTGTAGTTGATAATTTCAATAGTTCCTTTTGAAGGCTGGAATAATTCCAGCATCCACAGGCTGAATATTGGAGGTTGCATTTGGTGGCAAGAAGAGAAGAGTGAGATTGGTCAGCTCAGCAGTCAAAATGAGAGGGAGCATTTTCTAGAATCAATAAGATGTTTTGATATTGAGCTTTCATCTCATTGTACAATTTGACAAGATACTCCTGTTGTAGAAAAGTTATTTTGTCAGTAAATCAGTTTGAAATAAGAGCTTCATGCTCATTCCTTACCTGGTAGAGCACACCAGTCATCCAAGCCTTCTTGTTGCTGCAGTAGTAACAATTAAGCGGTTCTCCGGTCTTCTTCTTGAAGTATCAAGGCTTTTCCACATGTCCAATGAAAAAGAGAAGTGATTTTTCAGAGCCATCAGCATTACACGTCAATTCAACTGTAATGTGAGTCTTATCAATTTTGGCTCCTTCAATCTGTTGAGATGTGATTGTATGGTTTGGAGTCAGGTAGTATAAAAGCCCAGTTTCATCCTAATTGGATATGTCCTTGGAAGCAATTTGTTTGTCATCTTGATGATCTTGGGTAGACTTTGTTCAATTGCTGCAAAGTCTGCTGAGCCTGATTCACTGTGTGTCTTTACAGTCCAAAACCCATGTTTTTCTTGAGAGCTTTTGAGCCAACCTTTTGAAAAGCTTGGTTGATCCTGATCACAGTCTTCATTTGATCTGCTAAGGTTTTTGCCTTGGCCTGGATAAGTGGACCAGTCAGGCGGACTCCATTGTGCTCACACTGGAAAACCCAGTTGGCAAGGGCAGTGTTGTGGTGAGGATGGTGAACTATCTTTTGTCGCTTGCATGAGACCTCTGCTGGGTTCATTCCTAAATGATTCTCCTTTTTCTTGAGGATGTCAGAGATTGTAGTTTACTAGGTATCTTGAGGAGATTGGAAGTCTGTTCTGCCCATCTAGCTAGATCCAATTGCTCCATCTTTTCTCACACAGCTTCTTCTTTTGATAATTGGTCATAATCCCAGCTTGAAGAGGCTTGATTTGAGGCATATTGAGAGCTTTGTAAGAGATGAGAATTTTCTTTCAATTTTCTTGATTTTTTCAATTTTTTTTTCTGAAAATCTCAAATCCGTTAGCCTGTCAAACCTGGTACCAAGGGCATCCACCAAGTTCACCAGATAGTACAGGGTTTACTGTATATGATTTTTGTCAGCCAAACTATGAACATACTTTTTCCTACTGTTTTGCCCCCCCAAAAAAACTCTATGCAGAGAACTACTTTTTTTCATGAAAGCTTGTCAAAAAACAAAACTTATAGTTTCAAAAAGACAGCGGTATTTGAAACAAACACAGGGTTTACCCATTTCTGCTGTGTTGTAAATTCTGTTCTTTTGATAAGATTTCATGAAACAACAGTATGTATGCATACATACTGCCGTTGTATGAATCTTGGTCAAAAAATAATAATCTACAATACAGCAGAAATGGGAAGCAACCCTTTTTTTTAAGATCAGTCAAGGATTACTTATGGAGTCATGAGTAGTAGTTGATGCGTGCAAGAGATATAGAAGTTCAAAGTGTTAGTTGTGAGGTCTTAAGGTGTGTGCAAGTTCTTCTTGTAATGTGATGTGGCACAGGACATTAAAATATATTGAGGCATCATTAAGAACTGTTACAGACCTTGAGGCATGAGCAATTTTTTCTTTGAAACCAGTTTGGATTATTTAATTTACAATATTTAAAATTGTGAAACAATCCAACTTAATTCCACATTTGAGACACCCCAGTAAATTTTATGTTCTCATATACCTATTACAAAACATTTCAAAATGCATCAGAGTTTTGTCTAAATTACTTGCACATCAGAGGTATCTTTGGAAGACTTTTTGATCATTCAATCAACTGAATTCAATCAAACCAGAGCTCCTCCTTTGAAAGTCAGTGGATTAAAGACCATGATTATCAATAAAATATTCATCTTTCAAGCCTACCTTTTGTTTGGAGTCATTTGTCCATTTTTTGACCATATCTTGCAAGATCCAATGAAGATACATCAGGAACAGGGATTTTAATTGATGCTATAACCCAGCCAACTCAGGACCCACCTTTTTATCAGCTTCCAAAAGAGGTTTCCTTTGACAGATTTACAACAATGCAAGACCTTCAACATTGTCAGTTCTTTCTATTCTCCTGTTAAACAACCTCTCCAATTACACTTATTTATTCTGATGTACAAGGTTCTAGACTACAGCCATGAAGGTCCAGATTATCAGTCAACTCACTTTAATCCATTTGGTGATAAATCAACATCACCCCACCTGACAGGTGGGATAGAGGACATTTTGATATCACTTCCTTCTTCTAGAGCTCAAAATGAATGTGATCATTATACATACAACAGAAACTCGCATCAAGATTGCACTCCTACAGATGAAGCAGAGTTTTTTGATCCTCATTCAATCTTCAAATTCTCACACCCAAAATGTCAATCCTGTTCAAAAATTGACAATCCCAAGACAATCAAATGGATACCAAGCTTATTTTAATCCAAGCATGGTAGAAAGAAGGGAATGCAGTTTTTCTTGAAACCAGTCAGGTAAGATCAAACATTGAAAAAATCCCAGAAGGCCACAGGCCAAAACTTTGAGAACATCTATGATGCTTCTTCTGTGGGATCAAATGATCTGCAATATATCACAAGATTAGGTATACTTGAAAACCAAAAAACAAAGGGATCAAAGATCATCCCATCATCCATCCAAGTTGAAGCCAACATCAATGAATTGAAAGAAGTTCCCAACGCTCACAAACGGAAGAAAGCCATGCTTGACATGTCTGATTCAGAGCATAGTGACAATCAAAGACACATCAAAAAGTTCAGAAAAGTCTCCTATCTGACACCAGAAGAAGAAGAGATCTATAAAACACAATTTAGATCTACCAAAGAATCAAGAAGTAAATTTGATACGTTCTTCAGGGCAAAAGCTTCACAGAAGACAATGGAGGAACATGGAGAGATTTTTAAAGATATGGAGACCTTTTGGCCTGGAATGGAGTCTAAGATGAAAACTGCTTTGAGTCTTTTCTTTCCAAAGACTCCTGAAGCCTGTGAAAGCTTTGCAATTTGGTCAGCAAAGAATATAATCTTTCCATTGTTTATACATAGGATCTCTTGGATATATGATTACTTTGGTAGATTTAAATCAAAATTTCCTTATCAAGATTTGGTGTCAACCCTGACTTCTGCAAAAGAATATTTTCAAAACTGGATGATAAAAGAGTCTGATGAATTTGTTGAAGGCTTACTACATCACTATAAATCAAAAGGAACTCAGTACACATTATACAAAAAAAGGTCTAGCCTATACAATCAATTGAAATCAAATATCTTGTATACATGTGAATTTGATCGTAGGACCTATAATGCATTACAAAGCTATCCATGGTTACTCATAGAAGAATGGATTTCAAAAGATTTGGAATTTTGGAACAAACAAACCCAAAAAATCTTTGCAAATATCAAGATTGTTGAAAATAAAATCACTGTGAATGAAATGGTCAAGTATCCTAATCAGTACGAATTTCATAGTTGGAATCAGGTGAGAATTGAGATGCTGTTTGATATCATTCTTTTTTATCACAACATAAAAAAGTATGATTTGCTGATTTCTCTTAATATGTAGTGGCTAGATGACCTAAGCTATATAAGACGTTGGGGTAAGCCAAGGGATGATGGAATACAGCTGGATGTTCAACCTCATATATTGAACTCATCTTCAGGCTTATAAGAAGTCAATCTGCATCTATATTTTGTTTCTCATCAAGCCTTCCTGAACAGTCTAAGATTATAGAAAAATGATCAGCTCAATCCATATCTACCCATTATAAGGTTTCTTTTGTTTGATTCAATTCCTCTTTTCATGAAGAGCATGTTATAAGGGTAAGAATTATAGCCTGAAAAATTGGCTCATCACAAGATACACATGTATTTCTGGAGCCTGTGCTCTTAGACTTTGTATTACCACTCAAAATGTCTACAGTTGTTATCACCAAAGATCTCTGAGCGCTGCAAAGATAATTGGGGTATGCAACCCAGTACTTTGATGTTTTTATGCCATTTTATTTCATTCCACATCTATCTTTGGACTAATCAAAGGCTGTGTGTCACTCTTGACCATCAGCTCAAACTTGAACTAGCACTGTCCCAGCATGACTACTAGAGGGAAGCAAAGCTCAGGGCTTCACTTTTTCTCCTGGCTGAATTGGAGTAACTCTGTGCCAGAAACACACCACACCACAGCAAGCGTGTTTTTTGGTGCCTTGCTCTGCAACATGCAACAACACCCAGCAGCAGATACTGCCTTGCAGGCATTACCACAACACCAAAAGGTTAAGCTGGGTTGTGCAGCACCTTCACCGCCACAAAACGCAACAGGTGCAACAGCGCCAAAAAACATTGAACTTTGATGTTTTTTGGGGCAGTAGCACAAAAAATGTTGATGTGGCAAAAAACCTATCAATTCAATGCATCTTGTTGCACGGTGGATCAGGCCGCAACTAAGAAATTGATTATATGATGTGGTGTGGTCATAAAAACCGCAATGCAAGTGCAGTGCAGCAAGAAACACCTGATTTCTGGCCCAGGGCTGATTGAAGGGGGCCATAAAATCACACCTAATGCACACACTTCTCTCAGCCACAGTTCATACAGCAACTGACTACATGGTGGCAGCATGTCTACTATCTGACCCACTGAATTACTTTCTGACCAAAATAGAAACAATTGGGAACACCAGTGACATCACCTGATGCACTTCAAATCACTCCAAAGGCACACCTACACCATAAGATGAACTTCATCAGAACAAAAAAAATAATCAAAAGACTATAGATTTTTTTTGCTCATGCACTCACCAAGGCTATCTATCATCATCTTTTTTTTGAATCATACAAGAGGCATAGAACTCAAAACCTTGAGATGACCCAAAAAACTACCATCAAATTTTCTTTAACACAAGCTTGACAAAGAGTTTGACAAATTCACCACACAGCTTCCAATGGAACCAACTACAGTCATGATAAAATCCCCAAACTTTACCCAACAATTATGCATGGAAAAAAAGGTGATGAGTTCAACTTACAAAAATAACATCTCAAGACTAGTTCACAAACAATTGCCAGAAAATCATCTCAAAGTCATGATTAAGTTGATCAAACACCCAATTTTGATCATCACACAGCTCAGATCAAACCATATAGAATTCAACTCATATTTATTCAAACACAAACAAAGATCTGACTTTATCTGTGATTACCCAAAACAATTCAAACCAATTGAACATTTCCTCTTCATCTGTAATAAGTAAAAACACCAAGAAATCCAACTCTCCCACTATTTTTCAAAGAAATCTACAAAAAAATCCACAGAGATAATAAAAGAGCCAAAGCTTCACAGTTGTGATCACCAAAGCTCTTGTTGGAATATAGGAAGCTGAATATGAGTATAAATATCATCAAGAGTGGAGTTGATCAATAGATTATCTATAACTTTACAAGTGCCTGCAGAAAAGATACAACACCCGTCTGGCCCTTCATTTCTGTAGGCACTTGTACACCTGAGCAATGACACAAATCATACATATGTTTTACTGGCTGAGTGAGAGATTTGGTTTGAGCCCCGTTATATAGAGATATGCTTAATTATCTACCCAGTTGAGCAGCTTAATCACATGCAAAGTAAGACTATGTAAGTTTTAGTAGTTGAGGAAAATCATGACAGAGATAGCATACAGATCTTTACAATTTTCTTTTAGTTTCTGCTACAGTGGAATGGGTTCATCAACATTGCCTGAGGAAGCATGTGGCAAGATATGTACTGGAATTTTTGAGATGATTTGTTTTTTAGACTAAAACAGTTACAGGACTGTATTAGATGTGATAGACATACTCAGATGGACAGATCACTAAGTAAAATCATTTGTAGGCAAAAGAACATATCTTCTTCATATAACACTTGATTGACAAATCCCACTCTTCATGACATTTCCAACCATATAAAATCTTGCCCATAGGGGAAAAACTCCCTAATACTGACGGTGATCTGAGTGTTGAATTCTCCAAGTGATGAAGGATCTCCCATAATGTCAACTTAGACCCAAGAAATCAAAAGAAAACTTGATTTATCTTTTTTTCAGTCTTGATGGTTTTCATCTGATGTAAAACCAAACTTAAACCCATACTTGAAGAATTTTTTTTAAGTACAAAAATATACCTAAGTCTACTGCCATATTTTTTTTTCCTTTGTCTTGCAACCTTGACCAGTTGGAAGGTGAGAAATGAGATTTTGTATGATTTCAAGCAAAATTCAAATCCAGCCTGGTGTTGATCATTCTGACCGCCTGGTCTTAGCATGCTATCCCTCATCCGAGCGGTCCTGAGCCTCATTTCAGCTGTCTCAACATTACAATCTCAGCTGTATGGCATGATGACAGCCTGTTTTGAATCTGGGTGTTCTAAATGGTTGTGAAACCACTCTCACTTGCCTTTACTGCTTCCTGCTTGTTTGTACTGAAGATGATCAAGCAAATCAACACTTTCAAGAATTCTACCAATCAATCTGGTACTAATTACCATGCTCACATGTCTAGAGGTATTTCAACCTTTTATTCAGAAGTAAACCTAATTGTTTAACTGTGAGAATTTTCAACAGGATTCCACAAAGAGGAGTAAGACTCATCCTGAATTCAAGGGCATTTTCTTGCTCAAGACAGAAAAAGAAAAGTGTGAGATGAGAAGTGAAATGAATCTATGTAAACTAGTTGAATTCAGTAAAAGATCCGAATTGTGATTCAGAGCCACACAGAGCATCAATTTCACAGTTTCAGTAAGATCATATCCTGAGAATACTAGAAGTGAACTGGTAGAAACAGTAGATGAAACATCATCAGGAAGGAATTGACTTAGTGATTACAGGAAGATGGTGATCAAGAAGGAGATTGAATTCAGTGGGTGGTCAGCATACCATACAGCTGAGAATGAGGCACAGGACTTCCCAGATGTGGGATAGCATGCTAAGAGGAGGCAGTGAGGGAAATGAACACCAGGCTGGATTTGACATTTTCCTATTTTAAATATAATTTTCAATACAAAAAAATCACATTAATTCTTAAAATTGAACACCTATAAACTATGGGTTTGGAACTGAATGTGGATTCAATGGATTGAACTTATTTTGAAAACTCAACATTTTGGTCCAATTGGGTATAGAGAAACCCCTTAACTTTTGATTTTTTGTTTCCCTGACCCGAGAGAGAGAGAGAGAGAGAAAGCTTGGATGATGACAACTCTAGTGCTTTCATTGGTAAACTCAGGAGGGTGGGTTAATATAATAGGTGATTGGTCAGTTTATTACTACATATCCCTTCACAGAAGAACAAATGATCAAAGAGGTAGAGTGACTACCAAAGAGAATGAAAATATAAACTAATCATATCAAAACCCAAAGAGATCTTAAAGATATCAAAATATGAAATACATGAAGTGAATGAATCTCTTTTAAGATTTTTTCAAATCCATCGATAAGTCAAAAAGAAATACAACAGATCCGATTGATTACAAAAATCCATCTCTTGACTGATCAATCATGAAATCAAATCAATTTATGATCTTTGATGGTAAGATGAAGTGAATAGAATTTTAGGAAAGTAAATTCAAAAATCAAGAAGAGAATGAACTTTGGAAGAGAATGAGAAAAGGATGTAGGGGAATCGAATAAGTAGGATATACATCAAGATCATCAATAATTCAAATAATTCAAGATTGATTAAATACTTTTTTAAAAAAACCAATGTAGAGGAATCGAATAAGAAGGATATAGATCAATATCATCATCCATAAATCAATATTAATTAAATAACTTTTTGATTAAATAAAAGAAAGAGAATCAGATTGATTTGTTTTTGACCAAGACCTGAAACATCCGATTTTGATCAGAGATTGGTTTTTTTTTTGAAATGATCATCCATCGTATTGATCAATGAGTTCATCATCAGTGATACAACAATTACATAAGACCCAATCCAAGAAAGAGATGGGTCTAGAATGATTTGAGAGATTTGAAAGCGGAATCGAATGAAGTGGATGAGATTCTAAAGAAGTGGGATGAATGATTTCTTCTGTTTCGTTTAAACCTTTGAATTGATGATGAATTGGATTAGGTTGATTAGATTGGATTTGATGGATTAAGAATGGGTCTTGAGAGTTTGATAAAGAATGAAAATAGGTCCGTTTAGATGGAGGAGAGATTAAAGTTTGAGATTCTTGTGAAGATTGATTTGAAGTGGAGACTAAGGTATCCAATGAATGAACTGAGAAGTATTTAGATGATTTCTGATCGTTGAGGATGATGTTTGAATGAGATTTAGATGAAGGGTTAGGTAAGATTGGATGGGTTGAAGATTGAAGATTGGAAGTTAAGATGTTTAAATTCAAATCGGTGGATGACTTTGAATGAGAATACTCATCCGATTCTTCTTCGGTGACTTTAGTTAATGGTTTTGGTTTTTGAAGTTTTAAATCTTCATGATCAGTCCATTGACAATGTTCGATGAATGCACTTTGAACTCTTTGAGATCTATTTACGATGTCTTGATTTGAAAAGCTCAGGTGAACTTGAGCTTTGATGATGATGATGAATGATGGATGTCGTAAAGTCCAATGGATTCTTTTGATGGTTTTTTAAATTTGAATGGTTTCTGATGGATTTTCGTTTGATGGATTCGCGTAATGCTAAAGATTCTAAATGCTACATATTGAAACGTTTCAGAATGCTGAGGATGTTGATGTTGATGATGGTTTGATAGTTTAACTTACTTTTTTCACTTTTTTAAATTCTTGATCTTCTTCATCCTGTGATTGGTTTTCCAATAAGATTTGATAATTTTTGTTATTTGGATTGGTCATCTTTGATTTCAATCCAGCTCAGCATTTTCAAACTTCATTTTTCAACATGAACTGATCCGATCCGACCCGATCCAATCCAATGATGTCTGACTCGGTACTGAGGGGTCAGTCTGAAGTGAATGCTGAGCTAATCAATCGATCGATCCATCCAACCCATTCATCATGACCATCTCGGCCTTACCATCCTTACGTCAACCAGAATCGATCGATCCCAAGTTTTATTTTACTTCAGATTCATTCTTAAACAAAATCAAACATGATATCAACTTATTAATCTCGAATTTCAAGTCAAGATCCACTTCATCATCATCATCATCATCATCATCCATCATCAGCTTAGGTCCATTCTTAACATTTAAAATGATTTATCTGAAAAACCGGTTGGAATCTAATTCATTTATCTGTGATTGATTCTTCTTTAAGAAAAGTTTGGTTTGATACGATCATCAGATTATTGTAAGTCTAATCTCAATCTCCCATCCCATCATCAATCTTCACTTCCTTTTTGACTGATCCTTTGACTTCTTTCTTGGATCATTAGTTTAGATTATTTGAAAGTGGAAAATGATCCGTTTGAACAGATTGCTGCTTTATTTTCAATTTATACTTTTTGGTCAACTCAATCTAAGATTCTAGGTGATCAATTCAATGTGATTCTTGATTTAAGTAAGCTTTTCCCAAATCCTCAATTCTTGATCTATGAATTGGTGAATTGATTGATGATATTTTGATTTGATTTGGATTGGATGATCAGATATGTTGAATTATATTAAATCCATTCCAAAGAATTTAGGAATTCATTTAAATCAAACCTATAAAACCTATAACTGATCAACTTCCATCTCACATCCCTTCCACTTCCACTCTCAAACCCCATCAACCTAAACTCAATTCTCATTTAGATCCCAGTTTATTTTCAATCTCTTCATCTCAACCCACTCAACTCTTACCCAGTCATTCACTCTATCAAATCGTCACTCATCTCATCCAACAAAACGCCTTTCTCATCCAACCCATTCAAACTGCTTTGGTTTATCCCCACTTACCTACTAATTCATTCAAATTAGAATCTTCATTGAATTCAATCTTATCTTCTAATCATCTCAACAAATCCACTTCATCTCTTCATTCAAAAAGCTCATTCTCAGAACAAATCATTTCAACTCAAGATGAAATCAATCGATGGATTCAATCTAATTGGAACTTGAACCGATTTACGTCAAATCAGATCTCAATATCTATCCAAAAAATCCAAATTGATTCAAGATCATTTTGATTTTAATTCAATCTTTACTGATGCGATCAAGATGACCCTTCAAGTGATCGAAAAGAATGGACCAGGTTTAAATTATTTATTAGATTCTAATCATCAAATCGAAACAGAAGAAGAAAACCAAACTAAAGAAGAAGAAGAAGAAAAAGAAGAAAAAGAAGAAAAAGATCATGAAAAAGAAAATCATTTGAAAGCGATTCGATTAGTAGATAGTGGTGAAAGTTTAGAAGAATGGGATGAAGCTTTAAAATCATTAAAATCTAATCTTTAATTTTGCAGAATTTGGTTTCTTTATGTATCAAATTTGATGGAAAAAATTTAAAATCCAAGTGAAGGATCGGATTGAAGTCTAGGTTTGAGATTTAATAAATTACAACACAATCTATAATTCGATCGAATCAAATTCAATTTCGAAATCAAATCAATCTCTTCTTCCTTAGAATTCATCTTTGGAAACCCTTCGATCAATCCAAAAAGTAAACTTAATCTTGTTTTCAATTTAGAAGATCTAGTGGTGTTCAGATCAGATTTGGATGATGAGCTACTGTTGCTACTGCTATGGCTCGGTTGGAATTGAATGTTTTGAAACTTTAAAGTAAAGGTTAATTGTGATTTGTAAAATGATAATTCTTCCCAAATTCGATAAGATGAACTCAGTCCTAATTGAAATCCTTCGATTCTACCTTCGATTTCTCCATTTGAGCATCCTAATCGATATCCGTTCTTATAAAATCTAATCATCATCATCATCATCATCATATTCGAAAAATCCGATCATGAGTCATGTGGTTTGAAATGAATCAATCAGTTTTACCTTTCGATCAGATCACTTAACTGTTCTTCTAATTCATTCAAACCTTCCATCTTTTTTCTTTCTTTCGTTTTGGTTTTGAATCTTTCGTTTTTTGAAAAAAAAGGATGAATTGGATCGAATTTAATCAAATTGTACAAATCAATTTGTTTTGTAACTCATTGAACTTAAGCTCATCACTCTACTTAAGCTCTTAACCACTTAAGTCAACTGTCACACCCATCCAACTTCCTTCAAAAGTCGATGGCTATTCCTAATGAAGGATCAAGCATGGTGAATTGGAATCCCTCAACTTCTTCTGACTTCATTAAATTGAATTTCATCAATCAATTCAAACCTTTCAAGAATTGATGGAAGTGCTTGAAATGGAAGTTGAAGGATGAAAAGATTTAATAAACCTATCAATCCAAAACCTTCTGATCGTTCAGATCTCATTCACTTCTCATCCACTCTGAAGCTTTTCTTTGATCATCACCAAAACTATATATCCATTCTTTTGAGCTCACCATCCTTTCATTACCCCCTCTCTTGATGAAGATATAAGAAGGGCAGATATATGGGATAAGAAATCTGATGAAGAATTGATCTTGAAATAAACAAAATTCTTAAGCACCAGAATGATGGTTCAAATGAATACAGTTTCTTTTCGAGCTCAAATCAAAGTTAAAAGGAATTGATTTTAAAGATTTAATCCCACTCAGTTGATCATCTTCGATGTACTACAATTTGTTCATCAAAATCTTAATCCAATCAAATCACCTTTGTAAAAAGCTTTTTTTCTTTCTTCACTATTCTTGATCTAGATCACTTACACACTTCTATTCTGAGAAATCTTTTAATCCAATTAAGATCATTATAAGAAACTAAATCTTTGGAAAAAAATATTCAAAAAAAACGAAACTTCTTCTTCTTCTTCTTCTTACATTTCCAATTCTTCAATCATTCACTTCTTTACAATAAATTCATCTCAAACAAAACCCCGAAATCAAAATCAAAACCAATCAATATCTTTGATTTTTTGATTTTTTTTTGTTCCTTCATTTTCCAGTCGATGACATCCTCGAATGTAAATTATAAATCGTATCCTTAATATAAAAAAAATTATATCCAATCGATCCTTCTACACTTAATTCACCTTTTGACGTTTTCCTCACCATCACTTTCATCTCCTTCTCTTCATTCCCATTCTTCTTCATCTCTTCAAGTTCAAGTTCATATGAAATCTTTTGACCTCCTCCTTTTCTTTGATTTGGATGTTGATGTTGATGTTGATTCATGAAGGTTGAAGTCGGATTCGATCGATTTAAAATCGGTCCACAAATCAAAATCCCTTCACCTGTGAAGTCGGCTTGGATCCCATTCGAATTTAAATATGATTTCAATTCGATCAATTTGATCTCTCCAATAAAGATAGTAGAAGAAGTGATCGGTAATTCATTCAATCGATGTCTCACATCTACTTTTGATTCTTCATTCTCGCTCTCCTCCTTGGATTTGGATGTACGTTGATGAAATCGGGTTAATTGGGTACTATTATTCAATCCGCTCGGTAATCTTTCTAATGTAGGAATTGATGATTCGTCTAAAACTTGTAAGATCCCAGTGAAATAACCTACTTCGAATCCTTCAACCTGTTACAAAATCAAACAAAACTACCATCAATGAGTTGATATCACAGAAACAGAAGCTCGAGTAAGTTGACTTACCTTTGATAATTTAACACTCGACATCAACTCATCACTTAATCTAACACTGAAACTTTTAGTATCATGTCCAATCACTGAACATTCTCCAATCTTGGGTGAAAAGATTTGAGTGGTAAAGGAAGGGATCGCAGCAACATTCGAAATGAATTCTTGATGCGATTCACTTGTACCGTTGATCAACACCTTTGCGTAGAGAACCAAAAACATCAGTCTTCTTTGTATTCTAAGTCGATACGGTCTCTTTCCATCTTGATTTTCCGGGGAGCGGGGCTGACTTACGACTGTTTTGGGATTGATATGCGGAATGATCGTTTGTAATGCTCTCCCATCTGCTTTACCTTCTAAATCGATTAATAACACTTTACATACCACTTTAACATCCTCAGTTTCAGAAATAAATTTATGTGGTGGTTCTTCGACTCCCTTCTCAAATGGATCCGATCCAATTTCAACCTATTCATCAAAAATCCAAATTCATTCATGAGAAATTTCAAAACTTACCGCTTCTCCTTCTTCTCCTTCCTCCCACTTTCGTTTCTTTCCAACGTTTTCATTCTTCACCATCGTATTCTCTTGTACTGAATCACCTCGTCTTAACCATTCATCTACATTTAGCATTTCACCATACGCATCTACTTTCCTTCTTCGATCCACAAAAGGAAACATCTTGATCCGTTGTGATCCTTTGACATAGATATCAAATGCAATCGTTTCAGTCTCATCTACAAACTCATCCCATGTGGCTACTTTGGTTTGGGTAAGTTTGGTGGATCGTTTTTTCTTCGTGGAGCTTGGATTCTTTTCTTGGGTTTCAGTTTCAGAATTTGATTCTTGTTCATCGGAGGATGACATTCGATCCGAATCATCATCTTCATCTATCATTCTTCTGGATCTGATCAACATCGCTTCATGTTTCGTTCGTCTCTCTTTTGCTCTTCGTTTATCCTCCAAAAACTGTTCAAGTTCTTCTCCTTCTAAAATCACTTTTCGTTTTAGCTAACCCAAATGATCAATATTCATCAAACAAGGTCAGCTTTTGTTGAAGATGGTTCGGGTTTGTCGTGAGACGATGAGTCAGGTGATGGATTCTATGATCAAATACACTTACTTCGACTGATACTGAAGTATCTAAATCAATAGGTTCAGGTATAGTTACCAGTTCCATACTTTGCCTCACTCTTCTCATTCACTTCGATCAGCAAGCCAACGCGTTAAACTATCCTTTTCTCCCATCGAAGTCAGCACAACTAAATTCCCAGGTTTACCCACATGTTTTGTAAAAAGCCGACGTGAGAATCCATAGGACATGGTAAGAGGTACAGCTAAGATCAATTTAGGTTGAAGAGCTGGAGTCTCTCTTTCTAAAGCTTCAATCGAATTAAAGAATCTCAAGTTTCTTAATCTGAGTGCGATCCCACCTGGTCCTTCATCTCGTGCTCGAGATTTTAATTGTGATTCGCTTGGATGAAGAGGTGCCATCCATTCGGTTAAGGATCTTAAAAAGGTGATCATATCCTTTCCTGTTTGTGAAACCAAACATAATGGAAATGGTTCTAATCTGGATGTGGTCCAAAGTGTGTCTAACATGATGATCAATTCGATCAAACGCGCTGAAGCATCGGTTGGAATGAAAACTGAGTGAGAGCTTCGTAATGTACTTGCAATCGTATCTGTTTTGAAAGAAAAAATAGAGTGGTTGTATTTACTCAATGGAATCGCTCATCATGAAATTGGAAAGACGATTTTATCAACTCACTGAATAAGATTTGATCTCGATCTTTTTTCCTAATACTTTTACTCAAACTACGTTCAGTACCAATCATCATCACCAATGGTCTACTCATTCCATTCCCAATCGTCATCCCACCTTCAGTAGAAGACAAAAGAGCAGCTGAATCCAAATGACGTTCTTTAAGATGATTAAAGATTGGAGCATAAAGTAAAGTTGAAGATGATGAAGAGCTAACTGTATGAAGTGGGGATCTTAATGACCATATCGTACCACCTATGGTGTGACCTGATCGATGAGCTGTGAGGGTAAGTGAACGTAATTTACCTGTAAGGAAAGATAGATCCATTAGAGATTGAATTTTCGAATGAATTTATAAATCACGAAGACTGACCGGATAAATGGATAGGTTGAGAATATCGAATAGCCGTGATACTAGCAAATGAATCTCTGACATCTTTAATGGATAGATTCCAAAGATCTTGAGATTGGTTTGAATGTTCTGGTTCAACTTTGATCTCAATTGAATTTTGATCTTTCGATTGATTCATTAATTCATCACTCTGATGCTGCTTTGATCTTGATTTTGATTTGCTGATTGGTGATTCTGATTCTGATCTTGGTTTTGATCTTGATTGGGTGATTGATGATTTTGATTTTGATGATGAATGGATGTGAGGTTTTGATTCCAAGGTTTGGATGGATTTAATAAATCATCTTGATTGATTTCAGTTTGAAGATGATTTGAAAGTTGAAAATAAAATTCTTCTACCATTAACTTTCCCATTTCTTTGGTAGGTAAGGTAGAATAGATCGGACATCTTAAATTTAATTTCGGTTTTCAAATAGGGTAATAAGGCTAATGAAGATAATAAGGGATGTGATAAGATTAATAAATCTAATGTAAGGTGTTAGTTTTTCCAAGGTGGATAAGTATTGGTTTAAATCGATCGGATTCAATGTATCTGGATAACCACAGTCCAATAAGATCTTTCCTTGATCGATTCTAGTAAGTAAGAGAATGATTGATTTGAGTCTTGAGTGCCGATCAAAGGTGTGATCTTGATTCCCATCTTGGTTTGGTGTGGTTTTGATTTGATTTGATTTGATTGAGTGAGTGATGCTCGAATGCTGTGGTTCTTGTTTTGAGAATCGTGACTGTGTGACATATGGAAGTAACGCTTCAGTTTCTTAAATGTCACAGACATATCCAGTGTGACATATGTAGCTGGGCTATGCCTATGTGACATATGTATGTGTATGTAATGTGATGATGCTAAAATATCTCAGGTTTATTGAATTCTTAGCTTATCAAAGCCCTTCATCAGACACAAGTCTTTGGACAGATGCTGTCAGGTGGTTCCATCTCAGATATTGTTATGTTCCAAATAATACCTTGGATCCGAAACCTTGGAAACCATTCTGATGAAGGTTTGGTGATCTGAGGAGACCTCAATTTTGCAATTCAAGGTGAATGAGTTGGTGGTGAAGTGTTGGGTATTCTTCCAATTTTAATCTTGCCTTTTCTTTATTTGACTCTTCTGAAGACAACAGACAATTGAGTGAAAATCTTATTAAGATTGTTTTCTGATGAGACAATAGATGATTTATGTAGAGTGAAAATGAGATTAAATTTGGTTTCAGTTTAGTCATTCATCAATTTTTCTATGATCAATTCGATTCAATGAAAATGTTTGGTTTGTTTTGATGAAGAGCAAAAGAGTGTAATGATGTTAGTTAGTTAATTGATGTTTGATTCACAAATTGAATGAAATCATGGGTTTGATTTCCTTTTGAGTGTGAATGTTAAACATTGAGGGGAATGATATGAGAGTGAAGTCAGAGTGTGGCACGCCTCTGCTTGCATTCCTGAGAGTGACACCTGTTCCTACCTAGAGGCCGCATGCAGTGACTTTGAATGGATCTGATATGCCGCACTTCAACTTGAGTGAGAAGATACAAATCCATTTCCCGAGAAAGATTATCGGCCTGCAATGGGTAGGATTGTGTGTGAATGCTGAGTGAGTGAATTGGATTTCCTGAATCGATCAAGTGTTTGTTTGTTGAGTTTGATGATGGTGAATTGAGGTTTGGTTGATGGATTAATTTGAGAATTCATCCAATCAGTCAGCTACTCAGTCAGTCAGTCTTCAATGTGAGTTTCTTTATCAGTCAGTCAATTCCCCCGTTTGATAAGTTCAAATTAATCATCATTATTCTTGATTAGAATACCATCAACTTGGTTTCATTGAACTTGACTCAACTTCAATCTCGAAACGCGAAACACTCGATCAATCAAATTAAAACGAAATCAAAGAAGAACGATGCCAAAGAAATTACCACCTAGTTTACCCATCTCAGCATTCTCACCCATCACTCCACCTAATCTGACAATCTCATTCATCCAATTCAAACCATCACAAACGAAACAAACCGATCATCATCTTAGATTCACATGTGCAAACATTATCAATCTCAATCAAATCCATCAAAAGAAGATGAAGAAGAATTCAAAAAAGATTGGACTGATTCAATCTTAAACTTAAGTCAAACTTTTATTGATTTCAATTTATCATCTGATTCTAATCTTTCAGATTCAAATCCTCAATCTTCTTCTGTTTCAAATTTCCTTGGTTTTATCTTCATTCATCATCAAACTTCAATCTTAGATGAAGATCAAAAGTTGTAAGTCAAATGAACGATTCTAAAACACCCTTTGATTTGAAAAAAACTAATTCATGATTCAAATTTCAATCTTTCTTTGCTCTTTAGAAAACCATTTGATTTGATCAATTCGATTGAAATCAGTCCAATCTTAGGTGAAATCATTTGGGCACCATTAAATGAAGGATCAAAAGTGTTAACGAATTATTTAAATCAAATTCAACTTCAATTTGATGATGATTCAAAAACTACAAAAGAAGATTATTAGGATGTTCTTATTTAATTCAATCCACCAATCATCCCAATCGAACTTCTTTAACTAATTCAAATTTAATCGATTCTTTAAAAACCTTGGGTCAACTTGGTTTAAGTGTCGAATTCTTAGTCGAAGGTAATTTAGATAGATCGGCTCCAAGTGTTTTAGAAGAAATCTTGGAATGTGTTTCAGTTGTTAGAACTGATCAAGAGATCGGTCAAGAAACTAAATTCTTAATCTCTGAAATGGGTTCGTTCTTGACTTCTTTTGAGTTTGATTTTTCAAATTGTTCAAATCACTCATGAATGAAACCTTTTTTTTCAAAAATTTCGATCATCAGGTAAACCACATATGGTCACCTCTCATTCCGTTGTACCCAGTTCAGCATCCTATTCATCCATCTTATCACACTTATTCTCACTTTCATTATTTTCAAATCTAAGTATCAAATTATCCGGTTTACCGATCTTGATTGATTTAGAATTAGCCAAAGGAGCCTTAACCTATTATGATCAATTTCGAAAACCTTATCATGAATCAGCTTATAGTCTTAAACCTAAACCTTATAGTCTTTCAAATGACCCCAAACGAATCAACAAAACAAGATGAAATCCAACTGGATGGAAAAGAAGAAGAAAATGAAGTGGCTTGGAAAGAGATTAAGAAACGAATGAAGTTTTATTTAGAACCGATCTTAGAAGCCTTTGGTGATCATCGAATCATGTATTCAAGTGATTTTCCTGGTCAGTCTGGTTCATCTTATTGATTTCTTGTATAAAACAAGCATAATCCAAATAAAAAAAATACTCATTCAATTTGTTGAAAATGCTTGGTTTATGAAAAAACACATAGGGTTTGGATCATCATTTGATGAGATTGAAGAGATGGATGAACGGTTAAAATCGAATTTAAAATCCAATTATTATGAATGTCAATTCGAATTGTTTAGAGAATGTCTTTCTGAACTTGGATTAGAAGGTGAAACGTTAGATAATGTATTCGGACTGAATGCAAAGTTAAGTTTCAATGTTTCCTGCTTTTCTTTTAAATCATCAAACCCAAACAAAGTCTTCTGGATTGTTTTCTTGGAAATGAATTGAATTGTGATAAAAGTGGGTTTGTACTGATTGATTCGTTTGGGTGTTTTTTCTTTCTTCTAGAAAATGGTATGGGTTATAAAGTTTAAAATCTTTTGAAGTTTCATTCTCAAGGATCATATTTGAATACTTAAAATGAAATCATTTAAATTGACAATCGATTTAGTTGAATTGATTCGAATTAACAGTTTATTGAGTTGAAATGATTCAAATCAATAATCTATCCAGTTGAAATGAATCAAATCAACATTTCTTTTATCTCATTTTCAATTGGGTTATGTGTTTTTGGTGTTTGATTTTGTTTGATTTAATAAATAAATTATGTTTGATGTAAACCATTTTGCATAGGTTAAATAAATCCATCTTCTTTTTCTTTCTCTCTATATGCGCATATATATTTTTTATTTAGTTTTTGATTAATTATGATGAATTTGATGAATTTTTCTTAAAGGTTATAGTGAAAGGATTATAATATATAAGAGATTTTTTGAGTTCAAAGAGATGAATTTGTTGGTTTGGTTTTACTTTTTGAAAGGGTTGGAAATAAAGTAAGATATTTCAGAATGAAAGATGAAGAGTTTGAGATGGAGTAATTGATTTGATCAAAATGTTTGAAACCCTTCTTTAATATACTATAGTACAAGATGTGAAAGTTACAAGAAGAAGATGATTTGGACAGGGAGCTATTGCTCAGGTTGTTCATCAAGTCTTCAATGGATGTCAAGTTTTTGATCAAGGAATAACTGACTGTTGATTCCAGATCCTCAGGCATTGGACATCTTTTGGAAATAGTTTATGAGTGATGGTAAATGGGGTGAATACCAAACACCTTCATTCACTTTTCACTTTGAAAAGTGGTTGAAAGCATCTTACACCTTATGAAACAATTTTGAAAAAAAAACAGATTATGCAATGCATAAATCTCCAATCAATATGTTTTCAAAAGACATAAGCCAAACCAAACAGGGTCTAAGCCCTTCACAAGCGCGTTTGCCACGCCCTTGAAGAGGGGTTTCTATTGGACTTGTAACTTTTGGCTGTAGAGCTCCAAGGATTATGTCCTCTTATGGTATATTTTTTCAATTCTCCACTTCAACAAAGATCACAAGTCTAAAATTCATTCATGATCTTCAGATGCCATCCTTCATCACAAAGGTAGACAGTGTGTGAGAACATCACTATACATTGAAGTGGAAAGGAGGTACTGGTTGCAAAAAAGTGGGTAAGTGACATCAGAAAGCAGGATTCCTCAATAAAGACCATCATTTACATCCTACATCAATCATTGATCTGGCATCCACTGTGTTTGAAAAGTGAGATGAGCATCTTCCTGGAATGAGCTAGAAATGATTTTCAATCCCTGTCATTATTTTGCATGTTGAAGTTAAGAATCATCTGTAAGTCTCACTATCAAAAGTATTATTAGAAACATCTACTCACTTTAACCAATCTCCCAAATCTATGACCAAGGTATCTGAACCTCCTGTATCCTTTTTTTTACAGTATCAACCCTGCTTCAACTAAAAACCTGTGACTCAACCCAAGCTTGATTTCACATCTTGTTAAGTAAAGAAAAATTTACCAATGCTTGAATTCACAAAAGCATGCCAAGAACTCACAATGAGCTGTCAAGGAGCTTTCTGTGAATTTTTTGTAATCTTTGCAGCAAGATTTGACTTGGAAAGGTTGACATATTTTCCTTTTCAAGGTCAAGGATGCCCATGAACACCTGCAAGCCTGAACAGGGCCCATCCAGTTGGTATGTAGAAATCAACTCAGCAAGAAGTTACAGTATACTTGTGATGATAAAGGTGTTTTAGCATCATGGGACCACACATATTTGTATCATGGCAAAATAACTCAAACCCACAGCATAATCAAATATCAATGATTCATCATCTATGTACAAGTTGACTTACTTGCTTTTTATTTCAGCCAGTCTGTCTCAATTAGTCAATGGTGAGTCAAGGTAATCACACTCTGTGTTTTGACATCAAATCACACCAAGAGAATTGAAACAAAAAGTCTCCCAATTGACCAGTTTACATCATCATGACTTGGTGTATTTAGTTACCTATCTTAGGTGTGAGAAACTCAACTTGATACACAAGGAATAAATGGAGTATTTCATGTTTTGAAACACTACAATCAAACTCAATAAGATGGGAATCACTTGAGCAGTAAAATGATCTACAGCACTGAAACTTGACCTCATATGTCAAGAAAGACCCACATCATCTTTCTCCTCATGCAGCCATCTCAAACCATTTCTAGATCTCAAGCCAAGAATTCATAACTTCCCCACCCATCAAAGACATCTTAGGTAAACTGGCTCTCTATTCAAGCAATTCATTTGATTTCAGTAGTATTTTGCCACTCAAAGCCACATTTTCACCAAAATATACAAATATGCTTCTCAATCGCATACTGTTTTTTCAAATATTACATTATTTTGATGTCATTCATGCATCCTTTGACCACTTCTTCCAAGATGAACATGCAGGTATATCAAACACAGGGCTTTTGGAAGATCTAATACCTCACTTAACTCAAGACCATCTTGCTCATAGGCCTTCAGGAGACATTCCATCTGGAAAACTATCCAATGATGGAGAACTTTGAGAAATGTGAGTTACTTCAAGCCTCTGGTTTTGGAAATGGTATACTGGTTTATAAGACCTAATTTCTTTCTTTCTGATAAACTATAGACTACAATGGGAAAGGTCTAAATGATCATTCTATTCACTATGGTAACATTGATGACGTACCAGCTTCATACCATCAAACAGGTGGCTTAGAAGACATCTTCACCCAGTCTTCCTCTCCTGGAGCCAGCAACCAGCATTCTCAATTTTTAATCAAAATCAAAGACCAAAGCAGTGAAGTGACTGCAGCTTCTTTCTCCACCCCAAAAGAAGATGATCTCACCAAAATGAAAGACCAGGATTTATTATACAATGAGAAACCTTTTAAAGATACAAAATTTCACATAGTAGGATATTCAAATCAGATCATTCATGAAAATGAAACCATCTTCATGGAAATGCCAGGGTTTTGGTTTCTACACCAATACAGAATGAGAGATCATTTAAGGTTTTTTTTCCCAAACAATCCTCAAGCATGTCATAGCTTTGCCATCTGGACATCCAAGAATATGTTGTTTCCATTGGTGATGCATAGAGCATCCTGGATGTTAAAATACTTTGCTAAATCTCACCCACATTTCCCATTTGCTGACTTGGATTCAACACTAAAATCTGCAAAGGAGTATTTCAAATCATGGATGGTTGAAGAGGTCAATGATTTTTATGAGGCTACAATGAAAGTCTATATAGAAACTGGTCCGAACTCACTATACAAGAATAGGTCTAAGTTATTGAGTCATTTGAAATCAAAGACTTTATATAATCTAGAGTTTCTGCGCAAAGGTTTTGCTAGGGTAGAAAGTGTGTCCTGGACAATAATAAGCAAATGGCTTTCACAATATGAGGATTTTTGGCGAAATCTATGCAGAGGTCGGTTTCTTGGTTGCAAACGTGAATACAACAGAGGTCTTCCAACAGAAAGATTCAATAGTGCTGATTATCAACAATTCAATGATTGCAAAGATGTGAGAGTTTTGATCTCATTCAATAAATCTTTGTCTTGTTTCTTTTGGTATTACAAGAAAATCAAGAAGCTGATTTTGTTCCTGATCCCAGTGGCTAGATAACATAAGTCGTGAAAGGCTTAGTTTCAGTGCAACACATGTACAAAGAGCTTTGGGGAAAAGCAAAAGTAAAGATCTTGAAAAATTACCAAGTGAATTTGAGAAAAATGATTAGTTTATATGAGCAACCTTGTGTATAAGATTTATAAAAGACTTTTAGGAAGCATATGTGAAGATATGAAGGATGAAAAATGTAACAAATTAAATGGGGTTCATCAGGTATGAGAGTACTACTGGATTCCCCCACTCAGAAAGGGTGATTGTAAGGATTTATGAATGATAATAATTGGTGATTAGATGTTCATTTTACAACCTTAGAAGCCTCTTTAAGGCTCTGCAAGATACATGAAATGGTGATATAAATGTATTTTAGAGTAAGGGAGATAGTTTCAACAACCTTATTCTTCTCAAGTGTTGGATCTGAAGCCAAAATCCAAGTTGAGCTGTCCAATCAAAGGAGGGCATCCCTACATGAACCCTTGAGAGACTGGTTCGTTGTATAATACAAGGTTCAGCATGAAGACAAGAGCTGAGATGGTTTGATGAGCTATGGATAGTCCGAATCTTGCCAGAATTTTGGTCTTCATGATGTTCAACCTCAATAAAGATGTCTTGACGAGGTAGACTACAGGATGAGGAATGATGAAAAGAATAAAAGATTATCAATATTGATGCTGAAAAGTAAGGAGTATACCGAATGACCATTACAACGTCATTTCAATAAAACTTGAGACATGAGTGTACGTGAGTAAGAATGTGGTCTTATGCATAGAGTCTGGAAAAAGGTTGACTTGAAGTCGTGACTCAAAAACAAATCCCCAAGGGACACAGTGCCAGCCCAGCTAATCAAAAGCACCAATACGCGCTGCTTGTGAGTAGAATCCTTCAATCTCTTTATCTAATTATAGATAAGACTACATGTTTCAGTCAACTCGCAATTTCAAACCACCAATCTAATGATTGACATCATCAAAATCTTTACTTCACAAGTATTGCTTTGATGATTTTTAGCTGGGTAAAATTGGTCAAAAAAGTTTCATAATTCTGATATGTCAAAAATCCAGATGCCAAAGATTAGATCGGTGAAAGTATCTGCCGAGAAGAAAGAGATCTAAATATAGGTATTGAACTGACTTGTATTCTCAAGAGTCGTATAAGTACAACACTTAAACCACAAGAATAAAATCATGACTCATTTTTAATTAAGCGGAAGAAAACTAAAAAGCTACATCCTCATCACCATTAAACAATTAATCAACATCAGCTATATGGAAAGTCTGAAGGACAGCTTCGATCTCATCCAATATCAATTGTCTTTCAAACATCGCCTCAAAATCTTCATCCTCATCTTCATCTTCATCTTCATCCTCCTCCGATCTTTGTTCTACATCATCAGCTACAGTTGAATTATCACTCAAACCATTGAGATCGGGCACTGATTGTGAATCGTTCTTATCGAACTCGAGTGCTCCAAGTAATACCCCTTCAATGTCTCCTTGGAGGGTGGAAGTATCTTGTAATTTTTGCATGTATCCCAATTGTGCCATCTGGTGATTCCATTTACTAGTAAGAGCCTCATCACCAGCTTGAGCTGAAGATGACATTCGCAATGCCTCCAGGAGAGGCTCGTTCCAAGTTCCATACAGTCTACAAAGGCTGATGAACTTCTTGTGAATTAGCGTCTTGACCGCTGACTTGCGATCCTCGAGGGAGAGAGAAGCCAAGATCTTGTGGTCCATAAACGACTTCAACTGGGCTTCTGTGACCAATGTTGCTTCAAACTTTTCACTTCCTCCCAGTAACAAGATGAGGTCTCCCAATTTTTGAAATCGGTCAGTTGCCCAGCGCATGAGTCGGCGAGTCTCCCACTGTAAACGTCGGATCTCTTCATTGGCCCTTTCAAAGCCTGCCAATGCACGCATTCCACGCTGAGTAGGGCTATGGAAGGCCCATTCCTGCTTTTCACGGGTAAAAAGACCATCGTACCAGAACAAATCATCAACCTTCATGCCCATGAGTTGTTTGAAGTCAATGTGATCGGGGGCAGCACGACTAGGAAAGGCATCCTTGAGAGCCTTAAGATGCCGATTATAGGTATCGAGAGCCGGTAGTAACTCGGCAGCGAGATCCGTGATTGTTTTTAATGTCTCATCCTGATCACCCATGCCTTCATACGCGATATCAGCTATTTACTTGCTACAAGACTCTGAATTGAATCACTTACTTAGCTGAATGTCCATTCCGACCTGGCTTACGAGCTCAAGCGGTCGTTTCTCCCGCTTGATATCAAGGAAGAGACGTCGAACCACTGATTTTGAGTACCAAACCTTCAAAAGCAGACAGAGATGTCGATCTGGAGTTCATTTTGTCAATATACAGAAATGAAAGATGGAAACGATAGTTTTGAGAATGAATCAGTGATTTCACCTGCTAGGTCGGAAGCGACTGCCTTGGAGTCCTGATCAACCTTCTCATATTGACTGTTGAGTTCCTCTGCAGCTTCTGAGATAGCGCGAGCGCAATCCAGTTTTTGCTTGTCAGTTTCACTGTCCTTTAATTTTTTGCTGTAAGGTTTATGTCAGAGAAAGTTCAGATAACAATCAAATTAGGATCGAAACCAATCACGTACGTAGCGATGGAAAGGTCATCTTCTAAACAAAGAAGCTTTCCAAGTTCAAGTCTTTGAGATAGTTGTTGAACCTTTGCATCATCCTTCATAAAATCTCTTTCAAACTTCCATTGTGCTTCAAAGTATGATTTTTTATAATTTACACCTGATCTTTGGCGATTTGGGCATGAATAGAATTTTTTCAAGTAAGTTTCACTGTTTTTTGATATTAAGACCGCCTGTTTCATTTGTGTCAAAAGCCACTTGGCTGATAAAATTAACATGAGCTAAATGAGAGATCAATATACCTTGTTTTATGAACTCACCACTGTTCTTTTGGAGCAACTCAGTATAATAAGTAATTCTGTCGCTAATGACCCCAAGACGATGTGTTCTTGTGGAGGTTTGCAAATGTGGGGCCAAGAGCGATAAGAATGTTGACAGGTGTTCAAGCCCTTGACCGTCGGAGAAGCCCCACTGGTCATTATACTTTGGATTATTCCGTAGCTGACATTGCCACTCGTGTGTATATGCATCAAACACCGGGGTCCCAAGCTTCAGGCGTTCTCGTCCTTTGGGAAGAAGGTTACGCTAAAATTTCGATGAATACCATCAATTCTAAGCCGATGAACAAAGAGAAAACCAGATTAAAATGTGAGCCCACATCTTGAAAATGCCTCTCTAGATTACATCCAAGGGGGTAAAGTGCACCAAAGCGCTGTCCTGGGAAATCCTTAGTAATGGACTCTATCAAAGTACTTGGGTAGTCAGGTCTGAATGTAATGCAAAAGAATGATCAAGATTAGTTTTGTCATTTACCTTCATAGAGTAGAAAACTTACTTTTCTTCAGCCTTGTCCATGTTGGCAATTCGTAATGGGATATCATGTCGACAGCAAGCTGCAAAAAGGCCAATATCGTCAAAATGCTCGTACGCGTCCCAGCCATCACACGCGAATGTATTTAGGTTCTGGTTAGCCGTTTGGTAAGAGTCGGAACAGGAATTCTGGAAATGAGATGAGATACGAGTCAGTAGCATGACATCAAGAGAAGATATTTAGTTTTATAAATCAAACTTGCGTATTCAGGTTCTGTAGTATCATTGTCTGTTGATTCTATAGTAACCTCGAATTTTTGAATATCAGATGGCTTGACAAAAATTTCTGGATATTGATCATCGGAAGGATGATCTTTACTTGCTTGAGTTAAATGCCGTTGTCCAAAATTTGCATCCATACAGAAGATACTGAATAATTCTTTATCGCTTCGATTTTCGCCTTCTGCTGGACCAAAGCACCGGGGACATTTCTCCGCCCACAGATCAACCTTTGAATATAACATGCCTTGAGAGAATAAGGAATCCCGAAGATGAATAATTCGGATGTATAGATCAAAGATGTTGAAAAAAGGTACTATGAGAATACTACTATCCCGAATAGGATCTCGGGGACTTCGAGAAAGGACAAATGCCATGGTACCTTCAAGAAACCCGCTCTTGGGGATCCCTGAAGTTCGCCATGAAGAGTGGTAAAGTTGGATAAGCCTGATCGAGAAGGCTACACAAGGTTTGGAGGGTGAGCTAGCTATGTATCCTCGGTGAAGTAGCTGGATAGCTTCGGGCTGACAGGAGCAGAATCTGATTGAAAAGACACGTCGTTGACCTGTTTAGAAAGTGAGTATTAGGGTACGCATTGCAAAAATAGTGTATGCAAATCACTTACCAAGCAAATCGACCAGATAAACAGCCCGTGCAGGTTGATGATCTTCAGGAGAACATTTACATCCAGGTGGTTTAGCATTGTGATCCGTTTCTTGTGTTGTGCAGTTCTTAGTCAAATGTTGACAATGAAGAAATGTGGCGGTCATTTTGTTCTCGAGGTGACCCCACTCCCGAAACAAATCGTGACGTTTGTCGACATAGTTATGAAAACGTTTCTTGGGGGGAAGATGTGGGTTGTCCTCAACATATTTTATACCATTGTACTTCTTGCCTTGAGTTATCTTGACCGGTTTTGGTGTTGGGGTTGGCGTGACAGGGTCAAGGGGTGGAGCTGGAATCGGAGTAGGATCATGAAGCGGCTGTGCTACGGCTTCGGCAGTTTGGCGAGAAGTTTCTGGCGTTTCTTCGGGATCAGGATGACGAGGACGTTTGGCATTAGGAACGGAGCCTGAAGGGACACGAGAGTTGCGTTTTTTTTTGGGTGGCATCTTGTAACAAACAATCAAAAGCCACTAGGGTAATAAGATATAATATGTACGTTTGTCGTGGATGAGGAAATCAGAGATTAACGCACTGAAGGAGGAAAGATGCTGGCACTTACAAAGTTTTTATATCAGATGCAGCTTGGTCGAAATGTGTCGAGACCGGTGGTGCCGAGGTTGAGGAACTGAGCGGTCGATTGATGAGATACAGCCAAATTTTAAACAAGACACGTACATAGATCATGATGCAAATACTCTTACTAGTATGTAGGATATTTTGCATGGTCTTACGTACAAAAGTTAGTGGGATATCAACTATGTATGTTCACGGATGCATCAATGGCTAACTTCTATAAAGTCTCTCTCACCGTTGAAATTAGTTTTGGAACTGGTTTAATAAAACTGTGATTTGATTCAAATGAATTGAGAATCCAAGTTAAAAGAGTTGCATGATCTTCAAAGAAATCTAGATCAAGAATATGAAATCAAATTTCTCTATATGTATTGTCATTCTGATAAATCATTTTTCGTAAAAACATCAAAAAAAATCAAATCAAATCAAACCCACAAGAGATTCTATGTATATTCTTGCAGTTGAAATATATATAAAAAAGAATCATCGGAAAAGAAAAGCTTATAAAAAACCCATTTTCTTTCAAAAACACACACACACACATCAATTTTCGATAAAAAGATCTAATCAGTCTTGAATTTCTAAACAAAAATCGATTGGGTGATTCCTACGATTATGCTTTGATTAAGAACACCGAGTATAAAATAAAAGATAAGGAGTTTTTAAATCTTGATTAAAATCTTCATTTGGAAATTTTGGACTATGATCTTTAATCATCGTATCATCAAAATAAATCCATTCATCTGTCACTTGTTGTTTGATAGAAACAGTATAATGACCTCCAGATGCCATTAAACCATGATGATAAACAACTATTTCGAAAACATAAAGAGATTCTCATCAACTTTTCTCATTCAAAGATAATGATAGAGGGAAAGCAGAAAAGCAGAAAACGAACCAGCAAATAACTTATAAGAAACTTCTTCATTTCTTTGACTAGGACCTCTAATCGAATTAGGAATCTTTAAAAAGTTTCCAAACTTGATCGGTTTTGAATTTTTCTTAACTTCTCCTTCATGATACCCAAACCGTTTTAAATGTAAAATGAAAACAGGTGGAAAGGATTCAATAAAGATTTGTTTGGTAGCAGATGATTTAATTCCATTTTTCGTCATCATATCTGATATGATTTCAGGTGTTGAAAAATTTAATAAAGCTTCTTCTATGGTTTTAATATTAGGAGATTCAATCGAAAGTTGTAACATGTTATTCGGTTCAAATGTGACCGAGTCTTTTTGTTTTGGTTTGTGCAGAATCGAACGTGTATTAAAACCAAAGATTGAAGTAAGAGGAGATGAGATACTATCGGTCTTTGCAAAAAACAAACGTTCAAGAGGAAGGATCAGGATTTGAAGTTAGGTGTTTGAAGGTAATAAGAGAAGACTTACTGATCTAGTAACTGAAGGACGTCCCTTTGAACCTACTTCCATCCACCCATCAGATGATGAGATAGGTTGATCAAGATCGTTAACAGGTGGTTTGAGATGGTCATCTTTAGTAGTTGAGTTAGTAGTAGCATCAGCGAGTTGTTGACGTTGACGGATGGGTCCATCATGTCGTTCGATGGCTATCAGTAATTCTTCATGTAAAGTATCTAAGAAGAAACACAGAAACTCTTGTGCATCTTCTTGTTGACCACCCTGAATGAAAGGAGAAAAGCAGATATGGTAAATGACGAGAACGACCCGAAAAGACGATCGAATCGAAATATGAGAAAAAGACTTACACGCATCGCATCAAATCTAGAATTTCCCTTTGTAGCTATCCAAACTGATTCAGCAATGAATGATTCACCTATCTTTTTAAGATGAGTTGGAAGATGATATCTCAAAACGTTTGCAGTTTTAGGATCTTTGATGGGTTCAAGTTCAGATGTGGGAATTGATTCGAATTCATTTATAAACCCAATCATAGCATCTAATAGGAGAGTTTGTGATTTGAAGTCATGTGAAGTATATAAACTTAAATGTTTCAATAAGTTATAGAATGGTACACAGTAAACCAAAACTTGTAAGATCTATCAAAGAATGTTCCAATGATCATCAGTAATCTGTTTTGATTGATTTTCTAGGTTTGGGAGTAGCCTTCAATTAAGACTGACCGCATTGGCAAAGCAAATGTTACCATTGTTAATCAAACCTCTAGGAATGATAAACGGGACATGTTTTGAGTGTCTGATGGCATAGAGACGGTCGGAAAGTAGTGTTGAGGATGAATTTGAAAAATGGCCTGTATCAGATTGTAGTGATTGAGCAGAAGACTGAAGGTTATTGTTGGTATTATCGATTGTTTTCATTTGCTCAGGAGTCGAATTAGATGGTAAGAGTATTTGATTTGATTTAGATGCGCCAGTTCGAAGTAAATCAGCCCATGATTTTGGTTTGGCAACTTGAGTTGAAGGTTTATCAGATGATGAAGAAGTGAGACTACATTGATGATTTGAAGAAGTCTTCTTTTCAGGAGATGATGAATGATGATCAACTTGAGTAGGAATTGAACTTGGTGAAGAAGTTGAAGATGAAGTAGTGATTTGAGTTGAAGGTGATTGATGATTAAGTTGTTTTGATGATGATAGAGTAAGTGAAGATGAAGTTGAAGAAGCAGAAGAAGCAGAAACAGAAGAAGATAAACTTCGATTGATGATGGAGGTTGAGCGAACTGTACCAAGATGAGAAGAATGATTTGAAAGCCAAGATGCAAAACAAACACCGGGTGTATCTAATAGATGATCAGCATGTCTGATATGAGTTTTGGTTTTGTTTTGATTTCGTTTTGTGATGGATGATGAATGAGTTTGATTGATTTGTTGTTGTTGAGATTCGTTTGAAGCTTTGTTAAGGGAAAAGCAGATTTACGATTAGTTTCGATGAATGAATTGAAATCAGTTATAAGGAATGAAGACTAACCTTGATGTTGATGTTGTGAATGACCAAAATGATATAGTGGTGATATTGATTCAGAATTTGATTTTGATTGCAAAGTTGTTGTTGAGGTTAAGAATGAACGTGGTATAGAAGGACCAGCTATAGGAGGATTGAGGGTTGGTTGAGTTTTGACTATTATCATTTTCAATGAGAATCAGATTGGAAATGATAATCTGAATGAAGTTGTTTCTTCTGTTTGCTTATTTTGATAGTTTTTGAGTTTGAATGAGTTTGAATGGTGAAGTGGTGGTGAAGTGGTGGTGGTGGTGGTCGTTTTGAATGTGGGTGACCGTGGTGGTTTGGTTTGGTTTGGTTTGGTGAAAATTAATTTTGTTGAATTTGAAATTCGATTATTATCCGATTCTTAATCGTCCTCGATCATCAGGGCCTTCGGAGTGATCATCGGGTCAGTCTCGGCAATAAATTCGACGAGTTTGAGCATCCGCACTCGTGCGGTAAGGTTAAACTTACCGCAACCGCAGGCCTGTTTCCACACCAGTGGAAAAGTAGACCTGCGGTACAAAACTTTTGGATTGTAATTCTCTGCCTCCTTTAGCACCACCATATGTATCCAAAACAACACTTGTAATTTTTGAGAAGCCAGCAGGTGTCCTTTTCCTCTAGAGGGGTTTTACCAAAGCGGATCACAAGTAGTCACAGTTCCTGATAGCCTATGGCTCAGGAGTCACTTAAGGAATGTGTCAAAAAAGGTGTATGTATAAGTCCCTTGCCGCAGGGCCAAGGCTTTTGCAAAAAGCATGAGGATGACAAAGGTCCATCACATATGTTACAATTGCTAGCTTGTCCAGATCTTGCCTGGAACTCTGGCTATCCAGTGATAAGAATTGGTCTTTTTCACCTTAATGTTGAACCATCAATCACTAAAAAGGATATGTTCCCAGAGAGATACAGGGGAGCTTGCAATTGGATCATATTCAAGGGATGCTTGCAGTCTTCCTTCAATTTTTTGAGACCTTTTTATCTGGAGATAAAAGTGTGAAATTGATGTAGTGTATCTTGAGGAAATACAGGCTACTTCTCACATGAGGGATTTGTTTTTAGAGGTAGGTTCCTTGCTGAAGCCTTGGCCTTGTGGTGACAAAATTAGTTGAGTTTGTTAAATTATCTCAAAAAACTGATGATATTATGGTAACCAACCAAGATATGTCTCTAACAAGAAACCTGATACAGAAATAAATTCAACTACAATAGCTGTGTTCAAAGATAACCTGGTACAGGGCTAAGATCAGCTTCAAGCACCATGGAGGGTACAAAAGTGAACTTTTGTTTTGATTGTAGCCAAGGTAAGCTATTTTCTGGGTGCACCACAGCCTACCCTGGGCTAGACTCAATTTTTGGCACAAAGTACAGGTGGATCAGGAATAAAAGCAGACTTGTGTTTGAATTTTGATGATTTGGGGGTAATGGTTCAATAGCTACAGTGGCTGTGGAGTGTCAAATCATTCAAGACCTGAACATGTCAAAAATTCATATGAATCATCCTTCAAAAGCTCTGTTGAGCCCATCTCAACTCTGAGTCTGTTGCCTGGGAGAAAAATACTTTAATCATCAAGTTCCTTTCATCAAATGATGATTTTTAGAAGGACAATCATAAGTATGACCCAGAAAAATTCCACATAGACATGATATTTACCTTCTTCATTGTGCCATCTTGGGATTTTGATCAATTTGTCTTATAAAGTGACTTTTTTTTCAAACTGTTGGCCAAATCAGCTTTGCTACCATAACTGTTCAAAAAAATTGCATACTGCAACGTTTATAGGATGTTACCTATAATGAGTTCAAAGAAAGACTTTCTAGATTATATGAAGAAAGAAATGTTGTGGATCAACTACAGTCCATGTGAGCTGTCACTGAGCACATGGGCAGAGTGATGACAGGCAATGTGTTGTCCAAGGCAACAGACTCAGCATTGAGATTGGCTCAACAGGGATTTTGAGGGGAGTTGTACATGAAATTTTCACACTTTTGAGTTTTGACTCATTTGGGGATCCAAAGCCACTTTACCATAGATAGTCCCTCATATATTCCCCTTCAAAATGATATGGAATTGTCTCGCATTTGAATACAAGATATCTCTTTGATCCAGTGTCACAATCTGCATTGTGAAAAAGATGAAGTTTCTGTTCAGCATTCATTTATGACATCACCCATAAATTTACAGACACCCCCATCCTGTCTGTCTCACCAATTTTCATGAATCAAACCTTAAATTCTAAGCCTAATTTCTATTCCAATTGTAATTGTGCTACTCCTGTGACAAGTGTAAACCATTTTCCTCATATGTCATTTGAGTGAAGTAAACAAGCAAGTCATAGTCCCAATGCTCCATGTATTTCCCTAAATTACATACATTTTGCTAATACCATATTGGTATTCAAGGACATCCACACAGAGCTTGTCTATCATTATCTATCAGTTATGCAAACCTCATGATATCTTCAAACAAGAATTGATTCCTCTGCGTGGGAAAACTTGTATCCATCTAATTACACATCATGTACCAACACATTTAATGTTTTTAATTTCAAATTTCCCTTTTAACATGTAGTTGATAAATTTACAAAGAATTATCAACAAGTTTTATATAGGGAATCAAAATCAAAACATTTGATGAGACTCCATGAAAAGAAAATTTGATCTTTGAAATGAAATAAGATCCCAAAGCTGAAAAGGATCATCTTTTTGAATTCACCACCTGATTTCTGGCCTTCCTTTCAAGACGTATATTGTTTGGGTATTGGAGCTGATGAACATTCCAAATTCAAGTCAATCATTTGTTTTTCTTTTCACAAATCCAAGAGTAAAAAAATGAAGGAATTTGAAGAAAAGAAATTGATTCACCTTTTCATTTAACTCAAACATCTTTCCCTTTTCCTCCAATGAAAACTTTTGTTTGATCTCTTTATTATACAGTGGCTTGAATGCTGAAAATCCATATGGCATTCCTGTCTTCCATCCCTTCACATCTTTACTAAGCCAGCCATCTATGATTGCCCATGGCAGACTTGTTAGGGAAGATGCTTTCTGATAGCCAAACTCAAATGAATATAACCTTGTCATGCCTGTAGTTACATAAAGATGAAATCTATAATCATATAAACAAAGCTTGACTTTCTCTTCATCAGTGAGACTATCTAAGTGATTTTTCAAATCATCAACTTCTTCTGAAATCCACTTCTTGAAGTACTCTTTTGCAGATTCCATTGTCAGAGCTAATTGTGAATGTTTCAATGCTACTCTATTCAGAGAATGGATAAAATTCACCCGATCTATGAATGATGGAAACAAGATCTGTTCTCCTAACCACAATGCAACACTCTCAGAGGCCCTTTCAGTCTGTGGGAATATTCTTCTCAATGAAATTCTCAATCTCTCCTTTTGCTCAGACCAAAAGGTGTCCATGTCCGCGAAAATCGCCTTGTTTTCTTCAATTTTCTGCTCTCCTAAATGTACTGCGAAGAGAATGAGCTTCATTGATGATGCTAGTGACTGAGGCCTTGATCTCTCTGGGCGAGCTTCAGTGGGAGTATTGGGTTTTGAAAATGCATTCTGCATGGCATTTGAGTTGCCTTGTGTGACAAGAGGTTCCTTCCTTAAACTATTTACATCCAAAATCTCTTCTCTTCTTCTTTGACCATCAAGAAGACTGTCTGGCTTTCTTTTGATTCCATGGCTAGTGTTCTGCTCTGCTTGAGAGCTTTGTCCAGAGGGTCCTGAATGGAGCTGCATTTTATTTGTACCTTGATTGTAAGAAGATATGCAGATCTCATCCAATGGAAATTCTATATCACCAGAGCTTGTTTGAAAATTTGAAAGTCTCTTTTGGAAACCCAAATCTTCATTTCCCATCGAATGAGAAACTTGAGAGTGAACTGATTTTCCTTTTACAGAACTCATGGAATCTTCAATCAATTTGGGCATTCTTGGGTCAGAATTTGATCCTGAGAAGGATTCTTCCATGTTGGGAAGGATCCTTGGAGTTTGGTCTGAGTGGATAAGTTTATCTTGTGACTGTGTTCTAACATCAAATTGATGAATGTGTCTTAACTCATCAGACACCTCTTCATTGAAAGGGATTGGCAGAGAGACAGATGGAGATGTGAGCCTGAGAATACACAATAAAAAATGAGGACATACTCCCAACTGACCATTTGTAATACCTTCTTGCATTGGGGGAAATTCATGTGCATATTCTTCTGGGGTTTCATTCAAATCTGGACATTGAAATCTTTGAGGTCTATGACCTATGCCAGTCCCCTTTTGCAATGCATCTAAAGAGTTTGTTTCTAAGAGATTGGGAGACATTGGAGTGATGGTGTTGAAGTTCAAGGAAATGAACCATATGATTGGAGAGCATTTTAAAAACATCGTATAAATGTCTAATGTTGCAAGTGGTATGAGACTGAAGTCAAATTCACATCTCTAGATCTCCAGATAATGTACCTTCCAATGATCTGAGCTCCTATCATACTTTTGTGTGACATGTATCATGGATTCACCCAGCACTTAATGTGACATTAGTACACATCCCATGATCTCTGGTTTCACTTCTCATTCAAATTGTGACACATTGCATGAGGATTTCCTGTGCAAACGCCTAGGCATGATATCCAAATTGACAGCCAAAACAATTCTGAGCACAAGCTCAGATATCATTTAATTTGTCTCCTGTATTCTTGATCTTGCTTTGAATCAAATCACAAAAACCTGTATGATTTTAGCCAAAATAGAAAACAAGCATATCACCTGAAATCATGTTTTTCATGGAAACAGTTAACCAAAATTGCCAGTCCTTTGACTCAACCACACATGAACTTCATTTGTTCTGATTCAACATGGGTCACTGGTGTAGTTGCATTACAAAACCTAACATCTGACTAACTACAGCAGTGTGGTGTGCCAACAATCAATCATCAAAATCCAAGCATCTAGGGCAAGCTTGCTCTCATTTTCAGCCCTGAGCACATGTACATGTACTCAAGAGATGACTAATGATATAATAAACCACGTAAAAACCATAATTACATATATGTACATACTAAAAACAATATGTAACATATATGTAAAAACCCATAAAACACAATAACACCTCATAACTCAGTCTCAAGAGTTAGATATGCTTATATTACACTAGGCCATTGGCACCCAGCTGCCACAGAGGCATTGACATGACATGCATGGACATGTTACTGGCTTGACACCGGTATAGTCTTGTTGGCATTCATAAAGATACATGATCATTGCCTTGGCGGGTTGTACTATCAAAAACCCTTCAGCAATATTATTGAACAATGGTGACATCAATAAAAGGAATGTGATGCAGAGACGGTCATTGATGGAATAAATGTGAATTGTGGGCATGGGAAGTCTTGCCCTAACAAATGTATCTACTTTATACTAAAGATAGTCAGCACCCAAAAAAGTTGGGGTGTCCAATTTGCAGTGCAAGTTGATTGGACATCTATAACGCTGCATAATCACATACACCGCAATCATATACCCAATGATTTTCTTGACACATGGAGGTTGCTACACGCAATTTGTAGGCATGGGCTCAACCCCTGGATTGTATGAAGGACAAAAAGAATTTAGGTTGAGCACAATGAAGTGGTACCCTTTTTTTGCTTGAATTACTTTCCTTTATTATAATTAGGAGGATAATGTACTTAATAACCTTAACCTTAACAAACATAACCAATAACAATTGGAAATCATCATCCAAACCAAAAGAGTGATACAAACAAATATCACAACAGTTAACACTCATGGTATCTACCAGGCAGAATACCATGGAGTCCAGCTGGGCTTAAAGATTGCACTGAAGAAAGCAACTCTGGCAACTAACCAGGCCATCACAGTCCTCAACAACCAGGGAGTTGTCAAAGATCTGTCATTCAACTCCTCCTCCATCTCATCACTCAACAACCGCCACAAGACATTCAAGGCTCTCTGCAAGGGATCCCAGGGAACAATGAAGCAGATAAGGTTGCTAACTCATTAGCAAAACAGACCTTGCCCAACACAGCAGGATTCATAGCGGGAATAAACAAGTGGAGAACAGAACAGACAGAGTCCTTCACACCTGCCAAAACTAAAGCGCCTTGGTCAGAAGCCTCAACCCAAGAAACACCTAGATGGACTATCAAGATTACTTCAAATACAAAGTGGCCACAATCAGGCAGCTCTGCTTGGGAGATGCACCACTCAATGAATACCTCTTCTGCTTCAAAGAACCCATTAACATGGTCTGTAGCTACCAAGAAGACATCAAGAATGTAGACCACTTTCTTTTCATCTACCATAATCACAAACAACATCAGAAGAAACTCAAACACACCCTTCAAGTACACAACACAAAGATGGATCAGAGGATCCATCCTGAGCCTCACAACTTCAAGTCAATCACCACCTTTTGCAACTCCACATGAAGGTTTGCAAACCAATGGATCTGGGCCAAGGTCACAGAGGAACCCCCTTCACAAAACAGATCCCAAGCTCTAGGAGAATACTCCCTGAACTGCCTACTTCATCACCCTTTCTTCATTCCACATTGTCATCAATCTACCTCAGATAAACCAACCAACATCAACCCATTCCTCTGAACACAACCAGAAAGGGTTTTTACCAGTACTGAACATATTCAATAATAGTTTAATAATCTAGACAACTCCAAAAAAAAGAATTTAAAAACAATGCAATATATTTTTTTAAAAAAAACTTTGTCTATCTACTTCAATGATTCCCCCTGCCAAAAAAAAGAAATTTGTTAAATGAATTTAAAAACATGAGAAAAAAAGATAATGAGATAAGAGAAAAAAAAATGAAAGATTGAATGAGAAAGATTGAAAAAAAAAACCAATGTATGTATAAATAAAAGGATATCAAATAAAAGATAAGAAAAAGGGTTTTCTTTTCTTCTCTTGATTTTTTTCTCTTGATTTTCTTCTTTCCTTTCTTTCTTTCTTTCTTTCTTTCTTTCTTTCTTTCTTTCTTTTCTTTCTTTCTTTCTTCCTTTTCTCTTCTTTCTTTTCTGATTTTGTTTTGTTTTATAAAAAAACAAAAATTAATGAAAAAAAAAGAAAATCATATTCAATTATGGATGGTGTCCCCCTAAAAAAGAATTCACAAAAAAACAGGAATTGAAATTATTCATCACATCAGGGGATCAGGATCAAAATCAGGATCAAAAGAAAAGAAAATGAAATAAAATAAAATCAAAAAAAATGAATTTTTCAAAAGATATAAACAAAAACTTTCATGTTTTTTTTCTCTTTATCTCAAAAAAAAAACAATATACATGATTATTTAAAAAAATTAAAAAAAGTTAAAAAAAAGTTAAAAGAGTAAATACCAAATCAAATCAAAAAAAATAGAAGAAAAAGGATCGTAGATTCATTTAATATATGTGTCTAGATGATTAATGTCAGAAGAAAAAAACGACAAAAAACAAAACCCATCAAAAAAAAACATAAATGGATGAAGGGATGAATGGAAAGAAATCAAAACTAAAAAAAGTAACATAAACAAGAGTTGAGTTTACAACAAAAAACCAAACCGAGGCTGATACAAATCCTTTTCCCCTCCCCTCCCTCTTCGCTTCGGTGACTCTTTCCCCTCCTCGAAGATGAAATGGGATCGATTGACATAGGTGATGAAGGTTGTTAAAGAGAGAGAGAGAGAGTTTGAAAATTGAGCTTAGACTTCATTAGATTTGTTGAACATGATCTTCAAACATAACCCTACAAAGTTGAACAAAAAGGTTTAGATTTCAGATCCTAGTAAGTGAGATCAAGTGAAGAAATCAAAGACTCACAGCAGCCGCAAGATTTTTTCGTAAGATTGATTCTTGCACACCTGACAAAATCACGGAGATTTCTAAAAAAAAAAGAAAGAAACCACATGAGCCAAATTAACCCATCCATATTCAACACATCAAGATCGATGATGAAAGATTGAGAATACAAACGCTGTGAGTCGGTTGCACAGGTGAAGTGAGTGATGATATCTTTCTGAGGGTCACGTGAAAGTTGTAGAAAGTTACGATGAATGAATTTAGAGGCCGCTTCATATGAATTATCACCACGATACTCAGGAAACCGATGTGAGAGAGGAGAGGTGGTAAGTTTGGCTTTGAAAAGATCGATTTTGTTGAAGACTAGAACAGAAAGGAAAGGTAAATCGAGTTTAGTCAATCGTTCATCGATTCGAGATTGAATTGACTTACAAAGAATCATTTGTGTTTGACGAAACCACTGAGAATTACAGATCGAGTCAAATAATGTTGCAGCCTCAGCCATTCGATTCTAAAAAGAAAAGTAGGAAGATGTCAAGATGAGGTCTTGAAAGTCAAGCTCTAGATATGATCAAGATCTAATAGACTTACAACACTCTCATCTTCATACAACACTTGATCATACTCATTTATTGCCACAAAGAAGATCAACACATTCACATTCTCAAAACAATGGATCCTAAATCACGAACCAAATGAAATCAGGTTTCAAAGAGATGAGAATCATGAAGGCAAGGAATGATGATTTGATTGAGACTCACCATTTCTTTCGTTCCGAACGCTGACCTCCCACATCAAATACTTTCCAAATCAATTGACCCACATTATGAGTACTTTCTGAAATACCTGTAGATTTAACTCTTGAACGAACGATGTCTTGTTCTGTTGGAATATAACCAGGTTGTCCAATACGTTGAATGTTATCAAAATAACTAAAAAAAAGTTCAACAAAAGAACCCAATTGCTCAGGTTTTGAAGGTAAAGATTAGAAAATCAACTTAGAGAAAAGACTAACTAAGGAGCCGAATCATTAAGTTGATAGAGATGACTAAGTGAGACAGCTTGTTTGAGACCGTTTCGAGACCAAAGATGATAAATAGCACTGGTGACCTCTGGATCGAGTGTATCGGTGTCATGTGCATCGGGTGGAAGTGCGAGTAACAGATCGATCCTCTCAGCATCACCTACCTCAGCAGGTATTTCGATTCCTTGTAATGCAGGTAGAGCGTCAAGGACAACTTGAATGGAAGTGATGGTATTTGCAAAGATGATTTCTCGATAAGATTCACGTTCTTGAACTGTATAAGGCCTATCCCATAGACATTTCATTTGCTAGATAGATCAAGAAAAAGTGAAACAGATAAAAGTAAAGGATGAAGAGATGGTCAAGAGTCTGCTACAAGAATGATAGCGTATAGTCGAGAAAGTAGAACGATTTGAAAAGGGAGTGAAGACAGGTAAGAAAGGAAACATACTTTGACAAGCGTTGATTTTCCAGATTCACCTGCTCCAAGTAGTAAGATCTTGATTTCTTTTCTAAAATAGGGTAATCGATGAAAAAGAAAAACAGAATGAAGAAAGGTTAAGATTTGATCTGATGGATTTGAATCAAGTGTGATTTTGGTGATGAATTTGATTTGAAATGAGAAGAAGAGAATGATGATTCTTCACACCTGGCATTATTACGATCCTTCTTGATTTGTGCATCAATCGCTGCACTCCTTTGATTAGCATCATTATCAGCAGGATACTTTGATGAACCGCATCCCATGTTGAAAGATTGAATTGAGGTTTGAATGGAAGGTGAGATTGAAGTTGAAGTCGAGAGGTGACGATCGAGATGAAGGATTGAGATCTTAGTCGTCAAGAGACCGTGATGGTTTTGGTCCAGATATGTGGTGATGTAGTTAAGAATCTGTATGAGATGGAAAAGGAGGGTGTGTTTGTTTTTTGATTTGAATGAAGGAGATTAAGTGAAAGAAGAAGAAAGGTGAAGATTGAGTGGGTTGAGGAGTGAGGCTGAATGGATGAAGGGGATGTTTGAGAAGGATTGAAGGATTTGAATGAGAAGGTGCAGTTGATGGTTGAGGATGTTCTGTCTTCTGAATGGTTGATTAGAGTGGGTTTGAGTGAGTGAGTATATCTTAAAGGCTTTGGTTCAGTCAAAGTAAAAATAAATATAATAAAAGGTGAAGATCGACAGGAAGGAGTCGGAACAAGAAAGAAGTTCACAAAAAATTTTCAATCAAATTAACACCAGAATTGTCAACAAAAATGATTAAAGAATTAAGTAAATGAGATTAAGTAAATGAGTAGGATGGATCTAATTAGTTCGAATCGGCCACTTGTTCAACAAAATCAATTACAGCTATTCTCGAAATTAATGTCATGTTCGACATTTTTTATTTTTTTTTCCCCCCCCAATACAGAGGTGACGCGCAGCGCAGCAAGCCTGTACGACGGTGGAATGGGTCAAACCCGAGACCCCATCGGTCCTCAATTCTCCCTCCGATCCACGTGGAAATCAATACCAACCCCATCACCCATCACATCAATACCAACCCCACCACCCATCACATCAATACCAACCCCACCACCCATCACATCAATACCAACCCCACCACCCATCGGCACATCGAACCTCTGGATCATTCACGTGTGGTTATTTCTTCCCCAGTAGGTTTTATCTTCTTCGACCCCTCATGTTATGAATTCAATTGACTGACCCCTGTTTTTTGTTCTACTCATTTTCTAGACATGCGACAACGACCGGGCAAATACGACGCCGGACTCAAGGTCCTCGCTGTGCAGTACTTGCGCAAAGGCAAGACGATCGAACAAGTCCGACGAATATTGAAATCGCCTGTCAGCGCTCGTACGATATCTCGTTGGCTGGCTTTATATCGTCGAACGCATTCGGTCATCCGCCACGTTGCCGATTACGAGCGTCTTGGAAGGAACACTGTCTTGACCGATGAAGACCGCGACTTCATGTTGGAACTGTTAGAAGGTAATCCGGCCCTATACTTAGATGAGTATCGCTACGCCATCTATCGTCGGACCGGCACGTGGGTTGCTTTATCAACGGTGGCAAGCGATCTCAAGGATCGACTGCACCTCACCCTCAAAAAGGCTCGTACCATTCACCCAAATCAGAGTCCCACCAAACGGGCTCGATTTTTACATGCAGTTGGGGGTTTGACTCCGAACATGCTTGTGTTCCTAGGTAAGGTTTCTTTTTCTTCCTTTTGATTCTTATGTTTTATCTTAATATCATTATCCATAGCATAGATGAGGAACTGACATTGACATGAGACAAACCTCCAGACGAATGTTCACTCCAGGAACGGTATCTTGGACGGCAGTATGGGCGGGCCAGACAAGGCGAACGTACAAGTCGAATACCTTGGAGTCGAGGTGGGAAACGATTCTCCCTCCTCCCTGCTATATTTCGAGGAGGGGTTTTGGCGCTCGACTGTCAAGAAGGAAGCTACCTTCGTCACGATTTTGAGGGATTCCTCAAACATCGCTTGGTCAGTATTTGATGTTTCCTTTCTGACTACAATAACGTATATTGACAGTATTCCTTGTGATAGTTCCCGGTGATGAATCCGTATCCTCAAGCCAATTCAGTCCTGGTCATGGACAATGCGCGTATTCACCACGGCGGTCGAATTGAAGAACTGGCGGCCGCCAGAGGTATACGACTTTTGTACCTCCCCCCTTACTCGCCCGATCTCAACCCAATTGAGAAGTCATTCAGCGTTCTCAAATCCTACTTCCGAAGATCTCAGGCACTCATCCATTCAGCACCAGATGAGAAGGTCAACTGCATCATGGATGCAGCATGGGATCTTTTTTCGGGTGCACTCATGCATAAGTTATATGCAGTCTGTGGATATTGGATGTAAGTTGCTTCAAGATTATTTCAATTCTTGATCTTATTGATACAATCAAATACATCAAAATCTTCCCTTTGCATACTTGTCTCATTTCCAATAGTACATTCCAAATTTTATGATGCGCGGTTACTTTGTTTTTTTAAATGAATGAAAAATCAAAACAAACATTTCATTACAAATTTTATTACGCGCGGTTGCTTCCCTTTTTGTATTTGTATTCTTTTCAAACATGAATGTGTTGGTTTTGACCTTGTGCAATGAGCATTGGAAATGCCAAAGTTTTCCAATTGTGCCAGACTCACTACAGCCAGACTCACTACAATTGGGGTCTTTTTTTGGGGTCAGCCCAAATATCACTTGGGATTTCTTGTGAATAAGGTAAGAAAACTCACACTTGTGATTTCTGATTATGCAAAGATGAACATTTCCTGGGTAAATGAGAAATCACATAAATGACTTGTGATGTCTAGTTCAGCCATTAACTGATCTTTTTGGGTTAACCAGAAATCACAAGTATGACTTGTGATATCTCATTAACCCAAGAATAACCTTTTCTTGGTTAATCAGAAATCCCAAGATTGGATCACAAGAATGACATGTGTTTTCTGATTAACCCAAGAAGAACCTTTTCTTCTTAATTCAGACATCACAAGACAGACTTGTGATGTCTGTCACGGCCATGAATTTTTTGTTTGGTTTGGGGCACTTGTGAATTATTCACAAGCGGAATATTTCACTCTCTGAAAGCTCATGTGTAATGTTCTCAAAATGCATGAGATGTCATTCAATTTCTCTTTCCAAATTTTGCATACAAAAACCCAGAACAATTGATGTGCATGATTAAGTACAAATGTTCAAAGTCTCACAATAGATCACAAATGATTGAAACTGTGTATCGAGCATAAAATTGGGGTGGGGATACACGTTGATTATGATGGGGAAGCCGCCGGTTGAGATCCCAAACATTTGAGTTTTTTGTTAAAAAGCGGTATGGCCTTAGTAAGATCATCGGCGTGAGCAAAGGGAATGCCCATACTTCGAAAGCTCTCCATGTTATACGTCTTGCGGTCTAACAACCTACCAAAGGTGTCAATTCCCTGTTCAGCTAGGATCTCGCGAGTTTTGGTCATTTCGGGCTTGATACCTGCAAAGATTAGATAGTCTTCAAACAAAGGCATTACGGGTGGAGGTGATAATCGCATAGTTTCGGGGTCTCCAGCGGGTGGCTTCGGGTTTGGGTTGGGGTCCGCAGGCGGAAGAATAGCCGGTGGAGGCACCGGATGAAGATGAGGGATTCCTGGGGATGCGAAAGGGGGAATGTGGGTGTACGGCGGTGCGAGCGGAGCCTGAGCAACTCCCAATCCAGGCGCAGGGAATAGTTGACCATAATAATTATGGTTAACTACGGTTCCCTGACTGGACGAGACCGGAGCCGCCGGGGTGTCTGGGGTATTCGCAGGCCCCAATCCGAGAAGGGCGTTCTTTTCCTTCTCGTAGTTCGCCACAGGAATCCAGGCGAATCCTGGACGTTTAGTGGGGGGATTCACTTCATCCACCCCGGGGACCTCATCAGCCTATGAGGATTTGCGCGAGATGGTGGTCAGAACAATCGAAGTAGCCAATGTCATAGGCTAGAAAGGAAAGACTTACCCAATCGTTCGCCCATGTGCGAATGCGGGAAGTGTTGAGTAGCATACATAGAGAGGGATCTTGAGGATTCACGACGGAGGTGACATTCTCGCCTCTCTTAAAGTCCTTTGAGAATCGAGTCATCAGTATCCGGAGTTTACGTTCGCCTGGGCTTAAGATATCAGACTGATGAAATGGAAATAAATTGTCAGTTAAAAGGGATGAATTGGACATGGGAGTAAGGACTTACTCCCACCGAGTCTTCAGAACGAGGATCCTGTTCGGTGTCTTCGGATGGCGGGTCGTTCCCACGAGCACCACGACCGTGGACCAAGGCTTGCATAAATCGCGACGCGTTGGCAGTAACCTTCGGATTCTCGTGGTGAACCTTGAATCCCATCGGGGTGGACGGTGGAACGAGTTGAGTGGCGGCCATAAATTCCCTCAAAGATTCCACGTCGTTGATTAGCATCTTCTTGGCCTTATGTTTACGCGAGCTGTTGATGAACCCCTGAATATCGACCGCCTTGGACCCCCAAGCTGTACTAAGGGATTCGGAGACCCATGGCAGCTTTTGGTCGCAAGTTTGGAAGACCTTCATTTTGAACAAAGGAAAAGAAATACTACCTGGGTTTTTGATCGTCAAATTGATGGGTACCTTAGGGTGATAATTTTCGTATTTAGGGACGGTGGGCTTCAGCTTGCTACGTCGATCGCCACCGGGGGTCTTCTTTCGTTTCTTAGCATTGGAGGCTTCCGCAGGGGGGACTTGCAGTTGCCAGAAGTTGAAGCTGACCTGAAAGTCTCGTGCGTTCGATTGACTTTCAGGCTGGCCAGTGTTTGATTCAACTGATTCACCCGCAGTTCCGATTGGGCAGATTACATCAAATGATAACCGATTAGTCAGTCGATCATGACTAAGAAAAATGTTTGGGGGCTTACCATCATCTGTTACGGATACTACTTCCTGTTCTTCTCCCAGATCCAGAACATCGTCCGAGTCCAATTCAATTGCCTTTGCAGGCCTCTTCTTGGACGGGCTGGGGTATTTAGTCGGGCTAGTGCAAACTGTGGTCGGCGAACCTAAAGATCGATTTTGAAAAACTCCAGGGGAATCGAAGATCAATGGATTGATGTGGGGATTTTTCGAAGTGACCGCGGTGGCCACTGAACCGGAGCTAGTGGAGGAGGTGCCCGGGCGTATTCCGAAACCAACATCCGTCATCGAAGGGGTCAAGAACGTTGAAGGTGGCCTCGAAGGTGCCTCGAACGGGGATGTCAGCGGGCGGTTAGTCATAGAATGACTGAGCTGGGGTGGGACGCTCGAGGTGAAGCCCAAAGATGGGGTACAGGGTGGAGTACCAAACCTAAAACAAAGCAAAGATCACCTATAAATCCTTTCGTGTTGAGACAAATCCAAAAGCGTAGGTACTCACGTGGCTCTTTCGCCCATGAGCGCTTGTTTATAACTCCGAGTTTCAATCGCACGGCTCATGTCATCAATCCGATTGACAGAGGCTGTTCTGCTCGGATTACAGAAAATAAATAAAACATTGAACATCAGTCTGGGATGAAAAGAGAAGGAATAAACGAAAGAAGAGAAAATGAAACTTACAAGGGCGCTTGTAAAGATTTTCTATTCACCATACTGCGAGTGATGATACTGAAGTCAGTTTGTAATTTTGAATGCCTTCTGGAGGTTCGTTCTGGGGTTTGTCGATCTGGAGGAGGGCATTGTTTTATGTGAACTTTGCAATCGGCCCACTCGTGGTTCATTATGACGAGATTGCTAGGTTAACTTGCCGGAGTTCGAGTGGAAGGGGACCGTTGTTGGCGACAAGTGCGTGAAAACAAAAATCGGCTAAGCTACCTTCGTGGTTGAGTCGAGATGGATGAGTTGAAGTGGAGTCACAAGAGGATGAGGTGAGACGGTGGTGAGATTGGGGAACCAAATAAGGACCTCGTTGGAGGGTTCCGATCGGTGATCGGACCCAAACAAACCCGGCCCATAGTGCCGGATCGTGATGATTACAGGCTTGCTGCGCTGCGCGTCACCTCTGTATTGGGGGGGGAAAAAAAAATAAAAAATGTCGAACATGACATTAATTTCGAGAATAGCTGTATAAAGTAAGAAGAAAATAGAAATTGGCTAACCTAGTGAGAGAAAGACGGAAGTATGTATGTACAACAAGGGAACTTGAAGTGGATGATGGAAAGAAGTGATGATGTAAGTCAGTCAGTCAGTCAGTCTTTGATGCTTAAAAAGATTAAGCCTAAAATAAACAAAAAAGAATTGTGATTTGTAAGGTCATGAGAGAATGAGGTGTGTGTGTGGAATAGTTTGAATGGCTAACTTCTCAAACAAACTCACTCGATGCTGACAGCCTACAGGTGTGATTGGGAATTGGTTTAGTTGTAGTTTGAATTGAATTGATTTAAATTGGATTTCAATTGAGCTTTGGCTAGCATGTGAGGAAGTCTTTGAGCTTTGAAAGGGTTCGATGAGTTTACTTATTTGATGACTGTTTAAAATGGGTGTTATCTAATCTGGTTCATGTGCTTACTAGATATCTGTCGAGTTCCTTCATCGGTCAGTTAAACAATTGGCTTTAGAATTCAAATTCATCGATTTCCAATAGAACATTCCTTTAAGTAAACTCATCCTCAATTTTATGAAATCAAAGCGAAAGAAGAAAGGGTTGGATGAATTAGACTCGAATCGGGATTTTGAGTTAAGCTCAGGATTTGAAGCTTGAATTTCAACGGAGTTACTTTCATCATCATTTCATTTTAGGTTGGAGTCCAGATTACCTACTGAGATTTCATTCGAGATTGGTTCATCATACTCAAAGATAAATGTACATACATAGCTATACAAATGTCTCTATTTCTTTAGCTTGTAGAGCTTAGGGAAGCGGAATGTGGATGAAAAGCTGATCAACCAAGACAAAATGGCCTATTGTAAAAAGGCAAAAGGAACTCTGAGAAAGTACTTGGTACAAATCGATTGATAGTGCTTACAAATTACTTCCAAGATGGATTTTCTGGTGTGATTTAAATGAAAAGGTGGAAAGGAGATCAGATCACTACTTACATTTCAACTTAGCAGACAACAAAAGAAAATCCAACCCAACCCAACCCAATCTTCAACTCACACTTTCTCTTCTTTCTTCAATATTCATCCAAAGTCTTTCTTTTCCGACTCACCCGTGGCGTACTCGAGATCTAGCATATTCATACATAGCTCATGAAGTTGAATCAAATCGCGGAGGAAGGAGGATGGAAGTTGACCAAAGAAGATATCATTTGACATCCAAGTCAAAAACAAGCTCAGTCATTACCAAATCTGAACTTTTAAAATCCTCATTCTCAAAGCGGATTCAGCTGGCCAGGCTGTGGCTCAGGAAGTTTGTTTGAAAACTGCAGGTAACACAGCACGGGCCCGAAGGGTCTGACCCGTAATTGTAGAGAGAATGATGAAAACCGACAAGACCCGATGGAGTGGTCACTAAGAAGATGTTGAGCTTTGAAAAACAAAAATGAAGTTTTTGACTGGTTTAAGGAAGATTAGGAAAGATGCATTGACATGCAGATTAAAGTCAACAACTTGCAATTAAAGTCAAAAAAGCACTTTAACAAAAAAATAGATAAAAAATAAGGAAGAATAAGAGCAACTCCAATGCAGCTGGAAATGAAAAAAATATGTCACCATTTTGACATAAACATAATTTGTTCTTGACTTTTTCAAGAAGACACCCTCCACTGCAATAATGATTTTCAACAGATGGCCACAGGTGCAACTGCTTATTTCCAGCCTTGACAGACCCCCATGATTTTGTCACAAATTGGCTAGCAAGTGACAATCTTCATGAACTGATTTGTTCTTTACTGAGACAAGGTCTAATATGCTATGTGATTGAGCTCTTATTCACAATGGGATGAGTTGGAAATGATTGGGCGTGCGCCTAACTCCAAGTTGGTTTTGCAATCTGCCCACTCCTGTGGGCTGGAGAGCCCTGTTGCTGAAAACAAAATACACATCTGTAAGGAATGTTCAGATCAAGGCAGATTGGAGATGCTCTAAACATCAAAAATCACCACTGAAAAACAAAAAATAAAGTTTTTCCTGGGTGAGCTTTGAGTACCACCCTTTTGAACTTGGTTCCAGTGGGAGTCATGACACATCTGACTCCTGGAATCTTTGCAATTTATTGGAAAGAAAAGCAAAGAATCTGATCAGATTTTTATTCTTTCTGAAAAAAGAGTGAATTTTTCAAAAAAAAACTTACAGGCACTTCAGCCCAGATGGTCTTAGCCAGATGCAATAGGGCAGTTCAAGTTTGGGATTCCAAGCAGTTGAAAAAAAGCCAGTGAGCAGGCTTTTTATGACCCAAGCATGCCTAGAAAGCCCACTCAGAATCCTTAAAATGTTGCAAATATAAGTTTTGACACCTTTGAGACCAAGGCACAAAAGAGTCCAACGGACATTCCTTTTCTTGCCAATGAGTCCAACGGACATTGTTCTTTTTGCCAATGATCAGCCATAGACTCTCCACTGGTAAAGGGATCAGACTCAGACCCAACTTGATTTCTGAGCTGAAGAGGCTCCAGAGAAAGAGGTGATTGAGAGAGGGTATGGGAGAGGGAGAGGGCAGGTGAACGTCTTTGAACCTTGTCTCAGCTGGTCTCACCCAGCTTTTTTGTGAATGAGCCAAAAGCTTTATAAATTATAAGTCAATTTATAATTTATAAATCACCAAGCCACCTCTAGTGGTCTTAAATTATAAGTTTTGTCTCAAGGACATTGAGCATGTCTTAAAACGTAAGAACATGCCCTAAAACTCAAACTTGAACTGCCCTGATAGATGCATTGTCTGGGTAGGATGCAGTGGGTTTGGAGAGCCCATGCATCCTCAACTGTTGATTGTTGCCTTGCCATGCATCTTCATGAGCTTGGTTAGATAGCCCTGAAGCGTAGGTCTCACTGTAATTCTCTGCATGAAAGAGCACATGAGAAAATGAATAAATACAAATGAAAAAGATGGGACTCACTGCCATCTCCAATTTGTTGTGTTCAGCATGGGTCAACACATCTGGTTGACTATGCTGCAATGCTTTGCTGAACCCCAAGTCCTAAGACATCAAAAAAATTTCAATAGAAATCTGCAGAAATGTGAAACGTGACTTTTGAATCATTTTGCGCTTTGGTCTTTGGGTTCACCATAGCAAGTCATAACCCAACTTCTTTGGCCTTCTTTTCTTTCATCTTCTCCTTGAATTTACCCATGATTTCCATGGTGTCAATTACTGGTGCCAGAGTCTTTGAAAAATTTCCACCGCCAGAAAGATAGCCTTTGAGGGCTACCTGCTCTTCCTTCTCCGCAGCCTGAAGCAAGTTGCCACAACCCTCCTTGTTGGTGTTTCAAGCGGCATAAAGAGACTTCTTCGAACTCATGAGTGTAAACCCATGGATTTGAAGCAAAACTTTGACTGGCTGATGGGTGGTGAAGTTGATAAAGGTTTGAGAGGTCCCATTTTTTTCTAAGCTTTGGTAAGGTATTTTGGGATGAACACATGATACAACGGCTTTTCTTTGGTGGGTTTTGGTTCTTTGATCACTGCAAAAGGAGCTTCAGCAATGGGAGCTTTTGGTCAAGCTGGTAGAGCTGAGCTGGGGGAACTTGTGAGATCCAAATACAGCGGGGGATTTGAAGAAGACAGAACTTGAAGTCAGTATAACAATATGTTGATTGAATACTGATCAAAGAGACTTATCTGGTGCTGGTATAGCAATTCAACCAGTTTGGCCACTTGCCCCGTCCAGCATTGGGTCCCTGTGGGCAGGGACTGGGTTTTGAGCTGGAACAAGAAATTTGTGTCAGTTGGTGTTGAAACAGCTTTCACAAAAGAAAGAAAGAAAATTGACTCACCAGCTGGAGAAAGCCAACAGGGAAATTCCCTATTGTCAAGATTGGCTTGAGGGTCTATATCAGCCTGAGCCCCGATCACTATCCGCCAAGTAGTGGCTCGCCCGGACCTTGACCCTCGGGGATCCCCAAGCAACGGGGACCTCAAGGCTCCTGCCCAAGAACCGGGTCTATCGGGGACTCCGCCAGGTCCCCGATCGGGGATGCGGCTCAACGCTCAGGCTAAGCCTACAATGCAGGTCATCCGTCGAGTAGTGGCTTGCCCGGACCCCAACCCTCGGGGATCCCCGAATAACAGGGATCTTGAAACGCCTGCCCAAACACTGGACCTATCGGGGGCTCCGTCGAGTCCCCGATCGGGGACCTGGGTCGGGGCTCAGGCTGAGGTCTATATGGACCCTTTCCATATCAAAGTATTGACAGGCCCCCATTGAACATTGTTTGACATGTTCACCCGCTCTACAAAGACAAATCAAAAACAGATCAGTGTGATATTGAATGAACAGAAATCAATAAAATGAAACTTGCCAAGAAAAGAAGACAGGCATACCATCACTTCCCAGTCTCAGGCTTTAACCCTCAGGTTCAGTCAGTCAAGCTTGTTTTGCCAAACTGGAATCAAGAATAGTCAGTATTTGCCTGCCTTTGTAAATAGAGAATGATTGATTTTTGAAAACTTAAAGATTTTTTACTTCTTCTTCCTTGTTTTGTGGTCTTGAAGTTTGGTTCTTCTAACTATAATGGAAAGTCTTGAATGTAATTGATTGTGGGTGAATGGGGACAGTGAGGTATAGGGTCAGTGTCAATTAGTCTTGAATCCTGTCAATCCCCAATACAAACACACAGAAGTCGTTTCAGGAAGCCTGAATCCTGTCAGTCCTGCACCACCCAAATATAGAAATGATATAGATATAGGTGCAAAGAAGAAGACTGGAAGGGAATAGAAATCTAGGATGGATTGGTGTCAAATTGATTTTGTTGGTATCAAATTGATTGTGTTGAATTGATTGGTATCGGACTGATTCTTATTGTGGATTGATAGGATTCATATCAGGAGGTGGATGGAATGGTAGGGAAGTAGTCGTATCAAAAGTGGGATATCAAAAGTAAAGGAGTGGTGTGATTCAATTTCAAGGAACCTTCAACAGCCTCCTTAGCCCTTCAATAAAGGGGATCTCAATTGAAGGCTATGATCAAATAAATTTAAATCAGTAGAAAACCCCTTTCAAGTGAAAACCCTCAGTATTTATGCCTACAGCCTTGGACTAAGTGGGCCACATTCTGAGGTTCTGCTTGAAACAGAGGTTCTCCTAATCACAATTATTAATGCTACAGCCCTCATGTTCAGCTTCCAGGAATGTTTAGAAACACCTAGTTGCTGGAAAGGTGTGCACATCTTCCATATCTTTGCTACAAAAACTTCACTTTTACTTATACTCCTTCCACCCATTCAATCTTATCTGTCAACCGTTGCCTTTCTACATTCTGCTTATAGTTTATCTTCTCTACTCCTGATCTGTCCTTCTTTTCAAAACTATGTCATCTCTCAATCTGATAATTTTATGCAACTCCTTCTGCCTTTTCCCTCATCCTTCTCATCCATTCAAATTTGTCATGCTTTCTTTTCAAGTTTAACTTGGATATCCGTTCAATATGTATATATTTAAGGCAAGTTCCCCTCTATACAGCCTTTCTTTTGACCTTCCAATAAACTCATTAAGTCATGATCACTCTTTAACTCATTTCTTTCTCCCGCCTTACTCCCATTTCACTCTTCAAGTTTGAAGACTTAATCTTTGTCCTTCTGGTCCATATTTCTATTTTGCCTGATCAGCTCCCCACTCACCCTTTATCTTCCTGAGTTTTTCTTTCTACAATCATCCATTTCATATTCTGCTATGCATCTTCATGTTCCAACACTCAAATGTGATATCTTAAACCCAATGTGTTGTTTTTGTTAACATCACTATCTGACTAATTTCAACTATTCTTATGTAGCTAATTTCATTTAGTTTCATCTACATCTCTAACTAAACTAGCCAGTCATTTAACTCAATTCTAAGATTTGGTGTGTAGAACCTCCAATTCAAACTCCCTTGACCCTCACAGCTGCCTATTTCCTGGTGCATTCTTTGACCAGTCCACTCTCCCTTAGGCTATTCTTTGATCACATCTTGTGCAATCCAACCTGGTATTTCTCTTAACCTACCCCTCAGTCAATCCGTCTGTAGCCCTCATCCCTATATGCTTATCCTACCATTCACCATTCCACATACAAAATCCTCCTCATCCCGTACTCTTGATCAAGATGTGTCCAATCATTTGTGTAAGTATCATGACTCCTCCAATGAAGGATGTATTGAGTAGATAGCTACAATCCAATACCTTCACCTCTCTATACTAAAAAAAACTTCATCTTTCTCCCTTCCTCTCAACTCAACCCTCATCTTTTCCACATCCTTTTTATACTTAAAAAACCCATCTTATTTCTCCTTTCAATTTAATTCATCACCAAAAGAAGATCTTTCTTTTCACCTCTTACCTACCTCAAGATCACTCAACCCATCTCTCTCTCTCGGTGTGTGTGTGTGTCATCCTCAATCTCAGACTTGACTAATACTCAAGCAAAAGGTACTCTTACTTTGATTTAGATTAATTTCATTTCCAGTGATTCTCCCCGGAAGGACAAATATGAAAGTTGTATTGAAGTTGAATTGTATCATAACCTTACTCACAGGTTTTTAAATGAAAAAGGTTCACTCAATCTCTATTGTTTACCCATCTTGATTAGATTTCAATCTTTCTAATTCAAAAAAACAAACACCCCCAACCAAAGGTAATCAGTCATTCATCCAATTTGATTCCAAACCTACCTCTAAAAATTAATTCTTAGATCAACCTCAACTACTATTCATTCTCAAACATCAAATCAAAGGTCTCCAAAAATTTACATCTTCTAGTATTGTAGTCATAAGGAGAAACAAAAAAAAGGATGATCACCTAATCTTTTTCTTCTTCTTTGAATCTCTTGGACAATTCATATAACCCTAGCCTTTGACTTCATTATCAATTCAAACTTTGATTCTTTTTTTTTCTCCAAGTCTTTGTTTGAAAGGATGGGATTTGACATGATGTCTCTAATTGAAGTTGTATGAAAAGTTTTATCAATTTACAATCTTTTACAATCATTTTGAATGAATCTTGTTTATTTAATCACAGCTTCTTATTGAACAAGACATTGTAATAGTATGTATGTATATCAATACTAGGTCAAAAGCTGGCAAGTAATTTCTTCAACAGTGAAGTTGAAATTGTATTTGTGTAGTGAAGTTTAAATCTCTTCAAACTACATTTTACATTCATTACACATCAAGTTTCAACATAAGATCCTTCTGGAGTTAAAGGCCAGGCATGTCCACCGTAAGGTCTAGTGCTTATATAAATAAACTAGATTTGACTCTATGCAGTTGTGAAAATCAAAAGAAAAAAAATATATTCTGGATTGACAACTTGAATAATCTGAACTGACTCTGTTGTATATATAAAAGAACAAATAACCAAAAAAGAAAAAATGAAATGAAATATACAACTTTTTAAAGTTTAATTTAATAATCATCTTTCATTTAACCTTCTTTTTTTTCTTCAAATTCTTTGACATCCATTACTTTTTTCTTTTCTTTTCTTTCTTTCTTTCTTTCTTTCTTTCTTTCCTTTAATAAATTTTCATCTTTTTCCTTTTGGTTTTTGTTTTCTTTTTCATCTTTTTCTTCTTCTTATTAAAGAAAAAGAAAAAGAAAAAAACATAAAATGATTTTTTCTTTTTAATCCTTTTTTTTGATAAGTTTGGAGATATTATTTTTTTGGTTTGAAAATCAAAGAATTAAATTAAGCAAAAAATCGAAAAAAAAGCAAATCGAAAAAGAAAAAGAAAAGAAACACTCCTCCTTCAACTTTTTTTTCCATCTCTTCTTTCCTTTCAATTTTCACTTTTCCAAATCTGAAACAAGTCATCCTTCCTTAACCCCAAAGCTTGGTTCACCTTTATATTCAAAAATTAAACATCCACAATCAATAACGGAAATTGATTCCAATTCCAATCTCCACTTCTTTTCCCATTCGATTCAATCCAAATTGAATTCCAACTACTAATCCAAACACCAACATTGGTACCAAAACAAACCAAAGGATCTAAACAAATCATACGTCAACCTCTTTTCAACCAAACCAACACCCTTTAAGAAAAGAGCTTGAAAATTGGTCACTTACCCAATCATCCATCCATCCTAATCTGCTTCTTTTCACCATCAAGTGCGTCAAAACATTCTCATCAGTCTGCCTCGCTTGAACAAACATCAATCCACTCAAACTCTTAAACCAACGTAATTTCTTGGGATCAGAGAGTTTGGAGATTGTATCGGGATGGGAAAGTTGATGATGATGAATCAAATCTAACTCAAGTTCGGCCTCGGTGATCGGTCCAATCATCTTCCAATCTCCGCTATTTTGATGTTTCATCACCTCGAGTCTTTCTTTTTGTTTTTCTTCTACTATTCCTTCTTCGTCTTCTTCTTCTTCTTCTTCTTCTTCTTCGCTACTCTCTTCTTCTACCTTTTCTCTCTTCTCTTTTTTCAAACTTTCAATCAAAATACCTTTTTTCTTCAACATCTCTAGTCCCGTCATATCCTCCATCCCACCCGCTCTAACATAAGTCCTAGATCCAGCTTCTAACAAAACCTTGACAACGTCTTCGTCAAACGATCTCCAAGCAGCAAAATGTAATGGAGTACAGCCATTAAGATCTCTGGCTTCCACCAACTTCTTTCGATGATCGAGATCAGAAACTAAAAATTTGATTAATCCTTTCATATTCAACCAAACTGCTAAATGTAGTAAGTTCTGCCCCGATCGATTCCTTTCGTCCATCTTGAACCTTTCTTTAGCTTGATCTCTGCCATCCTTCAACAATTTAATCAACATGTCTTCCTCTTTCTTGGTATTTTCCTTCATCTCTTGAGTCATCTTCATTCCAATAATCTCCAATGCTAATTCCATCAACTCCATATTTGTATCCTCTACATACCGGAATAAAACCTGATCTTCTCTTTCTTCGCCCGATCCTCTTGGTCTCTCTTCGCCTGAAGCCTTGACTGAAACTGGTCCAGCTTGGGTGCCAGGCGGCAAGATACAAATCAAGGTATCAGAAGACCAAAAGTGGGTTTGGATGACTGTTGAACCAAATTCGACTGATTGATTGCGTTCGAAGCCAGATCCAAGAATAGTGATTTCGATCCCACCATGTAATGGTCCTTCGTTGGGGACAAGTTTTTGGATTCTTGGCCTGGACAGATTTGAAGAAACATTAGAGTCGATAGAGGTGTGATCGGCTTGACTGAGGATCGGATGTATGTTATTCTGGGTCTGATCGATTCCGTTCGAAGATGGGTGTTGAGTTGCTTGGCTCAGCTGAGATTGATGGGGTTGAGCAGATGAGCTGTGAGGAAAAAAACTTGAGAGTCCATTCCAATGGCTCAACACGTTGCCTAGCATCCCTATCGGCGAATGGAATGACGTGCTATGAACAGAAGTCTGGCTGGGCTGGTTGTTGCCGATTGGGTAACTTGTCTCAAGAGACTGCTCTGCTGTGTTGAGCACAGGCGCGCTGAGAGATACAGACTCAAATGGAATCGAATGAGAGGGAACTGTCAAGTTAATCGGACTGTCCCTACCCGACCGACACAAAGGGGTTGGTTCAGATGATCGTCCGGGACTTGTTCCTGACGATCTTGAAGGAGGCGGAGTGTTGGTCCGAGATTCAAATGATCTTCTGAACATACGATCAGGTGAAGAGCTAGAAGAGCCTGTGAGATCAGTATTACTGTTATTACAGGACGAAAACAGTGCAAAGTCTGTTGGACCCGAAAGGCGCTTGTCCTCAAATCCCGCCGGCATGAGCGACTTGAGAGCCGCGGTCAATTCAGATCGATGGTGAGTTTCGTTAATAGAATGAGTTGTTTGAGACAGACTATGATCAATGTGTTCTGTGAGCGAGTTGGACTCCTCAAGTCTGGTATCACGGTGCACTTGCGGTAGTTTAAGTAACGAGCGTCGACGAGATAGATTGGAGACACGACTCAGCGCCTGAGAATGAGGTCGGCGTTGATAGCTTGAAGCTTGAGAACGCGAGATGAGGAAGGAAGATGACTCAGATGAGTCATCAATGATTCGATCATCACAATTTGAAACTGGAAAAGGGCCAAGGTTAGTGCCAGTGTATTGAGAGAGTATTTCGCTTGGTTCAGTCAACGTTGGATTGATGGTTAATGAGAGGTTTTCAAATCGGGTAGAGCTCTCATCACAGGAGACGATAGAGGCACGCGTGGCGGTATGGTTTGAGATCATCCCCCGACCACTCGGGGTACGTTGATTAATGATGTCATGAGTTGCCTTTCGTTTGGAGTTCGGACCCTTGGCAGGTAGGTCAATTGAGGAGCCATCAGGCAAGATCGGCCAAGGTGATTCGACTTGATCATGATCGAGATTAGTAGGAAGAGGTGCGAAAGGATCAGCAATCTTCTTCTTGAGACGTTTGCCAGTCAACTTGGTGCTAGGAAGGCTAGGCAGTTTACGAATTTGACGTTGACGAGGCTGGGACGCATCGAGATCGGAGCCTGATTTAGCTTTAGCAGCGGCTGCAACCGCCTTATGATCATCGGTGATCATGATAGGTGGTGTGATGGCATCAGCCACAATCCGATTGAGATGATCGCGCAACGTGATCTTCACGCTGGAGAAAAGAGTATAAGTCAATTTAGAGCACCAAAGAAGGAATAGAAAATCCGACATACCAAAATCCTTTCTTTTCACGATGGTGACGACAATAACAAGTGATTCGAGTCGGCAAGGTCAGTTGACCAGTGTCGAAATCCAAATATTGACCACAATTGAATACGACGATTTTTTTGGCTTCATCATCTGGACCTTCGGCTTCAGCTTCATCACTTTCGATCTCTTGAGCAGGTCGAACACGCGCATCACGCTTACGTTGCGTACGTTTTTGCTACAAACGATACAATAAAGAACGGAAAGATGATGGAATGAGAACAAATGCTATAAAAATGCATAAGAATTGAAATGATACGAACCTCACGGATTTGACAATTCGGACAACATAATATCTCCGTATGTGGTTCGGTCGCACGAGTCACACTGAACTCTAAGAAAAGTGTTTCTTGAGCAGGAATACCTAAGGAGTGAATCAAGACTTAGTTCAACCCTATAGGCTTTCCAAAGGAAATCACACTTGAGATAGGACTCTTACCTGTCTTGAGTAATTTTTTACTCTTGCGTTTGATAGCAGAATAAGCAGGTAATTTGACATGAGACCAATTCGAGATTCTCGCGAGCTGTTGATTTTGAGCATTTTGAACATCTAGCAATAGGTTACCATCCGGTGCTCTTGGAGGTGGTTGACCCACTACAAGGACTAAAGTGAGTTTGATCTGAGTTTCGACTCTTGTCTTCGCACCCTGATCTGGTAATCCAAGAATTAGAAGTGAGATATTTTGATTGTCGAGATCGAAGGGTGGTGAGGATGAAGAAGGAGAGATACAAGACGGTAGACGACGGATAAAGGGAATCAAAGATTCAATTTCACATGGTGGTGGAATGGTGTATGAATTAAAAGAGGACGAAGAAGATGCAGATGAGGCATTTTTGGCATTCTTCTTGTTGAGATTAAGTTCGTGAGAATTCGAATCTGTGAGTGATGGATCAGACCGATGTGATTGATTGGTATGGTTAATTTGTATTGGATTCGATTGAGATGATTCAGAGGTAGCTGGTAGCAAGGGATCAAAAGGACTGAGGCTGTGATTTTGATTTTGATTTTGAGCTTGATTTTGATCAGGATGAATTATGTGATGATTGTTCTGAAGTTGATGATGAAGATTGTGTTGATCTGGGCTCGTTGAGAGTAGTAAAGGTTGATCAGAGGAGTTTGAGAAAGGTATGGGTGTGATAGGAGTTGAAGGGGTTGAGAATGAAAGAGGTGCAAAAGGGTTTGACAGAGAATATTGCTGTTGGGTCGGAGGTGGTTCGGATATGTTGACGTGATCGTTGGAATCGATAGGATTATTTTGATGAAGGTTTTGATTGGGATTCAAGTATGGAAAGAATGATTCATGAGATGAAGTGGATGCAGATGTGGATAAGTTGAAGGCGGGTATTGAGTGATTGGTAATGTTTTCGATTTGATGATCAGTTACTGATGAGTTGTTTTAAGAATTGATCATTGAGAATTGAATCAAATCGATTTAAAAAGAGATAATCAAAAGGTGGACTGAGATGATGGTCTTGAGATCTTTGACTGAGACCTTCGATCGGTTGATGATGAAGCGGGTGATTGTATGGTTCGATGGGTGAGATAAGATGAGGTAATTCTTGTAGGAGTTGTTGTTGAGGTTCGATTGATCTTGTTTGAAAGTTACTTAGGTGATTGAGATTCGACTCATTGAAGTTAGAAAACAGTTGAGTTGAAGTTGAGTTTGAGAATGAAGATTGATGATCAGTGGTAGGTGGTCTTTTTTGTTTTTCGTTGGTGAATTCGCAGTTGGTGTGTATGCAACAATTTTTCATATTTTCAACAAACCAAAGTAAATTCGAATTTCAGAGTCAATACCATTTTCTCCATCATTAGGCTCGATCAAGTTTCAGTGCTAGATCGATTGAGGATCATAAACTCAAGGATGATGGAGATGTGATGTGAATGAGACTTACGCGCATTGCTCTTCAAACACCAAGTGACTAAACTCAAGTTGGATAGGTGTTGATGAACCAGATGAATCAGATGAAGTGGAGGATGATGCCATGTATCAAAGAGATGAAGAGGATGAGAAGACTCAAGGAATGAATGAAAGAGTATGATGAAGTAAGAGATCTGGATCTGAGGTACTGATGATAGGTGGATATGAGATATATGTAAAGTGATGAGAAGGTAACTGAAGAAGAGTAAGGTAATCAGAAGATGTGGTGTGGAGAGTCAATCTAGGAGGAAATCAGAGTGAATGCTTCAGATTGTAGAATTCAAACGGTCAACAGCTTCCAAGAAGAATGAGTCTGGACAATAATCGATTTACTTGATGATTTTCTGTTTTAGTCTAAGTACTAAGCTAATCTTCAAGATCTTCCAAACGTTCAACTGATCTTGAACTGTTGATGATTATGTCAAATGGTGAGTTAGTTATGTATCCTAATCAAGACTACTAGAATCCAATCTGATCTCTATTCGTTCAATCACTTCCACTCATCTAAACAACACCAAAGAACGGTGGAATCAAAAGTCAGCTTATGATGATGAGATTTGAGTAGAAGTTGAAGACGAAGGAGATGAGGATGAAGATGAGGAGGATGTACAAGAGTTAAGAGAGGATTAATAGAAGATAGAGTAATCAGCTGATCCAAATCTATTTTAACTTTGATCTCGATTCAAATCAAGTTGAAGTATGTAAAACCAAGTCTGAGATGAGTCAAGTCATGATAAGTGGTTCATCAGTTAATGGATGATGATGATGATGATGCAGAAAGAGGGTTTATGTAAAGAAGTTTAAGAATTTAGGTAAACTGACTCTGGTGATCTCAACTAAAAGCAGGCTGGTATAAGTAAGAATGAATTCAAGTAGTAGGAAATCGATTCATCTGTTCACTTCATCAACTGATTGATAATAGCCTTCATCTGAATTCAAAATATCATTTGACAAATCTTCAATCTCATCCTGTTACTTATCCTTTCTTTCCTTCTGAAACTCTCTATGCACTCTATGAACTTCAATCCTAAAGTAGTCTTCAAGTTTATCATAAAGTCTGTTTAAATTTGGTAAGTAAAAAAAAACTTTTGACTTACCAACTCAATCTAGATTTCTATAAACTCAGGAGAAAGATTGTATGTTCAGTTGATGGTTAACTTTATCAGATCTGAGAGAACCAGAAGAAGAAGAAAAAAAAAGACAATACATGATATCTATCTAATACATATGATCGCTTTAATTGAGAAACACACATTTTATTTGTAACCTCCACTATGTTGTAATGACATGACCTCCTCTCTTTCAAATCATTTTCCCAATTGATTATTATCTATTCATCAATTCTAATCTCAATCTCAAGAAATTCTACAAATTCTATTAACTGTTGTTGATGATCGGTTTGAATCATCTTTAAAAAAATATATAACAAGCCTCGCTTTCTTTAACCGACCGAGATGATCGATTTGAACTGTCCTATACAACATATCCAATATATTAAGTTGATGATACGTTCAAAGACGGTTAATTTATGTGTGTGTGGTACTTATATCTGATTTCAAGTTACAAAACAAAAACCTAAGTTAAGTTTCAAAAGAAGAAAAAAAAAGATGATGATCTAAGTATGTACAAACTGAAATCTGTAAACGGAGCAACGGAGGACGGAGGAGTACGGAGGACGGAGGAACGGAGGACGGAGAATCAAAAAAGCGGAGAATGATGAATTTGAAAATTGAATTTCTCAAGAGATGATTGTTACTTGAATTGGGTGTAATTGTGTAAAGGATCAGGAGGTTTTCTTGCCGGAAAGAATAAACAGAATGACTCGATGACTTGATCCAAATTCTCAGTCAAATTTCTTGATTGTGGGTTTCTTTTTGCTCCGTTTTCCATTCGATTTACAAACTTGATTGATCGAATTCACCCATGAGATTCAAATTCGGTACCGATAATACCGAGATGCAAGTTACAAAATAAAACAAACTCATCACCAAGAAGGAATCCATTTATTTAACTCTACTCGGGACAGTATAGCGAAAGCTCCTGAAGGCCCAGAGCAACTCCAAGAGTCTTCAGAAAGATGATATGTAAGTAAGTATCTACCTCGGATTGCGAAAATCCGGGCTGATCTCGAATTCATTCAAACTCTCAGACTCTCGGAGGAAACATTTCCGAATTCTTGCTCCGAGGCGTGATCTGAATTTGAGACTTAAGCAGGTAGAGCCAAATGTCTGGTGTATGCAGAGGTATCGATTGCGAACTTCCATCGTTCTTCGAGAACCCGAGAGAGCTTTACTGGAAGAATTTAAAAGGAAGAATTGAAGGTAAAGGGTGAAGAAAAAAAACTCAAGTTCACCAAAGGAATGGATCCTACAGATCTGGAAAGTGAATCGATTTGAACGTATCAAAAGTTGATGAAGATGAGAATAAATCTTCATAATCCCAGATCAGTCATTAGATAAGTCAAGAGGTATCAAGAAAGAATTGGTGATGGTCGAATTTTCTCCGGAATGTTTGATTTTATCAAAATCTCATGATTGAGTCAAAAGATGTAAGAGAAGTTCAACTCAAGTAAAGTTCATCTATTCACAACTCAGGAGAATGAACAACTGTTTTGGAATTCATGATCTTGTGAAATCTTGTTGGCTTTTTACTTTAGCAGGGCAGTTTTTTTTGGTTGGTTCGAGACAATGTGTAGACTCTCAATATGACCTTTACCAATAGAGAAATCAAACAGACAAGCATGGGCACTGTGAACTCATATTTTGGGCATACCAAACTATGACCATAAGTCTAGATGACTGATACTCTATCGATGGTGAGTTCAAGTATACCAAAGATAGGATTGAAGAACTGTTTTGAAACGGGCAGATTCACATGATCCTCGCGTCACGATCATTAGAAAGACTCGATACATCAAAGAGTCTGAGGAATATAGATGAGCTGCGGTACCAGAAGACAAAGTGCATTCCGCGACCAGATTGATTAACTTTAAGTCTTGGCTTATCAGCTAAAGTTCCTCTACTCAAATCCTTTGATCTAGGCTCCATATTCACTGGGATACTTTACGTCCATTGTGAGGCCAGATGTTTGGTGACGTGCAAAGCTATCAATTCACAGGCCAAGCTTCCTTCCTCCGCGGATTTTGACGCATCGGCGAGTTGCAAGGTTTAGATTCGTCCATGGCACATGTGTTGTTCAGCTTGATGGGATTTTCTAAAATCCGCTTTCGGCTCGTCTGATATGATTTAGTGCGCAACGGGCTTTTCAGGTGACTCCGGCATTGGCTTAGATCCTGAGGAATTAAAACGACGTCTGATCAGATCAAGAGATATGAAATCTGACTCAGGGGCTACTGACCAAAGAAGATACCAAGGCTGTCGGCTATCATCTTGGCCAGAACTGATAACGCCCGCTTGCAAACAAGTGCCCAGACGGTAGTAGAAACAGCACCTAAGCAGATTCAAAGATTTATATCAATTGAAGCCGAAGACATGAAAGTGATGAAGATGAATGCCGAAAGCTAACCGTATGGAGCAGATGGGAGACTGAGGAACCAGACGATGGTCGGAGGGAACCAGCCAGGTGGTAACAAAAGCACAGGACTAGACCTATACCACGAGATCAGGACGAATTGAAGACCCGAGGTGAAGACCCAAAGGACGCTTGAGAATAGGGCTGTGAATTGGGTCCGATCAGATGCTATTTGTTTATCTAAGTAAGTTTGCCATTACGATTCCGACAAAAGAAGCAAGTGTATTTTCAAGGATCAGCATCGGAAGGGAAATTGAAGGTGTCAATTTGAATGATAGGTTATGTGGTGAAAGCGATGAAAGAGATCAAATCCTACTAAGGTTATCAAGCTCCTGTAGCTCCTTATCCATTTTTCGACGTAGTCTTGCCCATTTAGCGAACTCATCTTGAGATGAGGTGGCGTGGAATTCTGATTTTGTTTTTAGGATCGTACCACGAAGGTTTTTTTGATTTCGAGCGAGTGGTGAACGAGTAAGGAAGAGATAGATGGTATGAGCCTGTGGAAAGCCAGATGATGTCAGCAACCAAGTTTGTAGGCGAAGATGAAGTAGATTGGTATTTGATTCTTACCCATTCGCTAAGCTGAGTACTACCAATCCAGCTTATCAATTGACCTGAGAAGACAACAAGAAAGACGTAGACAGCGAGCATTTTGAGTTGAATGATCTGATCTGATTCGATCTTCGGATTTCTTTGGGCAAACCACCCTTTGGAATACAGTAAACAGACCATCTTAAGCTATCTTAAGTACCTTAAGCTATCCTAGACCTTAAACGGTTGGAACTTGGCTCCTCGTTGACGTGTCATGTTCAACCTAAAGTACAACTTGGTCGAGAGAGAGGGACTTAAGAGCATCCTCAGTGGCAATCTCGCACTGATGCTACACACATCCATGTATCCGTATTGTATCACTTGATTGCATGGTAATGAGAGGTTGAAGTCTTTAAAAAACAGTTTACAGTCAATTTCAAAGAGGTCAACCGAGGTTTGCCCGCCAGACTCAAGTGATTTGGCCTGAAGTTCTTGTCAACCATTTTGCAATCAACTGTAATCTCTGAGAAAGATGTGCAACTAGCTCGCACCAGAGTCGAGAGGCTGAGATGTTATAGAAAATACTAGTTTGTTGGTGCTTACCTCACTCCGATGATGAGACTCAAAGGTATATGTAGGATTAGCAGACGAACAAAGTTGTTCATTGATGAAGATGATATTGAGCAACAGAGTAAGGAGATATGGCGAATTGAGAAACTCTCCAGCCCATCCAAAGGCTCACACGCAACGATTGATGGATAAGTTACGCTTCAAAAGGCTAGGGATGTGTTCGTCTCGGCATCTCGAGTAGCTCAATCCGAGTTCATCAATATTGAAGATCTATCATATTTCAAATTTTCAGTTAAAGATGATAGTACACAATGTAGTGATAGGAGATGTCGAAGTATTGATGGCCAGCTCGAAAGTGAAGAATACAAGGTTGAAAGTTGTTTGTGAGGACACCGTGGCAGCGCATGTATCATGTCGAAAAACTTCGAGATGTCGGACAACATAACGCAATTCCGCCTTTCCTTCAAGACAAGCAGACAAAAGCTGGTGGAAATTGTAGACATGGGACCGGAGGAAGTTGTAATTGGATCGAATTCTAACGTTGAACAGATCGTGTATCATATTGAACTTGAAGAGTCGGTGTTCTCCAGCGATGATTTGGGTGGCCCATCACCGATGTGACCTCGACGATTATAAAAGCTTCCGCGTAGTCGGCAAGGGCTTGGAGCTCATGGAGCACGGCAACGGCCCAGTTAGGATTTGGCTTTAGGGACGAGGAGCAGGTGGTTTGAAAGCCGCTTTTGCCTTGGTACTTTTATCAGTGTTCGATGCCTGTTCATATCTTTGGAGCTCGTCTCTCATCTCCCCTTGCTATCCGTACACACAGCCACCCAGACCAGAGATGTTTAATTAGTTTACAATATGCTGTTGGGATTAAATTACATCAAGACTTACCAATGCACTCGTCTTGCGGGCCACCAGCTTGATGTCCTCTGCACGAATGGTGTTACGATTGGCATGAGCCGCAAAGGCTTTCAGATCCAATGCAAGCGTCTCTGACCTGGAGCTAGTCAGCCACAAGACAGTACGAGAACCGAAGGATGTGAAGCAAATACACGTACCACACTGTGCATAGACAAGGTCGGTCAGTGAGGCAACAAATGGCTCCGTTGCTGATCGTGGTAGATCAACTTCTTCTTCCTGAACGATCTGGGCGACAGTATACCTGATGAGAAGGAACTCTAGCCCGATCAGCGCGAACTGAAACAATCGAGATAAACGAGAATATAGCAAACCATATCGCCGACTTGAGAGCCTAGATGGTTTCAATCAAGAAATCCAACGATAAGAGGACCTCATCATGTGTGCAAAAAGCTGAAAAGGCTGACCTCTTGAGAGATTGCGAGAGGGTCATTTCCTGGGTTATGGCGAGCTTCTCTTTGGACGTCTTCGTCTTCGGCTGATCCCTTGGATCTAGCGGTTTTGGGACCCGGTGGTCGCGCGGGCATTGGTGCGTAATGTTGATGTCAACAAGTTGAACAAAGACAGACGATGTGATGTGAAATTGCGAAGATCAGTCGGAAATTACACACACACTGTCTTGTTGTAAGTGTGGTGTCCGATACCGAGAAGAAGTTAGAATTGAGTAACTCCATCCTGATTTTGAAGAAGCCATAACAAGTATCCCAAAACCAATGAACCTGCTTCCCAATGACCCATTTCTATGCAAACCAAGTTCTCATCTGACTTATCTTCCTGGCTTTATCATCCAGTTATATGATATCTTACCAGGCAAGTGTTCAATGATTCTCTTTTTTGCCTTCCCTTATCTCATTCAACTTACCAAATTTTGAAGATCTAATGACTGTGATTATCATCTCTTGTCATGTTTATTGCACAGCTAAAACACTTGGCTTTGATACAAAATCAACGGGGTGCCCACATATTGGCACACAAAAGGTCCAATACCCATTGCAACAAGCCTGATGTTTCAAGTAAATACCATCTTATACCTTGCAAGTATTTTGGTATAATGATCAATGATTGTCTGCATCAGAACCCCATTGCTTCATGTGGAATCAGCAAAAACATGGGCCTCATTGGGAATTGAACCCAAGACCTCTCCCAATCAAGACAATAACCCAAAGGGAGAATCATACTACTAGACCATAAGGCCATAGAGGAGGAGTTTATCCATCTTGTGTGGTTCAAAATCATCAATATTGTAGAACAAAAGGGTATCTACTCAATACCTTTCTCCGCTCTGGCTGTAGTAGAAGTGAACCACATGATAATCACACAAAGCAAAGCAGGTAAATTGGATTCTCAAATCATAATAATGTGAAAAGTTTACATGTTTTGGCATCCCTGTGGCAGAATATTCAGGATTTTCAACAAATAAATCAAATATGTGTTCTGTGCATTTCCAGAACAGTTTACAGAATGCCAGAAGGCCAAAATTTGGCGGGTAAAACTCCAAATTTTTGCTTCTGGCATTCTGGAAATTCTCCTGGAAATCTAAGATCCAAAAAGATACAGGGTACTCACATTCCCCCTGGTAAGTGTTGTACAGTTGTTGCTGCAGATATTTTGTGTGACTGCCTTTGTATACATTAGTTGAATTTCATCTCCTTTTCATGTTTGACTGTTTGTCTCCTCTTTGTCATGGCTTTAAATGGCTTTGAACCTTGACAGTTGTCTTCAAGCGCTTATAAACCTTTTCCAACAGCAGATCTCATAACAGCAGACCTGTATCTCAATTTCGATGATATTGGGGCAATGTTGCAATAGTTCCTTTATGTGAGTTCCACTTTGGCCTGTTGGTGACATCTACTAACCGTGTTTATCTCAGGTTTATCTACTCGGACACCCGCCGGGTCAGGGCCACCAAGGCACCTGCAGGGCTCCTTCTGTTGGGTTCAAAGGGGTCAGGGTGTGGACTGCCTGGCCTCAAAATATAGCCAGGTTGGGACAGAATCATAGCCATATATCATGTATGTTTACCTGTTCAATAAGCATGCTTTTTGACAGGTACGGTGGTATTTACGTTGAAATTTCAGATATCAACTAAGTGTATTCCTCCAAAGATTGCACTACCTAGAGTCCACAAACAAATTACCTAGAGCCTGATTTTACAAAAGGTACCAGGCTATGTGGTGCATCAGCCTATGTTCAATCTTTGGTGGCCTCTTGTGGTTGGCAATTCTGAATGTCACATCCATCAAACAGTTACTTGGATATTAATCATCTGGGATCAACTTATCCTCTGGTTTTCAGGCCTCACAGCCTCAGGTCAGAGCCAGCAAGTGTTTTCAGTTGACACAGCTCAATCAAAAAAATAAAAATTTCATCACATATTTTGATTGTTCTAGGTAAGTAGACTTTGCAATTGAATATCTTGAACAATTCCACTCAGTGTACAAAGGTCAAAGAGACATGAAAAAACATATTTGAGAATCCAGCACAAAGGGTTTGCCTTCATATCTCTGCACAACTCTGCACTTTTCCTAAAATTGTTGGTTATGAGAGATACCTTCAGTCAAAGTTATACAATTTTTATGATCATTCCCAAGTCATAGCCTTTCACAGCAGCCCAGATGTGAATACAGTCTGTCCAGCTAGGTTTATTTTCCAAAAGCCAGCTTTGGGTATTGTTTGTGAACTGTAAGGCCCCATTTGGCAGAGATTATTTTTTGAATTATATTTGTAATTGCAAAATAATAATCGCCAAATAATTTTTGCCGTTTGGTAGCCCAAATTTAGAGATTATTGAATGACATTATTTGGTCAATAATCTCTAATAATGAGGTATTTTCATAATCGCCTTTTTGAGATTATTTTCAATAATCTGTTTTAATTCCGTACGTGAAGAGGGAACTTGTCGAATTTTTGACTTTATCCCTACCTCGCACACCTTCCAGTCCCCCTCACGTCTTTTTTTTATTTTCAATTTCTCTTCCTTGCCTTTGAATCCAACACCCATCATCATCTTTTCAAAAACTTTCCAATTCCACCTTTCCTCAACTCCAAGCCAGCAACATGCCAAAAGCTACCCAAGTCGATAAACCGAGTCAATCCGAACGTGTTTTGACACCACCACACTGGAATCACGCAAAGTCTTGAGTGCTCATTGATGCACTGATCGTTCAAAAGCTTGCGGGAAAGAAGGCCGACTCAGGATTCAAGCACAAGGCCTGGAACAATGTGTTGAAGGAATACAACACACGTTATAAGGTCGATCTCATCCGGGAGCAGCTCAAGAACCACTTCCAAACCGTAAGTTATTTTCTCTTCAATTTTATTTATTTCTTTTTGATTCTTGCTCACTAATCTGTCCTTGTTATTATGGTACCTGTATAGTTGAAAACACAATACGGCATTGTGCACAATTTGAAAGGAGCTTTGGGTGCTGGTTGGGACAAGGAGACTTTGATGGTTGTGGCAGAGCCACAATTTTGGATTGATTATTGCAAGGTTGGTTCCTATCTACTCACGAGTCAACCTATCTGCTGACTACATATAACATTCAATGTTTGTAGAAGCACAAAGGTGCTGCTATCTACAAGAAGAAGGCCTTTCCGCTCTATACACTCATGAATGAGTTATGCGGCGACACCAACGCTGCAGCCGATGGAATCGTTGGAACTCAAACCCTTCCGACTAATCGTAATCAACTGGCCAATGAAAAAGAAGATTCGGGTGGTTCCTGTGATGAGGATGCTTTTGATATAGCACCTCCATTAAAGAATCGTAAGTTCATCTTTTCTTTCTTTTGTTTTATATCCTTTGTTTTTTTTATACTCAGCAAGTGATAAGCTAACAATACCTTGTGATACTTTGGATTCAGCTCGAGAAGTTAGTGAAAATTGATCTTCAATTGGACTAGATAAGCTCAACCCAATTGATCAGGACATCCAAGCTGTAAGTGTTGGATCCGATGATGGAATCACTCAGACCACAACTTCAGCAGCTGTCAAACCTCGTGCTGTCAGCAAGAAACCTCCCACTCGTGTCAGACCAAATACAAAGGCCAAGCTAGCAGATTCGTTGGACAACTCTGTCAATAGCCTCAAGGAGCAAGCCACTGCAATTGCGGATTGAGAAGCATTACGAGCAAAAACAGTAGCTGCTCATGACACCGCAAAGATCGAACTGGCCGAAGTCACAGCTCGCCACAAACAACATTCTGTTGTCCTCAAGACTTCCAGGGTACCATCTCAAGGTGAAGCAATGGCCATCTTCAACGCTGACTATGAAAATTACTTCGATAACGACCATGTTGCAATGGAAGCTTCAAAGCTTTTCCAAAATGAGGAGATGTGTCAATTTTTCATCAACAATTCTCCTAAGTTACGTTGGATTTGGCTTGCTGATGCTATTGGATGTAATACTATGGCTTCGTCCTCTGTATCAGGTCTCTATCCTGAATAAAGTAAGATCACAATCTTGTTGTACATTATTATCAACACTTTTTCTTTTACAATTCTATTACAAATCACTTTTAAATCTTTATCAAAAATTGTAATCTACAAATACCAAATGTTTTGTTTTAACTATTTAAAAAACTGTGTCCAAATGAAATAAAAAATCTTTCTTCTTTCTGTCATTTTATGCTCAGCCTCAATAGCAAGGATGATGAATATAAGCGTCCCACATACTCATTGCCAAACAATCCCTATCGTCCATGGCCTGTGTTTGAAGATTGGCGGTGGCTACTTGGTAAGCATCAATCTCTCGATTCGGCCATTGCTCAGCCGCTTCATCATCATCCATGAAGAAATCCGCTCCTCCTCGTTTCACTATTATATTATATAATGTACACATTGCAATCACAAGAGTTGCTTGAAGTTCGATGGAGAACGAGTGCATGCTGCTCAGCATCTTGAATTGTTTCTTAATCACACCGAATATCCATTCAATTGCATTCCGTAGGCTGGAATGCCTTAAATTAAATAACTCTTTGTAGTCTCTGGGCCCAGAATTACCTTGGGCCCATTCTTGTAGATGATATCTAACCCCACGGTAAGGGGCGAGAAATCCAGGTTCGTTTGAATACCCTGCATCAACAAGGTAGTATTGGCCTAATGAAAAACATCAGCATCAGAATACAAACAAAAAAAAAGAAAAGGTTGACATACCTGGCGGTACAAGGAATCTTCCTTGCTGCCGTGCTACTTCCAATACTCGGCCATCAGCAGCGGAACCTTTGAATCTGGCGAGAACAAAGGTGAAGAGTAAATTGAAAGAACACCCCGCCAACACATTTTGGCTTAAGAAACCTTTTTGATTACGGCATAATTCACAATTTTGACTTGGAACCACAGCAGGGATATGGGTCCCATCAATAGCGCCTATACAGTCCTTAAACCACGGATATTGCTTGGTATTTCCTGCGATCTCAGGTGGACATGGCGTCAAGGGACCAGGTTGACGGATGAATTTCTCCGAAACCCGTTCTAATGCATTTGCCACGATATTGAAGTATCGACTGATAGTCTCTTTAGAGTGCTGAAATCTTTCGGCTGCCATTCGATTTGAGGCGTGATTGCCAACTATGTAAAGAAAAATCATAACTTGCTCGCGTGTATTGATGTGGATCGATGAAACAAGGTAATCATCGAGGACTTCCATTAGAGCAAGGAAAGTGGTTTTATCCATTCGACAGTTTTCTTGAAACCGAATCGGACTACCTTCAAAGACTTCTACGGCGTATGCATCACCTCTGAGTTGAGAGGTACGGCAAGGGACTTTTGGAACTAGCTCGGCAGCAAGGATTCTTTGAGCCGCGGTCATCGCGTTTTCTACCTCTTGTCGAAGGACTTCTTCGTTACCGTCATCTTCGAATAAATCCTTAGTTCGGAACGTGAGAATGGAATCCAAGCTCTCGATGGACGCAGTTGGAGAAATATAATCAGACATGGTTGATTTCAGGTACGGTTTACAAACTCAGACCAGTTTGGTTTCAAAATGCCAAACGATTATCCTTCAAAACCACCGTTGTATTTTTGAACAGCAATTAATCATTGAATTGCTCTTTTCATGTGGTTTTGGGTCGTTTAATACATTGCACTTTTAAACTGCTGTACACTTTTAATGGGCTACCAAACGGGGCCTAAGTAGTGGGTTCCTCACTGTAATTTTGATATGTAAGTTGAGACAATGTTGAATTTTACACAAAGAACCAGTACCACCAGAGGTACCAGGGTGTCTCAACAAGGCACATCACTAACGGCAATTTGAGTTTTGTCAGTGTGATTGATCTTCTTTTGCATATCAAACCAAAGTGCATGATGGATTTGGAGTGATGATTGTTAGAATACAATGTGAGTGACAATATGAAGTTATGATCTTGTGAGAGGCAAAAGAGATTGTGTACATAAGCATTTATCTGGATGGTTGATTTACCAGATGAATACTGTTGGACTTAACAAACACGCTATCACTTTCATAAAACTAATTCTATACCTTTGATAAACTCAGGCTTTTCAACAGGTAATCCTTTGTATCACGAACCAAAGAGGCAAATGTATGTCTCTTCAAATCTGTCAACAGACAGGTGATTACATTTTTTTCATTCCAAAAAGTACAATGATGAATAGTTTATGGAAGAAGTAGCCAAATAACTCATATCAGATGAAGTGATCAAGGCTAGACCTGTGGAATAAACTTTGGCCGGGATGCAGCTTACTTGCTCAACTCTATTTTAAAAGAGCATCACGTTCGGCCAAGACCTTTTTGATAGCCGGTCTTTCACTCATCTTGTTGAACCACTCAGTCAGTGCCGGGTGGTCCTTCGAACCATCATAATTTTCTAAGATATTGGTGGTCGCATACTTGTGCCAGGGGATGAAAGACTGTTGGAGAAAGAAAACTCGTCAAAACTTCAGTCGACTTGACAGAAATTGACTCGAATACAAACCAGGTCAGCGATGGTGTATTTCCCACCAACCAGCCATTCCTCTTTGCTTAAAACACTTTCTAAAACGTCGAAGACTCTTTTGGTCTCTTTTACATAGCGTTCAACTGCCGATGGGATTCTTGAAAAAGGTTAGATCAATATATACTTTAGCAATGAAGGCAGAACCAAACGACAAAAGGATGGTCGAGAAGACTTACTTTTCAGAGTGGTACTTTTGGAACCACACCGCTTGACCAAAGTACGGCCCTTGACCAGAAGCTTGGAAAAATAACCATTGAAGTTGTTTGTACTGAGGCAAAACATATCACACGTGGCTTGTTAGTTGATGGGTGTCTGTTTCGATAAATCAAAGGGATAAATTCATAAATGTGACGGGAAGATTCACTTTTTCCTCCGGTTTGGTGACAGTGAACTTGCCTTCCTTGTCATAAGTGTAGACAATATATTCAAGGATCGCGTTGCTTTCCCAAAGACTGAAGTCCGAGTTTCTGTTTGAGACGTGACGTAACATGTTAGTAGGGCTAGACATGGTAAACAGGATATCTGGTCCGACCCACTTGTGATCAATGATGGTAGGAATGCGACTACAAAACATGGCAAAGTGGATCACATTTCATTCAGATTATTTAAAAATAAAGTCTGACTATAGAGTACTTCATGTACTAGGTCTAAGCGACTGTAATGACTGACCCATTTGGGTTGAGTTTGACGTGTTCAGGCGACTTTTGTTCACCTTTTTGAAAGTCGACAAAGATAGTCTCGTAGGTAAGACCGAGTTCCTCGAGGAGGAAAGCCACCTATATACATAGAGAAATACGTGTGTCAACGATCAGGGAGACAAATTGAGGTGCAATAAGTTACTGACCTTCCATCCGTTTGGACCACCCTATTGAAATGACGAATGATCATGTAAGACAAGAGATGAGCTTCGTCCATTTGACTGAAGTCTCGAGTTATGGATCAGGCGATGAGATTATGATGTGACACGTACCTTGTGACTATAAAGTGTGAATTGTTTACCATGGGACATAATTGCTACTATCAGTGTATGAAGGAGTTAAGACAAGGATAGAAGACGACAGTTATGCAGAGAGAAATCGAATGGAGAACTCGATCGATATATATACTCAATTTTGCGATAGTGATGGTGGGGTGACCTGATGACGTAGGTACGAGTCTCCTTGCTCTTCAAGTTGATAAACAGTTCAATTTCCCAATTTGCAACTTCATTACTTCCTTTAGATCAATTAATTGAATGTAGTTTGGGTGACATGTCAATTTCTGATCGGTTATGCAAGGAAAAAATTCAACAAACAAGCCAATTTGATGATCATTCATCGACAAGAAAGAAGACCCAGCTGCAAAGACTTCTCCGCGGATGAGTCAGCAAAGATGAATTCGAACAGCGGACATGTACAACAGTAGACACAGGAACTTTGATTTGCAGGGTGTCAATGTACAGATTCATGTAAATCAGATCTTTCGTTCGACCAGGTCTTATCTTTGTAGGGACCTTCAAAAATCACAAGCTCGGTGCTCTCAAGGCTCCTCAAGGGATCATCTGGGGAAACTGGTAAGATTGTGGATTAGGAAGGCCTTTGGAGAGCATACCTTAGAACTATGAGACCTCAGGGTGCGCACAGTCAACGGACGGATCTGCTACCAAAAAAGCTCACGATAAAACTTCGTTGCCGAATTATGATGTCTAAATGGCTTTAGATACTTTTGAAGAAAAAGTTCGAGGCAAACGATGTTCACTACAATCCAAGGGAGAATGAGGAAGGAGGGTTTGCGGCGAAGAGGTCCTCAGGATAAATGCTGAGGGACCGAGCGCACTTTGTTGAGTTAGAATTCAACAGAAACCTGTGAATCGTTAGCTTAACAAAGCCCTATTTCAGCTCAATATCATTCAAAGTCCATACACATCAGGTGCGACAGCTAGAAAACGATTGCATCTGAGGAGATATGCGCTGTTTTCTTCACCGAATGAAACCTGTCGACTCACGTGGAAGTTTCACAGCATCAATAATCTCCGTTTGAAGAACACCCGGTAAGATTGATGCAGATCTTTGTCAGCTTCAATAGTTGAGGATGGCTCCGAATCCCACCTATCGTGCATGTCTGGTTAAGCATTCCCCTCTCTTTCAAGGAAAGAAAGATGACCAATGGAATGTGCGAGACACTGATGGATTCCAGCAAACAATTTTGGATATATGTACGCGTGACTCGAGCGCCTTCGTTTATGTGCGTCCATTTTGCTGGGCACGGCTATACAGATTGATTTCATCAATATGTTCTTCTTTTCGTTTCATCCAGGAAATCTAATTTTTTGTGCAGACTACCGACGCTGCCAATAGTCCCGGGAGTATGAGCATCCCTCACGGTCAAGTTTTTGTTCGAGGTTGGTCTCTCTAAGTAACCAGTTCATTAACTCATCGACGTTACCCTCAATCTTATCTTGGTTTTCCAATCCCGGTAATCGAATAAGCTATGAGTCTGAATTGATCACAGTTTCCTTGACCGATAGAATTGGACTTCAAGCGGTCAAATAATACATGAATTTTGAAATCTTGAAACTCAACATTTTCTACTCAAATCACTCTATCCTGGACTTGGACCTACAAATCACGTCTTAGCAAATATATAATCCCGATAGTTCATGTGATGAAGACACGCTCACATAAGATCCGATGCAATCCCCTTCGCGAACTTGCCATTGCATTTTTACTCACCTTAATGCCTTCACTCCCTCATGCACAAATACTTTTCTTCACACCGACTCCAATAATTTCAGGTCCTGATTTTTTAAAGGATCAGCAAATAGAAAACCAAATGCTATTGGCTGCCACTTGGCAGATACTCATATTATGTTTACTGGTGCGTCATCCTGATCTCGTCTCGAACCGTATCTTCTGATTCATTTTTTTTGTTTTATCAGGCTGCACTGTTGGCTTCCTTTGTCTCTATCATTTGTCGGGGTTTAGAAAGCTTTCGACAAGGATGGTTTCTGTCAGAAAAGGTAAACGAGGTCAAGCCTGTGATTGAAATCGTGGTACCAGACGAGAAGAAGACTGGAGGTCTACGCCAACTGTATAACACGACCTTTCTGCAAAACGTACCGGGCTGTAAAACGCTCACCCTTGGTCAAGGCTTGATCTGTGCTGTAAGAAACCCTAATGTCCATCAATCAAGATAGTAGCGGAGTCTGAAGTTGAATCTTTGGCAAACTTCAGATCTTCCTAGGCCTCATCGTCATCATGATCATACTCTTGAATCCAACACCAATACAAAATCCACAAAGGTTTGGTTACCTTGCACTTATAAGTATAGTAGTAGCAGTATTGCTGTCGATGAAAAATGGGCCATTGTCTCTGGCAGGAATGAGTTACGAGAAGGTTTGTTTCGATAATCAAAATGTTTGATCTCACTCATCCATATGCTTGAACCAAAGATGACTCAATCCCTCGAACGGGCGTAGATCAACTTTCTCCACAAGTTTGTGGGAAGAGTTGTGACCGCTGCGGTGACTGTACATGGTGCGCTATTCCTAAAGATGTACCTCGATGGAGTCATCAAGATCTCGCTTGCGATGTATACTGGGGCTGGAATGTGGATTGCTCTGTGAGTACACTGAGCAAAACATGTTTTTTATTTTGATTAACATTAATGTTCTCCCTGCTGACACTGGTCTTTAATTCCACAGCGTGTGCATGTCGATCACTTCATTTCGACCCATCAGGAAGCGGTTTTATGGGCTCTTCTACTGGGTCCATCTATTGGGATATAGCGGCATCTTTGGCGCTGCAATGTTTCACTCGATTGTATTGAGACCCGTAAGTTTTTACAAAATGTGTGATTTGTTTTGAGTCATAGTTTTGATCAATGTATCGCATTTCCGGACTGTGTTCAGTATATCATCTCAGCAATTATACTTCATGCGGCTTCCATGGTTTGGCAGATTTTCAAAGCAAAAAAGATAAATGCTACCCTGACCGCCTTACCTGGGAAATTCGTTATGATTGAGATTCCAAGATTGAAATCAGGTTGGAAGCCTGGTAAGACTATTGGATCTGAGCATTCACTCATGTGATACATAGCTGACCAGGCCGCGCATATGCCTCTATTCAACGAGGTAGGACAGCACATTCGAATCCGACTGGGAAATTTCTCGCAAAGCCTTCAAGCTCATCCTTTCACAATAGCCACAAGCTCAGGAAGTCATGTAGTTTTATACATCAAGGTGTCTGGGAGCTTCACTCGAACTCTCTATACACATGCTGAAAGAGCCCAACAGGCCGGAGAAGTCAATATAATTAAGCCATCAAACCATTCATATGTTCAAGGAAATGACACGGCAAACTCAGAAGGAGATGATCAGAGCGAAAAGAGGACTTCCATTTCTGCTAGAAATAGCGCCACAATACAGTTATTGGTTCAAGGGTGCGTCTATAATACGATCTCATATCCTTAGGTTAGTTGAAATTATTCAATAATATCTTGTGTTTGCAGTCCTTATGGAGGAATGGGACCGAACAGTATGAAGGATTTTGGAAGCGTCTTCCTATGTGTAGGTGGATCAGGAATCTCATATCTTACAAGTGCAATTATGGACATTGTGACAGAAAAGATGAATGGAAGGTGTTCAACCAAACGTATCAAAGCATTGTATATTTCAAAAGAGTGGGGTAAGATAATTTTTCCTAAGATAACAAGACTAAAAGACTACCGTTATAAAAGTGGAAATCATTGCCTATCCTTCATATTATTACAAGGAGGAATAAAGCGAGATTGCGAAATGCTGATCTGTCTTTATTTCTTTTCTCATGTTCGAACTATTGAAATATTACGTCAAATCAAACATGAACAAATTCAGATGCGGCTCAATATTTTGGAAACCTTTTGAGAATTCAGATAGAAAGGGCTGAGATGTGTGGAATTGATCTTCAAGTGCAAGTTTTTATTACAAAACAAGAATATTCAAGATATTCACAAGGAGCCATAGACGGTGTTCAGGTTTCCTGGTCTAGACCCAAAGTGCATCTTCTATTGAGAGAATTTCTCAACACTGTCTCTGGTGGATGGGGAGTTGGTTGTGGTGTATGTGGTCCAAGGTCATTATCAGCAGATCTGAGGAAAGCTGTTGGAGGTGTCTCATTAGGGGAAGCCAAACAGCTTGGTGGAATCACATTTTACTCGTAAGCATTTGAATTTTATTCATCAACCTCTTTGACAACATTCACAATTTTGATCATCCTATATTTCTTCAACTCCAGCGCGGATTACCTTTGATACTAGAAACTCTTGTGGTATAGATTCAATATGTATAAACAAGGGAAGCATGTAGCCTTTCCAATGACTTTACAGTGTGTGACTAGAAGGAGAAATGATTAGTAAATGCAAAAACAAAAAAGAGAATGTAGAACTTGTACATTATGACTCCGCTTGTAAACTATGACTCGCAATAATATTGTTTAAAGCTTTTCAAATGATCTAAATCGCGTGACCAAGAGGAGGAATTGGTAAATGTAAAGGGGCAAAGGGGAATTTAAAACAGATTGTATACTATAAGGGTACACAAACATCAAAAACCTGTCTAAATAAACCATCAGAAAAGCCCATGAAAACCCATGTGATTTTAGGTTTTCTTGCATGATTTTTTTCTCAATTTGATGGAGATTGGCTAGAATCAGATGGGTTTCCATCAGTTTTTTTGTACAGGTTTTTTTGGATGGGTTCATATGTTTGTGTACCCCTTATGTTTCTTTCAATAACATCTGTGTTCAAAGATAAACCATTTGCCAAAATCCCAGGTAAACCCAATTTGGCTGTGCACTGTCAATAAATCTCAACTTGATACACAAAGTTGAAGCTTTGAAAATAATTGAGAGTCTGTGACTTGGAGGAGAAATTAGTAAATTAAGGTACTCAAAGTTGTATATAATTTGCTGTATATAGTTTTTTTCTCTCTTTTCCACAACTACACACGACCTGGAAAAAGTATGTTTCATAATTGAAGCTCAAGAATATGTACTTTCAAACCAAAGACATAATTTTCCCTGGTTTTGTGTAGTCGTGGAAAGAGACAAAAAACTATATACAGCAAATTATATACAACTTTGAGTACCGTAAATGTATACATGATTGGTAAATTTAAAAAGCAAGGGAAGATTTGGAACAGTTTGTATACAGGTAGGAATTATGCTTCTTCTTTAATTGAGTTTCCAGTGTCAAGAATAATTATGTTCTGTATCTTTAGTTTGGGTGAATTTGTATTCTAAGCATGCATGTACAGTAACATGCAAAAAGAATGAAATTTTGAAAACAAACATTTGGACTTGCGGTCCATGTGACAGGTGTAAACCCTACCTGCCAGATCTACAATGTCAGTTTCACACCTGAAAATAAGCTGCCTCCACCATATTTATCAGTGGCGTGCACCCCGCGCAAGGACTTGACACATCCTGGATGTGTCATGCAGACACCTTGGGGCCAGGGCCGCAGTGTTCAATGTGATTCCCCCTGAACTTGAAAGCGTCATCTGCTGTTATACAGCATCACCTGTATTAGAATAGGCTTCAAAACCTCTTGAGCATCCAAACTTTGCTCAACCTAAATTGACTGGGCTTGGTTGGGAGCAGCAACCATGTAATCCAGATCATACATATCAAGACTCAACACCCAAATAGCTGATCTGTTGTATGTAATGTTCAACTTGAAAGAATCCAAGCAGTCCCTCTTGATGTCCTTGACAGGATTGAAATACAATTGTGAATCAATTGGATTTCCCAGATGAGCCTCAGTGAGCACAGATGAATCAACAGATGAGCCTAGTTGGATCCAAAGAATCCTTTGAACCAGATGTCAGAGGATATGCAAGCAACCAGCCCTCTATTTGAAAATAATCATTTGAACAAGGCAGCGGTCTGGACAAGTTATAAGTGTAGCAGATGTGTGCTTTGGTTTGTTTTCCCTCAAATCACATGCTTTCATCATTGTCCTCTCCACTATTTTCACCATTTCCTTGTCTTTGCCATGGCTGAACCATCAAATCTTGAAACTATACTCACAAAGACTTGTGAACTTCAACAGCCACAAATTGCAACTCAAAATAAAGCTATAGAGCAGAGGCAGGAGTAATCTACCGCTGTAGAACTCTTTTGTTACCTGCTGAAAGCAGAGCTGAAAAGGAGAACAAATAAGAAAACATACCAAAAAAACAACAATTGATAAGTCTTGAAAGGTGAGTAGAAGACTTTTGCAAAACATGCCCTTCTCAATAAGGAACTTGGATCACTATGAATTCAAGTAAGAACTGAAAGACTTTGGATTAATAAAAAGCAGGCTGGAAATAGGACAATTAATTCAATATGAGTAATTTCTAGACACACTCAGGCACTAAGAATCAAAGATTGAAGGACACCAACCCAAAATAAATCAAACTGAAATAACTATAAGGGTTTTATATTACAATTTAAACTCTTAACTGGTTGTTACCTAAATAATTATGAAGATACAAAGCTTATAATACATTTTCTAGTGATACATTTTGCTAAATACAAGGGGACAAACCTTCAGAAAAAGATAGAATTGTATATATGTAAAATAAAAGCACACACAAATCATTAAACAACCTCCAAATTGAGATTGATAAAAATTCTCAACACATGCACATTTATCAAAAAATTTTGAAGTCCACATTTACCATCAAAATTGAGCTGTTTACCACAAAAACTGAGAGATGCCGCAATTTACCCTTCAAGCTAAAATAAATGAGATTGGGGGACCAGGAGATAAATCTGACAAGACAGAAAGATAGAGAATTGACACTCTGGCTGTGCCACACCCTAACCTAGCATCTCAGTCTTAAGCAGGGTCTTTTGACTGGTATGGAGCAAGGGAATAGTTGTTCTAGCCTTGATGGGGCCTCTGGCATCACACATAAGTCCCTCTATCAGAGTGGCCTTAATCTGTGGCCAGGTCAATGTACAATGGGTTTCCTTTCAAATCTTGCGCCTCTTGGTGTTTTTGAACAAGTTTTTCTGAAACTCAAAGTAGCTAGCAGCTCTTTCTAACACTGTAAAATTGATGAGATTATAAAAGTAGCAGGGGTGTGGTATAGAATGCTGAAGTGATCACAGATAGTGTCACTTACCATTTCTTAGATCTGGACTTTTGAGTAGCCCTGTAAGCTTCTCCCCTTCTACACTGCCTCTTTGTCTTCATACTCTTTTGTCTGGACGTCTTGTGGTTCTTGCTTTGTCTGTTTCATATTCACCCACACTTCCCCATTTCATGACTTTGACTGATGATAATTTTCTCCCACATATTCCAAAGAGCTTTCTCTGTTTCAATAATTTTCCTATGCCTCTTGAGCGTCTTCTCTTGTCCCCTCTTCAAGAAAATCTAGAGTTCTAGTTTTTCAGGCTGGCTGTTCCACTTGTGAGACATCTTTGCTTCTTTGTAAATTGTCTTGGCTCATGCTTGTTTCTGTCTCATTCTTCTCATAACCTTTGACTACGATTCTCTTCACCTTTGTTTCTGTTTTTCTCTCTATTTAGTTTTGTTTTCTGTGCTTTCTTTTTTGCCAGTTGGTTGCTCTGACTTCCCTTTGGGGGTACCATATTTGCACTACAAAACCCTCTCAGTCTCCTTTTTTGGGTTGTTTTGTGTTATCATCTTGCTTCCTTGAAAACCTATTTTCATTTTTGTTGGAATGTATGCAATGGGTATAAAATTAAGACAGGGATCTATGCTAAAAAAGGCTCTTGGTTGACCCAAAATACTGAGAGAGAGAGCTCAAAGGCTTTTAGGTGCAATGAGAACATTGCAGAATTCTCATATTTCAAATTCTGCAATTCTCTTCCCCAGGACACATAAGTTTTATGCCCTTATGTATCCCTGACCACTCCCATACTTTCTCCGTCCACCCTGTAGACACCAGTCCAACTGTGTTCCTTGATGAACTGGACCATCACTGTAGTGCACCAATCTTATATATAGTTATCATCAGATCAAATAACTATGAGTTGTACATGGTTTTGGAAACATTGTAAGTGAGAGGAAGAAGTTTTCAAGCAAGAAATAGATGGCTTGGAACACATGATGTTCAAGCCAGATGGGGACCAAAAGGGTCTCACAAATAGTTGGAACATACATGCAAGATTTGCACGCACATAAAAATTTATAGAAAGAAAAGCTAGACACAATTTTCAAGCAGGATGATCATTTCAGTACTCATCTATCAAGATTAACTGACAACATCATTGGGTCTACCAGAAATATAAATGAGTATCATCACTACACAGACATAAAACAGTATAAAACGAGAGTTAATAGAGCAAAAAAATATATGGATGGTCAGTCGTGGAGAGAGATTCTGAATATAATCTTGGAGAGGCTGTAGGTTGTGTTCTCTAATGAGTGATATTGTTTAGTGTACACAATATGAGGTTTGTCATGTTGGCCATGGCTTTCATACTTCAATTGCAGGCCATGTGAGCATCATTTCACTCAGCTGTGATTGGGAAATGAGTGCTGGATGATGGGCCACAAGCTTGACCAAAATGAAACCTGATCATTTATGTATTGCCTCTGCTGATGGTTCTGCAGGTGGCACAAGCGTCAAAGAGGCAGAAAACCGATTGATCTTTTTGGGGTCCTTGCGCCCGGGGCCTGCAAATGGGGACTTTCCTACCTTGTAATCCACATACTGGTAGATTTCTGATTGGCCCTTGCGCTGTGTCACTGGGAATGGAAACCTGCTTGACTTGGTCTTCACCATCTGAATTGGAATATATTGAGGCTTTTGCTGTTCAAGAAATACTTCACATTCTCTGATGTGTGACAATTTGCTAATGAATAAGAGGTAAAATTGTTCATAAATATTACTTCATTTCACATTAGAAAAGTAACATAGATGATAAATGATTACCTTTGAGCCCATTCCATCACATCCAAGTAATCATTGGGCGCAATACCGCTGATACGGGATGGGTTCCTTACTGCCTCATGAAAGAACTGGATTTCTGATCCTGGGTCCTTGATGTCTTTTGGTTCAAACAACCCTCTCATATGCTCCCGAGCTCCATACCCATGAACAAGGAGCTGTGCAATGTATTCAAATAACAATTCCTTGTGAGAAGTCTCTTCTTTCATGTTTTCACTTCGGAAAATTGCCATCAAATTGTCTAGTAGTTCATTCAGATTGCTATCTTTGGTAGGTGGATTTGCCCACTCTATATATTTGTACTTGTCAAGTGTTTCTTGAGCAACAATTTTCTTTTTAACCAGCATCTCCTCAAGGATCACTCTTCTTGCTGAAGGAATGAGGCTGTGGTCTGTAAAAAGTTGAGAATCTATCTGTCAGTACATTCTTGTATGATGGACCAGATGAAGACAATCAGTCCACTGACTAAATTCAAATATCTGGTGTTCATAGTGTACCTCGTCCAAAACATTTGGGACCAAGTCAGGAGAAATGAGCTTTAATATCTGAGCCAGATACAAAGGACATGTGTCAAAGGTCTGTATCCATTTCTTGACATTCACTTTTGCATCTGGATCCAGGCGGGATGAAGCTAATAATATGTTCAAAATCTTTACACCAATCTCAGGTGAAGTTTCAGACATTTTTTTCCCCGCTTCCATCACATTCTCAATATTGTGAAAGCTCATCTTTCTGACTTGTCCCAAGACGTCTTCCATTATCGAAGGGGTATTATCTTCCAAGGGATCAAAGCATTCAAACTGGCATCGTGCGTTGACACAATCGGCCGAGAGATCATATTGTGATGAGAAAATCCTCCGTGTCCTCAGTTCATGGCCTTGAAAAATGTCCAAGTGCCGACTCCACATGTGGTATACCAGGTCCTGTTCCACTGCGGAATATCTGCCTTTGGCAAGAAGCTTTCCTTTACCATAATATGATTATCTTCGATGAATCCTACCACTTTTTTAACAAATTTTTGCGATTCCACCACGTTCAATGGGACCGGAAGTTTTAAAAAATCGTTGTAAATCTTTGTAAACGAGATGCTTGGCACAAAGTTTGGATATCTGTCCCTACGGTGAATCTCAAACGCGCGCACCATGCGAATCCTCTCGAGGGGTTCTTTCAAAGCTATTTAATTTGCAATCTTTGAGTAAGTTCCTTGGTTCTTAGAGCGAAATCCTCGAAAGACTTACTCATATCCTGTATCTCCTGATTTTTGGGAGCAGTTTTCGAATCCCACATCCTTTGAACCTCAATTTCCAACGGCCCCAACTGCTCTGTAGATTTGATGCATAACCACTTGAATATTTGTAACAGCAGAAATAAGAAAAAATTTAGATGTACACACCGCTCAGAAGTGAAAGCTCCGCTTCGCCTCGAGTGACTTCATCTCCTTCACGGAAATCCCGTAATTCTTGACAAAAGGACTTCGCAAGATTATGCTTGAACCATGACAGTATTCCAAGAGTCCAAAGTCTCTCTCTTGGTTCAAGATACGCATCTTGCAGGACCTCTAGTGCTCGTGTAATGAATGTGTTCACATCCTCTTTGAAAGACTTCCCGTCTCGGAGAGTAAACTTCTGGGCAGCTGCCTTACTTGGTTGAAAGTGATCCATAAGCTGTGATACGAAGGAAGCTAGAGGGTAAATCTTTAACCCTCCTTCATGCTGCGTTATCTGTCGAGAAATTTTGTAATATGTGTTCAGAGATTCAAGAGACGGTGCAAGGGACTTTTCACCACGTATCAACTTTCCCCATTGCTTTCGGATTGTGCTATTTATCATTGGTTTTTTGTACATGCACAATCCATAAGTAGTTTCCGGCCTTTTCCCATGGATTGTGGTCCTCTTTGTGCTTGTTTACTGGGTATATTTCTTCATGGTGGTTGATCAGAGATACCTGATCAAGGTGATTGGAGTTTACTAGTCCACTGGGTATAGATTCTTCTCTCACTGCAAAAGTCTCGAGGGTATAAGAAACAGTCCAAGCCAAAGAAAATAATATCCAAATATACATCTCGTTATGGGGCTCAAGAGTCTGGCTATAATCTATACTACGACACAAGAAAAGAGATCAAAGGCTGATACCCTCAGTCAATCGCATCCTTCAATCGCATCCTTATATAATCCGCTGAAGTTGATTGAAACCTTCGCACCCAGATTTATACTTCCCCTCCGAAGTGTTTGATGCGAAATGCGTTAAAAGTCTGCTATGTATAAAGATCAAGTTAGATGTCTTGTCTCCAGAACAGCCCTGCGCCGTCAACTGAAGATGTCTGTATAGCCTTGAGCATTGCTAGCGAGGTATGTGAAGGAGTAGATAAGAATTCAATAGTTTATCAAGCCTTTGGGGGAAGCAGCATAGATCGAATCTGAAGTTTCCGATCTCCGACTCTTGATCTTTCAAAAATCAATCCTTGACACGCCCTGGGTCACTTAAAACTGGCCTGAGAAGGCTTGCTGCGAAAAATCTTCGCTCCAGCATTGCTGGCACGCTGCGCTACGCAAAGCTTAAAAGTTAGCGCAGCGTGTTGAAGCCTCATTGCGATCTGGTAACGTTGGTGGATAATACCACTGTTCAAAATTTGCCGGAAGCAGAGCGGGGACAAAATTTTTGTATTCCTCAGAATTGGAAAACAAAACTTGATCTTGTTTTAAAAAATGTCAGCAAAGCTTCCAAACCACACATTGATCAAGAGGCATAGATTAAACAAAGAAAGCCATAAGGGAGGGCATACCTGAATACAGGCATAAAGCTGGCATACATGAGTGATAATTGAACCCGTGGATAGTTCTATTTCCTATTTCCAGTCAGGATTTGTTTCAACTCTCACTGGGGTTTTAATTTTGATAATTAGTTGGACTAAAAAACCCATTTTCTACTTGACTTCTCTTGGCCTTAAGTAAGAGTTTTCTTGTTGTTACTCTAAAAAGATGAGTATGAGGTGTATGATTGAATAAAATTTCATTTACATATTATGGGCATGTCATCCTAAGGATCAAATCTCTTACTCCTATGGGCTGACAATCTCTAATACCTTCATGTGTTCATTTTCCTTGAGCTAAAAGCATGTGCCCGGAAACTTCACCAGATAGATGATGCAAGCTGACTATTATGAAGATAATCTAATGATTGAAGCAAGAAAACACAAGCTTGGTATTTCCAACAGCAAACTTTCAAAACTCAAGCCTTACCATGACAAACCATTTGACAGATTTGACAATAAAGGAAAGGCTGATGAGAGTTTTATTCTTTTTTACATCTATTTTCAAGTGTTGATTGAATTTAATTTCCTTTTCATGATCAACAACTGATATCTTTTTTATCCATAGGCATTGAATTTGTACAATTTTGGAATCCAACAAAGGCCCCACTGCATAGTACCCATGTTGCTTCTGCAGGAACAAGGACAATCCGGTCCAGGTGAGCTTAAGCAACCTCACCAGAAATCTTTGAGTCCATTGAGATGGTTCCTTTCAAGACGGTTGATTGGATGTTGGCTGCATTGGCCAACTCAAATCTTGAGAGCAAGATCCTTCACTTGCTCCCCTTTCTGTTGCCAAAACTCATAGGTCCCTTGTCAAGTCAAAGGAGGCAATGGACTCTTTGTAGTCTCCAATCCATCAGCCATTTTTCCCCACCTTACCTTGAACCAAACTGTGTACACTTGGCTCATCCCCCAAGCACAACTGTGGAATTGGATCAAGACCCTATCTTAAAAGATATGGTCTGCCACCTTTGAAAGAACACCCACTTCTACAGTTGACACTGGGCTTCTGACAAGGCAAAACAGGTAAAATTATCACTCAAAGAGAATGTGTTCTCTGAATTAAAGGTAAGGAATTGTTTGAATGATCATAAAGTGGTGATGACTGATGTCCTTTTGAGCCCCCCATTATGCTCTTAAGTCAAAGTTCAGCCTTGTTAATGATGGCTGGACCACAGAGGGAATCTGCCATGCATTCATTGGTACAGAGGTCACCTTCATAGATCACAACTAGAACTACCAAGGGTGTCACCTTATCCTAAAGTTGATTTTATAGCATCACCATGGCCCTGGGCTTGCCAAACCAATGGTGAAAATTTTGGTCAAGCATGGGCTTTTTACAAAGATTAGTATATTTACTTGTCACATGATAATTGTTTTAATTTCATTCTTGAGGGGGTAGTGACTCTTTTGAAGGAGGCTACTGTCACTAAATAAGTTGATTTAATGTTTTCAATTTTATTATACGATGATATTTTATTTCAAGTATGATATTAACTGATTAACTGATTATATAATCCATAAGGAGGTAATGAGAAGATAAAGTAGAGGGGAACAACTATGGGTCTGCTGGAACAAGTGCTGGCATTCTGCAGTTAGTTGACTCTTAAATGAGGGATTTATTATTAATATTCATAGGCTGTTGCTATTTGCTGCCCACAAAAAACCCATGTAGATGTAGCTTTTTTAGCGCCTACATGGTTGTTTGAAGATGGCTCAAAAGTTAGAGAAGCAGAGAAATTCTGCTTTGCGTGGAACCTGGGGTCTTGTAAGACTCTCAATTGCCCCTGGATCTATCTCTGTGTTGGTAGATTCCTTTATGTTTCCATTTTTAGTTTCAGTTTAAGTCATCACTTTTTCTGACTTTAAGAAAAAATCATGCCTACATTTGCAATTGAAGCGCTAAAAACCCTCACAATTAAGCCTACATTCACAGAACCGCATATAACACCTTTTCACCTATTGCATGACCATTTTTTGATGTTTGATGTGTATATTGGAGGACGGAAACACTTTTTTAACTTGCAATGAGTATATCAGAGGAGGGAAACACTGTTTTGAGTTGTGATGAGTATGGTGGAGCACAGACAAAGTTTCTTTTTAAGCTGCAATCTGATATAATCAGAGGACATAAGAAGTTCTCTTGAGCTGCAATTTGATATACTCATTGCAAGACAAAACACTTTTCCTGTCCTCTGATATACTCATTGAAACACAAAACATGCTTTTTGTCCTCTGATGTATTCATTGCAACTTGAACCAGTGTTCCTGTCCTCCAAAATACTTATTGTAACTCAAAACAGTGTTTGTGTCCTCCTATATACTTATTGCAACTCAAAAAAGTGTTCCTGTCCTCCGATATGTTCATTGCAACGCAAAACATTGTTCCTGCCCTTCAATATACTCATCTCAAGTCAAAAAATGGTCTTGCATATGGTGAAAAGATGTTATTATGAAGTTTCAAAGAACCTTTTGTCTCAAAGCCAGGTCTTGTCTGGTGGAAGGCTGCAGAGTGAAGCTTAAGTGGAGTAAAAATGAATACCTGAGGGCACAGAATTCAGCAGTAAGAGAAAAGAAACTCTGCTAGTCTACAACAATATCAAGAAAGTGACCTGCAGTGCTCAAAAAAGAAAGTGAAGAGCGTGTGGTGAAGAATTGGTTTGGTTTTAAGAACAATAAAATAGGAGATTGATTCTTTTTGGCTACCCACCTGAGGGAACAGGATTTGGCTTAAGACAAAAGCAACTCTGCTAGTCTACAACAAGATCAAGAAACTGACCTATGAAGGTTCAGTACAACAACAACAAACTATGAGACACAAAAATAAGTACTGGAAAGATTGGAGAAATATTTAACTACCTGTGTGCTCAAAGAAGGAAGTGAAGAGTGTGTGGTGAAGAACTGGTTCAGTTTTGAGAACAATAAAATAACAGATCTTAAAAAAGTAACCACAAAGAGAAAACAAAATCGAGTGATGATATTAGTTAAAGATGTAATTGAGAAAACAACCCAAGTTACAATAATGAGCAAGGACTTACTAGTTCTTTTTGACAAGGAAAAGAATCAAATAGAAGTGGGGGGAAGAAACATAAATCATAAAATAGAAAGACCCATTAAATGTTGTCCAACACCCCTTGAATGAGATACAACTTGCAGATCCCTTGCATTCTCATAACTGTACCAGTAGCCACCTAACCAAACCTCCATTTCCCATTCCCTAATCAAGTAATGATCTTATCAATGTCATAAGATAAAATCTTAACAGTTATGTGGTTCCCAACATGTGAAAGTGGAATGTAGGCATAAAAATGCTACACCTATATTCTGGTATTTGGAATGTAGGTGTAAAAAATGTGCTTGCATTTGAAAATCAGATGTAGGCATGATTTTCCAGTGCCTACATCCAAATTTGTGGGAAACACCCAGGTAGGCGGCAAAACCTGTGCCTACATGGGCTTTCTGTGGGCGGCTAATAGCAAGAGCCTAAATGTAATGATGATGATTTTCATGGGAGGTGAGAGAGTTCTTTATCTACTCAAGACTATGAATTTCCCCTATGTATAACTTGTGGTCTGGTTACATACTCAATGGTTGTATGTAATCATAATTTGAATTATGAGATTATTACTTTTATTAAAAGGCTCTCTCACTTGGTGCAATGTCTTGTTTTGATTCACACATGTGTACATAATTAATTACACATGTAACTATATGTAATTACTTGTGTAATTTACTCTTGAAACTGAGCTATGAGTTGTAAGTATACTTCTTATTCTTTTTTGTTTATTACAGCCCTTTGGTACTAGTAATAGGGCTTGGGGGTGACACAAGTGCTGTGTTCCTTGTTGGAGATCTTCATAGATGTAAAAACATCAAATTTTGAGTTGGAGTTGTAACTAGCCACAAGATGTTTGGAACACTGGGATGCCTGAAAGCCTTTAGGACTGAGCTTTTTGACAGTCAACTTTGACAGGTGGTCCTGTTGAAGGGAATCTCTGAGGATGGGATCCACCTCCATGGCACCATGACTACTGTTAATCATTGCTCTGATGAATCCCCATCTTGCGTGCTGGTGAATTAAGGTTATGCAATCTCTGGTTGGATTTTGTAGAACCACATGTGTATGACCGTACAGTATCTTCCATTGTGGGAACAATATAGCTGAGACAGAGGTGAGGGGTTTGTTGTTTATTGATCAGATTGCTTGCACAGTTCAGAACTTGGTGAAGGCTATCACTTTGATTGCATCTGATTACTTTGATTAGCCTTAATGTGCTGGGGATTCCACTACTATCTCTCGAAGGTCACTACTCCTCTGTTTGATTTGCTCAGCAGCCATGGCCTTTGTGTTTTGGTCTGGGGAACTGTCCGTATGATTGCAGATACCATCTTCACTTTTATGAAGCTTCTCTGAAGTTCATCTGAAATTACTTTGAAAACTTCCTGAAGTTGTGGTATTCTCTTCTCTGCCAGAGCCTAGTAGATGGAGGCTATGAGACATGCTAGAGTAGCAATTTGGCCAGATTGGCAGGGATCATAATCATATGTCTTGTAACCTGAGGTTGAGTTGAAGCTCAAAGCACTTTGGGAAGGCACCATAAAAACTTTGGGTTGGATTTAATTATGAATATTTTGAATATAAAGAGAAACATTGGAATCAATAGCATTTTTCCAACAAATTGGGGCAATGACTGGCAGTGATAGAAACAAACATACTGATCTATCTGAACCCATGTGGAGCCTGAGCCCACCAATGGATAGTCTGTCTCTCTTGCCATTTTGGAAAGCTCAACTGCTATTGTGTGGTTGATTTGAGGTCTTGGGGTGGTGGTCTCAATAGTATGGCACAGGGGTGGCTGAGGTGATTGCACCATCCGGTGAGCAAAGTGATGTCACTGCTTCTGGCCACCCAAGACTTGGGAAACGGTATTGAGTACCTGTCACCCAATCTTGGTTTTCTTAGTACCATAATTCTGACCAAGTTACCAACCAAAGGGCAAAATTGGTACCAAAGCTCAGTTGTACTAGAGCAGCGCTACCGCTTCTTCAGTACAACTGAGACAGCATTGGCTCCTGCAAGAGAAAGGATCAGTAAGGGCATATTGCCAAAAACTGGCTTCTTCGAGTAAATCTCCCTGCAAAATGTCATCAGAAATCAGTGCTTAGTCCAGAACTTTCTATCTTGTACATATCCTCATCACTCAAGATTTTTTTCTGACCCCATGTGTATACATATCTACATGAAATATCTGTGGACTATGGACTGGTACACAAAAAGTGGCCCTTGTTACTTGAAAGATTTACTCATACAGGCCACAGGTGAAGGCATATAATGCCACTGAAGCTTGAAAACTTGCTCTGAGACACAACATATACAAACTGATTGTGATGTCATTTGTGTGGGGCTGACAGTCGGGGCACTTTGTGCCCCGAACCCAGTTCCGCCCCAGTAGCCTCACTGCGATTTTTCCTCCTGTAAAAGTCCCGTTTGCGGGGGCTTCCCTATGATATGCGCTGACTTGACTTGCTGGCCCGCAGATAACCCCATGTAAGTCACATCATGACAAAACCGCTCAGATTAAGCTATGCAGACTTCACCTCAGAGATACAATGAGGGAAGCTTGATAGCAGTTCAGATATCTCAATCTGCCGTTGCGCGGACAAATGGGGTCATTGAATGGATTTTATGACACACTATTTAGCAGCCCAAGTTCACCGGCCAATCTACGCGTCTGTTGCAACAACAGCACATCGAGGCGGAAGAGGCTTGCTCTGGTCTGAGTTATAGATGAGTAAGGAGTTGTTGCTCGAATACATGCCATCAAGCCCGTTTGAATGACTTTATGCCATAATGTTGAGAAGCAAGAATATTGACCAGTGTTGTAAATTCCTCCAATTTGGTTGTATCGAGCCGCATCGAAAGCTTTATCCCCGGTTGTGTACATACCATGTCAGCTTTCCTAAACTTAGTTGTTGAGATGCGTTCAATACGGACTGACCTCGCTCCTGAGCTCAATCAGAGTCTTTCCGGCAAATCTTGAGTCCATTCTTCTCTCATTTAGGAACGAAAACCCTTTTCCCACTTCAACATCGATCGGAATCTTTGTAGTCTGTGACATGTAGCTATCAGTGAGAATTAATTGTTTGCCATTGTGTGTGAAACGCGTGAGTTCCTTTTTATAACCTTGAGATCCTTCAAGTATGTTAGGGAGATTGCGACAAGTCACAGTGAAAAAGAGGTCCATTGGGCTGAAGATGAGAGTGGGCCGCAACTTTTATCAGATTTTTGCACTCGTGGAAAAGGTAAAAAAATGTTACTTGCAGATCCGGCATCATGATCACCGCATGCTTTTGGTATAGTTCTTCTGTACTGACTATGCCATCCTGAGATGTTGACACTCGCAAGCTACTAATCCAGTCTACACTATTGAGACTTGAACACGGCTCAGTTGGTGGCGCACTGAACACCTCTACAAAGATCTCATCCCCAGTTTCAATTTCAGTCACTTTATTGGTTAGAGCGCTCAGTTTGGCAGGCTCCTGAGATTGCGAGGATAGATGAGATGATGGATCGCACGAGAGTGGATGTAGACTTTGTCAAGAACACCGCAAGAAACGTCAGCAAAGTGTCTGAGGTGGTGTGCGATGCAATATCTGAAACCATCTGAACCTACCACGTCAGAAAAAAGGGGCGCGGTATAATTTTTGATGACCATAATTTCAATGAATTCAGCTGATCTTCGCTGTCTGAAAACCGGGTCTCGATAAGTGGTCCACTTCCCTGTCGTGGATACAGGTATTGGCCGAAGCTTCATGTTATAAATCCAGATTCATTAATAGGTAAGCAATTTTCGTGGCGGAAGATTTCAATCCTTACGTTACACGTAGCTCCGTTGCGGCCCTATCTATACCAGACGGTACATCCGTTAACCAAGTTTGTAGATCCGACATTGGTCTAACAAGGGAAAGAAGATCGAACTTCAATCTCAAGACCAACCGGACGGTCGACATATATAAGCTCATACCCATGTAATACATTGACATGCTGCAGGTCTGGGCATCCCAGACGTGTTATTTCTTGTGGCTTGCCGGGTTCATTCGTGATATTAAAGTGTCGCCTTGACCTCGGAGAAGTAAGGCGTCGATATGTGTCGGCAACCCCAATATTGTACCATGACGGCTTGGAAACCGGTAAAAAAGGACAGAGCGAAAGATTTCGGGGCGGTAACTTCGGATCATTCCTGATAGGAGAGCAGATTGCTACTGAACTCCGGTCATGATGTCCAGACTGCGAATAGGTAAACTTCAGCGCGATGTTGTCTTTGTGGATGATGACGACCTCAATAGAACGACTCACAAGTATGGCGAGCTGTAAAAAGGTATCAGTGACCTTGTCTGTTAAAGGCTTATCGTGATATGAATATGCAATCAATCTACCCTAAGAAACACATACGCATAGCGTTAACGTTAACGGAAGTCACATCTCATATCATGGTCAATTGTTGAACATATAAAGAGGTTGATACATACCTGGGCTTCGCATGTGAACTCCAGATAACATCCTGATAATTCACTCAAGCTCGCTAGGAGAGCAGGAGTTACAGCAACCTCATTGATCGATTGTGGTATAGGAATACGTTGTTGATGGATGGGCTGGCGCATCTTTTTGTACAATCGCCAAAAACCATCTCGACATTTCATGTCACCTCTCACCGTCAATCCAGCGGGATTTTGAACCAACTCGACACCCACGTTGGATTTTCGAGCTAGATAACTAAGTAGATTGCGCTTGGGGGAGCGCGCTATGACCAATACATAAGTGCCGTGATGTTTCGTCTTTAAATCTCAGATTACTCACTTTGCTCGAGACGGAGGAGGAATAGCTCATGATAGGGGATTTTGAAGGTTTCGGAGTTGGTCTGATATCTCTGGGTAAGTGTTTGGAAGTTAATGGGGATCGGTATTGATTTTGGATCAGTCAGACCCCAATGACTCGTTAGTAGGAAGTTAACTAGATCAGTCTTAGTATACGATGCGTTGGAAGGATGTCGCTTCTTGACTCTCGATTCGAATGTCGGGTTGGCTTCTGCCACTACCAGTGCTCTTAAGTCTTTGACGGTGAAGGTCGGATGCTGTAGTCTAAGTGTTTTCAGACGTTCCATGCCAAGGGTACTAAGACCGATTTCTTCGGATTCCTCGAATCCAAGCACCCCGCATATATGCTCCAATTGAGGCCTAGTGAATGCCCTCATCAGTCGTCTAGAGATTGCCTCGAACTGGTCAATGTACCACATCCGCGGAGTTCCTGGTAGGTATTGCTTCAGTCTTGGCGGTTTCAACGCAGCGATATCAGGCAAATCGGGCATCTGATCTGGATTTGAGTAGAAGTGTCGGCGTTTTTCTTCTGCCATGACATTCAGATTGCCTTCCGAACTATTGGCCGGTTCGTATTCGAGCTTCTCCTTGGTTTTTTTCTGAGTATCGATTTCTTGGTTCAAATGCTTTTCTTGCGCTTCAGATCGAGCGCTGGACAATGATATGTCGTCATTTTGCGAATGAGAGGATTCGTTTCTTCCAAGAGGAGCTTTCTTAACCCATGTTTCGATCTCGGATTCCAGCGACTCCAAGAAAGCATTTGAGTGACTATCATGAGTGTATGGCCTCGTTTGTCGCTCGTGAGCCGGAAGAGTCGAATTGCAAGACCGATATGGAAAGCGAGCATGATGTGAGCATGATGTACATGAGCTTGAACTAGTTTCCCGAGGAGGTGTAATAGATGCCAGATATCGACGACAAGCAATTCTAACTTGATTGGTGAGGATGTTTTTCATTTAGCACACAACTTGCAGTTCCTGTGAAAAAAAGTTGATGACTGAATTCAAGCTCAAGGCGGTTCGAATTTTCAAAGCATCACATGACCCGCTCCGTGACTGCGCCAGCACTCGTCCAGAATAAAAATATTTCTTGTTCTGGTCACAATCAAGAATTTCACTTTAGCATAAGAACGAGAGCTCAACTCTTTCAATGGAATGAGTTGGAGACGACAAGTATGGGCTATATAGAGGGTCACATATACCATTGAGCGGAATTCATTGAAGAATCATGACTTCACATTTCGCGTTTTGTTTATAGGTACATTTCGCACCCTCTGAGTCAAAGTTTACTTTTTTGTATCTGCAACATGGATGGCATAGAATTCATTCAACAGCAAGTGAGGATGTTTTGCCAAGAAGAAGACCACAACTCCAAAAGAAAGACATATTTGTCTGAGATTTCATTTATCCCAAAAACAAAAAATGATGAGAAATAGAAGCAAATTTCAAACCAATATTTTCTCAAGTTGGTGATTAAATAGCGTTTTTAAGAAATTTGGTTATTTCTGAATCTTTCACCAAGCTAGCTGTTTGTCTTCAGCCATCACAAATTAGGTACAAGAGTGATAGAAGGGACGATGTGAGGTGATTGATGCGAGATGTGAGGTCATCGATGCGAGGATGGGTGCGGGGTTTATCAATTTTCAAAATTTATGGCTTCATCACCTGATTGAATTCAAGGATAAATGATTAGCCTTTGCTTCAAGTCATATCCTTTTACAAAGGACTGTACAGTGTTGGTCTAGGATCAGTTCTGAATACATTTTGGAAGGCTTTTGATAGCCTTTCAGTAATATAGGCTGTATGTGGGTTGTTGTTTCTCTTTCTCCTGTTTCAAACTGGATTTAAGGAATAGCTTGCGATTGCTCCCTGACACTGGGTCATCCAGGGGGGATGGTTGTGATCCATCTGCTCTAAGATCCACATGTCTTGACATATTATAGACCACTTCAGCTCCATGAACTGATATATTAGGTTGTGTTAATGAAAACTCTTAGGAAGTTTTGTTGAATTGCCACTTCCATTGGACTCTGTATTTCAAGGATTTCAGCTGGATAATATTCTGAGACTTTACTGAGATCTTGACAATGATATATTTGCTGTATATGACTTGTGAAAATTGCTTTTGGAATGGCTGATCAGCACACACCATGCCATATTACAAATTCACCTTAGAGCTTAGGAAATTGAGAAATACAAAAAATTATACAGACACTGCAAAAAGTCAGAAAAATGTGTAAAAATATATCATGAATTTGCTCATGCTTTCCCATCATTTTGAATATTTTCCCAGGCTTCTACCCTTGGCCTTGAAAATGGTATAAAGGAAAACAATTTTCAAAATATATCATATCCAAGCCTCAAATTTTGTCCAGAGGTAGCAGAATTTGGGAAGAGACCTCAGATTCCCACAAATATGCTTGTGTTCGTCCAATCAATTCAATGCTTATAATTTGTGAAAGCCATGCATTGGATTCACAACATCTGTTGACATTCCAAATCCATTTGCGTGTTGATAAGAACAGTCTTCTCTGTTGCCTGCTTGGAATTGTCATTGTTGTGCCTTTGCCAGTTTTGAAGATACATAACTAATTCCCGTAAGTAGCCAGTAGTGCCCAAAAAGATTTTCAAGATGATGAGAAGGCATAGACAAATCCAACCGGTATTCTTCCAATTTTTCCTTCTTGATTTTGACTTCTGTATAATTTTCTCTGTTGATTGAATTTTTTAAGCTAAATTTCTTGACAAGTAGAAGTTGATGTGATTCTTAAGAATCTTGTTAAGACTTTCCTGTGTGAAAGCTGTAGTTCAGAAAGAGAACATTGAGGGCACAGGTTCTTGATTAGACTACAAAGCTTCAGCAAATTCAAGTCAAGAACAATGACCACCCTATCAAACAGCACAGAAAACATCTAGAGATAAAGAATAAAAGAGAGTCAAATGTACCAAATCCATAATTTAATTGATTGAGTAAAAGAAAAATAAAAAGATAAACAAAAGAAACCATGAGAAATCTGTACTGTCATCCTTTACATAACTTTCCTGAACTTGACCCCTCCTGTAACTTCTCACATGTTTAAGTAATAATTCAATTTGATTGTTTGATGATATTGTTTTTGAATCATTTGATTAATTTGATCACTAGTCATTTGAGTGAATGAGATTTCTATTGAATGATGTCAATGATTTAGTAATTTGAGTTTTTTTTAATTGGTAAGAGAATCTCCAACAGGGTTTTGAAAATGTAACGTTTTGGCCACACACATAAGTTGTATGCTATGTTTGCAGACCTGGGTCACAAAAGGACCCTCCACCATGGTCTGAAAATTTAACAACTCACCATGTGTGTGAGCCTCCTGGTCCAGAAAAAACCCATTTCACACGGTTGGTTCTTCATACATGAAGAATTGACTGAAGTTATAGAGATGACAGGTTTGACCTTGTATTTGATGTTTTTTGGCAATTGTCATGACTTTATTGAATCATTTCCCTATCATTGCTTGAATTTCGTTATCACCATGAAGGACCAATATATGATTGATGACCAATTGGTGACTTGATGGGGTCAGGGTTTGGCATTGCAAGCATGGGTAGGAACTCAAACACCCATGGCTCATGTGCGCGTTGGAGGAACAGGAATCTGTCAAATGAATACAGCTGTCAAAGTGTGTCTGGCACTCTTCTTTGGGCTATGTATTTGCTTTACAGATCCAGCACCATTAGAGCATTGCAAACGTGCACAATTTGCTAAACCAAATACAGAGCCAAAAAAAAGTTGCTGTAAACCCTGTGACAGCTGTATTTCTTATGCAGCATTTGGTTCATCCAACGCGCACACCTGGCATGGGTGTCTGAGCTCCTACCCATGCCCGACATGTCAAACCCAGTCCGAATCTGTGGTGCAATTGGGCTTTGATTGAGCAACTCACTGATTGGTGTCATGCAATGATAGACAAATGTGGTGACTTTGTCACCACATTTGCCAATATTGTGTCTATTAGATGTCCAATACTGCTTGCTGCAAAGATTCGGTTGGTCCTGTGAATATGAGGGATTGGTTGTGCAAAACAGGGTTTGCTGGATTTTGGAGCTCACACGCATGGTGTGCTGTCACCTTTTCAAACTGCGCAGGATGGTTGTTTTTTGACCAAGGCCTGGAAACGTAACATGTAGCTTATGTGTGTGTCAAATTTGTTACGTTTGCATATCTCCATTGGCAATGCTCTTAAAGATGCTCTAATGGGTTCTTCATGTGAGTATGTGTAATTTGAATTTTAGTAATTGATACATTTGATATTGATAATTGGTTAATTGTGTAATGATCATTGGATGTTCAATTGATATGAGATATCTTTATTTCTTGGATATAAATGTACCATATAGTGCTTATTGATCATGTGTGGGAAGAGTGTCTCTCTAGTATATCTGCTCTAATTCTTTTTCCCCAGCTGGTTCATTCTGTGATGGATCTTTTCAACATTTTGTTGTATCTTATCTTGACTTTTCCACACATATGTGATGATTGTTTTGATTCATTTTTCTTATCTCTGTTCCTGATTCTATCGTTTACTGTGACTTGTCATGGGGGGGGGAGTGTTATGGCAGACATGTGCACACGACTGCGGCACAGTAGACCTAGTACATCTTTGCATACAGCCTGTCAAGCTCCAGCTCCCGGCTCCTTCCACATCCCTCTTTGTGGTTGGATCCCAGATGCTGAGCTTTTTCTCACCCACACCTACGCTGTCGGAGATTTAAAATCCTAATTGGCAAAAAGGACCGAGGAGGCTGTCAAATAGTGAGCCAAGAGTGAATCAAAATCGCATTCGAGGCATGTGACGGAACATATGTCACTCATCTTGGGAGTATGTACAGCGTGACTCAGATCAGCTTATGACACACATTTCAGTCTGTGAAAGATTTCGAGCCCCAGTGATTGATGCTTCCCGTAGCATCAACCTAGATCCCTCCTCCCTGGTCGATTTTGCCGTGTCAAGACTGAAGAGAGAGCAGCTATGTATGTACAGAAGTATCTCCTGAAACTGTTGAATATACAACGGAGACGTTCGAAAGGATGTGTTCCGACCGATCTGGGAACTTGATGAGAGAATCGAATGATTTGATATTTATTACTTTATTTGTTTCAAGAGCTTTTGATGATCAGGATGAGTTGATCAGACTATCAATTGAGATACTATTGAGTTGAGTCTGACATGAGAGTGACTTGGTTAAATGTACAATTCAAAGTAAACAAAGAACATTCCAAATGACGATGGATCACAGAGTTTAATGACGTACTTGACTCCTTTTTTCCATTTCATTTAAACACGGTTCTGGGTCATTGAAGAGAAGGAGACCCTTCGACGAATTCCCTGAAGACTATGAATCATTTTTCCTTCTTCCAAGTCCTGTGCATAGATTCTTATTAGATATTTATACTCAAAGACTTCTCTTGATTAAATTTTTCTAAATAGAAAGTTGAAAAGAATTTATAGAAAATCAAGATCTTGAAGACTCAAACGAATTTCGAAATCGGTATAAGGGAATACAAGATTTGAATCAAAACGAAACGAAATTTGACGAATTCAAAAAAAGTTCATTCCTTGAAAACCATCAGAGCCTCAACCGACTTTACGACTTCATTACTTCATTACCACTTTACTTCTTACTTCCTCACCACTTTACTTCCTTACCACTTTACCACTTTACTTCTTTATCCATTCAATTTAATCTCACTTCAACATGAACTCACCAACACGATCTTCATCAGATTCAGAAATCGAAACAGATGATAATAGATCAAGAACTTCATCTAATACCAATCTAACTTCATTCACCGAATTAACTTCACCATCTCATTCACCCAAACTATATGAACATATTCAAGCACAATCATCTTACTTAAAAAATTCAAAAAACAAATTCAAACCAAATTATCATCATGGATTTGGTTGGAAACTGGGTCAAGCTCAATCAAAATCAAATTATTATGCTAATCAACCTCTTTTCAATCAATCTTTAAATTCAAATCAAATTTACCTTTTAAATCCTGAACGTTCATTCGATGATCCTCAATTCACTCCAATCACTTCTAATCATCAATTATCTCATTCGGAATTCGGTTCGATCAATATTGATCAAATTCAATATATGTGGGAATCTAAATATAGACCTAATGATCATTTTCATGATTATCCCAATGAAGATGCTGGAGTATTAACTTATCTGACTGCTTATTGGTCTTATCTAATTGTCTTTTTGATCGGGTTCGTCATCTCTCCTGTTTTCATTTCTTATATATATAAATGACTTGAAATCTTATTTTTTTTGCTTTTCTTTTTCAATAGTCATTTACGTGATTTTTTTGGAAAACGATTTTCACCCAACTCATATGCACATCTAATGCCACATGATGGTTATGCAGCTTTAAATTCAGATTTCGGTTCATTCTTTACGAGAAGAGTTAAATCAAGATTAGATGATTGTTTTTCTCGACCGGTTTCAGGTTCACCAGCTAGAACGATCACATTATTAGATCGTACAACAGAAGATAATGGGATGAGTTTTAAATATACTCATTCTACTACTCAAGCTTTAAACATCTCATCTTATAATTATTTGGGATTCGCTCAATCTAGTGGGATTTGTACGGATTCGGTTGAAGAAACGATTAATTCGATTGGAATCAGTTCAGCTGGTTCACGTGATGATATTGGAGTGAATTCAATCACCATTCAAGCTGAAAAATTAATTGCCACTTTCTTAGGTACAGAAGATTCTCTATTGATCAGTCAAGGTTTTGCAACCAATTCGACTACATTTCCCGCTTTAGTTGGTAAAGGTTCATTAGTGATCTCAGATGAACTTAATCATTCTTCTATTCGATTTGGTACTAGATTAAGTGGTGCAATGGTTAGAACTTATAAACATAATGATATGAAAGATTTAGAGAGATTATTAAGGGAAACGATTAGTGAAGGTCAACCTAGGAAGATGAGAGCTTGGAAAAAGATCTTGGTGGTCGTTGAAGGTATTTATAGTATGGAAGGTTCAATTGTAGATTTGCCTAACTTGTTACGATTGAAAGAGAAATATCAGGTATGTCAAAATTCTCAAAAGAGATTTTCAATGGAACCCAATCACTGATTTCAACATTAATATCCAACAGTTTTACCTTTATCTTGATGAAGCTCATTCAATTGGAGCACTCGGTCCAAGAGGAAGAGGTGTATGTGATTACTTTGGCATTGAACCCAGTCGGATTGACATCTTGATGGGTACCCTCACCAAATCATGTTGAGCATCTTTCAAGTTCGTTTGACTTGATTCTAATTTACTGATTGAGCTCTCCTAACAGTCGGAGCAAGTGGAGGTTACATAGCCGGTAACCGAGCCACGATTCAACACTTACGAAAAACGTGTCATTCCTCAATCTATGCCGAAACACTCTCACCCGCCGTGACTTCACAAATCATCAGTTCATTAACTTCAATCATGGGATCTAGAACCAATAGATTACCTACCTGTTTAAGTCAACTGACAAGAAACCGGATCATTGAAAATGTCTTTGAAGGCGAATTGAGGTTGAGAAGATTAGCATTCAATTCTCGTTATCTACATGTAGGTTTACGAAAACTTGGATTCATCGTGGGTGGTGATCATGATTCTCCAATCGTACCACTCTTGATTTTTCAACCTGGAAAGGTTTGTTCATTTCCCTTCGAACCCAATCCTTATTTAAAAAAACCCAAATCCTGATCATCAGTTCTTTTCTCTTGGTGATGATAGATGTTATTATTTTCAAGATTGATGTTACAAAGGTATCAAATAGTGGTGGTAATAGTAGGATATCCAGCTACTCCATTAGTTTCAGGTCGAGTTAGGTTTTGTGTTTCAGGTAGTCATACGAAAGAAGATTTAGATAAGATTTTGATTGCAACAGATGAGATTGGAAATGCATTAGGTTTGAAATTAGGTAAAGTTCAATCAAGAATGAAAGTCGAAGAGATCATTGAGAACGCTTTGGAACTTGTCTCGGGAACTTATCATAAATAAATCAAATCAAATCCCAAAAAAAATCCAATTCGAATTTCAAATCTTAAATTCTTGACTGAAGTTTTTTTTAAATCAAGACTTTATGCTGCTGGTGGTGGTGATGGTTGTTTTTTTTTTTGAGGGAAAAGAGATCAGTTGGGTTTTTTGGGTTTCTTTTTTTTGGGTTTCTGTTGGTTGGTTTGTTGTTTTTGGGGTATTGAGTCAGAAGTGATGAAAAAGTAACCATTAGTGTTAGTCATGAGTGATGATGATGATGATGATGATGATGATGATGTTTTTCTTTTTTCTTCTTCTTCGAAAGTTCAAGTTTTTTTTATACCAATTTATCCAAAGCCAAAAGAAAAAGAAATACAAAAAAAAAAGCCGTTCTTCTCACTTGATGTTGATGTTGATGTTGATGTTGATGTTGATGTTGATGTTGAATTGGCCAAATTCTTGACTGTCTTGTTTCGTTTTTTTCATGTCCTTTTGAGTTTTTTTTTTCGTCATTCTCTTTGTTCTCGTTTTTTTATTTTGTTCCTCATGATGATTCAAAATCTCTTTTTGAAGTAAACCAAACTCATCAGTTCAATTTAAATCATTTCTTAAATTCTTCATCAATTCCTCTAGTCAAAGAGATAAAGGATTAAGAGAGCTTTACAGATTCAGACTGAGTTGAACATCAAATCAGTGTACATCTAAAGTTCTTCACTCAATCACCCTACGGAAAAATCAAGAACTTGACACTCTTGCTCTTTTAACTACTCATTCAATGAGCTCAGTCACAAGAAAGAACCATCATACAAGCTCAACTTCTCATGAATCATTCAAAAAAAATTCATCAACTGAACTTGCAAATCAATCAAAAACCAAAGAAACGACTTAGAGATTGTATAGACTGAATTGATTGCAAAAAAAAAGGAAAAGGATCATCTTTTCGAACTTTCTATGAAAAGATGCAGAAGAATGAATGGGAAGAAAAAAACCTCTAACAAAAAGCTTGGTCAAATGATTTGAATATGTCTAAGTTAATATAAAAGAAATATATCCAACTTCTACTCATGAATCGCCTTCTCTATAAGCCAAAACTCTGTACCTAAACCAAGACTGATCTTCTTGCTTTCTAAACTTCAAGTCAAGGAATTGGTAGTACTCACGCTCGTAAGTAAGAGAAGAGAGAGAGAAGAGAGAAAGGATGAATTAGACAATCTTTCAGCTTGATTTAGCTTGATCGACTTCAATACCTGAATCACTTGGTGATCCATCAGAACCCTTCAATCTGATCAACGCTTGACCTTTAGCATTCTTATAAAACACTACATCTCCTTCATCTTCCACAAACTGAAAAAAAAACTCCATCAGTTCTCCAGTATCATACAGACCTATTCTGAAAGGTTATGATGACTTACTCGGCAATGTCTAAAGGCTTTCCAAAGACTAACCCAATAGTTTTCATCTGTGGATTGATAATGTGGTCCTAACTTAGCTTTCAAAGCATCCGTGGCTTCCCAGGCGTGATAATGTGGGATCTTGGAGCATAGATGATGAGCCACATGAGTTTCAGCTAAACCATGAGTGAAGAATCCATGAATGTTTCTAAATAGACCCATTCATCACAAGACAGATCCAATCAGTTTCGACTTATCGCTTCTTCCATTCAAAAGCATGACTAACCTATCCATGGTAGCTAGAGCACCACGTTGGAAGTTGAAGGCACCTTCACGATAGTGAGGTAAAAGAGGGATCGGTGTGTTGTAAGAAGGTGATCAAGACGATCCAGTGCTATTGGTCACGAAAGGAACAATCAGTCAAGTGATCGGTTGGTATTGAGAGAAAGATGACTGACATGAACCCAGAGATAAGGTACGATATAGTACTTGAAGACCGACAAGAAATCCGTGTTCATTCCAAAGACTACGAGTGATCCGATCGTGATAGCAATGCCGATATCCGAGTAAACGATATGCATTCGGTGTCGATCATCATACATGATGGCCCAAGGGTTGAAATCTATAATCATCCAGAAAAGCTTAATCAATGAACTGGAGATGAAGACCCGATCAAGATAATCTCACTTACGGTTGGTGTAAGGAGGATAATGTTTCTGTCCAGATGCGTTTCTCAAGAGATAAGCAGCGAATCCGACCGATTGGTGAACGAATAATTTCGATAAGACCCATAATGGTGCATCTTCCAATAAATCATCAGCTCGTTCGTACCTAAACAAAATCCAAAGGGACGATTGTGATTCAATTAAATCTCAACACCTTACCATCCAAAGAGAAAGCAACTAGACTTACAAGCTAGGAGCCAAAGTTCCTTCTAATTCACGTTGAGAAGCATCTTTTGGTAGAGGAGGTAAATTCAATTGAGATCGAGTGTAGGGCACAAAGGCTTGATCACGATTGAGATGGGAGGTAGATGCATGATGTTGAGCATGAGTGATTCTCCAAGAATGAAAGGGAACCAAGAGAGCTGAGTGTAAGACCCATCCGACCCAATAATTGATCGTCTTTGAGGATGAAAAGGATTGATGACCACATTCGTGAGCCAAGACCCAAATGCCTGAGTATGTGGATCGGATTTGAGTTTTTAGGTTTGGTGGATGATCGAGTAGAAGGAATCGGTTTAAGGTTCAAAGGTGATGTGATTGTTTGTTTGTTTGTTTGTTTGTTTGATGATGTTTGTCAATGAAGTGATGAACAAGAAGTGATGATCAGTTTCAAACTCAGTAGAAGATCAAGACACAAACAAAACGAACCAGTGAAGACCAATCCTAACAAGTAACCATAGAGAGACCAAGCTCCAAAGTTAGCCATCGCACCCAACTGACCCTTCAAAACCACTCCATCCTTTGAATTAAAAGCCGGATCAATAAAAGTAGCAGCATAGACCAAGACTGAAGTCAAACACAAATCTCTCAACACATAAGAAAGACTACGAAACAATGAACGATCAAAACAATGAGAAGGAATGGCCGAAAGGATTTCTTTGATGGTGAAGGGAGGTAATTCAAATGTAGGTAATTCATCTTGATCAATCGAATCAGGTGTAGAAGATCTGTCTGATTCGATATGAATGATTTTTGGAGATTGATCTTCTTTTTGAAACCTATTGCTGAGTTTAGATGAATTGGTTCGATCGACCATAGCAGTTGAAGACATGATGATGATGATTAAGTAAATCAAATGAAAAAAGGTTGAATGAATTGAAAAATCAAAAGAGAGAGAGAAAGAGAGAATAGAGATTTTAAGTAAGAATTAATGAGAAATGATGATGATGAAGATGATGAAGTGAATTGGAATCGTGTATGAGTTCTTTGAGTCAAATGAAAGAGTCTTCAGAGAACAGAGTGATCGAAGTAAAGTCACACCACAGATGATGATAAGAGAAAAAGTTTCCTCGATTCTAAACAATTTAATTAATCAATTTCGATCAAAAAAAAATATTCAATCAAAAAAACCTTTCAAACAGTCTTCTAAATTTTTAATCCAAACTCTCAATCTTCTTAACTAAATTCAACTTCACTTAACTAAATTCTCATTCGAATCGAGAGAGAGAGAGAGAGAGATGGGTGAAGGCCATTCAGATGAGAACTACTTAAATACCTAATCATCTAACTTCTCATCTGTTCTCTCTTTTCACATGTTCCAATCAAATGCTTTGTAAAATAAAAGAACTCAAAACTTACTCAGTCAACTTCCAATCGACCTCTGATCAACATTTTCAAATCTATGTACTCCTATCTGGTGAGTTGGATAGGGTTGACATTCAAGTCGGGTACATCTCCATTTAACCAAACCGTCAACCAAAATCTTCAACAAGAGCTCAACCGATTTATAGACCTTCAGATCACCGATCAACTGATTAACTACATAAGCCCCTCACAAGGACGTGTCCGCACCCGCGCAGAGTGGCTTGAAACAGACGCAGATGTGTTGGCAGGAGTGCTTCAAGAAACAAGTACCCTTATGATCTTGTTGTTTTTCACTTCTCCTCTTCAACTCACCATAGATCTTCACAAATCTCTATAGTATGATGGACTTTGAAACTTTGACCATCTTTTAACATATCTTGATTAAATGAGTTGAAGTTGAATGAAAGACTTGGTGAAATGTTATGAAAGTTGAAAAAACCTAACTCACTCCCTTCTGAGATCTACTGGCCAGCTCAAAATGAGAGACTTGTTGCCTAATATCAAAAAAATTGCACGAGATCTGTTGAAGCTTTTTGTGCAAAGAAACCAGTGTCCTTATCAACTTTGATTTCTTAATCTTAATTTCTTCATATCTACAGTGTTTCTCTAGATCAAATCAAAAACTCCTTCAAGGCTTCAAAAATTACAATACTTTGATTTGCTCTGTGTTCAAGATTTGAGGTTTTGGATGTGAAGATTGAAAAAAAATTGTCTTTTCTTTATCTCTTTAAAACAAATTAAGATATATGAGGGGAAACCAAGAGTGAGAAATTTTAAAGAAGATCAAAGAAGTATGAAAGATAAGGACACCAGTCTTCTCTTTTGAAAAAAGCTTCAACAGATCTCATGTTATTTGTTAGAGATTAGATGTAAGTGCTTTCTTTGAGTTGGCCAGTGTAGCTCAAAACAAGGAGATTAGTCAAGTGTATGAAAGTTGGGTAATTTGTGTGCTTCTAAATCTCATTTAAGACAAATACAGAAGACTTAGGGTACACATATTCTTAGACCATTGCATGAAGACATGAGATTGATTCTTGAAGCAGATCTCAAGCCATGCAAGGCTATCTATTTCCTATAAATACATCCTATATCAAAAGATGTAAAAGAAAATGGAGGACAACGTACTAAAAACTGAGATTCTAGAGTGAGCTGAAAAGGAGAAGCAGGAAAAAGATTACATCAGGGTACTTCTTGGAGCTCTCCCATCAAAAAAAAAGTTCATCTACAAGAGCACAGAAAAGGGGTTCAGTTAAGCTTCCTGATTGACTTTTTCAGCAAAAGTTTTGTCTTCCAAAATAGAAAAAGATCAGAATTATCTGTAAGAGTGAATTTTCTTGTGTAAAGCTTGATTTTTAACACAATCACAACAGAAGGTTTTTTTTTGAATCTATACTGTGGGTGCTACACCTTTCATTAGCAGACCAGAAGCCTCAACTGTTATGCTATTTCCCAATTCTCACATTGTCTTGACCTCTTCAATTCACCAACCCCTTGGTCTGTGTCAGATCTTCAAAGCAGCAAACCTTTACCAATCTTCTTTCTACAAGCTCTTTATATCATAACCTTTTTTGTATTCAGTTCTTTGTCAAAAGTAATCTTCCTCTACTCTTCAAATTGTATTGCTTTTCCCAGAGGTTTGACAAAATTGACACTTGATCAAAACCAATACTTCTGAGGCAAATCTTTCAAATAGTGGTTACATAAGAATCTACTGTAATGAAAGATATATTATCTTAACACTTTCATATTCATCATCTTCCTAATCACCATCAATCTATTGGTTGGTCAAGTTGTACACTCCTTGACATTAAAAATCAACAATTGAACAATTAAATGATCATTACACCCATATCAATTCAACAATCACAATTTATCTTCTCTAAATGGTGTCTGAGATAATCCCACATTTGATCAAGTTTGCAGGATGAGGTTCTTGAACTTGGAAGAATGTCATCCATCCTTCTTCAAGATTATACTGTACATATTTTCTTGAAATAACTAACTCCATTTGATTACTAATGATAAACCTCTTCAATGGATAAACAGACTTTCAAGATGAAGTCTGATAAGAACAAAATTGAAAATCAAAACCTGATTATATACATACATACAGATAAAACCATGGCAAGGTTCTGAGTTTGTAGACCATCCATCTTTCAGAGACCATCCTGAGACTGGGTGAGATCATCTCAGAACACCCTATGGTCTAGCTACAGACCAGTCATTTTGGAAGCAGTTGTGAGACTCAGAACCCTCCTGTGGTGTAGGTTTTTGGTCAAAATTGAACAACCTGGCCCTGGCTCTCCAGTGTCAAAGTATCAAAATACCAAAAGGTTACAATGTTCTATCAGGGCTAGAGTGCAAGATTAAAGCCCAAAATATGTGCATTGTACACCCAGACTTAACAAATTCCCTTACTCTTTTCTCTGAAGGTCTTGAGTAAGAGGACAGGATGAGTTTCCTTTTTGAACAAGGGCCAAAGAATGATGTTATACTTCATATCCTAACATAAAGCATCATATAAGTAGACTCCACTGAGAGAAAAGCAAGAAATAAGTCAGATGTGGTCCCTGGGCAGTTTGGTAAAGGCATAAATGAAAACCAAATCAAAGTTCTGAACTAATATCTTCAATATATGTTCCAAGGATAAGTTGATTATCTGGATTCAAGTGAACTTTGTTGATGAAAATGTGACCTTTCTCTACAATACTTCAAATTAAAACTTGAACAATCTTCTTCATCTCATTTGGACTTTTTTCAAAAAAAGTAGTTTGATGATGGTTAAACTCTGATTTTTCTTTTGAAACATGACTTGAAAAACAAATCCAACTGGTTTTTTTTGTCAATTTATTTTTCCAAACCTTTTGGGTAGAAAGAAACAATGTTCAAGAAGTTTAAAAGATTGAGCAGCATTCAAAAATAGTCTTCACTTGGTTTTTTTCTGGTTGATTTAACTGAAGGGGAATGTACATGATTTGAAGAAATTAGACATGAGCAACTACTTGTATAAACATCATCCCACACAGAAAAAAATGCTCAGTACATGCTCCTTTGTGAAGGTGATGAATATGTTTAATATACCAGATTTTTCGTATAAGATTGATGATACCATAAGATAGAATTGACTTGGCTGGATATTGAATGATCCTTGAGTTTGCTGAGTAGCAAGCCCTTCTGAAGTGTCTAAATACTTTGAATCTCGATCTAATGATTTCTAGACATGTACTTGGATGTGAACTTGACTGTGTGCTTGATGATGATCGATATGGTGATGATTGAGTGATAGTTGATGATAGGTTACAGGTAGGTGAAAGGTGAGATGAAATGAAAGGTAATCGATGACAGATGAGTGATAGGGAGGTGATAGGTTTGATAGTTTTAGTGATGATGATCAGTTGACATCTGGATGGTCAGTGGTGGTATGTGTACTGATTGAGGCACTATAGATAATTGAATTTGAGCTTTAGAGGAAGTTCTCTTTGACCTTTTTTGCTGAAGGACAAACCTCAACCTTTCATCAATTCATCCTTCATCTCATCTATCATTAGTTTGGTTTAAAGCTGACTACATTTTTAAAACTACCTACATAATTAAACCTTCAAACTTCAATTGTTTGAATTATTTTTCAAATCATCTCGAATCAGCCTTTAAACAGTTCCTCAACCCTGTTAAAAGTCGATCAAGGTAATCAACCATTTCCTCTTCTTTTCTCATTTATCTTCTTTTCTTAACTCTTCTCAGTCATTATTCTCTACGTTCATATCAATTGGTTCAATAATCAACTTCAATCGATTCAAGAAAGATCAAGATCGAGAATCGACTAAGAGACCATTGAGAACCCTTTTCCAATACTTTGACTTACTTTCTATTCATCCTCGACCGTTGGCTTACGTTTCAATTGCTGACTCTATCATTGGCTTACTCTTGATTCTCATCGTTGATCCCATCGTCATCATCAAACCATCGTTCAAGTACGTTCGTCTATTCAACACACCCTCTTACTTCATCCTCTCCCTCTTCACTCACTCGCCACGTCATAGCTTTGACTAACCTCTCTTCTGCTCTGAACAGACTCAGGAATTGATTTGTTCAACAAGCTCAACTTCTTTCCCGAGCTTGTCAACCAACTCTCAACTTTACACTTTTTCACGACTTCAACAGTACCATGGGTTTATCGTGAGTGACTTGATCGTTTTGGGCTCAGCTAGATTTGGCAATCGGTCTACTTGATTCTAACTGACCACTTGTTATTCATTCTGTTCCGATCCTCTTCTCTGCAGAGTCTCTCGGTTGTTTACCGGCCTCTTTGGCCGGAAAGAAATGGTGAACTTTCCTTCTGTCTATCACTTCTTCTTCTATAAGTCCGATTGTCGGCCTTGAACTGCCCAAGTCGATTGATCACTTGAACTAGATCAAACCAAATTCGCTCGATCACCGCCATTGTCGTTCAATCGTCTCATTAGCATCCTGACATTGATTTTCCTTTTATTGCTTTCAATCGCCTTCGATCGATCTATTAGCGAATTCTGATGGTCGGTCTCGATGCTGCTGGTAAAACTACGATTCTTTACAAACTCAAATTGGGTGAGATCGTGACGACTATCCCAACGATCGGTGCGTGTATCTTCATCTCACTTTCCTATGCTACCTTTCACGCTGATAGGTCCATATACCGACGCGCTTTTTGCTTCCCTCACCATCGGTTTCCAGGATTCAACGTGGAGACAGTGGAATACAAGAATATCTCCTTTACAGTTTGGGATGTCGGAGGACAGGACAAGATCCGACCCTTATGGAGACATTGTAGGCCATCCGGACTGTCTAATCTTTTCAACCTCTTATGATCTGAGCCTTGGTCATGAGTAGAAAATTGATTGAAGATTGTCACATTATCTCCTCTCGATTGCAGACTTCCAAAATACGCAGGGTATCATTTTCGTCGTAGATTCTAACGATCGTGAGCGAGTATCGGAAGCTCGCGAGGAATTGCAGCGTATGTTGAACGAGGACGAACTTAGAGATGCTTTACTACTTGTCTTTGCCAACAAACAAGATTTGCCGAATGCGATGAACGCTGCGGAGATCACAGACAAGTTGGGCTTGCACAGTTTACGTCAAAGGACCTGGTACATTCAGGCCACTTGTGCTACCTCTGGTGACGGTTTGTACGAAGGTTTGGAATGGTTGTCTTGCAATGTGAGTCTTTTGGTACTTCTTACTTCAAAGGATGGGTATCTTGACGTAAAAAAGTAATTGACAAATTGATGTTCTACTTTGATCCTTTTATACTTTAGCTCAAGCGAAAAGCTTGATTCAATCCTCATCATCTGTCACTCACTCCTGGATTTGGGAACTCAAAGGCTGTTGTAGCAAAGTTGTGAGAAGTGAGCCAAAGGAGAGCAAAGGTTGGGATGAGTGTTGAAAGTGAGAAGTATGAGGGAGAGAATGTGATCGTTTTTGTTTAAATTTACTCATTTCGAGCCAACCAAGCAACAATAGATTTCTTACGGGAAGAAGTAGAAAGGGATATGAGTTGTAGAGAGAATCACATTGACGAGTTAGAACTTCCTTGAGACACCCTAAAAATTTACGTCATGTTCTTGTTACCTTACCATAGCGCACTACTGCAACTCTTAAAAGTCTCGCAATCTTCTTTTTTCAACCTCCCCTTCTCTGTCTCTCTCTCTCTCCTCTCTCTCCTCTCCCTTTGAGCTGTTGTTTTTTTGTTTTTTGTTTTGTTTTCTATTTCTGATGATGGCTCTTATGTAGACATGTTCTTCTGAGTCTTTCCTCTGATCATTTTAAAACCTCATTGTCTTCTTCAGCTTGATTGAAAGTCCCCAAGTCCCATTGAAAAGAAGGAACAGATATGATCAAAAACTTGGTATTGAAGCAAATCTGTCAACTCTGTTTGAAGGTTTTGCTTTTGTTCTTCACAAACTCTTCCTGTTTCAAAAGTTTTTCTGAGGGTGTGTTTACCTAAGCAAATCCTGACCAGAAATCACATTCTTTAAAAAATTTGATGCAAAAATGACACGCACTACCGAATAGACATTTTAAAATTTTTGGAAAAGGTGATTTCTTACCAGAAATTGCTCAAGTGAACATGTCCTGAGGGATGTTGAGGGAAAAATCTTTTCTTGTCTAACAATAATCCAATCGAATTCCTCCCTTTTCCAATCCAATTTTTAATTTAATTTCAAACTCTAAAACAATATTTCTTGTTGATTTAAGATATCAAGATCTAATTTGAATTTTGTGTTGTGATTATTTTTTTTTTTTTGCTTTTTTTTGGTCAAGAAGATATGATCAATTCTGGTGAATTCTTTATGGATGGAATTATGTACTTAGAATTTTGAAATGAATTGGTTGGGGTTTTTTCCAGATATTGTAAAAGTGTTTAAGGTTAAGGTAATGTTTTTAAGAATTGACCTAAAAGAGATATCCAAATTCTTTCCAAAAAAAATTCCAAAATAATTAACTTTTGGTTTTAAATCCCTTTTTTTTTGAATATGAAAAAAACCCAGAAGCATATTTAATTTATATATCTTATTCATTATATATTTTTTTATTCATTTTGATATAAATTTTTTTTTGTGCACTAGATATAGGAACTTTGGATTTTGAAATGAATGCTCTACAACATTTCCCTTGAGCTTCGGGATTAGACTGATGAGGAAGTGCATAAAGCTTGAAAAAAAAGATCTTCAATGAGTTTTCAAGTATCTGAGGATTTTTTTTTCTTTTGCCTTGCTTTGTCTTTTGTGATCAGTGATCAATGGTATTGAATCCTTGTGGATTTCTTGGACTGGAAATCAAATAACATAATAAATCTTTGCATGTACACATGAACCACCACCCAAGTGATCCAACCGGTTCACCTTACAACCCCAGAAATTTCACACAGTGAATCGATGATTTACAACAGAGTGAAAGATCAGTTGGTTTCCAAGACTTTTCATTCATCTTGGATTCCAATGATCTTAGGGGTAAAAAAAATGTGTTTGCAATCCTATACAAGAAAATCAATAGATAACCAGAACTTTCAAATCATGCTGTATAAGAATAAAAATGAGATCAAGCCCAAGAAATGCCAAGTGATGTGAATGGTGAGTTTGATTGAGGTTAGATGATGCAAACGTGCGAATGAAGAAGCCTTCAGATGAACTTTTCCTTATAAGGTTATCTTAACTTTCGTCAAATTCAACTTGTTTTTAGTTTCAAGTGTAATGTTGGTAAAGCCACAAAAGCAGTGTTTAAGATGAATGTGATGAGTACAGAAGTGAGGATCCACCAACATCCTTTCTTTTTCATCTGCCTTCCTAGTTTGGTTTGAGAGGATCTAATAGAGAAGAAGAATTTCATGAATAACTAAGCTCTGGTAGAGGTATCTCGTGAGTTCAACTGACCTATTTTCACCAAGTAGGTTTTCCTCCAAGTAATCCAAACTGTTTTTCTCGGATTCACCCACTTTTCCATCGATCCCTTGCATCTTTCTTCTTGCAAGACAGCTAACACAGCTAGACTTCGTCGACCAAAATGCAAAACAGCAAATATTGAATCGACCCATACACATCAAGAGAACACTCATCAAAAAGACTGGGAAGAGGGCTAGGCGGAACCACCTTGGGATCTTCTTTAACTCGAGTGCGTGGGCCAAGGGTGAGGGGACCATTATAAGAAGTAATTCGAGTATGGTTGCACTTAAAAGGATCACCAAACCAGCTACCGTTCGCATTCTGATCAAACTTTGTTTTTCTTGGAAACCTTTGAGTTTTTTTGAATGAAGATCGGGATCACATGTTGATTAAGGCCCTCTAGAATGAATTCCACCAAACCTGCTAGAACGGCCGGATGATTTGTATATTTAGCTTCCAACAATGCACGAGTTATTAGATCGGATTTCAATTCATCAAAATGAGATAAGAGTCCACCCGCTTTGTCCCAGGCTTTTCGACTGCCCAGATATTTTTGGATGAAGGCATCAAAATCAGGTCTCATGGGTTGTGATTCGGGGTTTAAACCATCGGGAAGAACTGAGCTAACAGCTGAAGAGATATTTGAATATGACACCGAGACGGCCCGCCGAGGTATGGATGGAGGAGGTTGAGATATTGAAGTTGGGTCAGTGGCGTGGTCGCTCGAGTAGGATCGAACGGAAGCTGCCCAATTCACTTTCCGTACTGGAAAATGTTGAGGGGGTTTAATTGTGTCAAGAGTAGGGTAGTCGTTGGAAGGATCAGAATGATTGTTATAATATTCATCGAAACATGCTCTACGTTCATCATTCCTCGTATGTGCGAGTGATGGATGTGAAGGGATGTTGAGCATGCCAGAATTGATGATACAAATGATATCAAACGGATGAGGTGAAGCTGTCTTCTCATGCGCTGGTATATGGGCAAACTTTTCAGCGTAGCTAATCGGTTTTAAGGAACAAAGTTGAAAGGTGAAGGTGAGTCAAAAGAATTCAAGAATCATTTAAAGAATTGATTTTAAACTTACCTTCTAAATTCCAATAAGAAGGCCACCATGACAGAGGCATGTATCAACCAAGCATTTTTTTCTCCAAGACGTTCGAGTTTCTTAGACTCTTGTAAGAAAGCTTCGAAATTGGACATATGAAATGGTTTTCTAGATGATCCATCTAGAATAGACTGAACTTCGAGAGATCCAGTAGAATCATGTTCACTCCTACTGTCATCAACAGGAAAATAACTTCCAGATCTAGATTTCTCTCCGGTCAAATCCTTAAAAGTCGGTAGACTTTCTTGTTCAGGTTGATGTCGAAAGTGAAGAGCTTTAGAAACGAATGGGATCAAAGGTTCGGATGGTCCAGTTGATTCTATGACTGAAGCGTGTCGAGCAAATGATAATCTACGAACTTTAGGTTGTTGAGCTGATGTACTTCTTGATAAGGTAGTGGCCAATTCAGTACAAAGTTCAGATTTCCCTTCAACATCTGAATATCGTCGGCGAGTCCAGTCGCTTCCATAACCCCCATGCATCTGTCCTTGCAGCTCACACGTGAGTTTCTTCGTTTCCTGAAAATCAATTGGATAGATGATAAAATCAAAACTGAGGTAGATTGATGATTTATAGTTTTGTAGTTTTTGATTTATGTATGTTGATAGTGTTGAAGGTCTTCAATTTGTATCCTGGGGAATTTATTGATTGTACCACTGGATGATGAAGTCTTGAAAAGTAAAGGCGGGAAGATTAAGAAATGTGATAATATAGGATCTAATGAACAAACCTTGACAATTGAACATCGAAATGATGTTGGCTTAGATTTCATGTGATCTTTTCTAATCTTAGCACAATCCTGTCGTTATCTCATTTACTCCGTCGTGAATGGATTTGAATGAGTTGATGAGTTTTTTAAAATGATATCTGGTTAACGACTGAGTTTCGAAGCTCACTTTTATTCGTACGAATTCTGGGTAGTGAACCCTGAGCCCTTGACGACTGTTATGATAATGTTTAAAGTCGTATGAAATTCATCCCTTATATCCAAGGTCGGATAACTTTCCTTTTTATCTTCATTTCGCAACCATTTCTCTGTCACAAAGTTAAATATGAAGTTCTTCCGAGGACTCAAACCCAAGGAGCAGATCGACGCTCCACAATCATTATAGTCTCAATTGCGCATTCAATCTCGATGTCTATCACAAGCAGCAGCGTTGCAAGCAGTGAAGCAAAGTTTGGTTACGAGACTCATCGAGTTACTGGGCTTCGATGCCTCTTACCTTTTGATGAACTACAGTGAGGTTTCGTCACAGTTTACGAAAGGCTTGGGTAACGGACATAACTGAATGCTTTGCTCAACAGTGACTAAAATTATGGAAATGAAAGTCTATCGCTCTTCGAGAATGTCTAAATCAATGACGTTTCCTTGTGAGTGCTTTCCCTCCTCGAAATTTCGTATCCGATTCTTCAAACTTGGAATGTAATTACCTTCATCTTTCTTTTCCTCATCTCCCTGACTACTGTTCTTATAAGCCCGCGGAGGAAAATGTAAATTAGTTTTCCACAACTTGATCTTTTCTTAAACAAATTCGCTCAGTGGGTCAAGTGTGAGCTGAGCTAAAACCAAGCTTATTTGAACCTTAATCAAATGTGCCACAAAGCCTTATCAAATCTCAGACATACTTTTCTTTTCCTTTCTTGACTTTAACTTTTTTTTAGTCTTATGTTGTTTTTTTGACTAAAGTTCAAAAGTAAATTCGAGATCTTTGTCACACCTTGAAGATAGAGATATGTGAGATCATTAAAGTTTTTCTATCACTTGATCTTCTCCTTTTTCATAGTCTGATTCATGAAGTTATACAAACTTAGTCACATTCTTTCTTTGTACAATTTTCCAAATACCTGTTAAATTCCTGGCTTCACAAAAGTCCTACGACTCGCCAGATGATCAGCATTTCCATCAAGCCTGTGTACCACTCATCTCAATGTTTATTGAATTGAATATAAAACCACACATTTGAATCTGAGAATCAATCCATTAAGGATTAGAGCTTTGAAGAGGATAAGAGAAAACGAGAAAAGTAGTTTTCAATCTGCAGTTTTGGTACTAAAATACATTTTCCTAGAGGGGATCATAGTGGAATGACGTCATTGGTTAGTGCACCATCAAAGTGATCTTGAATGATTTACTTTTCCAATTCTTCAAGTTTCTCAAATCATGACTCACTTACCTTCAACTCACAAAGCCATCGTTTTACAAACCTCATCTTCAAATAAAACACCCATTTGGCATCAAGCTTCCATACTTGATCAACCACTCGGGTTACCAAGAAAAGATGAATTAACGATCAAAATCATTTCTTTCTCTTTCAATCATCGTGACCTTTGGATTCGTAAAGGTCTTTATCCCAAAATCCAATCTCCTTCAATCTTAGGATCAGATTGTACTGGGATTGTGATTGAACCGATCGAACATCCTTTACATGGTCATCAAGTCCTTCTTTATCCTGCTATCAATTGGTTAAAAGATAGTAAAGGTCCAGATGTGAAAGGAAAATCATTTGGGATCTTAGGTGGTACAAACCTTACCGAAGGTCTTGGAACGTTTTCAGAATACATTCATATCCCTTCATCAAATTGTATACCAATTCCTTCATTCTTAATCGGTCCAAATGCAGCTGCTATTCCATTGGCTGGTCTAACTGCTTTTCGAAGTGTGTTTACTAAAGGTAAAATTCAATCGGGTATGAACGTTTTGATCACTGGAATCGGTGGTGGGGTAGCGATCTTTGCTTTACAGTTTTGTTTGGCAATTGGAGCAAGGGTTTGGGTGACGAGTGGAAGTGAAGAAAAATTAAAATTGGCCAAATCACTTGGAGCGAAAGATGGAGTAAATTATAAACAAAGTCAGTTTAATTTATCCATCTTCATTCAGTAGGATCAGTGATGTTAATTTTGAAATTCATATAGACGATTGGCCTGATCGATTGAGTTCTATGTTACCGGATGATGAACCTTTTTTGGACGTGGTGATTGATTCTAGCGGAGGTGAGATCATACAAAAGTGTAGAAAAGTCTTACGTGATGGGGGATGTATAGTTTCTTATGGATCGTAAGTTGAGCATCAGTTGTTGATTAAGATGATCAAGATCCTGATTGATGATCTTAATGAAACTTATTGATTTATAGAACCACAGGATCAAAGATGTCAATCACCATGTCTGAAGTTCTCAAAAACTTAGACATCAAAACCACTACCATGGGTTCTCTTTCAGAATTTCAACAAATGATCAATTTCATAGAACAACATCAAATCGAACCTGTAGTATATAAAACTTTAATCGGTTTTGAATCTGTGGAAGAAGGGTTTGAAATTTTAAAGAATGGTCAACAATTTGGAAAAGTAGTAGTAGAGATCTCAAAAGGTGAAACTAGCTCAAAATTATAGAAAACAAAGAGTCAATCTTGTAAAAGCCATATGAAGTTTTCTTGTACGATGGTATTCAAATTAGAAATCAATAAAGATATACACATCTTCTATAACCCAGTGGCTCAAATACCAAATAAATTACTTCACTATGATCCATTAAGCTCTGTATAAAAGCTGCAGATAGGTTGAATCTGATCATGTTTTCAAGCTTACAAAAGTTAACTTTTCACATAACAGTTATATCTACAGACCCAAAGCAAAGGTCATCTTACTTTACCGGATAATAGATTAAGTGCTTGGGATCAATGATAATAAAGATAAGTCATTGGGATAAAAACATAGGTACAGATCTTTCTCTTTGACCCTTGTTTGACCTGTGAAACATCAGTGAGGCGAGCTGTAAGTGAGAATGAATTGACTCGGATTCACCAAAGTAGGCATATCTATTTGCACAGGTTAAAAAAGTGAGCTGTTGTTTAGTATAAGTAGCTTGATAAGCAAATCTGCACAATTGAGTGTGTAACTTACGCTACATCAAAAGCTCAGTATTCAACAGCATCTTCATCCCTTCCTCCCATATTGGAAAGATCCGGGGTATCTTGTCGAACTTCTGTATCATCCCTCATCTGAGTATCTGATAAGCGATTGACCGGATCTTCAACTATAGGTACTTGAGCTTCAGTACTAGTGATTGAAGAAGCTTCATGCCTAGATTTCACTTTTTCAGCTTCAATCTCTGCCAAACGAGTATCACGTGTGATACATAATTGTTCTAATTCATTCTGTTGTTTGTCAAATTGTCAAAGATTGGTAAAAATGAGAAATGCTGATGAGACCGAAATGATCTTGATGAATGAATCAATTCAAGATGAACTTCATGGTGGGTTTCAAACTGACCTGTTTGTTTGATTTTTCTTCTAACCAAATCCTTTGTTGATCTTCAATAGTCTCACGAGTTTCCCTACGTTGACTAAAGGAAAAGAAAAGATCATGAATCGAAAGTTGATGTGAAGTGAAACACCCAACTTTCGAAGGGGGGGGATTGGGTTTGAACATACCGATCGATAAGTTCTTCTTGTTCAGGAAGTAACTTGTTCGGTAACCAATATATTGGTCTTACTTGATTATTCGAAAGATGTGAAGGAACAGGAGGTTTGAGATTGTCAGTTTCAGTCAGCTTAGTAAGAGATGTACAAAGATAATTTGAAAAAGCTAATTGATTAGCAAAATTAATCGAATTCTGAATCAAGAATCCATTACAAAAAAAAAAGAAAGATTAAAGATCAGTGATCAATTATGATTATCATGATTTTTTCAGAGAGAGAGAGATTGGAATTTTGGAAAGATTCAGGTTTGAATAGATAGAAAAGGTGGGAAGGAAATTGAAAACGAACGAATTCCGAAAGTTGAACCAATTCTTCTGTTTTTCTTAAAACCGAATTTTTTAAATTCTTTTCTTCCACTTCGAATGCTCTTAATTGATGTAAAGCTTCAGATTCGATTTTAAGTTTAGCTTGTAATCTATTCTCTACTGCTGCTCGACGTTGAGCCTATGAATGAGAATCAAAGATTAGATTTTTCTTATTGAATTGTATAGAGGGAGAAGATGGGAGGGGGGCTTTCTTTGCTGAATGAGTTGGAGACTTACTGCTTCGGTTTGTCGGGTCTTTGATGTTTCATCTTGAAATTTACTGAGAGTTCCCTATGATGATTGAACCAAACCAAAGAAAAAATCATTAAACGCGTTAGAAGAGATCAAAAAGAATGAGAGTATGATTTTGTTGGGTGAAAGATGAAAAGAGCACTGACCATCAAAGCACCAAACATTCTAACATTTCGTTTCTTATCTGCTTCAGTAAGTTTAAGTTTTTTTTTAGGTTGATTGATGTTTGAACTTTCTTCATTATTTTCTTTTATGATTTCCATCTTTTCATCTTGTTTTTCATTTGAATTTGTAGATTGAAGATCTTGAGCTTGGTATTCAACTTCTGCTGCTAATAATTCATTTTCAGATCCTAACATTCTTGATTGAATTAGATTAGATCAATTATCAAATCGGAGTCTTTCTTTTTTGTTCTTGGTTTTTGGTTTTTTGATTTGATTTGATCAAGTTTGATTGATTGGTGTTTTGGTTGATTGATTGATTGATTTGGTCAAGAAGAGATGTGTTCTTGTTTACTTTTGACTGCTCAAAGACTCTCCAATCAAAAACCAAACATGTGAAACAGTTAGCTCACTCCTTATAAGCATTCATCTTCACTCACAGTTGGAATATGCTAATACACATCGATCATTTTTACACATCACTCAAAGAATTCCTTCATAACACTCAAGATAATCATGAAGAATTTAAATTTTTAAAGTCAAATTGGTTGTGTTCCCAGAGCCCGCGGAGGTACAGTAGATTTCAAAACCCTTGAAATCGAGAATTTTTAAAAATCGAGAGGTGAACCGTGCGCCACCTGTGAAAGGTGTCAAACTTACCTCTAATACATTGTATCGATAAACTTGTTTAACCCCCAATCTCTTATTCCTTGGTGGGTTAGTGGTCAGATGGTGTGATGATTTCTGTGATGGCACTGCCACTCGTGTGTTCGACTCGTGTAACGTGCTTAAATGTTACTTTTTTTGTTTTTTTTGTCTACTGATAGAGCCACTACAAACATCTTCACACAAAAACAATAGCCAAACTATTGTTTTGTTTTGTTTCAAGATAACGAACGATTTGAAAAAGGAAAAACTTGTAAAAAAAAATAATGTCAAAAGAGACCGTCAGTGTGGCTCGAACCCAAAAATATAGCATATTCTGGTGATGTTCACTCACACGTGAGAGGCCCACAACCAAGTGCACCACATAACTCTTGGAGCTCTGAAGCTTATGCTGATTATTATATCACTCTTGTATGCATATCCGACACCTTTCACAGGTCCCGCACGGACCACCTCTTGATTTTGAAAATCTCTCGATTTCAAGGGTTTTGAAATCTACTGTACACTGAATTCCATTCTCGAGAGGAGATGGAATGTCAGGACAGCAGGGATGTCACAAGGAAGGTGGAAGTGTCACAGACACGCGTCCTCAAATTTAGAAGTTGGAGGAAAGAGTCTTACCCCTCCAACCTCTTCATTCCTCCTATCCCACTGCTGTCTCCTGGCAATCCAGCAAGTTGTGTTATCAACAATTTCCTTAAAATTTCAAAGCCCACCCGCCGCCCGGGGGGTTGAGAAGTCTGATCTTCTCAGGCTGGTTCTCACCCCAAAGGAGCAGGGCCTAGGATGAGGTTTAGTCCTCATACTAACACTTCCTACCTTTGGGCCTACCCCCAAACCACGCGTAGTCAACTGCTGGTCTCCGGAAGAGACTAGTAGTGGATTGTGGTAGAACTAACTTGAGAGGATAGAATTACTCAACATGTGAGAAGTTACAGAGAACGTAGTATCTCTCGATAATCTCGTCTGGACAAACTTGCTCACCTCGAATAACGAATGGATTGGTTACCATTAAATCTTGAAAAACATTTGTTAAGTTTTTATCTACCTAATGTCCTTCTTAACATTCCTCAGGGGATAACTTTCTTCAATTCAAAAAAAAAACTTTCTTTGCCTTTTTTTGAGTCTATTTTAAATTTAAGAGAAAAAAAGATAAGTTTTAAATCGAGATGAAATTAAGTAAAATTGGTTAACCTGTTGTTTTTGGTTTGGAGAATGATGAATTTAAATTATATTAGAATTTAGAAAGGGATTGTGCTTCAATTAGGTATATGACACAGTAAGTTTGAGAATCAGGATGAGGTCTTTAGAAAAAGTTCTTACTCTTGAGTATTTGAATTTGAATCTTGAGTGAGGTTAGGAGGCTACTCTATGATTTTTAAAAGTTGCTTCACAACTATAGAATTTCAATACAAAGGGAATAATTTGAATTAGATAAACATTCATGATGATCATGATGATGGTTTTTTGTTGAAATATTTTATTTTCTGAAGATGTTCAAAATTTATAAGAAATAAAACTAGGATATCAACATGCACTCAAAACCTTCAATATATCATGTAAGTCAAATTGTATTGAGGATAGGCAAAAAGTTGTGAGTAGATGATACTCCACAGATTCTACTAGAGCCCGTAAGAATTTGATATTCAAGAATACTTTCAAAAAGAAGGTAAATTGAAGATGAATAAAAGGCGGAAGTAGAAGGTGGTGTTATAAACTGTTGAAAAAGGTTCTCTGGATTCAAAACTCTTCACATTTATCTCTCTGTTTTTTATTCCAAGAACAATGATGAAGGATCATATACATAGTGAATGTATGTACTCCAATGATTGCCAATGATTAAGAGGTTCAGAGCATGATGAGAATGAAAAAGGTTCCAAGTGAAGTGAGATTGAAGTGAGAGATATGTACATAGTCTTTACACATACATAGCAAGGGTTTGCTTGAAGCGACATGTCAGAAACCGAACAAGTTAATCTGGATTAAAGTACAAAACTACCCTAGCTTAAGTGATGGGGTTGAGTTAAGTGATGAGGGGGGAGTTGGAGTGAACATTAACTACGAACTGATCACAAGAACTTTGAAGTTGGAATTCAGTTTACCATTTAAGAACTCATCATCATCAACGACCAGATCATCAAATCAAACTACTCAAACTAATCAAACTAATCCAGAAAGAAAGAAGTTTCAGTTAATGACCCTCAATCAATCCATCAATCCATCAATCAATCCATCAATCAATCAAATCTAACTTAAACTCAAAATGAACCCACCCTTTCCAGTACAAAGACCTCCAACCGCAACTAATCACGTTCCTCAAATCTCAAATGAACTTCATCAAACAACTTCAATAGGAAATCAACAATCAACAAGTCAATGGCCTACTTTGAATACAAATCCAGAATTACAACGTACACTTTGTAAAGCTGCTGCTTCTGGTCATCTTACATCAGAACAAATGAGCTCATTTACACTGTATGTGAAAAATAATCCAACGACTTTCAAAATGTACCAACTTGAATTACAGGCACAACAGCAACAACAAGTTCATCAAAATCAACAACAACAACAACAACAACAACAACAACAACAACAAGCAACTCATCAAACTCATCAAACTCATCAAACTTCACATCTTGAACCTGATAAGCTATCTTCTCAACACGTACTTCATCAACAGCGTAAGTGATCTTGTACCTCACTTTTTAAAACTAAGCTGAACAATTGATCGTGATTTACATGGTTAAATTGCTTAGCCAATGGAAATAACGCTTTTATTCAATCTTCCCACTCTAATCCTCAAGTGCCCCTACAACTCCAACAACAACAACCTATAAATCATCACTATCAATCCCCTCAACAATCGAATCCTGTTGCTCAGCCGAATATTCAGCAATCAAGAATGCCAGATCAAGTACATATGCTCTCAGAAGATCATCAATTAACTCAAACCGTTCTTCAATTTCGTCAAACTCAAGATTTATTAAAAAATCCAAATATCACCTTGGCTGAACGAGAGAATGCAACGATGAGAGGTCGTCAACTTCGTGAAGCCTTAGCTGCACGTATGGCTCAACTTGGCATTCGAAGAGATCAAAATCTCGGTACGCCAGCTCCTACACCTTTGATGTCTGGATCTCAAGCCTTTCAAGCTGCTGGACAGACTGCTCAACCACAACATCCGAATGACGTTCAACGTGCTCATCTTTCAGTAGCTTATCAACGTCAACAACAAATGATGTCTGGAATGTCAATCCCTCCACAACCTCCTGCTAATAATATCACTCGACCGCTCAGTCGTAATCTTGCTCCTACTTCAGCTTCTAGTCCTCGTCCACCGAACCTTATGTCTGGTCGGAACAGTCCATCTCCTAATCCCCCAAATGTCAATTCCAATAACATCATGCAGTCAATCTCTCGTCCTAACTCTTCTCAACAATCTATCATGGGACCTGCCTCATCACCTCCTGCTATACATAACGCGACTAGTCCTCCCAACAATACCGCTTCTGATCTTGCTCGTAGAGTTATCGCTGCTAGACCGGTGGCTGCCAAGAATGTAGGAACCCCACCGACTAACGTTGGATCTCCTTTAAATCAATCGGCTAGTATGGCACCTTCTCCTCGACCCCCATCTGCTGCATCGATCAATCCGTTACATATCGCTCAACAATCACAAAACAGTAATTTGAACGGTAACACCGGACAACACATGTCGCCTGCTGCTAGTCGAGTCACTTCACCTCCAGTTGCTCAAACACGTGAAGCTTCCTTACCAGCACCCTCACAGAATCTAGCACCTTCTGAATCCATGACACGCCTTACTCCTCCTACTCAAGGATTTCCAAATTCAACTCAAATACCTAAACCTATTGTCAATCCAGTCACGAACACACAACAATCACAACAATATAGTGCTATTGCAGCCCAACAACAAGCAAGCTCACAATCAGTCTCATCATCAACAGCAGCTACATCCACCTGCACATAATGCTTCAGTTATCCCAAGAGAAGTTCCAACCCCACGGCCCACATCCCCAGTCCCCTCACCATTCCCAGCCCCACGACCTTCGCTAACAGGAGGACATGCGACATCTACCACCCTTTCGGGTACAACGCTTCATAGACCACCTGTGAATGGGATTCATGAGGCATTGGGACAATCGAATAATCATCATGATCCGAATGGAAGAGGATCACAAGATAATTCGAGTAATAGTAGTAGGATCCTATCGAAGCGAAAGATTCAGGAGTTGGTCGAAAGTATTGATCCTAGTGAAAGATTAGAAGCAGAGGTAGAAGATGTAAGTCAGATGAACTTGAACATGTGTTTTTTTTAGATTAGAATCCCAATGGACTAGGATTGATTAAGTTAATGATTTGGGTTTGGGGTTTGAATTGATTAGCTTTTGTTAGAATTAGCAGATGAGTTTATTGATTCGGTTACAAGGTTTTCTTGTCAACTTGCTAAACATAGAAAATCAGATCGACTTGAAACTAAAGATATTCAATTACATTTAGGTAAGTTTTTTTTTCATAAATTTTGAAAAGCAATTCATTCAAGACCGTTTGGGTTTTAAATTTTCAAAATTGATGGGAATTTGCTTTTTTCTATCGGGCTTTTGGTTAGAACGATCATGGAATATAAGGATTCCAGGATTTGCGAATGATGAGATTCGTCAAAGTCAGAGTAGAAGAGTTAATGCTTTACCTAGTTATCAAGCAAGAGTTGCAGCTGTTAGAGAAGCTGCTAAGAAACGTAGACCTGCTACTTGAGATTAGAAGAAAGAAAAAATTCTAATTAATAAGTGTAAGGCTACTTCTTTTGGGGGGAGGGGGTAGGGGTGTGTTTGAGGATTTGTGTTTAAAGTGGAATTGAGTGAAGAAGAATTGTGACTGAAGTTTAAGTGAAAGATGAATGGGTTGTTTGGTTTTGATGAAATTTGATTTGATATGTTTTGTTTTTGTTGAACTGTGATTCATTAGGTTTGATAATGAAATTCAGAGAGTTTGAAAGGTTTTATTTAAAAACTCTGTGTGTGTTTTTGGTTTTTTTTGTTAAGTAGTATTAATAGTAGTAGTAGTAGTACTAGTGATCTATTCAATTGAAATTTGTAAAAAGCGTTAAATATGTTAAATCTAAAATACGAAATCTTACAATTTACTCAAATCAGTTCTGACTCTGAGTAAGTAGAGCTGTTTGGATAATTTTGGCTACCCCCAAATACCTTTTATAGGAGAGTCAGTTTTGGCTTTTCATGACCTGTAGTGAAGCTCTTGATTGAGTGAAACCAAATTTAGTTTTATCCTAATTATTTTATTTCTGTTTTACTCTATCAATTTCTTGTTCTAATTTTCTATGCTTCAACTAGCCCGGGAGGGATTTGAAGAAAATGGATTTGAAAGTACCAAAAGTTCTCTAGATTTTTGTTTACTCTTCCCAGTCCACACTTGGCAAATGGACCGCTTTGAGCAAGACAAGAATTTCTTCATGGTATCTCAGTGAAGACACAACCAAACTGATGAGACTCGTCAAAAAAACGTCTCTTGAAATCAAGGAAGATGAGCTTAAAAAGATCAGGATCAAAAATCCATCAAGATTTGTTTCAGAACAAAAGAAAATTTAGAGAAGAAAATTTAAAGAAGAAAAACAAGAACTGTAAAGATAAAAAAAATTGGACAAGAGTATAAAATCAAGTGTGTTTAGTGAAAATTGAATTAATTAAATAAAAAAGAAAAAGAAAGAGGTTTGAAAATTAATCAAGTATTTGAAAATAAATTCAAACTTAAATGCTCCGAAAACTTTTACAACATGATCAATAAAACTATAGAATCTATAAGATTGAAACTGAATAAAAATAACTTATAATGAATGCTGATGAACTAATGAGGACTGATGGTACGTATAAGATGATATAAAGTAAGAGAAAAAAATTGATGATATACGAGATCTCAAGAATGAGCTAGAGGACTTGAACCTCTTCCTGGACTATCCTCTATGATGATCTCGAGTACCTCGGGTTCTTCCTCCGGCAATGGTAAGATATGAACTATAGGCGTTTTATAACACCTATAGAAGCGAAATGGATTAGGTTCGCTGCCATCCTCGGAATCAACTTCTCCAGCTCCACTCCGCTGCGTCGACAACCCTGAGGCCTCTCTGGCGTCTATCGTGCTGGTAATCCGCCGGTTCCGAGGATTTGATGGATTGCTCCTCGGCATGCTACGGTTTACCTGTCGAACTCGATCTGGGGTAACCTGTTCGATGTCCGTTGTGGAGCTTTCGCCGTATATGAGGCGGCGAGTTCGAGAGCTAATTCTGAGCTCCCTAAGATGGGGTTTCCCATCTAGAAAAAATAAATCAATGGATTATCAGCTAAGCGTTTGGACATTCACGCGAATTAAAGATTGAAAGGACCTACAATTAGCGATTTGACGTTCTGATCGTCTAGGAGTGACGAGGTGACTTTGCTCAGCTTCATTCCTTGTATCATTCCTCGAACTGGTTCCGCTCTTGGGTGTGGTGGGAGCGAGAATTTCAGTAGACGAGGGTTGGGCGTTGTGGTTGGCCATCATGATTGTTTTTGATTGTTTGAATATGAAAAAATAAGGGCGAGAAGGTTTGATAAGGTATAATGAATTAAAAAAAAAGAGACAAGTGGAGGTAGGCTAGGGTAAGGGTAGTTTGGAAGAATGAGATAGCTGGGTAAAGGATTTGTAATCAAGTCAGCGGATGAAGTAATGTGTTTGTGGTGAGTGCTTGAGGTTCAAGGTCGAGGGTGAGACAAGGACTTTTTATAGGCCTTTTGAGAATTGATCATCGAAGTGAACTCAGGTACAGCTCAGCCTGACTTCAAGCGCATGACGTTAGACAAAGGCTACATTATAGCTCAGCAAGCTCAGGGATTCCATAACACGCGTTCAACATTCTCATATAGCCATCTCAGTTTTGAGGCTCGTATTGTATGGCGTCATCATCAAGGTGGATGGGCGTTGTGCCTAGATTAGTTTTGTAATGCCACAACAATCCGACCGGTATCAACTTCAAGTGTTATGCGAAATCGAGTGTTTTTCATCCGCATTGTTTGAGCAAAAGTTCTGGTCTAAATCAAAATCAAAGGCAAAGGCATTTTGTATGTTAGATAATCGGTGTGCATGGAATTTTGCTAGGTATAGAACAATAGCGTCTTCTGGACCTAAGTGGTTATGCCTCTTCACTGAGAAGTATGGTATGGTGGTACCCATGGTAAGCTTGGACTGCTTGGAACCGCAGAAGCTTGTAAGATTATCAAGAAGGATTGGAACAGCAAATAGAGATCTAAGGTCCCTTTGGCAATTGGGCATATTGTTTAAGATTGCAATAGAGAATTGCTCGGATGGGGCTCTTTCTTCGTGGTATGAGCGTGTGTCAAAGCTACTGAAAAGTGGAGATACACTTAACCAAACAAGTGAGTGAAGGATACATGCGAAGAAGACAAATATCTGAAAAATGATAACATGGAGTGTAGATTGAAACTGATGGATCAAAGGAATGTATGTGAAAACGAGAGATGTCCTTCAAATCAAGTTTTATGATCGAGATTGAAATCATCAATAGCTGCTAACGAGGAAAGAGATCTTACATAAACACTTGAGAGGAAAGATTATGGAGCACAATGAGTGAATGATGAAAAGAAATCAGATAAGAAATTACAATTGCAATCGACTGGTAAAGCGAGATAATTCATTTGCAAACTGTTTCATATAAGTCTCATCTTCACCGCCAAATACCCGATTGACATCATCAGTGAACCCAGCAAGAACAAAGCCTCTCCAAGTGACATTTTTCTCAGCCCCGACGGGAACAAGCAAGGCTGATGCAAAGTTCGCTAACCCACTCTTAGGCTTTGGATCGACCTCCGTGGTTTGAGCTTCGGTGAAAGCTTGATTTTGATAAAGTAGCCCGCCTTCAGGTGCTCGAAGAACACGTAGATGCAAAGCAGGATCGAAATCAGGTATTGGTGAAGGCAAGTTATACGAAGAAACGACAAAGGTTCGTCCAGTATCTAGCGAATGAGGATGGGCCTCGACCGCAAGTAGATAAACTAAAGAGAGATCAAGTGTGACGCCTACGGCTTGTGTCGCCAAGTCTAATATCCTCTTCAATTTGGGCTTCATAGCAGAGTCTGGTCGATCAAATATGCTGGGCAATTCTGAAGCAGAAGTTGAAACGTTTATTGGATGACAAGCTGAAGAAGCAGTCGTAGGAGGAGTTGATGAAGCTTCTGAGTATATGCTTCTAATTCCAGCAAAACTCCTCTTCTTGATGGGCGAATTGAGAGGCGAATTATATGGCGAAGAGGAAGGAGTTGAGGCTTCAGAACCAGAAATTCTGAATCCTGCGAAGCTGCGCACTTTACGAGGGCTTAAATTGTCAGGGATGACGTCTGATAGATGATTCGTAAACTTGATGTTGCTGGGCTTTTTTCTTGGTTCTGCTGAGGTCGGCGGAGCTGGGACGGATTCGATTCGTTCTTCGACTGGTGAAAGTGGAGCGGTCACATGAATCGGGATATTTGTCGAAACGTCTTCGACGGTATTTCCAATCTGCTCAACCTCAAGACTCCAGTCTTTTCGAGATTTTTCTAAGATCTCTACTTTCTGAGATATCTTGTTCATAAACCATAATTCAATCTCCTGACGTGCATATTCGGCCATATAAACAAGCGCTTTGCGTTGTTCAACCCCAAATGAATCCCAAGGCTTGGTGTCGATGATGCATAGGGTTCCAATAGGGTAAGAAGCGTTTTCTTCAGATCCAAGTCTTGGTGATAGAAGAGGTACACCTTCGTGCACAAAAAACATATTAGGGAAACCTCAAGGTACAGTAGGCTTTATAAGAGGAATACAAGAAAACTAACCAGCATAGAAGCGTGTGCCCCAGTATTGGCAAAGAGGCCCAAGTGAAAAGCGCCAATCCTTTTGCGCATCAAGAATCACAAAGCCTTTCCTACCGCTCAAGACAGTGTGGGTGCCTGAGCGAAAAGCCGGCAATTTTTTCAGATTCAAAAAAGCGGGCGCTCAAGAAAAAAGATCAAAACCCTTACACATGCTGAAATCTCTGGGAGCTTCACGTCCATCGCCGCCTCCTGATACAGCCAAAAATATTTGAGTTTCTTCTTGCATGATCTGAACAGCGAATGATGCGTTGAGGAGATAGATGGCGATGTAAGTCAGCAAACACTTAGGATGTCATCTTAAATACAGAGTTCAGTCTCCATACAACATATCAACTCACGCTGATCAGACAGTGAGCTGTTCCAAACATTTCACGGCATTGTTTTACAATCTTACGGAAGATAGGATGTTGTTCAAGTGTTTCTGGAACGTAAGTTGACTTGGTGGTGGTTGAATCAGAACTCATCATGGTTGAGGTGTCAGACCAAGCCTCAGCTAAGCTTTTCGGCTCCTTCCCTTCTGCTTCAAGTTGCTCGGCCAATTTAGTCCTTTCGCGAGCTTGGGCAACGGCTTCTTCAGACGTATCGTATCCACCCTTGCCACAAACGGCCAATCTTCTGATGATCAGCTGTCGAGCCTGTTCATCCACCGCCAAACCTGGGTTGTATTTTTTCTCTTCATACGGCGTTGGATGATCAGGGTTCGGTTCGATTGGAGGAAGCGGTGGATCGTTCACATCAATTTGCTCCTATCAAAGCAGAGCGATCGTGAGTATGTGATCAACTTTATCAAAAGGCATGAACTTGAAATTTTGTAAGACTAACCGAGGAATAAAGTTCAGTGTACTCCTCCCATGTCTTTGGCTTTTGTTCTTCGGGACTCTTGCTACTTATTCGACGACGAACGACTGCGACAAGTTTTTTAACTTTGGCATTTCGCCCCATAGACCTGATACGCCAGCCTTTGTACACTGTGAATTCTGAACTGCGGTACTTCTTGAAGAGAGAATGCTTGTTTGATAGCGGATAATGTGAGACCCCCTCAGTCGAGGTCACAATATTGGACTTATTACTACCTGGCTTGGTCACAAATCCCAGGAAGGATATGTGACGAAAAGCAGATCGCTTTGGCTTTTGGGGCGTAAGGCCAGATGGTGGTGATTGGGACGCCTCTTCGTTCTCGATATCTATCCAGTCAGACGCGTCAGGATTTTCGAGCCAACTCTGGTCTGATGCTATAGAGAGATGAGTCTCAGAGGTGGGAAGGGCAGAAGCCGTGGCTTTTTGCCAATAGTAGTTGGGTGCGGGTCGCTTAAAGGCATCTTTCTTGGGGACCGAGAAGATTGAGGCATACGGAAGACCAAAGCTGAACGGTGCTGCGATTATATCAGACATAGCGATCCTGAAGATGAGATACTGAGCTAAGCGTATAGGATGATAGAATGAAGTCCACAAATAAAGCTGCGTATGGCGATGTAGGATGTTCAAACGGTTTCAGGTGACACGGAGGACAAAATTTGATGAAAGGCTTTTTGAAGACCTCCGAGTAAAGCAATTAACGTTTTCTAATTGCTTCTTCAATTGATCCATGTCCGCACCCCAGACATCAGCGATTCATTATGAGCTACTTCATCGCCGGAAACTCGACCTCCACAGAAGCACCGTCGACATGATTGGCGCGGATGCTGGCGTCCGTGCCAATCTTTTTGGCAGTGAACGCTCGAAAAAGGTGATAGATTGTGACAGCGTGACATACCAGAGAAGCAGCTCGTCAGTGCCATATATACGTCCGCGGGTGACTCTAAATGAAAAGCATTTGTTTAGCATATATGACAAGCCATCACAGCACCGTCTGCAAAGGTCGCCATGGACTTACACTGTTTTGTGCGAGGAGGAAAAAGCTACGGTGAACGGGATTCCACGAGATTTGAAAAACTTTGTCACTTCATGAATCTTCTAGTCTGGTGAACAGGACACATTTCATCAAGGTGAATTTCTTGAAGGAATTTGGCTTTAAATTTGAGGCACGTTCGAAATAAATGTACAAATGCTGACAGGAAGGTCACTTTTGTAAGTCTGATGATGTCGCGGTTCCCCAAAGAGGATCTGCTCTTTTCAAAGGGCAGGTAGAAATTTCCGACCAACGATTTCCGAGCATTATTAGGGCATCTCAAGTAGAGAGTTTTTGACGATTTTCGAACAGCGTCCAAGTGTAATTCAAACAGTTATCTGAGAGCAATGCTGAGCTTTGACCCTCTCGATACCACAGCAAAGCGATCTGTGGTTTCTGTTCGTTTTCCGCACGGGACCCTTCCTCACACCTTGACATGAGAATTTTTGTCATGAAATGGCTGCGTCTGCCGTCCGAGTGGGACTTAGGTATGGGATTACATAGACAGTGACAGAGGCTTGGACCAGCTGTCCTCGATCCTCTTTGATCACTCACCACCTTCACTCATCATCTTCACTCATCATCAAATCATCAACAAAATCATCAACATGCCTCGAACATCACAACGTCAACAGGTGATTCGTGATCTCACCTGGCTGGGGATCTTCACCAATGTGGCTTCCGACGATGGTCTCGTTCACGGTCGTACCAGGAGATATCACCGCTCAATTGGGGGCATGGGGGTTGTAGAAACTTTAAGATTCCGTAGAAAGAGACGCTTGGCCCGATGGATCGATATGGAATTTAGCGATGAAGCCACGATTTTGGACATCCTACAGGTAGTAACAACTCTGCGATACATCAACGCCCGCTGGAAAGAACCTCATCTCAATCCATTCGAACTCACTGACATGCTGCGCTCCCGCGAAACCGAGTTTAGACAGGCCATGCGGACTGACCATGAAGGATTTCAGGCCCTTCTGCACCTTATCAGTGATCACCCGGTGTTCGAATCAACTAGCAACAATCGCCCCCCCTGTGTGGATCGCCAGCTCGCTGTTACACTTGAGCGATTGGGATCACACGGTAATTCTACCTCATTAGCTCGATTAGCACGCAACTACAAGATGGGTGAAGGTACTGTAGTTACATGCACTCGCCGGGTCATCAAAGCTCTAATTCATCGAGGGAAAGAGTACCTGGTCTGGCCAGGCCAAGAGCGTCGACAAGCCATCTCGGCTGTGATGGCCAAAGAAGGGTTTCCTGGCTGCGTGGGATTCGTGGATGGGACGACTTTTCCTATCTTTCAACGCCCCGGAAAGGATGGCGAAGTGTTCTTTGATCGAAAAAAAAGGTATTCGATCAACGCGCAGATTGTCTGCGATTGTGACCGACGCATAACTGCCGTTTATGCGGGCTGGCCCGGATCTTCTGCTGATATTTCGGCATTCAGTAGAATGGATTTAGCAAAGCACCCAGCCCATTACTTTTCAGAAGGTGGGTCCAATTCGTGTGCTCTTCTCTGTTTCTCTCATCTGACACTATTGTCTGCGATTTAGGTGAATTTTTGATAGCCGACTCTGCTTACGTGTGCGAGGAGACGGTGGTTCCAAGCTTCAAGGGACAAGCAGCATTGGAACCCAACAATCGCGACTTCAACTACTGTGTGGCCAAAGCGCGAGTCCGTAACGAACACTCTATCGGAGTCCTCAAGACACGCTGGATGTCCCTGCAGTGCCTTCGATTGTGCCTCTACGAAACAGCTCACATGCGCTACTATCTTGATTGGATACTTGCTTGTGTGATATTGCACAACATGCTCGCTCATTTAGGTAATGCATGGGAACACATTCAGGATGACATTGAGGAAAATTTTGTAATCCCCAGGATAACAGCAGATATTTTGCTTAGACCCGGTCGACTTGGTTCTAAGAAACGCGATACTGTCCGAGATTATGCAGTCCCTTTCAACTATCAGACCGGTCTGCTTCCAATCAAGGTTTAATTTGTATTTTTTTGTATGTTTCTTTTGTATGTATTTTTTTCTTTGTATTCTTTTGGATCGCTTACTTACAAATTTTTTTAACAGGTGATGATCCGAAAGATACAACTTCAGGAGGCGCAGGTCCTCCATTCCAACATGGAGGTAATCCATTCGGTGGTTCAGGTGGTGGTCATCAGTTTCAAATCTGGTTAAGAGATTTTTGAAAAAAACAACTCTTTTTTTTTCTCTTTTTGGTTCTTCTTACTTACTTTCCCCCTTCTTTGAAAAATCTCTCGCCTTTTTTTTGTCTTTTTTTTGTCTTTTTTCTCTCTTTGACAAATTTTTTCATCCAATTTCCAAACGAGTGTTTATTTTCTTTCAATCTACTATATATGTGTAACGAGTGTTTATACGATTTAATACTCAAAAAATTATACATTTTATATATACATTTCAAAACTATAACAATCAGATGAGAAAGAATGAGAAAAAAAAAACTTTATATTAACGAACGTGTGGAAGGTGATGAGAACAAAAGAGATAAAGAAAGAAAAAAAAACTTTATATTTTTATATTAACGAACGTGTGGAAGGTGATGATAACAAAAGAGATAAAGAAAAGAGATAGGTTGAGAAAGAATGAGAAAAAAAACCAACTTTATATCAACAAACGTGTGGAAGGTTTGTTTATACAATTTGATACTCAAAAAAATAAAATATCATAACTAAAGAGATGATAACAAAAGGGATAAAGACGAGAAAAAAAGAAAGACACGAAAAGAACAAGAGACGAGAAAAAAAGAAAGATACAAAAAGAACAAGCGTACGTGCAACTCATGATAACCGGAATTCCAAAGCTCAGCCACTTGCCTCCTTTGGCTGATTTGGCTGAGCCGCCAACCCACTCATCTCTAAAAGGATTCCTACATCTGCTACCGACTTCCCTTCTGCCAACCACCTATTCATGTGCTCAACACGTTGGGATTGAGTTCTTTCCTGTTTTTCATGGAGGAATTTCTCTCGCTCCCAAGCAATCTGCAATTTTGCTGTGGCTTCCGCTTGCTTCTCTTTTTTCTCTTCCTGTTGTTGCTTATGTTGATCATGGGCAATCTCCCGCATCATCCGATAGTCTTCGTTCAATAATCTTTTTGCGTCATTTTGTACCATACGTTCTTCGATGTCTAGCTCCCTCTTGTTTGTCTCTTCAAACATTTTCGACTTTGACTGACTGATACTTAAAAGCGCTTGTGCTAAAGGGTTCTTCGGCTCTGATTTAGTTGAAGTCGAAATGGGAGGCAGAGGGTTGGCAGAAGTCAATTCTGACTTATCTTTGTTCTTTGGCTGACGCTTAGTAGCCGTTCGACGTTTGTTGGATTGATTTGGGGGTTCAACAGAGTCTTGAATCTGATGGTTCGGAGTACCAGCATCAAGAATCGATGTTCGGTTGCCTGGATTGGGACCTTGAGAAGGTTGCCAAAGGTTGCCTGGATTGGGACCTTGAGAAGGTTGCCGAAGGTTGTTGGGAGATGTTCGGCTGCCTGGATTGGGACCTTGAGAAGACTCTTCTAATAGAAAATGGTCCAAGTTTTCTACAGTCGACCGAAGTGGTTGAAAGACCCCATCAAGGTCAGGATTGAGCCCTAGATGACGGATAAAGACTGGATCAGGATCTACCTACGCCTAACAAAATACCATTCAACTGACCTGGAGTTTGGGTCGCTTCTGATGGAAGTTGATCATCGCGTCCTTCCAAAAGGTTGGCCAATGTGGAGGTCCGGCTGGAAGTAGGGTGAACTTTGTCATCTGGTTCTGTGAGGTAAAAGATTCACAAAGGAATCGTATCAGTATCTGACAGAGACATCGATTGAAATGACCGACTCACCTTGTAACGGGTCTTTGGACTCATATATGAAACAAATAGAGTCTGAGTCTGAGTCTGAGTCTTCCGAATCCTCTTCAGACACTGTCACAGTACAGCTGTCCAATGTATCCATCGCTGTGATATTAGCCTTCTCACCAAATAACGCATCCATCTCGTCAAAACAAGGACAGCTGCTCTCTTCTTTGGAAGTCTGCGTGTTGATTCCTTCGGATCGGTCTTTGTCAGTGCAACCGGAGCCAGTGGACTTGTTGTTGCGCTTTGCAAGAGCGTACGCAGTTCGATATCTGATAAAGCGTTGTCGAAGATCGCTTCCGCGGAGCGCCATCAGGTTCGTTTTCGTACGTTGATTGTACAGTGAATTGATGTGAGTTGCAAAAACATCCCAATTCCCGCTGGAACCCAATGAACGACCACTGATCTCGGTCTTCTTGCCAGCTCCAAATAATATATTGTAGTGCTTCAGGTCGGAGAGGTACTCGATAATATTCAGATAATCCTGTCTTTCAAAACGTGGATTACGCATTGTTGAACTTGACTTTGAATCGGTTCGAGATGGAGCCTTCTTTTTAGTCGAGGATTCACTTGAGAAGGGCGTCAAAAAGCTGGATGATATGATTGGGTCAATTGGTTGTTGATGAGAGTTCAGATGACTGTTATTTTGATGTGAGCGGCTGAAAATAGTTGGAGGAGGTTGGCTATAGGTGGTCTGACAAGGTTGGCTGGAGAGAGTAGGAGGAGGTTGGCTGAAAGTAGTAGGACGAGGTTGGGTCGAAGTTTGTTGATAAACAAAATTGGTACCGGTTGGAGTTGGCCCACGTTGACAGAAAGTCTGATTGTGAGACAAAGAGGGGGGATTGTGAGCTGGAGAAGGCGTATATCGGGTGAATGTATAGGTTGGATAGGTGGAAGTATTGGTCTGAGGATTGTTCTGAGTGTTGTTGTAAGGAGAGAAAGACGGAGGGTGCGACTGGGAGTTTGCTTGATGAGAGTTTTGCATGTTGAATGTGGATTTGGTGGAATCGTAGTTGACTGGACAGGTGACAAAGAAAGGGACAAGGGATGATATAAAGGATGAGGAACACGGAAAAGGACTTACGTTAAGTCTCAACGAAGATCATGGGTTTAGACTTGTCCTTTTGGGACGATTCCTCGCGGGTCTCCGCCAAAGCAGCGCAAGCCGCTGTTCGTTACCTGAGCTCAGAGGCCCCAAACCTTTGTTCGATTCGATCACTTGGAGCTAGTAAATGAAAAATACGAACAGGGTCAAAGTGTGAAACGAAAGTCAAGAATTTTCAACTTGAGATGCCCTATTGTTCGGAAATCGTATTGGTCGGAAAGTTCGACTTTCGTCGGGACATTCTTTTTTATTACGTGCATTTTTTTTTTTTAATGTTCGCAAAAAAAATGTATGTAAACAGACGACTGGAAATATATCTACATGTACTAGTAAATTGTAATATTACATATAAATACTAGCGCAACGCGGGCGGCCTGCCGCCCTATCGGTGCTATTATCAGTGTTTTTACAGCAAACAGTGTTTTTACAGCAAAACGGCTGCTTTTCTCGTCGTAATCTGTATCTTTCTTTTACAACGCGCAATTTAAACTTCCACATGTTTCAGTAATACATGAATATAATTGAACTTCTTGTAACATTGCGAATAACTGAAGAATCAATTTCTACTTATACATCTTCTTATACATTCATTCACTAATTTAGATACACTACTGTTATATCATATTTATAAAAGCACTCTCGCTAAGTCTGAGATCTATGTTATTATGTTCCGGAGATAATGTTAGATTCCTGAAACGATGACGAATAACAATTAACGTACCATCACTATAAACCGATTCTTCGATTTCAAATAACCTGTCAGCGTTCCCCTGAATTCGAAAATACTGCCAAGCAACAAAGTTTCTGCGCATACAGACAGTAACAATACTGGATTGATTATGTAATCTGGATGAAATTCATTTTTCCCCCCCGTCTTTGTCAAGAGATCAGCTTCAATTACATCTTATACATTATTTAACCGCTTACCGCTGGATCCCAGTGACGATGCAATGCCATGATTTCAATGCTTTGAGTCAAATTGTCGGTGTCGAAGTGATGTGTCATTTTGATGATAATTCCACGACTATTCACACACAATGTATTCGCCAAAGATACCGGCCGAATGAAGTTCGGTCCGACATCAATACTATAATCGCCTTCAGGGAAAAAAACCGTTACCTCCGCGTTTTGACGTGAGATGATCGGACCGTCAAAGCGATAATAATGCTGTTCGTTTAAAGGTTGATCATATTTTCTTATAGCAATAATCAAGTCGATTCCATTGCTATTGCCTTGGTTAAGCCATACTTTCGTTTGATACGATTCTAATATTGATTCTTGTACCGTTGATCGTTCGATCTATAATGGCCAAATAAGATACCGCAATGCCGACAATAAATTCAATGCAGACGTACCTTTTCACCCACCTTGACGATTCCATTCATTCGCATTGATAATGGCATTCGATTATTATATGCCATATTATTATTTTTCGATGGACGTAAAAGAAGATACAGTTGATTTCACGGTGGAACGTAGTAATGATATCGAAACTGTAGCTTAATAAAAATTAAAGTAGTAGATTGATATCAAATTTTATTTTTGTATACAGCAACGCCGAATTCAATTATGTGGTGATTTATGAAGACAGCCTCGGTCTTTAAATCAATATAATCAACTTTTTTTTTACTACCGTCGATGCAATCTCGTTTTTTTTCATTACTTGGATCGTTGTAATTTTCTTCGCAATTCATAAATTGCGACCATCAAGACCCTTAATCTTTAAATCAATCGTCCCTATATTTTCAGCCGTTTCAGTATCTTATACCTATCAACAAAAGGCCAGGTTAAGTTTATTCAATTTGGAAGTAGTGTATTAATGTCATGATATTGTAACGGAATAATGGCATCCCTTTTATTAATTTTGTAACCACATGCCATTTTGTTTCATTCTCTTATCAGTCATACAGCCACAATTCTGTTTGCCATGTTATATTTGCACGACATTTATTTTACTTTTGATCTCTGGCTCCCTATTTCTTCAACAATACGATAACTGATCCCGATATAGAGAAGAATTGATTAATTCTATCCAGAAATTTACCAATCTATTTACATTTAACACATGATTTGAAATTCTAAAGACATAATTACAAATCTGCTTCCGAAATATCATGATCCATTTTATGTATGGTGGTTAAATACACAACTGCTTGCTTAATCAATCCAATCCTTATGTTGGCAACTGAAGAATCATTATTCAGCCAAAATTGCCTTATAAACAATATTATGAGTACTTGTCGAGGCTTCTGACTTTGACAGACACACAGTAATCCTTTGATGAGAAGTGCAACGTGATAAAGCTACATATAGCTGTCCATGTGCAAACACTGGACTTGGTAAAAAAACAACGACTTCATTGAGGCTTTGTCCTTGTGATTTATTTATTGTCATACAGAAAGCTGATGCTACCGGAAACTGAAACCTGTAGAAACTCAGTGGACAATTGGCGTCACCTTTATGTCGCAGTAAAATTCGAGGAATCACCTCATTATTCCCCCTATATGGTCCCGTAATTATCTTGCACGTCAAAGTATACTCCCCGACGTTAGTAATCAACAACCTTGTTCCATTGCATAGACCTCTCTTCATATTCAAATTTCGAAGAAGAATCAATGGCATTCCCTTCTTCAATTTTAATTCATGGATAGGAAAGTTCGGTACTGACAAAGTATTTAGCACTTCAGGTGTCAAAGGTTCACATGTCGTACTGTTGTCATTGTCGTCAATAGATTTCGATATATAAACTTTTCCGCTGATGATATCTAAAAGGTCCTCGTTAATAGTCATTACGTTTCTGTTCAGTGGAGTAATAATACTTCTTTCTGCGTAATAACTGGCTAACTTTGACCAAGCGCCACTGTTAACCATAGCGTTTGCTTCTTTATAGATACTTTCTGCTATTGAGACCTCATAAATTTTGTTATGAGCCACACACGTGACATTTAAATCTCCTAAACTGATGTTTGCTTCAACTTCATTCTGTAATTCACCTGACCCGAGTTTCAATAACCAATCAGCATAAGCCCCATTCCGTTTTGCGTCTGCTGCATTCATTGTATTATTTGATAGTCGTATGTTTCTTATTAACGCGTATTTCAAGATTGACGGCCACAGATAAGATCTCTTGAAAGAGGCTGCCGCTTGTTGTATCGTAGAACCTCTGGGAATCACCGGCAATGTCTGTCGGAAATCGCCTGAAAATAATACCGTCGCTCCACCGAAGGGTAAATCAATGCCACGCAGTTTCCTCATTGACCTATCAACACAATGTATATCATTCTTATTCTGCATTGAAATTTCATCCCATACTATCACTTGACATCTTTTTAATTTTATTCCGTCTTTGTCATTTTCCGAAAATGAACACACAGATTCATTGTTACAATCTAACGGGATCTTGAAAGCTGAATGAGCAGTTGTTCCTTGATACAACAGGAGTGCAGCAATTCCTGAGGACGCTACAGCCACTGTGACATATTCTAAATAATTGCAATAATGAAGGACGGCATTCAACACAAAAGTCTTGCCCGTTCCACCCGGACCATCCAAATAGAACAATCGACTTTCTTTATTTCCCACAGCGTTTTTAAAATCGCAGAATAGCTTCTGTTGTTCAATGTTCATCAATGACACCGCTCCTTCAAGGTATTCATAGCTTGCTTCTGCAGTAAATAAATTATCGTTATCTCCTGAGATCAGAGTCCCGAATTCACTTAGCTGAAGTAAATTTGGTTTGGGCATAGATATACTATGCAACTGCAATCCGACTTCTTCCAGCGCTTGTTGCATGCGATATAAACCTAATGCTTCTACCATTTCTTCTGAAGGTTCAATATTAGGATTGATTTCTTTTATAGCAAGCTTGCAGTCATCAGTTAAATCAGGTTGAAATAGTTTCCAAATTCGGTGTGGATCAGCCGGCGGTCCATATTTTAAAATGATACAAAACATCCGTCGTAATTGACCAGCACTTTGAACCAGTGCGCATTCCGCCATCGCAGCTATATAATGGTCGTCACTTAAAAGTAATCCCAACGCAGCTGCTGCACTGTTGAACGTTTGATGTAGTATTCCATTTACTGTTCGCAGATCTTCAAAAGAAGTCGGACCTCTGACATGAAATAAAAGCAACCGTAAGAAATACCTATCTCCTTGGGATAAGCTTGCAAAATGTATCCGTGGAATAGTTTTTGTATTATTCTTCCTTGGTTTCCAAGTCTTAGTCGTTTTATCCCAAGCAAAATAATTAACTACTTCTGGATATGTTAAGGTATTAACCAACATATTGTTTTTGCCTAGTGTGATGTTAACATTGTTATGGCACAAAGCAAAGAATTCCGTTAACATTGTTCTTGCTGCTCTTCCTGACTCAACCTGGCGTCTTAAAGACTCATTCGTAATGAAGTACACAGGATTTTCTTTTGGCATATGTAATTCAAGTCTCTGAACTGCTGGATATCGGTCTGACATTGAAAATTGAAACAGTCGCCAACATGCTGTAATAAAATATTGATCAATTACTTTGGGCTTTAATATAATGTTTCAAACATGCTTACCTTCTGTGGCCGTTAAACTCCAACCATCAATGAAAGTTTGTATCTCGTTCTCGGCAACCATTGATAAAGATGCTTGGTCATGACCTTTTGTAATATATTTATATAGATATTTCAAAGCATGAAAGCTAACTGCTACTTCCACGTTTATGTGGCAGTTATACTTCATTAAAAGATAAGCGTTATATGGAGCAACATCTTTATTTGTATAGGTGTAGCCATTCCTTTCAAAAGTTGCACCGTTATTTCTCCTTTGATATGTTGGGTAAGAATCGTCTGTCATCGTCGTAATTTCAGCATATTCCTTTGGATAGCCAAACCGACAATAGTTGTTTCGCCAGCACGAACTGCCTTCACTGCACGGGCCGTGCAACATTAATTTTGTGACTAAATCGTATAGTAAGGGTTCAGTCTCCTTATCCGGTATTTCAGCACGAACAATTAAATCAACTGCTTCCGGTGTCCGTGGTGTTTCTTCTTTTGTGAGGATAGGGATAAAGTGACAGTGTGGCCTTCCACGATTTTGAAATTCAATAGTAGATATATGTGAGATGCAATTCCCCAATCGTCCTTTTTCCGTGATATCCTCCATCAACGCACTGAGTTTCAAATTGAAAACCCGTGTAACCAAATCAGGACGGTCCATTGCAGCTTGACCATATTTTAAATTCTCCTGGATTTCCGGCCAATAATCATTGGCTGTCATAGTGATAAAAAAGCTTGGTTGTCCAAAATGTCGAACTAACGCCATTGCATCATGATATAATTGTATCATTGCTCTTGGACCCCCAATGTGTGATGCTGGCAACACCACTCGACGACCAATCGCAAAATCATTCCTCCCCAGCGCTTCAATTGCTCCCGAATATAGCTCTGACCGGATTTCTTCCTGGTGTGTTCTAAAATAGTTTAAGCGACTGTGTTCAACGCAGGCGTATAAATCAGTTGCAAACTCTTGCAAAAGGTACCGCGACGACATTATGTTCGAGAATTCATGCTGTCTCTCGAATAGTAGATATGCAAACCATGCTAAAGAAGTGACTGCCGCGTCTTTACCTAATAAACATGTTAAATAATGAATACAATAAAGCAGAAAAACAACATACCTTCTCTACCGGGTATCCGATAATGTTCATTCCACCCTTGTTGACCAAAAGGAAATAGCAATGGATAGCGCAGTGGCAAATAACCCGTGTGCAAGTCTGAAATTCTTTTCCATCCTCTTTTGGTGGAATATAAAACAATATCTCTATTGGCACTTCCAATTTCACCGTCATCACCGATAACCATCATGACCTCAGTAGCAGAAGGCCTTGCGTACGTTCGAACATCATGTTTCTCAGCGTTTTCAACAGATGGTTGTATTGATTTAAGGCAGATTGCCGTTGTTGTAGCCGTTTTCATTGTATCATATGCTGTTCGGAATTGTTGTGCATACGGATTGAATTCATACATCATTTCCATTAACGCCTTCATAATTCTTGGATCCGTGGCTCCTCCTGAGACGTTGACGCGATGTTTCGCTTCATTTTCAATATCGGGCGCCATCATATATATCTGGGCAAAATGATATTCGCCGTCTGTAGCCGGTAATATAGATCCTATATCATGTACCAATTGACCTGCAATTTTGAAACAACGCCCACCGTCCTTGCCGTTTAACGACAGATCTAATTTGATGCCCAGGGAAGTAAAGCTCAGCGCGTTATTGTAAGCTCGAATGTTCTTCCTGAAATGTCTCCCATCTGGCAAAATTTCAGTTAAAATAAAATACTTTTAAAACATTGATCACTTACCCCAATTATTATTTGTCAAAAGATTATACAATAACAACGGTACCGGCGGAAAATTAAAATAATGTTGAGGTAACTCTACCTTTCCTCCGCGACAACACATTGAATAATGTGCTGGACATAAAGGACCTCTCCCTCTCACAATCTCCTTCCGGAAGTGCCAAGCACCACAATGCTGACAAACTTCATCCATTTTGCCAACGCGGTGTGGAATTTCGAGTCTGAACCTTTTCAAAATGATATCCTCTTTGTTTTCATCTTGATGACGGACAGCAACTTTAGGCATATTATGAAAGAAGTAGAGAAATATCCTGACGATTGAGTACGTGCGTTAAAATTTTTAATTTGGGATAAAAGTATGGATACGAAAAATTCAACAAATCATTAAACAACGTTGTTTTAAATCTACGTTTCAACGCGGATACTTTTTTGATCTTGCGTCATAATTCTTCTGAATTGAACTGCCACTGCATTGTTGTCTTATATGTTGACGATTACCATGCCTTATTTTTTTAAAATTCGCCAAATTGGAGAATCGCACCATTCTGTTACCATGAAGGTTCAATTTCAATTTCTTCATTGCTTAACGATGGTTAACTGATTCTCGACTGAAATTCTGCATAGTTGCAAATTTCTTCGTATACTTCAATATATAATTTTCATAGCAATCGCTCTACAGCTTTTGTCATGATAAACATTCGTGGGCAACTTGATTCAAAGAGGAGCCTATAAAACATTGCCTACTACGAAATCAAACACAGATTGCAGGAGAAACAGTGGTGGATAGCTGTTTCAGAGCCACGCAACACAAAAGATCGCTGACTACATATTATGCTGACGGATGTAATATAGTAGTTGTGACAATTCGACCTTCGACTTTACCAAACAACAAATCATTATAATAAAAATTTTCTTTTGTTTCGCCCTATGTTAGAAATTTATCTTAAAATGAATATAAATACATTCAGACGAATCAACGTCTGCGACATGATAGAAAAGAAATAAAGCCTTGCAGTTGCGAAAAAACACTCCATTTTGAGCTGCGTTGTTTGTTATCCGTCATTGATCAGAATTTCTTTTCTAACTTTTCTGCTCCGTATTTATCGCGTCCGCTTCGGTGGATTGCGTTGTTATCACTATTCTAGGAATGCAGATGATGTGACAGTGTGGTATTCCTCGACTCTGAAATTCAATCATAGAAACTTCTGTTGTATTGTTTTGCAATGTTTCCGTGTCTGTTGTATCTTGCATTATTGTGGATACTTGTTGTTCAACCATTTTTGTCATCGAAAAAACCAAATTTGTGAGTGACAAATACTGTTCACAGCAGTATATTGTGTTCAAAAGAAATAGCTGTTGTTGTAGAAAACAGAAGGACTGTTGATTAACAAAGATAATAATATGTTGATTTATGACGAATTGAAGACAGACCAACGTGGAGGGAGTTTTCTGCTTTTTTTTGATGTCTGCTCTGTTTACTTAACCGGGCAGCTTCTAATCAAAGACGACAGAACTGTTTATAACTGGATAAGTTCACGGACCAACCGAAGGAAACGATTTGATTAATTTAATATATTGGTGTGCCAGAGAACTGCCACGGGGCGTTGGCATTGCTCTGGAACCGCATAACGTGCATAATCAATGATGACGTTCTCAACATCTTTCTTTAACGCTTTTGCGGTGACGCGTTAATTGAAATATTGCCGGTGTAATGTTCAACTTACATTAGTACAGCGATATTTCTTCATTATATTCTCAATGACCATGGTGACAAACTCCCCCTATGGATAAGTTCGTCTACTGCTACATAGACCTTGTGTATATCATCAAAGATCATGTACATTGACATACGAAGTTGAATGAGAATTCATGTTTCTATTTCGCAACAATCTAATGGATTAATGAAGCCAATGCAAAAGCACGAAAGGTGAAGCCAGACAAATACAACCTAGCAACAATGGTGAAACCAGCGATGATTCGCGCCAACCCTTTGGTTTTTGGCGACAGTCGGTTGTATTTATTGGCCTTTTTTTATTCTCAGTACTGATATTTATCGAAATCTTGATCTTAATATAAAAAAACATCTATATCAACATATACAAATAATTCCCGTGTCAGATTAAGAAAAGTCGAAAATGTCAGATCAAATTGGTCCAGGTAACAGTGGCAGAGATTGTTATATTGTACTACACGATTACACATTGTTGTATTGCGTGATTTTGATTGAAGGTTATTCGAATCTTATTCAAAATCATGTGGTTTGAAGATTCGCTCAAATATCTTTTCAATATACTTGCATTTACCATGTTTGGTGGTCACAATATCAATTTTTTGTCTACGTCAATATATATATCTCACTTTCTGCATGCGTGTGATTTTGATTACTTGAAGATCTTCTTTGATCTCGCTATGTCAATGCATATTTAGAGTTTACAATGATAACTTCATTGGTTAGGCGGGAAACATTCACATTGCAAGATTCCACTCAGTAAGTTCGCGATATCTTAACTTTACGTATGTGGTCCCCGCGAAGGGCATTGCCTTGTATAATTACAACCTTGATTGACATTATGATATCACGATATCAAATTGTTTGATCATGTTATGCATATAGATATTGAATTATGCCGATTACGGATATTGGATATATGATTGAGACTATTCAGATTACTAACTCGAAGTATTTAAATGCGGTGTCGTACCCAACTCACGTTGACCACTCATCTGATTTCAATCTTTTCCAACGCCTCACAATATCAACGCTTCAACCGATTCGTATGATGCCTGAGTTAACAGCTGAACAAAAAGCTTACTTCGATTCACTATCTCCACGGGACCAATCTGAAATCCGGCCGCTCAATATTACCAATCGTGCTCATCCTAGTGTATGGGCGGGACTCGACCAGTGCATCCGTTGTGGCAACTTTGGTCATTATCGAACAACATGCACAACAAACTTCAATAAAGCCGTCAATGGTATTAGACCCAAGCGGGCCGCACCATATTCCGATTGGCGCTTCGTTACCAATGGGAAGAAGTATAGTCTGGATGTTCTATATATGCAGCCTAGTGAACTCTCTAAGGTTCCAATCCCAGACAATATCGATGGTAAGAACACTAAGATTTTCATTTTATACCACACATTTACTTAATGCAACATTGAATTATAATCCGAAGGACTCGAACTCGAGCCTTCGAATCTATCTGAGAATGAAATCAAAGAACTCGACGCTATTGAGAAAGCTTGTGAGTAAGGTGTTGAAAGGAAAAGATTGCAATTACCGATTCAAACCACCATGACTCAATGTACATGCAGATCTACTTAAAGAGGATCGTAAACGGAAACGCATTGCAACGGTCACAGACGACAAAACAACGAACGCACTTCGAGGTACTCACAATCGTGAATGGGTTACTCGTCCGACTCGTGAGTCGCTATTGACGTCCCATTCTATTTGGCTTTACACTAACAACATCTCTGTGTAGGCTCTCGTAAAACCGTCGCATCGTCAGGATGGAGTACTGACTAAGCTTTGTTTGGAATCAAAGTGTCTGTTCGATAAGAAGACAGGATGTTTTGTACTTTTACAGTGTATCTTGCGTTTTTCCGCGTAAAACACGATCTCACTTTTATTCTTCTGTATCGGCTTGACAATTGTAATTCTTTAACTCTCTTTGACAATCTTGATTTACAACGACAACTATATCAACATTTAATAACACTTCATGGTGGAGGAAACAAAACAAAAGCCACAATTTGACAAAATAGTATCTGCTGAGTTAAACAGAACATTTCTTAAACGTCTTTTGCGTAAAAGAATGATCAACAGTACTCTTAGTATGTAGTTGTAACTACGAATTAATCTCTTCGAAGCCGCTTTTGCAAAGGTGGAGTGGACTTAATAATATCAGTCGCATTGGGGGCAGAAGAGCTTGCATGTGCGTCAGACGTGGAGCCTACGTCAGAGCCTGAGCCACCAGCAACGCTGGATCCTGTGTAAGGATCACTCGGTGGATCATCAGTGGGCATCTTCAACGGTACCTGTGGTCGACTAAACTTGTCCAGATATCAATAGGAATCTTAGTCTTAATTGAATAAGTTGATACATACGGTGTAAGTGGAATTCTTCCGCCAGCCGGTCTGCCCACCGACGGCACGCTTTTTTGGACGTTTTCGCTGAGGTGCCCAGACGTAATACTGATTGAAGTTGTCTATGTTGCCTTCCCATTAATCAATTGCAAAGAATCAAGACCAAAAAAAAGCGTACCTCACACTCCCACATGTATTTTTCAGCATCATAATCCTTTATCAAACCACTAAATAGTGCCTCACGTCCAATGACACACAACTTTTGCGCCGCTTCCATGTTCTTCATAGGTGGAATGAAATGCTTAGTACACCAACTGACAGACATACGCGTCTAAGAATTGATAGATCATCAACAGACAGAATAAGTATAAAAGAGTGGTATCCGCAACTTACAAAAGGATCATAATCAGTATGTTTTAACGTAGCAATGACGGTGGGTTTTCCTTTATACAATGGATCTTTGATGACGTCTTTTGCTACAATAATCCCTAATCCAATCATAGTAACTTTGTCCATTGTTTCAGAAGTTACGTTGATTGCATGTTGTTCAACTGGTCCTAAATTAATTCGGTTGGTATTTTCGAAGTGAAGATGATCTTCGTTGGAATCGTTGGTGCCAATCATCTTACAGGTCATAGCATATAAACCACCAGGACTCAATGAGTCTGCTTGACTGCCATATGAAGTTAAAAACATCCCATTGGCAAAAGATTCTCCGCCGTTCATGCCTGAAGTTGTAATTGCTCCATAATGAGACAAAAAGCCTTTGTTACATTCTTTTGGAGCTGGCCCCTACAGAATTTAAATTTTAATGGACATTGTTAATGGAAGAAAACTTGATTACTCACTAAATTACCACATTGACCAAAATAATTAACACGGCACGGATGCGACAATTGTCTGTTAGCAGTGCGAGACATCGAATGATAATGTATGTAAGTTTTGGAAGATGGCAGATACGATCAGAGTAAAAAATGATGAACGCTTCTCAAGAACAGATTAAAGTTCGAAGTGGTTTTGAAAAAGATCTAACGCCGTAGATTGACGCGTATAAATATGATGAAGCGGCGCACGTAGTGACGGAAAGATGGATCACACACCGGCGTTAGTCGACGCACGAAGAATTATAATTGCGGCATCGTAATACATCGAAATCATGCCTTGGTGTAAGGGTTTTCATTGTTCTCTAATAAAACGGGCTGAGCCTTCTCCATTACTCCTCAATGAAACAATTTGAGCTTCCCTGACGATGCCACGGATGTCCCTCTGATTATGTCAGATTAAGACAAGTCGAGGGAATCATATCTACACTGCAGAGGGTCTCATTGGAAAGTAATAAATGTTGTATCCTTAAAGAATGTGAAAAGCTGTGTATACAGCAAACCATCACGCCCGTGGCTTGTAAGGTACATCAGAGGGAATGGATTGGACAGACTAAAAAGGAAGCATGGTGGAAAGATAATTGAAAATTTAATTTGGTTGAAAGTGACAGGGATCCTCACGTTTCAGCAACGTGAAACCCACCAACGACATTCCTTCTCACAGTAACTACGTGTCTTTCTTTTCTATGTTTGATTACCAAACAATAATGTTCGGCAAAGTTTTACTTCGGAGAAATACATAATTTGCCCACGAACTTGGAATTCGCGGCACATTTCTCCCAGACATCTCAAATCGACGCAACATGATGTTCGTAAAAGTCGTAATCCTTCCGATGAAGTTGACTTTTGCAACTTTTTTTTTCCAATTCGAATACGAATTGATGTAATATCATTTCCAATCAAACTTGATTGACGCGGATTTCAGCCTATGGATTGATGTTTCTTCCAATCCATCGGCAGGGGCCATATCCCTTTCGAAACCTTCAGACTCATCTCAGAAGGGTCTATGATGACTCCATTCCGTAAAGAGATTCCCAGTCAGTCGAATGACTCATTCATCTACTCAAATACGTAAAGATTTTCCTTTCGAATGGGGCCGTATCCCCTCGAAACATCTAATATCAATATTCACAAGAAGGTCTTTTATTTCGGGAGTCATTCTATTGATTCAATTCCTGAAGAATCAAAAGAACCTTTCACTTTCAAATCTTACTTTTCATCGTTCGGATTTATATATTTTTTTTCCCTTACAACATACCTAGCGTAAATGAGCAGCATCTATGAGTCAGAATCAGACCACGAATCTTACTGCGAAGAGGCCTTTGAAGAAGCCTTGGAAGAAGCTTACAATTACGATGATAATTATGACGACGAAGAAGAGCAATCAGTGGTCCAAACAAAATCTAAGCAAGCCACCTCGTCAAAGTCATCTCAGTCGTCGTCTGCTAAGAGAACTGGTATGAAAGGGAAGAAGACGTTTGGCCTTCCTAGTGACCGCCTTTCTTTCACTACCATCATAGATGAGAACACGACCGTGGATGACGAAGGCTATCCACTTCTTCCCAACGGACATACCGTCTATGTCAAGGACGAAGGTTCGAAGAAACCGGCCAACTGGGGCACGTTTGCTTTTGCTTACACAACGTCCGGTGGTGGGATCAAAGGTGACTGGCGAACAGTCCGATTCAAATGCTTGGGAGTCCTGGTTTGCGAAAACCTGCAGTGTGACTACCTTGGTTCTCCACACACATCTGCTGTGAGGAGAACCGAATGGCACAGCAGGTAATTTCACCTTTTGATCAATTTTTCCATTTTTCTTTTCCTTTTTTTAACATATTCTCTTTTCATTCTTTCTTTTTTCTCTCTTATCTCTCAATTCTCTTCTCAGACCACAGAAATGCCCAGCGGCCAGGTGCCCTGGCTATCTTCGCCATCAGACATGCCAAGACACGTTATGTCGGATGGACGAGCATACCCCAAGCGGATGGGGCATAATACGACATTCTGGATTCCACCAACACCGTTGGCCTCGCCGTACTAAGCCAGATAAACTGTCCCTTGCCACATTTGGTCAAAGGGTGGTTGCTAATCCAGATATAGGTCCATTACGGCACAAGGTACAAATCAAAGATTCGAATTGCGCATAGAATCAATTTACTCATCATTCCACCTGCTGTTTAAACAGGTTGGCCGCGCACCAGCAGGGAAACAGGAGATTGTTACTGTTACAACAATCCATCCTGCGTTTGGGAACATCCACCGAACTGGTTATTATCGCCGCAAGCTTCTTGTTGCGGCCGGTGTCATTCCTGAGAAAAAAATCCCAGGGGCTGGTGATAGCTTCATTTTGGACATGGAGCACTGGACAGAGTCAGTCATTCAAACATATAATCATTACTTTTATTTATTACATTTATCTTTATCCATTTTCATCTTTGTTAGGCGTGGTTTTGACTTCATATCAGATTCCTTCCGCCGTCATAACATGCATTTCACCATGCAAACACGGTGGATGGCTGACCAACTTCTAACTCGAGATGAAGATGGTCGTATCTATTCTGGTGGCCTACTTTCGGACGTCACCTATAAGTTTTTTGCAAACGGTTACCTACTTTCAACCTCTTTGTACCACGACGACCTTTGCCGATGGATTCCAATCCAGATGACTTGGTTGCGAGGTCTCTCCGAACAGCACTATGCTGCCCACTTCAAGGCTCTTTTACTGCAAATGATGCACTTACCTCGTGAGGATCGCGAAACACTGGTCCGGCAGGTGGTTGATTTCTCCCAGGCGCAGAAGAACGGATTTGTGCTGGCCTATATGGAGGTTTTTCAAGAAACTGATAAATCAGTAGCATTGTCGAAGCTGCATGGGTGCCACGAGCACTTTCGTGCTCAGGTTACGCGGGTCAAGAGGAACAATGCAATCATACCTCAGGAAAAAGAGGTATGTCTGTTTATCTGTCCTTCTTACATTCGACATTGTTACATTCGAGAATGTATGTTTAATTGAATGACTGGGATTCATACTTTTAAGCAAGTATTTCAAAATCAAGCTTACAGTTTGATGCAACCAGACGAACCTGGTGGTTTAGATTGGGAAGGAAAGATGAAGAAATTGCGTCAGGACTTCCCTAAAGCCAAACGGTGGATTGAATGGTGGAAAGCCGCTGATATAAAGGCCATGCTGTTCAAATCACGACCCAAACAAATCGACGATGATGGACTTTGCAATGATATGCCGGCGACCACCAATGCGCAGGAGTCTCTGCATAGAGTTTACTATATGATTTCGTAAGTGTTTCATATTAATTTTATTTAACTTCTACTTCTAATCACCACATTCAAACATATTAACCCATTTGTATCCATTTCTCTTTCCATCTACCATTTTGTTTGCTTCTGTCCTTTCTTTTTTCTCTCTTCTGACTTTCCTTTCAAGCGAGTCCAATTGTACTGTCCAGATAGGACTGGTACAATTATATGCATTTGTGATGAGTCTCGAAAGAGATCATGAGGACCGCCTGAAGGGTATTACCATCGAATATGGTGGACATTCTAAGAACTACAAGAAAGTGGCCCAAATCTTAGGCTGGTCAGTCAAGACGCGAACGAAAGGTCGCGAACCAAAGTCCGATGGAAGGCCACCAGACACCACAAAAGCTTTGCTTGGTCCAAAAAAGCTTGGACGACCCAAAGGGTCTATGAACATCGACCGCAATCCTATCACAACATATCAAGGTTTCATCTCTTCAACGGCGCAAGGACGAAAAAACCGCTGTTGGCTCAATTCAATGACAGAGTGCCTGTATGCACTTCATACGGCCTTGTGGTACCACAGGTCCAGGGGCCAATCATCACATATATTCGCTAGACTTATGGTTTTTTTTTCTTCACGCACTACCACCGAAATGTCTCAAGTGGGATCCATCAAAGGAGTGTTATCCTCAGGACAGAATGCTCTCCATGGAGCCATCCGGAAGCGTTTTCCTGGAAGTTTTACCCCAGATGAGTATGCTTCTGCGGATCTATACTTTGATGGTATATTCAATCGCGAAACTCGACCTAAAGCACCAGTTTCACCTCCGATGACTCAAATCCTTTTTCACGTCGACCACCGGCGCAAGTTTATGTGCTCTCGTGACTTTTCACACGTCACTGTAGAGGTAAAACATGTGAATACTATCACCCTTTCTCATGAGCATTTCACCGGATTTCATTTGGAACATTTCACCGGTTATCATTTCAATGGCGAATTGGGTCAATTGATTACCTATTCTCAGACCCCTGAGCTTCTCCAAGCATGGGCCTCGCACGACGGTATTCGAAGATTCTCGGCGCGGTGCTGCCAAAGGTGCAAGAATGACATTGATCAAGAACCTCCGCAATTGTATGAAAGGACTCAATTGTTATTCGAGCCACCACCACCTCATCTACACATTCGACTTGAAATTGGCTTCTACCTGGGTTCTAAAGATGAAGAAGCCTTCAAGATGCAACAAGAGTGTGACCTACCATACGAATTGAAGTTGCACAACGTCAAGTACCACATGCGTGCACGCGGATTTTGGGCTAATGGGCATTATTGGTGTAAGGTAATTCGTACAGTCAACGGTGTGACTGGTGTGTGGCTGAACAATGACATGGTTAATGCCGGCTTGGCAAAATTGGTCTCTACCAATCTGGAAAGCATTGGAGGACCGTCACCCAGCACTAGCTGGGCTATGTACTCTAGGTCCCCTACTGCTGACGAATCTATCATTCAGAATGCTGCAGATAAGAAAATCGAGAAGGCTATGAGTAAGGGGAACAGGGTAATTATGCAAAAGCCTTTCTCACACATTGAACTTGACTCACTTGATGAAGAAAATGAACACGAAGAAGAAGATCTACAGATTGAGATTGACAACAATGACGACAACAATGGCGACGTAGACCTCAATGACGACAACAATGGCGACGTAGACCTCCCTGAGCCAGACAATATATTTCATTCAGAAGATGACAATATATTTCTTTCAGAAGATGAAGGTTAGGCCGTCCATTGTGAATGCTCATGATTACTTTCATTCAACTAATACTTCTCTATCATCATTCGTAGCTACTACTACTAAGGACAAGCAAAGCAATGCCAAGGAGATTGACAATATCTCCATATCCAATAACCAAACAGAAGACGCTCCTTTGGGAAGGGAATTGGAAGACATGATCCAATCTGAAGATGAAGTTCCGTTGGCAAGCATCAAAGGTGAGCCATTTCAACTCTTTCCTCTTATCTATTCTACCTCTTATGTAATATCATTTTTATGTATTGTTTTCTTGTAGCTCCTAAAGCCAAAAGACCAAGGGGCAGGCCCGCCAAGCGCAGACAGGAGCCTCCTAAGGAATTAGAGATAGCTCCACCCAAACCATCCACAAGTAAGCTCTTTTGACAACAGATTTTCAATCATTATCCTAATAATTTTCTTTGTCATTGTAGCTACTAAAACAAAAAGACCACGAGCCAAGCCCGCCAAGCGCACAACAGAGGATACAGAGGATACTATGGAAAAGATGGGTCTTGACAAATTGGCTTCTGCGAGCGCGGCCAAACCACCCAAAAAGAAACTCAAAGGTTGGAAAGGTTGGGTGATTGTAGAGGAGGAAGATCTGGAAAAAGAAGAGGGTGTGGACGATGTCAATGATGACGCTGATGGTAACAGTGATGGTGGTGGTATCAAGTTGAGGCGCACAAAGCGTAAGAGGGCGTGATTGTATTTGATTTCTTGTTTGTTGAGGTATTTAAGTTCTGTTTCTAGTTCTTGTCACTCCTTACATATATTTTTTTTAATATTCTTTTATTGTAGTCACTCTTTAATTTTTGAAAAAAAACCCGTGAATTTATGTTCGTAAAAGTATAAAATTCACTCAGTATTTTCGACTTTTCCGAACTTTTTTTTTCAGCCTTTTTTGCGGTGCTTATACACCGGAAGATAAGTGCCGCAAAATTCCTCATTATCTCAAAAATGTGGAATTTTACGATCTTTATTTCTCACGATGAACAACGTCCGGAAAAAAATGCTCAGAAAAGTCAATTTTTGGCTTCTGGTAGCCTACTTTTCCGGTCATATTTTTACATACATTGTTTTTGCGAACATTGAAAAAAAAGAAATGAATAAAGAGTTCTCGAATTTGATTAACTCCTGAACCGAACAGAGGTTTCAAGGAGGGACGTCGTCGCTGGATCGAACTGTAGTATCAGAGGAAAACTGAGGGCACAGTTCCGGCGTAAGACTACAGCACACCCGCTAGTCACGTCAAGAACAAGTGAACTGACCTGCGTGCTCGAAACAAGATTGAGATCACGCGTAAGGAACAGGTCTTAAACAGACAACAAAGGTTGATTAAAATAAAAATTGATTCTTTTCGATGAGGAGCTGACCTGAGGGCACAGTTCCGGCGTAAGACTACAGCACACCCGCTAGTCACGTCGAGAACAAGTGAACTGACCTAACAACATCAAGTACACACGTTAACAAAGAAGATATTAAAACACAGAGAATAAAAGAAATGAGTTAGAGACAAGAAATGATTCTACCTGCGTGCTCGAAACAAGATTGAGATCACGCGTAAGGAACAGGTCTTAAACAGACAACAAAGGTTGATTAAAATAAAAATCTAAGTAATTGAATTGATTGTTAGTAGAGAGAATTCAAAGAAGTGAAAATAAAACTGTAGAGTGATAAATAACTTACTGATTCTTTTCGATGAGAAAAGAATCAGAAAAAGGGGGGAAAGAGAAAGTATAAAAGATATCAGAAAAACCAAACAACTTTTCCAACATCCCTGGCTACGATTTCCTCATCTCTAACCCTTGACATTCCATTCCATATTTAACCACCATGCATTAGCTTACTTCCATCAAATACACCTTACTAAGTCCAACCCAACTTCCAATCAATCAATTTCCTTTTAAGGGATTGTGATCTTTGACCCAAAGACTAGATATTATCATAAAGAATTAGATAATATCGTAACACACCCCCTCAAAGAGCATCAACCCAGAAACCTCAAACCTAGACTTTTCCTCAAAGTTGAAAATTGTTCCTTTGGTAGTTGTTTTGTCAAGAGATCTGCCACCATTAAGTGCGTAGGACAATGCTTGACGGTAAGTTCTCCTTTCTTCACAACTTCTCTTATCCAATGATAATGTATTTCAATATGTTTAGTTCTTGCGTGAAAAATTGATTTTGAAGTCAAATGAATCGCCCCCATATTATCACTGTGCAAAACAGTTGGATTTGGATCCATAAAACCAAATTTAGCCATCATATTCCTCAGCCACAAGAGTTCTTGACCAGCCTCGGTAATCGCTCTATACTCGGCTTCTGTTGAGGAGAGTGCTACTGTTGGCTGAAGACGGCTTCTCCATGAAACAGGTCCACCAGCAAGCACAAAAACATACCCGGTAGTCGAGCGTCGAGTATTGACGTCTCCCGCCCAGTCGGCATCACAATGAGAAACTGGACATTCAAAGCTCCTTTGACCAGTCACTATCTTTGACTCATTTCCGGAGTACACTATACCAATGTTGATAGTGTGACCTAGGTACCTCAAGACGTGCATAGCCGCATCCCAGTGGTGTCGGTTGGGACTCTTGAGATGTTGAGACAGGACTCCTACCGCGTGCGCCATATCAGGCCTAGTACACTGAGCAAGGTACATGAGAGACCCCACCACGCTATTGTAAGGCAGCTTCGACTTTGAAAATTCTTGAGCTTCTTCTTCCGTGGATTGCAACAATTTGACGTTTGGTGACAAAGGAGTGACTGCCGGCTTTGCATCAGTCATGTTGAAACGCTTGAGAACGGTCTGAGCATACTGTTGTTGAGACATCGAGTAAGTCAAATGATCTAGTCTACTGATCTGAATACCCACAACTGTATGAGCTATTCCCAAATCCTCCATTTCCCATTTTGAAGCAATTTGTGATTTAAACGTGGTGATATCATTACCAGTGATAGCTAAGTCATCCACGTGAACGTAAACAGCAGTAAACAGATTTCCAACTGATCTAATATATATACAGTGGTCTATTTCGCATTGTTCAAAACCCACTTCAATGAGGAAGGACTCAACGTCGTCTTGCCAGATCTTTGGGGATTGCTTGAAGCCGTAAAGAGACCTTTTCATCCTCCAAACTTTGCCAGCGGTTGATTCATCTCTATAACCTTCAGGGATTTCCACATAGAGTTCCTCCTCTAACAGCCCGTTCAGGAAAGCAGTCACGGCGTCCATTTGATGGATTTCCCACCCATTCACTGCGGCCAAAGCTACAAGAATACGCAATGAACCAGGTTTACCCGTAGGAGCAAACGTTTCTCCATAATCTTCACCAGGAATTTGAGTATTCCCCATAGCTACAAACCGAGCTTTATATTTGACACTACCGTCAACTAAAGACTTGACCCGAAACACCCACAATCCTCTGATTACATTCTTGTCTTTTGGTCGATCAACTAGCTCCCACACCTCCTTATCTTTAAGTGATTTGAACTCTTTATCACAGGCGGCTTTCCACAACTTCGCATCCACAGAAGCCATAGCACGTTTGTAAGATTTCGGCACAGGACTTGAGTAAATATCTGCTGTGTCACATTCGGGTGGTAAGCAAGCAAAGAACGACTCAGTGATGAAATCGTTTTCGAATTCAGCACCGGCACACATGCCACCAAGGTTATCATGAGTCTTCTTTGATAACCGATTCGAACGACGTGGAGCTTCCACAGGTTTCGTAACAGATGGACTTGAGTCTTCACTTTGTTGAATTGACTGCTGAGGATTGTCAGTCAATGTTGAGCTTGGAACTTCTTGGTCACCTTCCAAGTCGTCTTCATCATCAAAAAATCGAACTTGGACGGGACGTTTTTCAGAGTCATTCGGTGAGACAGAAGGTAAGGAAGGACTGATTTTAAAAGGAAAATGTTCTTCATTGAATGTTGCATGATGAGTAATATAAATCCTTTTTGAAGCTAAGTCAAACAATTTATAGTTGAAATTGTCATCTTCATACCCCAGCAAAACACCTTCAGAACTAACAGGTGAAAACTTTGAAGACCGCAGTTCTTTTCTGATTAGTCCAAATGCTTGGCATCCAAAAACTCGTAAGTGATGAACAGAAGGTTTACGAAAATACCACACTTCGAAGGGAGTTTTGCCGCCATCGAGAGCAGCAGTTATGCATCTGTTAGTCAGAAAGACAGCCGCACTACAAGCGTAGTACCAAAAACGAATCGGCATTGCTGATTCAAGCATCATCGAACGGGCCCTGGTATTGACTATGCGCATACCACGTTCGGAAACACCGTTCTCCTCAGGTGAATGACCAGAGGTTAGGTGAAGGATTATTCCAAGCTCCTTAAGCTTGGGACCGAGTAAGTTATTGAGAAACTCACTACCCCGATCCATGGTGAATTGCTTGAGAGAACACCCAGTTTGCCTCTCTGCAACAGCAATATAAGCCATAAACACTTCGTACACTTCCTCCTTAGTTTTGTCACGCAGAGGAAAGATATGACGGAAAGAAGAGTAGTCGTCGCAAAACAGAATAAAATAATTTTCATTGTTTATGCCAGTTGTTCTGATGATACCGCTTAAGTCTACGTGGACATTTTCTAAGAATACACGTGCTCGAGGCCGGGTTCTATTATAAGGTAATTTAGTATTCTTTGACAAAGAGCATACGTCACAATTCAGATTTTCTTCAGAGTACACAAATTCCTCCACACTATTCATTTTAGCCATCATCTTCAGATATTTGCTGCTAACATGGCCTAACCGACGATGTTGGAGTGACGAGGAGATTTCAGTTACAGAGGCGTTGATTGATGATGAGTGTGAGCCACTCACTGGTTCGAGCAGAATGAACATAAGATTATTATCTGAGATAAATCCATTAAAAATTGCTAAACCGTTGAGAACTAAAGAGAAGTTACTGGCATCGTGAAAAAGTTCTCTGACTCCCAGCTTCTTAAGCAGTCCACCTGCAACTAGATTTCTTGAAAGTTCTGGAACATACAGACAATTCTTGAGTTCGAACACAGAGTCGTCTCCGGCCAAAAGTTTAGTGACCCCACGACTATGGACAGCCAAGGACACATCTCCACCTGCAAGCTTCAGACGTTTACTTGAATCGTCTATCTTAACCAGAGTCGATGGGTCGAAGAATTTAGCATCCTTGAACATATGGTGCGTAGCTCCAGTATCATGCAAAGCCCAGTCTCGAGATGAAGACAAAGCAGCTGAGACAGAAGCATCAATGTCGGAGTTATCATCGTATTTGGAAGGCGAAGCAGAAATTGCATGAGTCTCATTTTCATTTTCTGAGTTGTCAGAGAGTTCGATGTTCAAAGAGAGAAAAGCCATGCTGGCGGCTGCATTGTTGACGCTTGAGTCGAAGACCTTCTTGACGCCTCTAACTGAAGATGCTTGAGAGATCGGAGATGAGGGAATAGTGGTGCTTTTTCCTGATTTACCTCTAATCTTTGACAAGAAAGCCAGTCTCTTTTTGGCGTTTTCTGGTTTTGACCAGCAATTCTTGGCTAGATGAGGACCCAGACACTCCTCTGGAGTACATTCACCCGATGTTTTCGTGTTTGATCGAATGGATACAGCGTTGACTTCACGTATAGCTGAACAAGTCCATCCATGCCTCTCTTCATATCTCCGAAGATAGGAAGCAACACCGTCTCGAGTAAGAGGAACAACAGTATTATGAATGTATTCCTTGGTCTCAACGGACAGAGAAGGAACTGCGCCAATTAGCATCCTAGCTGATTGAGCATCGGACATTTCGCCCTTCAGGCGATAAAACTCTCGAACGAGATTCTCGAATTTGTCGACGAAAGAAGTGAGTGAATCCGATCTACCGATCTGACAGGCGTAAAGAGCTCTAGTCACCGTTTCCAATTTGTCTTCTGTAATGCGATTATGGTATTCTTTGAGGAAGGACCAGCACACATAAGGATCGTAGACGATTTCAGATGGATCGTTAGGATCAGTGAGTCGATTTCTAGTTCTGACCTTGTTTACAGAATCTAATCGGTTTAAGATGTACGTGGTAAGGTTGAATCTAGTTTTCTCGTGCTCTTCAGCTGACAATGACTGTTTACGATAATTATTCACTTTTACATAATGATGAAATTCCAATGATCTAAACACTTCCATGAGGGACTGACTCCACTCAATGTAGTTTTCGTCTGTTAAATCGTCAGACACTTTGTACTTGCTCAATGCATTAGTCATAACTTGAGAGTATTTCTGAATAGAATCTCCAAAAACGCGAGAATCATTGTTTTCCGCCATGGCGGAGGATGTGACTTCTTGAGACTTTAAGGAATTAAAAGGGTTGTCAACAGACAATAACTCGGTATGAGACTGTTTGACCGTTCCAAAGGAATCGGCAGTACTTGAGGCGCTTGAACCTCCGGAAACGGTAGTGATGTCCTGAAGATCGTCGGCAGTAGTTATGTCGGCGGCTTCGGAACTCATACAAGCAAAAACTGGTCGAAAAGATCGGTTACTCTCGCTACCATAAAGAGTTCTCGAATTTGATTAACTCCTGAACCGAACAGAGGTTTCAAGGAGGGACGTTGTCGCTGGATCGAACTGTAGTATCAGAGGAAAACTGAGGGCACAGTTCCGGCGTAAGACTACAGCACACCCGCTAGTCACGTCGAGAACAAGTGAACTGACCTGAGGGCACAGTTCCGGCGTAAGACTACAGCACACCCGCTAGTCACGTCGAGAACAAGTGAACTGACCTGCGTGCTCGAAACAAGATTGAGATCACGCGTAAGGAACAGGTCTTAAACAGACAACAAAGGTTGATTAAAATAAAAATTGATTCTTTTCGATGAGGAGCTGACCTGAGGGCACAGTTCCGGCGTAAGACTACAGCACACCCGCTAGTCACGTCGAGAACAAGTGAACTGACCTAACAACATCAAGTACACACGTTAACAAAGAAGATATTAAAACACAGAGAATAAAAGAAATGAGTTAGAGACAAGAAATGATTCTACCTGCGTGCTCGAAACAAGATTGAGATCACGCGTAAGGAACAGGTCTTAAACAGACAACAAAGGTTGATTAAAATAAAAATCTAAGTAATTGAATTGATTGTTAGTAGAGAGAATTCAAAGAAGTGAAAATAAAACTGTAGAGTGATAAATAACTTACTGATTCTTTTCGATGAGAAAAGAATCAGAAAAAGGGGGGAAAGAGAAAGTATAAAAGATATCAGAAAAACCAAACAACTTTTCCAACATCCCTGGCTACGATTTCCTCATCTCTAACCCTTGACATTCCATTCCATATTTAACCACCATGCATTAGCTTACTTCCATCAAATACACCTTACTAAGTCCAACCCAACTTCCAATCAATCAATTTCCTTTTAAGGGATTGTGATCTTTGACCCAAAGACTAGATATTATCATAAAGAATTAGATAATATCGTAACAATGAATGCAAAAAAAAAGTTTGTCCCGCAGAACATCGAAATTTCCGAGCAATATGATTTCCGAACAATAATGCTCGGAAATCGTTGTTCGAAATTTCTTCCGCCCCCTTTTCAAAGGAACCAATTTCACTGTATCTGGACTGAATCACAGACGTACCAAGTCATTGCAGACTGCTGTGCACAATATGTGAAACAAGATGCATAGTATTGAAGGCTCAACATAACTTCACTTCACATCTCTCGTATTCAAGAGATGGCCGGTGGATGGCCGATAGCGAGCAGCATTTTGATTATAGAATGCTCAAATTATTCATCGCTTAGCAATTTACAAGCCTTTATTTTCTTATCTGGCCTTTTTATCCAACCAAGCAGGTCACCGCTCTGAAGTTCAAATGTTATGTCTGTCTCCTTCAAGTCACCGTCAAGCTTGACCCTTTGTTGTACGGAGGAAGCCCAACAACGAACCTTTTGTCCCCAAAAAAATTGATATTCCAGAGCCAGAACGAGCGCAACATGGCAGATAGATACTGTACAAAAAAGTGATGTCAAGAGTCTTGGATATAATGAATAAAATTGTAATAAGCTCAGCACGGCAACTGAAGTCACTAATATTGAATTGGTGAGAAAAAACTTGATCAAGGAAGCAAACCCAAGATGAATAAGAATAATACATAGATACGGTTGGTATGAAATGATTGAAAAAGATAAAAAACAGCCGAGTAAAACCACTGAAAATATCTCTGCACGAGAAGAGAAAACACCCCAGGTTGGTTGTACTTGAATCGGCCCACTTGATCGTACCATCAAACCAGGATTCTCCAAACCTTTTCTGCCCAATTTCGGGGAGGTAATTCCTCTTCTTCGACTAAAAATTTCATATGAGTTAGCCGAAGATGTAAGCATGGAAAAAATTGATGAACGCGCATGAGATATGAACTTACTAGCATCTCGACTCCCCGTAACTGAAAACAAATAGTCAGCATCAAAGAGACTAGATACTCCGATTTGACGGTTCTTTCTCTGGAAACAATTTGCCAAGCGGAAGAACTTACCGAAATCCATATCCACTTTCTCCACGAGGCTAGTCCGTGTCCACCATCTATGAGCAATATACAGGGCAAAGAAAGCCACGCATGGGAAGTAACTTGTGAAGCTTTGTTATATCATATGGTCATCAGTGGGACATCTTCAGTATTTCCTGAGTTTCAGAAACCGCTGCCTCACAAGGTTGCAAGATCCCATCTTCCAGGAAGAAAGACATCGAATCCGTTGAATATGATAATGATTGAGCACAAAGTAAGGCCACACCATGCCCCCAAGGGTCCAACACTGGTGAAAAGAATGATGTAAATCAGAGATCCTGATAAAATTACAGTTTTTCCTGTGCCATCAACACGATGACTTACGGAGACTGGTAAGGTAATTGGGATCTATCATAACCCTGCGCCATCGTCCCAGCCTAAAATTTGACGGTGGGAGTTCAAGTCAGAAGTTGATGTTTGGAAGGTAATTTTCACCTTTAAAAAGCTAGCTTACGTGGAACCGAATATACCTGTAGATTTTTGACACATGTTAGTTCAATGAACGTGGAACGTTTAAAATGAGAAATCCGAAGAATTACGTGACAAAGATTCCAGCCCATGTCAACAGCCCGGTTGTGCTCGTTAGACATGCAAGGTAGCCAAAGATCTTTCCTGCCTGCGAACAAAGTTGATCAGGAACAAGACAATTACACTGCACGGTGAACATCGACTTACTTGTCCGTCACTAGCTGACATGAATGCCAATGTGCTAAATTATTATATCAGGTCACAAAATCACAAAGTATCAGCAACAGCCATACTTAGCACATCAAATACGATATATTACCCCATGGCAATCCCTATCAGATAGCAATATATGGGTAGACCCCTAGCAGTCCTCCGAGCACTGAACATCAAGCAACAGTTAAGATTGCTTTAGTGAATATTTTGAAAGAGGTCCTTATATAGAAGACAGCTTACAGAAATCTGGGAGCGTTTCCTGTGATGCTTAGCCCATAAAGCGAACGACTTCCGATATATCTTGAAGGCATAAAGGTCAAGATAAGTTCATGAAGCAGATACAAACCTCAAAAAAATGTTCTTACAAGTCTGAGGAAGCTGCTGACCACGCTCCACTCAATAGAGATGCGTTTACAACCGAAGGTAACCCTTTTATTCCTGCATTTTTCATGCTGATTTTTTGAAAGTGTCAAGATTTCCTTACCCGAATTTCGTTTTACCTTCTGAAAGGGGACTTACGCAATCACGAAAGGTGACTTGGCACCAGTTTGTACAGCGAGTGAAAGTTGAGGGTCTTTGGAAGATACCAACAGTGCTATCATTCAAAAATATCGTGGGTTCAGATATGAATCTAGCAGGAGCCGCGAAAATATGAAACTCGTACATATAATCATTGTTCCAGTCACATACTACCATCAAAATCGTCAGTTCGACGAATTCTTGAATGTGGTAGAGGGAATATCAGAGAATAGGCTCACAAAGATCAAAACCCTAGCAGCGACACGTTTGATTGCCTTGGGCAAGTTGCGCTACGAATACCAGACCTTTAGTTATTCCATCTTGGTTTCAGGATTTTTTTGTGTGGCTTACCCTAGGGTTTTTTGCTTCTGCAGCTGCGATGGCGGCTAAGATACGAAAATTTATTGATTAGGCGAGTACCACTTATCTTAAATTAAATTTTCAAATCACTTACGCATTTCAACGCCGACATAGGCAAATGCCGCATTGATGAGGACAGAAAAAAATCCTAGAAATCTTCCAGTAGCACCAGGGACTCCTTGATACTAGATTCAAGGAACCAATCATTTGTATTGAGTTCGTTTGTGATGTTTTCACTCGAGACTCACCTGGACAAACAGTCCTAGGGCAGAACGTATCAGCCAAAAATTCTGCAACTCAAAAAAACGATGATGCATTTACCTGGATCTTTCCAATAACGGAATCCAATCCGATCGCCAGTGACACCCCCTAGATCTAATATAATCCCGAGAATCACAACAGTAACAATTGTGAGGATTTTGATACTGGCAAACCAAAATTCCATTTCACCTATAGAGGAGAATATATCAGAATCTTCTGTATCTCGGCGATCACCGCTACACAATAAGGGCTTATATACCATAGATTTTCGCTCCGCTGCATGAAAGGATGTATGAGTCAGTTTACGCCTCCGAAATTTCAAATTATTCAAACATACCCCAAGTTGATCATTGCCACCGCAAAGAGAAACACAGTTATCCCTTAAAAGCGAGCAAAGTTATTATTTTTGGATCTCGCAAGTATATTTGTTGGATAGATAACTCACAAACTGCATTACTGACTTTCGTGGTCCAGAAGCTCATCAAAATTGCCGCTGCAGAAAGCTCAGCTACAAGGTAAAATGACAAGTGTTCACTTTTACGGTGAACTTAAAAAATTGAAGTTTATATTTGAGTACTCACCCGGGAGAACTATTGACCTAATAGAAGTGAGTGACAAGAACATTGGTGAATAAATCATGATGTTTGTTCAACGGCAAACAACTTCAATACCAATTAGACGCACCACAGATACCAATATGACCATCCCAAAGTAAAGGCGAGACTCGGAGAAAAGAAACGGTCGGCAAGGGCTATGTAAAAAGAAAGGTGAATTGTTTCAGCCCAGCGAAGAAGAATTTTCAAAGCCAAGACAAGAGAATTACCTAGATGGCCTCCGACGATGGGCAAGTGGGATATCATCTCTCCTATTAGTGATCAAATTATCAGAGTTGCCTCCTTCTCTTGATACATTCCCGTGCATTTGGCTTACCCAGACTGCACATAAGTGACCAAGCCAAAACTCCTGTTAGAGTGTATCCAAGTACGAGTGAAAGTGGTCCGCCGTGCTGCAAGGCGGTTCCAGTCGCGATGAACAGACCCGTGCCTTCAAAATAGTCATCCGAACCTCAGAGACCGTTTACAGCAGTGCGGATGAGGAGTTTGAAGACTATACCTATGGCACCTCCCCTGAAAAAGTTTGGGTTAATGTCTTGAAAAGTGGCAAGGAATAAATCAACCAAGAAACTCACATTGATATCATGGCCACATGTCTGTTCTTCAGCTGACGGTGAGCTTCGCCAGGTGGCGGTTCATGGTCGGTCTCGCTGACAACAGAATCGCGCCTGCTCCTCCCAAGTTTCTCAACATCGGGGGCCACCTTATGTACTCCCATTGCTTTGGAGGATGCTACGCCGATCTTACTTTCTGGAAAGGTCAGGGGAAATGTCCTGGATGGAGAGGGGAACCGTCGACAAAAGCCGGTGTAAAATTTAAAACCGTCCGGGGAGGGTCACAAGCAAAAAACGGCTAGTTAAGATATATAAAGCGAGTGTCGATTGTAAGCTTGCCGCGTATGAAGTAGTTTCTTGTTAAATGATCCTGATCTTAGTTGGTTAGGCAGATTACACTGTACAGGGAATTTATCTCTTATCGTGGAACAAATGTCAGGGGACCTTTCATATCGATTTGCGAACGCGTCTCCACTTTTTGTCCGTTAACGATTCCTATCGCACTGGTGTATATCATGGCTACGGGGAACGCGGAACGGGTAGGGATACGAATGCGCTCTGCGGAAATCTGTTACGAGCTGATTGCTTGGAACAAGTTTCGAAGCTGGATAGCAGTTTTAGCGTGAGTATGGCACAGGCAACAGTACCTACACGATCGATTACCTCATATAGTAGGCCAGGCAATTAGATATCAGATCAAAGATAGATGGACATCTTAATTCAGTTGGAGAGGTCACGATCACAAAGCTGGCACGCTGGAGAAAAGTAACTAAGAACTAAGAGCATACGAGGGAACTCAGCATCAGTCGCTGCATCCTCAGGCCTCCGGGGACAATCATCACCCAGGCCGAGCATTACCAATGATATGCTACGTACGATTAGCAATCAACAAAACCGGCCGCTGCATGTTTCCGTTTCTGTTTGTTCACGCGAAGAGTCTTCAGAACGATTTTGTATCTCTATCCCGTCGGCTTCGCTTTTCCAACTCATATCCTCGTGCCAACTGATTGAATTCTAATGACCACAATGACATACCAGAGATGTACACCAAACACATGATCGTCGTGAATTGAGGTTTGCTTGGGAGGCATGTCACATGGCTGACTCCATTGCACAGGACTTGCTTTTCAGATTTCACGTCCAGCTGGATTCTTCATGGTTTAAATTTGGACTGCGATGTGAGCCCCGCTCTCTCCACTTGTCATGAGACCCTGATCTATGCAAACTTGCGTAGTCACTCTCGATCCACCATCCTACTTTCTGGATATAAGTTTACGTTGCTCCTGCGAAGTTGAACGCTGAAAAGCTTCAGCAGGGAATGGAGCCACTATCGTGAGTTCTATCTTGTCAGTGTGACCTGTTCTACACCATTTGAAACTCGTCTGGACAAAACCTCACCTCATGGTAACACGCCTTCGTTCCGAACCCTTTGCGTGCCTTGCGTAAGCCCGCAGACTCGCAGACACCATCATATAAGCGCAAGCTGTGAAAAATTCTGAAGACGACACTTATAGCGATAAATTTAAAAGAAAATCTAAAAAAGGATAATGCTTTTCAAATTTAGGCACAGAACAAACAGTCATGTATGATGTGAAGGACGCAGGCTTGAAAAAGGGGCACGCACAGACGCACTTATCCGTTGAGGCTCAAGTGTCTACGTAGTTGAGGGCACGCCTGGACAGTACGTATGTCATTTCCGATTTTGGACGACAGCATTGGGGAAAAGTTAAACTCATATTGTTCACTTGATAGAATAAATCAACTTGAATTGCTGCTTCGAATGAGACCTCGTGGGCTCACAAAAACAGGACAAATTTGTTGGGAAGGAGTAGGATGGGGTTCAAAGGGTGGCAAAAAAGGCCTGTAAATCACGAAAGATTGAGAGACTAGTCCTACGTTTGGTAGCGATTTTTTTTGTGATTTTTTTCATAATCGCAGTTAAATTTCAAAATAATCGCGATTGAAAAAAGTTGTTTGGCAGGGATTATTGAACAAAAAGATACTCTCCATCCCCGTCTCAAAAGGAGAGTAAAAGCTCCTTTTGAAAGGGAGATCATTTCTTGATAATTTCCTTTTTGGACTCAGCCAAAACTTCCATTCAAGATTCTTTGACATCACAACTACAACAAGCAAATCTGTTTACCACTTTTGACATCATCTTCACCTTGAATCACTTTGAAAGAATTGTCAAAAACTATCATTGGTTATTTTTGTTTTATTTCCCCCTCAATTATTCATTTTTTTTCATCATTGTTCATATTATTTTCCATCATCATGTGTTGTTTGTTATGCATCTCTAATTGTCAGTCTTGTATGCACCAGAATACCTCCAGCTCAGAAAGAAGCAAACAAATCAAAGACTGATAAAGTCAAGTGGAAAGATTCCCAGCATTGGTTTGTGCTCAATGAGTTTATAGTTGCAAAAGAAAGCAGAACAACATCACCGGTACAGATCCCGGTGGTATGGTGTGAAGGATGCAATGAAGATGTGATAGATGGTAAGCAAGGTTGAGATGACGGATATATGAGGGAAGTTTTGTTTACCAAACATATATTCCTCAAATGTACTCAGAAAAGAGATTATTCAAAATAATCTCAAATTTCAAAATAATCTCAAATTTCAAAATAATCTCAATTGCCCCAAGACAATGTACTGGAGGTTGAAAGGAGGTTTCAACTCTTAATCCCAACTAAATGTGCCTAGTTTATCAAGGTCTCTTGTGGCAAGGGCATATGTGCAGAAAAACCTCAAAAGGCACAAGGGGATTGCATCTTGTTGGTTAGTAGTACACTCATGTAGAAGAGTCCATATCAAGTTTTGATATATCATCTGTTGTGTTCTGTCCAATACCTGTGTGCTTAGTCAGCATAGAACTGGGAGGTGAAAAGATAGAGGTTGTCAAAAAGATTGCATCTGCTTCTGAATTGGCTTGCCTAAAACACTCATTAGAATACCAATATATTGAGCTTTCACATAATGATGGTTTTCCTTCAAAATATTGTCTGAAGCTTGAAAAACTGGATTTGACGCAATCTGAACTTGAAATTTGAAATCAGAGATGAGCCATTTTTTTGAAATCCAGATGATGAATAAAACCCAGCCCAGATAGGGTGTCTTGTTATGTAGTGACAGCTATAGTATCGTAAACTCCACCGACTATTTTAAGATTTTGATCTCACTAATATGGGTAGTAAGAAATATCTGTGCCCTCATTGTCAGCCTTGAGCACATGTACATGTACTCAGAGAATCTGCACTCGTGCGGTAACTCGGATGCGGTAAGTGTAAATTTACCGCAACTGTAGGTCTTTTTCCACACCGGTGGAAAAGTAGACCTGCGGTACCTAATTTTCCAATTGGTTTGAGGTAAGGTAGAAGTAAATATAATTCTACCCTACCTCGCACATTATCTCCGGTAACAACCCGGGTTTCTCTCTCAACTCAACCTTTTGAAACTTTTCACTAGTGTGGAATTTGTACATTACATGTGCAGTAACAAATGCTACGTGGCAGTTACTGTACACCAGTGTGGAACCTTTCCAAAATAACTAACTTTTACCTTACCGTACAGGTAGGTACCACAAATTTAACCAAATCTTACCGCAGATAAGTGTGGATGCTCTCAAGAGATGACTAATAGTATAATAAACCCCCTAAAAACCATAACTACATATATGGACATACTAAAAGCAATATGTAACATATATGTAAAAACCCATAAAACACAATAACACCTCATAAGAGCATCTCCTATTGTTGGGTAAATTTATGAGTAAATATACTGTACGTACAGAATTGGTACGGTATGCATTGATACAGAATGGTGTGAATCCACTATCGTTCGGCATACTCAGGGTTCTGTACGTATTGAATGTACAGAACCCTGATTCTCCCACTATCGTGAAAAATTTTCACGTCTGTAAATCCTTGGCAAATCTGATAACTTCTCAAATCTTTGTCGAACTCAAATATTGCAAAATTTATAGAATATATTGCAGAATTTATAAAACATATCCATGTCTATAAAAACTACTAGAGACACAAGATGACATAAAGAAATGAAAAGAAATTTGAAAAGTTTGAGAGAAGAAACAAAAAATTGACAACTTCTGTTTTATTTGATAAATCTTCAAGATCTTGTTTTGATTGATCTTCATTTTGATCTTGATTATCTTGAATGGAGTTCATTTTAAATTTTTGAAGACAATCTTGTAGTGTTGATGATTTGGTACTTGAGATGAAGATGAATGTGCGATCAAACAAAAGAATTGGAGAGGAGGTGGTGAGACGGGGTTGACTTGAGTTTTGGTAGGTTTGGTATATCAAGAAGATACCGACTCGGTAGAGGTCCAGTAAATTTACTGGACCTCTACAGAATTTCAACCGATTCGGTACATACCAATCGGTATTTTTGCGACAATTGAGGATTTTGAGCCTTGGTATGGTAAAATATACCGTACCGAGGTCGTTTACCAAGACGATAGGAGATGCTCTAACTCAGTGTCAAGAGTTAAATATGCTTATATTACATAATGTACTTAGTAACCTTAAACCTTAACAAACATAACCAATAACAACCAGAAATCATCATCCAAACTAAAAGAGTGATACAACCAAATATCACAACAGTTTGGTTAAGACAGAGGAATATATGAAACCTCCTCTCAACCTTCAAAGCCCAGAGATAAATCATTACAAAAATACTTTTAAGAACTAATAAAGGTTCCATTGAAGGAATAATCAAGAGTCTCACAAAATAAGACTAGTCATACACTTCACACATTGTAAAGTCCCCTGATTAAAAGTAAGTAATATCAATTCCCTCCTCCTGGATCCTCTACTTTCCCCAAGTAGAATACATACTAGGTTAGTGACCTCTAACAACTCTAGGCTAGTGACCTTAAGAAGCACTTTAGGTTGGTGACCTCTATAACAACCATAAGTTAGTGACTTTCAGAATAACCCAATTAGTGATCTCAAATCATGCTTTAATCTGTATATATATGGTTAAAAAAAGGCCTTGGATACAACCTTCATCAAAGTCTCTTTGGCTAAATATTCAAATAAATTCCCTTTCTTTTATTCCTTTAATTCCTATTTTATAATTGTATTTAACTATATACTTGAAATAAATGAATAGAATTATAAAACCATAAAAATAAACATATAAATATCGACTTTTTAGTGAGCCTTGAGTACTCAAAAGAATACCCAACCCTCACACCCACCCAAAAACAAATCATGTAGTCTATTCCAAACATTCAATTTACTATCAATTGATTCACTGAAATTGCGTGAAAATGATATTGATAGCTTCTCATGGGAAATTCAGGAGGTTGTGAAATAAATGCAGATTGGTCCTATCAAAATCTCTAGAATGTATGTATGCAGGATGCAAATGTATTGAACATCACAAAAATCCACAACATCACATTCAGGTCAGAAATTACAAAAACCAGAGCTCTGTTGCAGCAGAGAGATCTCTATGACACAGTGGCCAGGGTACTGTCATTTATGATTTTGATCATGACACATCCCTCAAATTCTATGGGAATTTTCTATGGATTTAAGTAATTTTTGTACTAATTTGGCATCTTTTGGTTCCTGCAACAATGACAAAATGAAAACTTGGACTTCACAGAGCATGCTACATCAGAAATTGCCATATTTTCTCAAGAAGGTTCTTTGGGGCTGGTTCATCCTCTTCAACTAGAATCCAAGGAAAGAATCAGCACAAGTGAGAGGAAAATACCAAATTTGAAAAGAACAGCCTACCACATGACCTGCTCCCAGTGTCTTAAAGGATAATTGGGTCAATAATAAGTTTTAAAACTTGGCAGGGTGGAGGTAACATGAGTCTTACCAAAGTCCATACTTCTTTTCGCAACCAACCCAGAGCCAGTCCACCATGAATGAGCGATGAATGTAAAAATGTATGCAACAACGGGAAAGTAGCACGTAAAGCTAACACGCAATACCGATAAGTAAGGTAAAATATCTCATGTTGCGCGCTAAAGCCCGAAGACTTACAAGGTCTCAAAGTCCCAGCTGTCCTTCAAGAACACCCCAAATCCATTTGTGATGATGATGACGACACAGCAGAAAAGACCACCCCAAGCTGCTTTCGGACCAAGCCTATTTCCGGTTTTTGTCAGCTCTTGAGCCAGCTATCACATTTTCTGGGAGATCATCAAATAAAAGATAGCTCACGGCGATCGATAAGGAAGCAGTGACTTGTCATATCTCTGAATGGCCATGCCACCCTTTCAAATAATAATGCTTATCAAATCAGGTGAGGGTTTCACAGAGAAACGGTAAACTACTCTTACATGAAACCGAATATAACTGCAAATTCAAAATATCTATCAGAACCATGAATGGGGGTTTGAAGAAAGAAGAAAACCCCACGTCGCAAATATGGACGCCCATGTCAATAATCCGCTAACGCTCGTCATCGAAACGAGAAACCCAAACACTCGGCCAGCCTATGGTGTTTCTCATAAATATTGACAAAGATACAAGATTGGGAGCGATTGTGAAAATCTGTTGAGCTTGAACGGATAAAATAATTCTTTACCTTTCCTTCGCCCGCTGACATCAGCGACAAAGAACTAGGAAGTGTGAATCATCAGCTGATTGTTATAAATTGTGAAAGTTGATTGAAAGACAAGGGTGCGCTTTACCCCATCGCAATCCCAACCAGATAACAATAGATTGGCAACCCATTTGAGGTGACCTTTGATCTGTTTCAAAAATCTGAGCATCAGCTCTCAAGTCTACTATAAAGAAGAAACTGTCAGATTCACAAAAATCGGGGCGCATTGCCGCTGATGCTCAATCCGTATAAAGTCCGAGTACAAACGTATCTTATAGGCGGCAATTTATCAATCAGTCAATTTGCATTTGATGTAAGTCTGCCATGATTTGAAGCGAACATACAATATAGACGATCCGGACGACAAGGCTGACGTCAAGAGTGAGGCATTTATGACTGAAGGAAGTCCTCTGATTCCAGCGTTTTGCACACTGTATGGCAGAAACAGTCAAGCTATCAGTCATACATCATTGCGATCAAAGAAGATGCAAGATGATGACATGTACGCTATCTTGTTGAAGAGGACGCACTCACGCAATGACAAAGGGTGACTTTGCGCCAGTCGCTATTGCCAGCTTAAGTCTAGGTTCGTTTGAAGGCACAAGAAGCGCTGAAGCCCCAACCTAAGAATTAGCGTGAAGTTCATTGTCAAGGTGTATGCCCAACAAGGCGGGACTTACAAATAACTGCTGTTCCGGACACATACTGTCAACCTATGGAGTCAGTTGGGTAAATCATGTCGCGTACTTCAAGAGACAGACTCACAAACAACAATACCCTGGCAAAGACCCTCCTGATAGCTTTGGGCATGTTGCGCTGGCCGTCCCGAGAGATTCAATTAGTCTGGATTTGCAGTTTTCAACTTCGGACTGGTGCCTCACATACCCTTGGGTTTTTAGCTTCTGCAGCTGCCATTGCCGCTGCGCAAAACCAATGGAATATGTGAACTCTTTTTTTCGTATGAATGGATAAATTCAGAAGCTTACAAAACTCTATACCAATGTAGGAAAAGGCAGCGGTGATGAAAACGGAAAAAAATCCACAAAACCGACCGGCGGCTCCCGGTACTCCTGCATACTGATGATGGATGATTTTAACAAATAATCTCAAGCGCGCGTATCATGATTCACATATTTGAGAACCGATTATGTTTTCCAGGTGACTCACTTGTACAAAGGGCCCTGAGGATCAAGAGCTCCTCAGAACGGTTGTCACACTTGTGATGAAAGAAAGTTTGCACTGACCTGGATCTCGCCAGTATCGAAATCCTATCCGTTCACCTGTCACCCCTCCCAGGTCTAGTATTATTCCTAAGATCACAACCCCCACGATCGTGACGATCTTGATACTACAAAACCAAAACTCCATCTCGCCTGCGCAAACGTCATTGCCACGAGTTCAATTGTTTCAATGAATATTTATTGTCCACACCTCCCGTATGCAGACCTTTGTTGATAACTCAAAAATGAAAGAGGTGGAGTCTATCTATAAAAAGGAAACTGACCATATAGTCGCGCCCCCCTGGTAGTGACTGACTTCAGAAATTGGACACAAATTAGAGGGTGGATTTGTTTGACTCACCCTAGATTGATGAGTGCGACCCCGATCAAGAATATTACCATCCCTGCCGATTTGGTTTCAAGGCTCAATATAGTAGGCCGATACGAACATTAGGAAAAGAGATGACCAACACAGCGCGGGATTGATACTCGTCGTCCAGAAACGAATTAGGATTGCCGATGCAGCGAGCTCAGCTGTGAGCTCAGATGATCATAAGACATACTTATGGTGCCGCACGCGCAGAGATTGAAAGACTGAATTATCATTCTTACTTGCTAGACAGATAGACCTGTGGCAATGCAGAAGTCAATATTTCACCGATACTGTCTTTGACAGTGTATAAGAGTGCACGAAACTCACCAAGTGTACCAGTAAGCCCATCCAAGTGTGAATCCCATGCTTGGAGAGAAAAAGCGAAAAGCTAGGGAAGTGTGACCACCGGCAACAGGAAGATGACAGATCATTTCGCCTGGTATTGTATGGCTCAAAAGGTCAATATCTAGAATGACTAAATTAGTTGAGCTAGGATTGGCTGACCTAAACTGCACATCAATGCCCAAGCAAGAATACCTGTGAAGGCGTAGCCTATAACTAATGAGGCAGGTCCACCATGCGAAAGAGCCGTACCAGTTCCTATGAACAACCCCGTCCCTAAATCCCCCGAAAAAGTCCTTCCCCGGTATCAGAGTTCTGATAATCTAAATATGTTATGCTCCTGGAATTCAGAAGATGATGTAATTTGTTTACCTATCGCGCCCCCACTTGAAGATGTCGTAAGATCAGTGATTGTGTAAGACAGTACTCAAGGATCATCAGACGACTGACACTGATATCATGGCCACATGCCTATTTTTCAACTGACGTTGGAGATCATTTTTACCACTACTAGGAGGATCATAGTTCGAAGCGCTCGTGCAATTGTCTAGTTCCTTTTCCATTTCTTTTGGATATGGACTTTGGACCATGGATATATATGTGGTGATCCTTTATAGTATTGTAACAAAACGACTTTTACTCTCTATATATATAATGGGAAGAATTTCGATTTTGGGCGCAAACTATGTGATGAGCAACATCACATCGATACGATTTAATACTCGCTCCAGCGTGCTGTTAAAGCTTGTGTGGCCAGTTTCAAGCTACACGCGGTGAAGTTCAGTCTGACGATCGGTAAATTTCCTAGATCATATTGTCAAGGATTTTAAAGTTCAAGATTCCCAAAGTCAAAACGCAGCAAAGTCTCAAGTATTGGCTGTTACATTTGTGGCCCACAATTGGGGACCTCTCGACTTTACATTTTCTTTACGTTAATGCAATAATCCCAGGACTGACATGTGATAAGATTGTGCTTTTTATAGCGTCTGAGGTGTTCCAACCAACCGGTGTTTCAGTAAAAAGACAAATCATCATGACACTCCATCTTGAGGATGAGTCTGGGCGTTGTTGATATCTAAACTTGTATCTTCAGATCAATGGGATGTTGTAATCCATTTAGTCGGCCACTCCGAATCCCGGTAGCTCCACATCTTTTTCAAGTCAGTGATAAGTCCCCTGGGCCTTACAGCGGGCTTGCTCACCTAGTTTCAAGATATGTGATACATCAAACTGTTCGTACATGGGACGAACCGTGGTTTTGTCTTTCAGGCTGCAAATTATGTTGACTATCTTCGGGGTCCCTTTCTGGGTTCCATTCGTTCTTTCGAACTGCATTGTTTGTACTTAGATAACGGTCGGATGACCCGCACCAACCCTTGAAACCATTTGACAGCTTGATGTCCTTTTACGTCTTTATTGCACTGGAACAAAACAAAGTAGAATTCAAATGGGAGTTGGTATATCAACCAATTGGAATGTAGATTAAATTAGGACTGCACGTTACATGTATGAATTACTGACGGATCGGATATTGTTATATATATCCCAGATACAGCTATGATGTCATCAAGCTGTTTACTATGGAATACGTATAGTGTCATACCAACATTAAAACATGACATGGATTTTACATGTAAATTTTCCATAGCATCATCACCGGTGTTGGCCAAAACCGCCTCAATTGGGCGGCTCTCTCAGCCTGTCGGGCGCTACCTGTGGGAGAGAAAGCCCACTTCCTGAACCCATGGCATGCATCTTGGGTTCCTGCGGTGATATCTGATCCCAAATGGATACCATGATTCTGATTAGTGGTTAACATTTTTTGATTGTTTTTGGTTGAGTTGTTGTTGTGGTATTCTTTTCTTTCTTCTTTCTTCAAAGAGAAGTGTTATTGACAATGGTTTCATTTGTTTCATCTTATCAAGTCTTGTTAGGTTTTTTCACAATTTTTTTATGTCTGCTAGCCACCCCTTAGGGTGTTTCTTTTCTGTCAAGCAATATCATCACCCTAAGCTTCTGTCCTTGGGATTTGCTCAAAGGTGTTTCAATGATTCTGAGTAGTGTCCATACTAAGTTTTTTGTAAGTTTTGTGTATCCACAAATCCACAGAAAAGTAAGACACAAAGTAGTAACAGGAATTCTTGAGACCCTGATGAGACCCTGACAGGTTCAGGCTGTGCCCCAACACTGCTGAATGCCAGGGATTGAGGCGCCGGGCTCATGTTTCTTTTTCAAAAAGTCAGAACAACGACTGACCCCGGCTTGATTAAACCCAGAGATCCAGTGCGGGGCTAAAACCAATCATTAAAGTAGAACATCTTAGACAAAAAAGACAATGAGATAAATTGTTCCAACTAGATAGCTGTATCCTCCAAGGTATACTACCGTCTTTGCATAAAAGCTTGTCCAAAAATCTCTTAAGGATTACAGGTCTGTTTGTGGATTGGCAAAACTCTTGGGACAGTCTCAAGTAAGCCAGGTCATTTTTGACCCGGCTAAACATAGGGCTAGTACCAAGCCCTGAGGCCTTGTAACTCCCAGACTCAGCCCAGAGGTCCTCACAAAACCTAGAAGGCTGCTCTGGGCAGGCCCTGGCTTGGGAAATCCTATTATTAGCTGGCTTTAGAGCTTGGGAGGGTTGCTTGAAACTTGATCAAGTAAAGACAGTAACTGAATAAGTTGAAAGGACTTGGAAGTGAATGGGGTACAGAAAAAGGGTAGAAAATGCTTCAACAAGCTCTTTTCTCCTTTGCTTGCACAGATTTTTATGGCAGCCCCGGTCCAGAGTGGCCCTGGAACTGGGCCTTTGTCTCTATAACAAGGTAAGTGTCTGGCCCCAGGCTTGGCCTTGACCTAGCCTAGAGAACCCTCAGGCATACTTGGCTTGGCAGGCCAGGCCAGGGCCGGGTCATAGCCCTAGCTAAACACCCTTTCCCAAGCCTTCCCCTGTCCCATATTGATCTTGACTTGAGAAACAAGACCCAGACTTGTGTCTTGAGTCATTCATTCCCATTTTTGTACCACTATCCAGTAAATTCCCTTTCTCCTGATGGTCCAATGATTTGACCTCACTGGTTCTAGTCCTCTCACATTGCCATCCTTTTTTTCCTTTTTGTTTCATTTCCCTCACTCAGCTTTCCTTGTGCTCTTCTTGCTTCATCTCAAATTGTCTACTCACTTGCCACCAATATCAATAATTCACAACAAACCGTGAATGTGATTTGTTGATTGAGTCAAGTACACTAATTGTGAGGTTAGCCATACTGTTTTTCAGTAATGATCACATTGGGGTCTATCAAGACAATGTTATGTTGGAACAATTTGGATCCCAAAAAAGGCTTAAACCATTAGACCAAGGCCAAACTTGCAGTCTGGCAATCACAGAAGCAGCCAAAGGATCACAAGGACTTTTGCTTGAAGAACACCCTTGCCCATATACAAAACTTTGGACCCAAGTGACTATTCACCCCAGACAATTAGGGTACTCAAAGTAACTGTGTTGCACTACATATGTAGCAAAACATAGAAACAAAGTTTTTTGGAAACTATATGCCTACAGGCAAAAGTCTTTATTTCACATAGTTAGTTATCCTCTTCTCTGCTTCCAATTGCCAATTAACCCCAGCCAATCTGTTCCCTTCATCTTTCAATTCATCAGTCCTGCATTCCCACCATCACCATTCCCAATTAAACATCTGCATATAGTATTGAAAATATGTGTGGGGGTAAATCCTTTGCAGACGACTTGGATCAGAGTGGGGTACTGTAAGCAGTAGAGTAGCCTTGTTGCTACAATCTGCTGAGGTTCATAACGTGTTCTAAGGATTTGTTCAACTTTTTTGAACGCTAATACATAATGTGATTTCTATCATGGCATAACAACTCCTATCCATACCCACCCTGAGTCTGACAGATGTTATGAATCTTACGTGTAAGGGTCGTGACATGTATAGATACATATCACAGAAAATTGTACTTTAGATGAGAGGCGGATGAGCCTATTGCATTCTGCATCCAACAATCAATCATCAGTGACAGAACCCCAATTAGAAGGACATCTCAATCCTTGTCCCCAAACTCCTGATCCCGGTCTTAACAACAGACCACAATGAGACAGGTCTCAGCTGCCATTCACTGGCCTGCAAAAGTCACAGGAGTTCTGGTCTAGTCTATGAATGTTAATCAGTCTTAGTTGTGTCCCTGAATGCGTCAACTGTTGCATCCTGATCAGGCAGACTTGGCACAGGCCTGGACAGGAGCAACCTCCCTTGTGCCTCATACAGGTACTAGTTTTCTTTACAATATAGGTTTTGATTTAAGAATCTCTGCCTTCTCATGTACATAATCAGAACAAAGTAAGAGTGAAAACTTTTGTTGACAATCCAGATTAAGATTATGGAGTCTCAAGTGGGAGGTTCTTGGTGATTTTTGAACAGGGTGCAAGTAAGATTTGAATAGTTATCTAAGTGCATTGATTGGTCCTCATGGCTATTGATACCAGAGCAAAGAGATTGCAGCCAGCCCTAATCCATTGTGTAGTGGCCTCTGCTCAGAAGTTTTTGGACCATGGATTGTGGTGCGCAGTCCCTGCTCTGAACAGTGGTGATTGGAGCAGTGCCCAAAACTGCTGCTCTCGCAATATGCTCCTACTTTTTGGCACAGAGAAATTCAAATGTTGATGAAAATAGGTACAATATCTATGTTCATGGGAATAGTCAATTTCACCACACATGTAAGCATTTTTTGCTGCATAGCTCCCTCAATTTGTAATCTACAATAAGCCCTATAGAGTTTGAATGAACTATATTTGGACCCAATTTGCAAACACCACAATATAAATTTAGGTTATACAAATATAGTTTCTCTCAGATTTCAAAGTAATTGTCAGAGCACCAGAGACCTGAATTTTTGTGTATCAGAAAACTATCAGGAATGTCAGAACCCCAGAACCCAATGAAATTTGGGCTTCTGGCGTTTTCAGAAATGCTCTGTCAGCTTCAGTGAAATTGACAGAAACTGTATTTGTATGCCCCAAATGTAACTACATCTTGCACCAAATGGAGAAATAGAGGTATTTATTGTACATTCTTACTGAATGACCCTTCCACCAACATACCAAAATACCACTGTGGAGCTTTGAATAACCTTGTTTGCAAGTTGGCTTGAAACATTTATCAAAATGTATATATGATGTCTGTAATGACTAGACTTAGTGAGATAAGAGCAAGTTTAGGTGCATTGATAATAAGATTGCAACATAAGGAAAAGAGCCAATATGGGCTGATGGCAAGAGTATATCTAAAAGAATTAAAGATACAATATAAGCATACACATCTTATTAGGCTCATTACAATGTCTTACTGGTCAGTCATCATCCAACTTGTGATCTTTTGGCTTGTAAAGGTATCCCATAAGCAAGACCAAACATCATCATCAAGAAACATACTTGACCTGAGGGTCATAATAACCCCAAAACTGTACACCCAGTCAATCATCTTCCACATGATGTGGTGAGGATAATAAGTTTTGCAATTACAATTCTTTTACTAAGTATCCCAAGAACAAACTCTTCCACACTACTTCAACTTTTCCCTTGTACACTTGCTTTTTTTTGTTGTATTCAATGACCCCAAAAATCACTAACTAAACCTTGTGCTGTTAAATTTTTGTGTCTTGCTTCCCTTGAAATTTTTCTCTCAATTGAAAAGTGAAAACAAAAACAAGTTGCCAATGAGACCAATTGTTAAAAGAAAGAGCTTGGGCAGAGATATATTCAAAATTGGCATGAATTATTTGAATTCACCCATGATCACTACTGGCTGACACAATTTGAGAAGTTTCTTAATGAGAACAATTTCTGGTGAGAAGCACCAATAGAACTTACACAAAGACACTGCTTTTACATGCAAGTTTTTTGCTGGAGTTGGCTGGGATATTCCCATTGATTGTATTGAGTTGAGTGTGACAAGTCTGGAACGCTTGAGCCTATACCATTAATGAATTACAAACAACCAAAATCTTGTCTCATGATATGATGTTGAAAGTCCAGGTGAATTGATGCATTATGAGGACTGTGAGTGTTTTTGCAAGAGGCTAGTGCTGTGAGAAAATCACCTCGTGGACACTTGAACCTCGGACCCGACCCGAGGATACCAGTAGACGTATCCTCGCAGTGGATCCGTAGCCAAGCGCGCAGATGCATCCTAGGATGCTAGGATGCATCTTTCAGTAACTTCCCAGGCTTCAAGTCCCACTTCGTTACTCACGTACAAAACATCTCTCACACCCCTTCACACCTTGTTTAGACATTATTCCCGCTATTTCACACATTTCACACACCTCTCATCGTCCCATCACCTCTCCACATGTAATCCTCATCCCCATCACATGTAATAATACTGAGTAATAATACCACCCAGGTGATACCACCATAACGTCACAACCAGACATTCATCGATCCACATCATCGCTCATCTCATTGACCACCCCGCCTTCGACTTGAAAGCATCACACCGATTGTTATACCATGGCAAAGACCCCAACCCGGAAGCGGAAAAATCGAGTCACTCACACCAAGAGAAAGACACCTGCACCTGCTCCTCCTTTGCGTGCCAATCAATCCACTAATAAAAACACCAATCGATCCACTAACCGCAGACATCAGCCCGCTGAAAGGCCTGACCACGACAACACCTCGTCGACATCGTCAGACCAATCTGAAGATTCACCAGAGGATGCAAGTGCTCGGCTGGATCAAGATGAAGACGATGAAGAGGATCAAGGTCAACCAGCCAAACGGCCACGAACACAGACTTGTCACCCCTCATCAAATGCCAGGCTCAATCACCAAATCACACTTGAAAACTACAACGATCTCGACTTGGACATTTACACAATCAATGAACTCCTTTCAGCCTCTGGACGCAAAACTCACAATCGCATCCCATCTGATATTCAAAAAGAATTGAAGAATCTTCAGTTCATGTACCGGCGTTCCAAGAAATTGCTTGCATTAGCAGCCAAATGCAGCGAAAGGACAGTAAACAAATTTCTGTCAGTCTGAACCTTTGTAACAACTCTTCATGTTTCTTCACTCGAAATAACTTATACATACCTTACGTCAACCTACTACTAATGGCAGGCATGAAGTGAGTATCAGAACCAAACGAAACATTTATCAAAATTTTCTGAAGTATAGCGTTGAAAGTTCTAACACAAACAGTGAGTAAGCATTGAGTCCTCATTTTGCAAACTTTCACTCATGACTACCCTCTATGACAGTGCCACCAAGGAATACCCAAGAAGGGTTCAAAGAGCGCAACCAATACTTAGGGACAACTTGGACCAACCTAGAACCTGAAGAGAAAGATATATTCAACGGCCGTATGTTTTTCTCCCTCGGATACCTAGCCTCTGGATGGGACCAGCCACCTGTAGAGCCTGGGACAGTCCCACTTGATGCGCACGACGCAGATAAATATCTTCCAATCTTCAAACGACTAGTCAATTTGGATAAAGTCGCACGCGATCTAGGGCAAGCAAAATTCGGTCCACATCTCCCAACCACTAGACAGAACAAGGGTATTGAAGAGGTGGAACGAATTGAACATGAGGTAAAGTTTCTCACCCACCACCCATTTCTTCACTAACTGAAAAACTCCATCCATTTTGAATTGATCAACCTAGCTTCAAACAATTCACATCCGTTATGGTGTACATTACAACCTCATGGCAACCTCGTGGAACCCCGACACTCGCAACGAGAAAGGTCAATGGCAAATGCAGTCATCATCCTCTGAAGACTGGACAAGCTTGACCAATACTAAATGGAAGCTTCTCGAGCATTTCGTCCGGCATATCACACAATCTGATCTCAAAACCAAACCCACCCGACCTAAGAAACCTCAGGCTAGCGATTTGCTCAAATCTCAACTCACAGCCAAGTTGAATAATCTTGTCCGTAAGTTGATCAGCTTAATCCAGCGGCGAGTGCTGAGTTCCACTCACATTCTCACTTACTTCATAGGACAATATCTCAAGCCACCTTTCAACCACTTAGACTGTCACCCCAAGACTCCATCATCTCACGTAACATTAAAAGGTCGAACCTTCAAGGGCAATACACGTCTGGAGGTCATACAACATAGCAACTCTCGTATGACAGACGCGCTCCTGGCCACTGCTTTTGAAAAGATGGCTGCCAGGACACATCAGATGTGGGTAGATGACATAGAAGATGGTTATTATGCAGTTGTTAAACAGGCAGTTGATGATGATGAGGACCGTAAGACGGACCAAATTCCAGTGGATGTTGATGGCGACACCATGATCAATCACAAGGAGGAGCAGGGAGACTAGTATTGAGAATGTTGTATTTGTCACGATAAAACTTGTGATGTTGTACAATGGTATGATTCAATTCACATATCTGTGCGTGAGATAAGAATGTAATTACAAATCTCCATCGGATATCTTGAAATCTTGTGCGATGGAGTGAAGTTGCCAAATTCAGTTTTCACAGACTCACACAAATTGTCAAAGTGAATCATGTACCCGTAAGCCTTTTCATGTGAGTCACTTATACCCAAATCTTGAGGTAGAAGACCTCCAAACCTCCCCAACACAAATAAAACGCATTTTCACACCGTTGTATGACAGAGCATCAAAGGCGGTGTCATGTGTAGTATGCAAACCAAAAACAAATTGCCCCCCCAATTCCAGTGTGAAGAGTGTGAATCACACCCCATTCACACCTGTGAAGACCTGTGAAGGGTGTGAATTGTACTTTCACACATGTGCACTCCATACCATAACACCATATGGAAAAATTACTTCCACAACTCTTTACAGGTGCAAAAGTGTGAATCACACCCCATTCACACCTGTGAAGACCTGTGAAGGGTGTGAATTGTACTTTCACACATGTGCACTCCATACCATAACACCATATGGAAAAATTACTTCCACAACTCTTTACAGGTGCAAAAGTGTGAATCACACCCCATTCACACTTTGAAAGGGGTGTGTGGAGTGTGAATTCTACTTTCACACATGTCCATTCCAATCCATAACACCATATGGAAAAATTACTTCCACAACTCTTTACAGGTGCAAAAGTGTGAATCACACCCCATTCACACTTTGGTAGGGGTGTGTGGGGTGTGAATTCTACTTTCACACATGTGCACTCCAATCCATAACACCATATGGAAAAATTACTTCCACAACTCTTTACAGGCGCAAAAGTGTGAATCACACCCCATTCACACTTTGGAAGGGGTGTGTGGGGTGTGAATTTTACTTTCACACATGTCCATTCCAATCCATAACACCATATGGAAAAATTACTTCCACAACTCTTTACAGGCGCAAAAGTGTGAATCACACCCCATTCACACTTTGGAAGGGGTGTGTGGGGTGTGAATTTTACTTTCACACATGTCCATTCCAATCCATAACACCATATGGAAAAATTACTTCCACAACTCTTTACAGGTGCAAAAGTGTGAATCACACCCCATTCACACTTTGGAAGGGGTGTGTGGGGTGTGAATTCTACTTTCACACATGTGCACTCCATACCATAACACCATATGGAAAAATTACTTCCACAACTCTTTACAGGTGCAAAAGTGTGAATCACACCCCATTCACACTTTGGAAGGGGTGTGTGGAGTGTGAATTCTACTTTCACACATGTCCATTCCAATCCATAACACCATATGGAAAAATTACTTCCACAACTCTTTACAGGTGCAAAAGTGTGAATCACACCCCATTCACACTTTGAAAGGGGTGTGTGGAGTGTGAATTCTACTTTCACACATGTCCATTCCAATCCATAACACCATAGTGACGGAAGTGTGAAGGGTGGGGATAACACGCCATTCACACCTGTGAAGAGTAGAGTAGGGCGTGAATGTCACTTTCCCACATGTCCTTTCCAATCCATAACACCTTATGGATAAATGACTTTCACAACGTGTGATGGAAGTGAAGTGTGAAATGTGTGATTCAGACCCCATTCACACTTCTGGAGGGCTGTGTAGAGTGTGAATTTTACTTTCACACTTGCCAAAACCCATTCTCAACCAAAGGGTCTCGACAAAAAAGGCAAATTGAAAGTTGGCGGTGTGAAAGCTGGGAATCACACTCTGCCAATGCTTCCTAGGCATTTTGGAGCATAGGCAGAGAGTGAAAAAAAGGCTCATGGTCTCACAGATCAATTGACCCGTCAAGAGTGGGAATTACACTTTCACTTATTTATGCATTTTTCCACAAGCATAATCAAGTGGGAAAATGATGGAGGTGCAAAGGGTGTGATGTGATTTCAGATATCAATCTACGTAAACTAGATAATCAAACTCATCTTCATCATGCTCAACTATTTCATCATCACCATCATCATCCCCAATCTCATCCTCTTCAGCGACAATGGTGGGGACGTGTACCATCATTTCCCACTCAGCAAGACACTTTTTGACCATGGTTCTCCACTGGTCTTGTAATTCGTCATCACTGCCTGTTTCACAGACATTGTAAGGTTCTGATTCGTGCAGTAAGCTTATGATTTTCCCATTCCAGCTTAGCCATAACCGCCAAGCTTCCCGTGATAAATTAGATGTGATTGCCAGCATCACGTCTTTATTTGCCCATGTTGGGATTATGTCTTCAATGTACATAAATCCAAGGTTATTATCAAGCACCAAATATCAATGGGGAAACATAACTACTCACCATTGCTGTTATTTAGACGTAGGTGGTCAATCTTGGCTTGATACAAAACAGCCCAGTTCAGCATTTGCCTAGCCTCTTTTGCAATTCGGCGAAGCTCCTCTGTACACCGACAGACGTTAATGTAAGCTTCCATCCCTTCCTGGGTTGCTTTGTCTACGGCCCAAGGTTCGGTCGAGTGGATGAGGCTACCAAAGTTAAGAAAAGGGTGGCATAGATCCATTTCTTCAACCTCTTGAAGAGTAGGGGTGTGCAGTAATGGGTTGGGCGTGAAGTCCTCATTGTATCGTTTTGCAAGTCTGATATATGTAGCATGCTTTTGTCGTAGCTGATTGTTCTTCAATAGTCGCAAGGTATTCATTTTATTTTGAACATTAGTACCTGTGACCTGTCAACATGTCAATGGTACTATTTGTTCTGATACGTGAAGCACGGACGTCAATTACCTCGTGCATTACCAGCTCTTCTTCTATGCTCAATAACGCCCACCTTTGCACCAAGTAACTTGCCTTTGGCCACACGGATTTTGACAAGAGGTTTTGCTCGTTCATCTGAGGGTGGAAAAATTAAGTTAGTACGGCCAGGCCAGCTTAGTCATAGATATGATAAAGTGTGATATTGCACCATCTGTACCAGTGAGTTCACATAACTCTGCATCTCCCAGCTTCTCAGTAACTCGGTCAATTGCTTTTTCCAGCAAAACCAAGGTATTAGGAACTCCACTAGGATGTCTATCATTTCTACGTCGGCGCCTGCCCCGTTTCTTCCTGTCCAGGAATTCAAGCTTATCCCTGAATTTACTTTGCAATGTTAATCAGCCTGTCGCACTGGAATGCCTGGCTCTCAGTGAAGATGACTTACTGAGCAACCACTAATTGCTCCTCCAAATCCACAAGTTCAGCCACGTGTTCCAAGTATTCGGCACTGCTTTGGCTGATGGTTTGGCTTTGTATTGCTTTCTTACGCTCCCATTGAGTTTTCAAGTACTCTTCAGTATGGCCATGTTGGCGGTTGAGCTCCCTCAATTTCCCTCTGGCTTCTGATAGTTTTTTCTGAGTCTTGTGCAGATGATCCAGGCTACGCGCAGCTATTTCGTTCAAATGTAAATTCTTCAGTAGATGTTTGCACAGAGTTCAAGGTTCACCTACCTGATTTATGTCTTCCTCGTTCATTCCGATGCATCGCTCGAAAGTTCAGGGCTGTCAGGCGATGCTGTTTGGTGGAGTAACGCAGAGGCCTGACTAAACTTTCAAAATCGGACCATATTCGTTCCATTCCCTCACCATCAGAGAGACCCCAGCCGTCGTTCAGCCGTGGATTATAATCAAGTTGACATGCCCACTCATGCACAAATGAATGGAACAAACTTGTTCCAAACTTTAGCCGGTCTTTTGCACGTTCTTCAGGAAAGTGTTTATGCTGGTCGCAGCAGGCAGCATAAGTTTTATTTCAATCAAAACAGTGCCCAGTCAATACTCTGTAAGAGCCGTGACTTACTTTCACTATACTCTTCTGTAATGTGCAGCCAATATCATATAGCAGTCCAAGACTCTCGTGTAATTCTCCTTCTCTTGCCTCGGTGGCTTTAAGGAGCCAGTTCAATAATGTAAGTGGATAAATGTTTCTAACATTCATTTTCCACAGCATTGGTACAAACATGTGACAAGCAACCATATAACCCAAAACTACTCACTTCTCGCCGCTTTGAATAATGCTAATGAATCGGAGACACTGATCATGTCGACAAGCCATGCCCATCAAACCAGTTTCATCGCAACCTTGCCAGTGAGACTTCCCTCGCACATCATCTGCTGCCGTATGCCTGGCGGCACATGGATCCTATGGGGCAAAATAAGTGAATCTACTATTGATCATAAGGGCTAGGGTGAAAGTTTCACTGACTACCTCAGCCTCGTGCCATGGCACCTTTGCACGTTGTTTTGCGCCTTGCCCGGTAGGACCGGTTTGTGAGAATTGTGCTTGGAGGGATTCCATCGCCTGAGGAGGAAGGAACAGAGAAGGTGTAACAATTCCACCTTTTTCGATACTAGCCGCCAAATGCCTGCGGTGCTGAAAGTTCCCGTCCAGACAAACAATGTGATCAGGTTCACCTGCCGGCAGCGGCCCCACGCCAGGGCCATAACACTGGGGACATATCACCGCTAGCTTGTCTTGGATTGTAAGATTGAGGCTCTTGGTGACGGCTTCTTCAGTCATGACAATCATCTGACGATATGCATCAATTGCTGATGACAGTGTGCGATGCCATTCACGGCACTAAAATAACCTACATCAGATTGCAAACAGCGGACCGAATAGTTTTATGTACTCACATTATTTCCTTTGGTTAAGAATAGAGGATTTCCTTCGTCCAGGAATTTGTTAAGGGCCTCTGAAAATGCTAGGAAACGCAGGCTACAATACTTCCACACTATGTGGAAGAATCGCAGAAGACGTATTGTAATGACTTGCTGTGGCCTGACTGGTGTACCACCAATGTAACCTGCTTGGATTAGTCGCACTTGATCGTTAGGTGAACACGAACACATCTTCAACTCAATCTGTTTACGAACTGGTTTGAGAAAGCCTGAGTTAGAATCAAAAACACTCCTTTCCTACTATTGGACTGACACGTAAGGTCGAGAACATCAAACGTGCGAAGGGTTCCTGTACAGTTACACCGTTCCTTCCAGTCTTTGAATCGAGTGTCAGCCTTGGACCAGTTATTGGTCCTCTCCTGGCAGGCCATGAAAACTGGAAACATGGCAGGATATCGAGTTTGCCACTGCTCTTCTTCAAGCTGTCGCCGTCCTGCATAGAAGCCATCATTGAGATTGAGTGCAAAAGAATACCCGGTGATATCGACGTTGGTGAGATTGCCGTCATGAGGTGGAGGACTGGCATGTGATTGTCCATGTGGGTATGGTTGCTCGTCTTGATCATCCCTGCCTGCCGTTGTAAAGTGATCTAATGGCATAATGATTTCACCTGTTCCACCTGGAATGGGTTGCTCATGACGGTCGTATGTTTCCGCAGCGTTCGATACTGCTTGACCTACTGTCATTTCAGCGTGGACACGACTCCGACGTTTCATGGCGAGGCACCGCGCATCAAGCTCATTCTGTGGTTTTCGCTTGAGATTTTCAGGCTTGGCCAGTTTGATTTTTTTCTGGTTCGTCATCTTGGGTTAGTTTACAATATTGGTGACGGGAGGAAGCAATGAAGAATACTGAAGGTTTTCTCGTCTATAAGGTGTACTACAGCACCAAGCGAAAAAGAGAGACGAAAGCCAAATGGGAATTAGGAAATTGGAAATGTGCCACTTACCATTGTTGGTGATTGAAAATTGCAAAAAGAAATTATTGTCACCTTTTCGGCGGTGATGTTGCCTTGGTGCTATCTTGCCACCAATGAACTGGGATGATTACAGTGCTGTCAATCCCAGGGTATTATTGATATCATCAAAGTGATTTTGAAATGGTTGTTTCAGTCCGCTTCTGTCAGACCCTGGGATTGATACAGTGCTGTCACCTCTGTCAGCAGCTTATTTGTCTTTGACAAATCAACTGGAATTAATACAGTGGTGTCAGCTCTGTCAGTAATTTATTTGTCTTTGACTGTCCTCACACTTTTGATTTTATGTCATGTGTGACTCACCCACCTCGCATTCGCTATGTGAGTATTTCACACACTTCACACTTATTCAACCTTTGTGAATAATGTGTGTAAAAGGTGTGTCATACATGTTGTTATTTCTTTCACACATACATTGGCCCAATGTGTGTGATTCACACACAGACCACACATTGCACCTCGGGTTACATCAAATTCGATACACATATAATTGGCAATATCCGACTGTATCCTCAATGTATAGTGGACCAGATGCCGTCCACTAAAAAGATGTTACGAGGTGGTTGATGTCGCAGGAATGGCCAGGAATATAGAGCACTGGCCATTCCTGCGACATCAACCACCAAAAAAGCAATCTAAAAATATGTAACGAGGTGGTTGATGTTGCAGGAATGGCCAGGAATATGAAGCACTGGCCATTCCTGCAACATCAACCACCTCGAAAGGATTACATCACTATGTCAAAAGAACCAGTCGATGTGGGTGAATCCATGCGCATGACATCTTCTTCTGAAGGCTTGAGTTTCTCAGCATTGATAGTTCACTTCAGAAGACAGACAAGAAGAGATGATCCAATGTGGTAGATAAATATGTTTGGACAGATCCGGATTGGAGATGTCAATGCTAGTACGTATTAAACTTCCAATGAAAGAATGATGGAAGCTAGGCAGGACCCCGCTAGACTGATCACCTGTTCACATGTTTCGTCTCCCATGCTGATGCCTATAGATTTTTGGCCCACCATGTTTCAACTAGTGTCACTAGTGTCAACGGATGTGAAGTTTTGAACAAATTCATCTTTTAGTTACTGTCATACCAAATATATATACTACACAAAACCTTTTTGTACAGATTTTGTTGCGTGTACTTACTTCTATTGAATTTTATTAGCCTCCTTCAATCCAGTACTCACGGGTGGTTGAGATTCTACATATTCAGTCATTTGAGGTCTACCAAAGGCCTTTGACCCCCTAATACTTATTTCACTCACAGGTGGAAGGGTTGTTAAAAATTCCTGAACCTTTTCGAATAAGTAAGGTTCATACTGAGGTCAATCAAAACATCAACCTTTGATAGCTAAGCCTCTATGCCAAACTACCTTGACTCCTCAGGCCATAGCCCCTAAAGCTACATATTGTATACAGGGACTTCTCAAGTCTTAGATGCTAAGTGTATAAAGGTTCACATCAAGTTACCGCCAAGCCCTGTGCTAGACAAACATGCAACAACCCACTCATGGAGTGTGGTGTCACTGCATGACTGTGTTGGTGGTTTGTAAAACCCTTAACAATGCTTCCTGAATCATTTGCCACCCTCAGAACCAACATAACCCTCAGGCGTAAAAAGTTACGGCCAAAACATCCTTGATTACAAGCATGTTTGACATATGCCAGACAAACATGCAACAACCCAGTCATGGAGTGTGGTGTCACTTCATGACTGGGTTGGTGGTTTGTATAACCCTTAACCATGGTCCCTGAATCATTTGCCACCCTCAGAACCAACATAACCCTCAGGCGTAAAAAATTACGGCCAAAACATGCTTGATTACAAGCATGTTTGACATATGCCAGACAAACATGCAACAACCCACTCATGGAGTGTGGTGTCACTGCATGACTGTGTTGGTGGTTTGTAAAACCCTTAACAATGCTTCCTGAATCATTTGCCACCCTTAGAACCAACATAACCCTCAGGCGTAAAAAGTTACGGCCAAAACATCCTTGATTACAGGCATGTTTGACATATGCCAGACAAACATGCAACAACCCACTCATGGAGGCTGGTGTCACTGCATGACTGGGTTGGTGGTTTGTAAAACCCTTAACAATGCTTCCTGAAGCATTTGCCACCCTCAGAACCAACATAACCCTCAGGCGTAAAAAGTTACGGCCAAAACATGCTTGATTACAAGCATGTTTGACATATGCCAGACAAACATGCAACAACCCAGTCATGGAGTGTGGTGTCACTTCATGACTGGGTTGGTGGTTTGTATAACCCTTAACCATGGTCCCTGAATCATTTGCCACCCTCAGAACCAACATAACCCTCAGGCGTAAAAAATTACGGCCAAAACATCCTTGATTACAAGCATGTTTGACATATGCCAGACAAACATGCAACAACCCAGTCATGGAGTGTGGTGTCACTTCATGACTGGGTTGGTGGTTTGTATAACCCTTAACCATGGTCCCTGAATCATTTGCCACCCTCAGAACCAACATAACCCTCAGGCGTAAAAAGTTACGGCCAAAACATCCTTGATTACAGGCATGTTTGACATATGCCAGACAAACATGCAACAACCCACTCATGGAGGCTGGTGTCACTGCATGACTGGGTTGGTGGTTTGTAAAACCCTTAAAAATGCTTCCTGAATCATTTGCCACCCTCAGAACCAACATAACCCTCAGGCGTAAAAAGTTACGGCCAAAACATCCTTGATTACAGGCATGTTTGACATATGCCAGACAAACATGCAACAACCCACTCATGGAGTGTGGTGTCACTGCATGACTGTGTTGGTGGTTTGTATAACCCTTAACCATGGTCCCTGAATCATTTGCAACCCTCAGAACCAACATAACCCTCAGGCGTAAAAAATTACGGCCAAAACATCCTTGATTACAGGCATGTTTGACATATGCCAGACAAACATGCAACAACCCACTCATGGAGTGTGGTGTCACTGCATGACTGTGTTGGTGGTTTGTAAAACCCTTAACAATGGTCCCTGAATCATTTGCCACCCTCAGAACCAGCATAACCCTCAGGCGTAAAAAGTTACGGCCAAAACATCCTTGATTACAGGCATGTTTGACATATGCCATACAAACATGCAACAACCAACTCATGGAGGGTGGTGTCACTTCATGACTGGGTTGGTGGTTTGTATCTGACATGCGCCAGATAAACATGCAACAACCCAGTCATGGAGTGTGGTATCACTTCATGACTGGGTTGGTGGTTTGTATAACACTCAAGCAACAATGGTCCCTGAGCCATTTTCAACCCTCAGAACCACAATTACCCTCAGGAATGCCACAAGACTGTATCATTCTGAACAAGAGTTGATTGAACTTAGCCAAATTCATACATTTGTCAATTTTGCTCAAACATTACCTTATGTTCTCCCCCAAAACTGCTCCTGACAATCCCAAAAAAAACCCTCAACTTCCCACAATGAAAAAAATTCCACAAAACATTTCTTTCATTCTCTCACCAAAAAGGAAAAACCTGATAACCCCCCAAAAAAAATCAAACCATGCATTACACTAACAATACACAGAGACAGAGAAATCAGAAATTCCCTTCTACAAATCAAAATAACCATGTTTCCTTCTGATAAAACCCCAATGAAAAGAAACAACCTCACAAGATTGTCTTGTCCAACAAAAGAAAGGTTTTTTGGGGAGGAAGGAAGATAAGATAGGATGAGAATCCAGTCATATTTTCTTGAACCAAATACATATTATACAAAGGTAAAAGTATGTAATCCAGTCGAGACTAAAGAAAAAAAGGAGTTCACATCAAATTGACATCATGAAATCAATTAGAATTTGAATTCCAATTGATTTCAAGATGTCAAATCCATCGGACTCAAATCAATCGATGCTTGATTTGATTCTATTGGTCTACATAGGTCAATTGACATGAATGTATTGATCAAGGTCACACGGCCTGACAACAAACGGAACCAATCGGGTCCGATATCATGATGATGTCGGACCCGTTTATGACCGATTGATACATTGGCTATGTATCAATCGAAACCATCTCACGCCTGACGGGTGGTCTAGACCCGTGTTGAGTAGGATGTACCCAGGTTGACCATGCGCCGCGCACTTGCAAGCGGTGAACCTTGCAAGTCCGCATACAAACATTAACCCTGTATAATGCTTGTACCGGGACATTGTACCGGGGCATCCGATATGCGCTCTGGTGTTTTTCAGCGAAAATACACAAGCCCAATTTAACCTCCACGCCGGCATCTTTCCTTCGAACTTGAAATTTAACCTCCACGCCGCCATCCTTCCTTCGAACTTCCAAACGAACAAACGGTCGGTCGTACTTCAATATCGTCGGGGATTCGCAAGCGTCAACTACCTTTCCAAAGTCGCTGATTCGCCTGTCTATTGTTGGACTCTGAGCTACGAATAGGCAGGTGATACGGCATTTGGCAAGTCTAATTGGTGGCTGCTTTTCCTTTCCCTCAACAATCACGGCTTTCATCGATCGGTTTGTTTTGCCAGGGTGTGTTTGTGTAAGTTAATTTTTTACAATTTTACAATTGATTTCCCTTCGAACGAAACTATCATTATAAACCATAAAGTTGATGATATTGTTTTAAATCTGATTTGTCAATTTGAATTACTTCACAGCATGGGACGCCAGCGCAATCGAGCCGCCCAACGGGCGGCGGGAGTGAAGCCCTCAAATTACAAATCGAACAAATCCCCTTCTCATCACAAATATCAGCATGATCGTAAGAAGAAAGGAGGCATCGGTCATGCTTTCTATCGTTATCACCGGAAGCGCACTACCCTTAAGTGTCAATTGGCAACCGAACTCGGGCTGCCTCTTGACACAAAGTTTATTTTTCGTTTTGGACCAGACCATCGAAAGAATACCGATGAAGTCAAAGACATCGAAATCTATCATGGTACTGTTGCGGTCATCAACAAAGCTGACCTGTCTTTAGTCCTTGCCGTTCGATGTTCGAGATTTAGGACAATGGATGAAGACCTTCGAAAGCAATTCGATCATTCAGTATCTACCATTTACAAGCACGCGCGTGCTCGTAACGAATGTAAAATCAACGGCTCACACAAAGCCAAAAAAACTCACGCGGACCCTGCGCTCAATGACGAACATGAACACCAAGATGACGAGCATGTAAGCGGATGGATGGGCCATTGTGGATGGCGTGGTGGGACTGATGAGGGTAAATCCCTTGGTGAGTCAATTGGCCCTTTAACCTTCTTTCCATATGTCGCTATAAATGCTGACATTACAAATACACTCATTGCATAGGTGCCTATGCAATGAGTGCATTCACCGCGACGTCCGAAGACCGTATGTTAACAGATAAGGAACGAATGGAACGATTCCATATCATTCGAGATTTCCTCGCAGGCCGATTTGCCAGCCTGTCTCTTGACGTATTTAAATCTAACCTGGCGCTCGGACTATCTACAACAGTTCCTGGTTTCGATGACGAGACGTGGCAGGAGACTCCTAACGGCATGGTTTTCGCATCCAACATGGCAGTATCCTGCGATGGATTTGCCAATCGCATCCATGTTGATAAGGATCACACACGATATGCGTTCGGCCTTTTTGGCCTGATCAATCGGGAGACAGGCCTTCCATGCAGCAAGGAACAGGCGAAGGTACTAGGATCGGTTGAAGATCTATACTTTGTGGTTAAATCCTTCGGTATCAAGATTGCTTTGAGTCGTTGCAACGGGCTATATGAGATGATATGGGATACAAAAGTGAGCAATTCGAAGCTGTTACTTATACACGACAAGAAGACTGACCAGCACTGTTTTAGATTCCCCATTATACCACGGCGTCTCAATCTCTTGATGCAAACGGGAAGCTTGTTCGGCCGAACAAATGTCATGTCACTCAATTCGGATCTTCTTGTCAAATTTCCGAGACCCTGGTACAACGGATCCAAGTGCTCGAGAAGGAAAGGGAGGGTAAGACCCAACAGGAGTGGGAGGAATTCAGAGCTCAGCGAGTCAAAACGTATATCGACGAGAATACTGTCAAGATGGTTCGGGACAAAGCCCGCAAAAAGAGGCGTCCTGATTTGGCAAGGGAGAAAAGGGCAGCAAAGGTGAACGCTTTGATTCGGCGATTGCCTTGAGTGAACAAAATCACGAATTTTATTTTTTTTGTGATATGAACAAATGTGAGAAGTCAATGATATGATTTACATCATAGATCCCAGTCCATTTCAATCTTCACTTTGATCCCAACCCAGTGTGACATTTTAATTGCCATGTGTGTTAGAAAGAATTCCGATGATGGTATTTCAATTGTTCAGTTTTTGTTAAACTCACTTTGGGATGTGCTTGGATTGGGTTTGCATGAGTGCTAGTGGCCTTCACGGCTGTGAGTGGAGGGTAATTACGAGGAAAGGTCTTCCAAATGACCTTTCCACTTTCTTGAGCTCTGGACGCCATGTTCGAATAACTCGTGTGAAGTGTGTGAATCACACCTCACACATCTCTCAAGAGCTGTGAACATATTGTGATTCCCACCCTTCACACTGCCAAAGTTTTGATGAGGTTTGTAGAGGCTTGAGAGGTGTGTGAATCACACTTCACACACCTCTCAAGAGGTGTGAATATATTGTGGTTCCCACCCTTCACACTGACAAAGTTTAGATTTGTTTTGAGGTGGAGAAAGTGTGTGAATCACACCTCACACATCTCTCAAGAGGTATGAATGCATCGTGATTCCCACCCTTCACACGGACAAAGTTTTGATTATGTTTGTAGAGGGGAAAGTGTGTGAATCACACTTCACACACCTCTCAAGAGGTGTGAATATATTGTGGTTTTTAGAGGGGAAAGGTGTGAATGGAATGTGAAACCCACCCTTCACACCGACAAAAGTAGGATTTTCCATGGACATGAAGAGGAACTGTGTGAAGGGTGTGAATCACATGTTTTTTACCTCTTCAAAGCAGTGAAAAAAGGGTGTTTCACACCTTTCACCCTGACCAAAGTATTATTGGATATAATAAAGATGCGTGAAGAGTGTGAAACTCAGTATGTGTTAAACACACTTTATGATGTGTTTGGTTTGGGTTTGTATGAGACAAGAGCTCCATTGACCGGTGTGAATGGAGTGTCATGCCCACTCCAGTCTTCCCACCGACATTTCCATCTTTTTGACATGTTCATTACTGTGAAACAAAAGTGTGTGAAGGGTGGGAATCACATCTTACAAAGCTCTCTAGAGCTGTGAAACGGTGTGAAGTTTGATTTTCTATAATCATCCAAAATGAAAAGAAAGGGTGGGAATCACACTTCACACACCTATGAATAGGTGTTCCCACTCCAGTCTTCACACTGACATATTCATTTGTTTGACATGTTCATTACTGTAACACAAAAGAGTGTGAAGAGTGGGAATCACATTCTACACACGTCTCCAGAGCTGTCAAGCGGTGTGATTCCCACCCTTCACACACACGACAGTTTTACTCCCGATAATGGAAGAAATTTTTGAACAATGTGTGAAGAGTGTGAATGGTAACATTCACACTTTTTCACACTGCTCAGAAAGTGTGAATACGCCGTGAATGTTACCATTCACACTCAACTCAGTTTGATGCCCACTGTCATGATGACCATTGAATATGAGATGAAAGTGTGTGAATGGAGTGTGATTCCCCTGGCCAAAGTTTGGCATGGCGTGAAGAGTGTCATTAACACTTTGCACACCTCTAAAACTGTGTGATTGGTTTCTCAGACCTAACCCTGACGGACCTTTTACCTGAGATGAGCGTTGAATGTAAAATACAAATGTGTGAAGAGTGTGAATGAAACTTTGCACATCTCTTAAAAGGTGTGAATTAACTGTGATTCCCACTGTTCAGACTGAACAAAGGTTACACTGGAGATGATCATCCTGAGTGAGTGTAACCGTTGTCAGTCTGAACGGAGTGAACTGCACCATTCACACCTCTTCAACGGTGTGAATGGAGTGTGATTCCCACCGTTCACACCGATCAATGTTCTACTTCAAATGTTCATTGAATATAACAGGAGAGTGTGAATTGCCCCTCGCCCACCTCTTCACAGGTGTGAGTGGCGTGTGAATCATACCATTCACACCCATCTCATTTCTGCAGATGTTAATGACTTAGGGAGGGTACAAAGAATAGATGGATGCATGGCAAATTTGCTTATTTGTGAACCTAATGTTATATCAGATGGGGAATTTCAGATGAACCCCCCTGAATCTTTACTTACATACTACCTCAAATCACTTCTTCATTTTTTAAAGTGGATTTAGGTGCTATTGTACATCTTAGGTTGCTTTTTGTTTTGTGTCAGAACTATTTCATTGCCAAAGGACACTCAACATAGGATGGTAATGAAATAGATTAGAAATATTTACAATTTCGGTTTCTCAACTATGACATGCCTTCCAAAACAGCAGCCACTTCCTCATCTGTCACGCCGGTAGCATTTACATCCACTTCCTCACCTGCTGTAAGGCCGGTAGCATTTACATCCACTTCCTCACCTGCTGTAAGGCCGGTAGCATTCGCGACCACTTCCTCACCTGTTACACCGGTAGCTTTCGCATCCACTTCCTCACCGTCAATCTCTATAGGCGTATGGGTTGAGTCAGTGCTGGCCTGTCTTTCGATCCATTCTCTTTGCCACCTATGACCTAAGTAGACCACCATGTTTGGCAGATATACCGGATACCATTCCTGGGCCCGAGCATCGCGCACTTCGAGCCAATCCGGATGAAGGAATGGGATAGGCAGGTCCCTATTGAACAGGAGGTCGAGTGAGATGAAGTGTTCGTTATTGATGAATCCCATGACTATCGGTTCGTAACATGGCTTGCCTTGGAGCTCGGGGCAGTATGCTGAAAAGCATGGTAGAATCAAGTTCGAGCTTGCATCGGATGGGCTGTAATATATGACCGGGCGATTATAAGCGTTGGCTATGATGTAGCCACCACATGGCATTGGAAACCATTCGCTGCGGTCAACCGTCGTAGCAGTTGATTTGAGAATTTGTTCGATGTGTTTGATATCGACGTCCACAGAGAACTTTGGTATCTTTTCAGCATACCAGTGGTACTTGGACTGTAGGTGTTGTAAAAGCACTGATCGGATAGTAGGTGCCTGGTTTGGTGTGAGTCCAAGTGACACTGCGATGGAAGAGAAAGCACAAAGGCCGTCTCTTGGTACATCTGTAGCATTCTTGATGAACGGAAATAGGTATTGGGGTATATCCTGCAAAAACGGCCACTTCTGAGTTATTGTGAGTTAAGAAGATGATCAGTGCTAATCTTCTAAAGAGATGAATTTATAACCAAACCATACCTTCAAAACAACAGTCTCAATCTGACGTGCTTCGTCCATTTCTTCTGGAGTCAATGGTTTTTGACACTAGTTGACCGAATAGTGAGCAGTGTGAAGGTTGATATGTATGAGTTATTTGCGAGCAATACCTTTTTTTTGTCCAACAGCGCCTGGGGCTTTAAGGGCGGACCTTCGGATGTCGGCTGCGGGGTTTTGTCGCGTGGTAAGGAAACGTTGGCTTTGGCTGCTGTCGATTCTACGCTTGGACTTGGCCTTGCTGCCAAGGTAAGATTGGGTTCGGATGCTGTCTCACTTGGCGTTTCCAATTGTGCACTTAGCTACAAATCGTACGTTAGCGAAGTGATTTGTATGGCGAGAATTGGAGAGAGACTCACTTCTTGATTAGCAGGAGCTGCTACTTGGCGACGTGTAGAGACTTTTGGGGGAGGTATCGGACGACCTTTGCGTTTTCGGCCTCGTCCAACGGCCGGGTCTTTCTCCTCGGTAGGGACTGAGGCATGGGGTTCTGTACTTTCTACCTGCTCTGGGACTTCGATGTAACCGTATCCTTTTGGCAATTTGGGCAAAGTCGGGTTTGTTGTGGGTTTGCGTTTGCGAACGTTGGGATCGGGTTCCTTCATTTGGCCTTTGCGAGTGCGAAGATTGGGGATGGGGGCCGGATTCTCTTCAACGTGAGTGATCTTGCGTTTGCGAGTTCGTGTCTTTCGAACCTTAGCTTGGTCGGGAAGTGGAAGTCCGCCCGAAACCACCTGATCGTCGATTTTTGAAGTGGCCTCAGCTTCGACGTCAGGTGCTTTGAGATCGGCTTTGAGCTCAGGTAATGGTGAAGAACCTGCGAGACAGATTGTTAGTTAGACTGGACCGAACAAGATATTCAAGAAAGAAATGAGATATGACTCACTTCTCGTGGATGAATGTTTCTCATTCAATCCTGAAATCGCCTCAGCCTCATCTTCTTTTTTCGAAGGTTCTGCATCAAGTTGAGGTGATTCCATGGGAATATCGTGGTTTAACTCGGGTAAAGGTGAAGAGCCTGCACAAACCAGATTGTTAATCGGAGTAGAATGAGATTCAAGGAAAGATAACTCACAATTGTCGGTGGCATTTAGTCCTGAACCCGCCGCATCTTCATTTTTGAAAGGTTCTGCATCAACTTGGGGTGCTTTCATGGGGATATCAAGGTTGAACTCGGGTAAAGGTGAAGAGCCTGCACAAACCAGATTGTTAATCGGAGTGGAATGAGAGTCAAGGAAAGATAACTCACGATTTTCCGTTGCATTTAGTCCTGAACCCGCCGCATATTCATTTTTCGAAGTCTCAGTGTCAACTTGAGGTGCTTTCTTGGGGATATCGAGGTTGAACTCGGGTAAAGGTGAAGATACTGCAAGGACAAGATTGTTAGTTAGAGACAAACAAGAGAAGAATAATGTCAATAAAATATGACTCACAAGTTTCGGTTGGTGGATTTTCAAAATTTGATGGAGCTGAACCGGGATTGGAGTGGATGATATCTTTGGGTGGCATTAGGCGAGTCTTTTGGTTAGGCAAAAGTGGACTATCTGGTGATGGTGACTTGAGCGATTGAATCGTAAAATCGATGACATCTTGATGAACCAACGGACTAACTTGTAGGTTTGGGATAGAACTAGCAAGGTGTGAGTCGGCTGGCGCTGGCGATGATAGAGTGGGAGCTTTAGGTATTTCGGTCATCATATTTGTACCTTTCGAGACGGCGGTTTGGGCTTCAGCTGCCGACTCAGCTGAAGTCGACAGTAGGACTGGATACGGGGTCCTTCGAGGTTGAATAGGCGGAAGTGTTGTTGAGCTAGCAATTCCTTTAGCGAACTCAACATCGCGTAAGAATGAGTTGAGGAGGTATGCTTGGTTAGGTGTGGGAAGCGATTGCATCTCTTGAAGTAGCAATCGATATTGATGGGTCAAGAGTCCTGCAGATGACAGGTCGAGTATCGCCGAAGAGATCGTGGGAAGTTGAGGAGCAGGAGCAGGAAACGAGCTGGTGGGTTGAGGTTGAGAGAGTGAGGGTATAAATAAGATTTTTTTGGGAGGTCCTTCTTGTGGGCCATGATTGTGATGACGATGACATTCCTCTTGAAAGGTGAGATAAAACAAGTTATGATCCTTTCTATTGCGACGACTGATGATCTTAAAGAGACATGTCTTGAGGGGGCGAGTTGTTGATGTTGATTGAGTTTGCTGAGCAGTTGATGTTGATTGAGTCGATTGAGGGTCCTTCGCTTCACGCTTCGCCTTCGTCAAGTGTCTATGATCGCCTAGACTACACTTGTACTTGATCGATGTGGGTAGTCTGGTGTCAAGAGTCGTGATTTCAAAGCCATGATCGGCGGCAAACCCATGGAGATAGGTGGCTGCTGCAGCATGATTCGGAAACGTGAGGTCCAGTCGAGGAGGGGGTATAGGATTGGGGTAAGTCGGTTTGTTGTTGTTGGCTGAGCTGGTGTTTGTCGTCATGATCGATCGAAAGAGGGGGTGTGGAGGTGTGAAGGGAATGTAGTGAGGAGGTGGGTGGTGACTCACACTTGTTTGGTTGGGGCTTCTGGTTTATTGGGGCCGTTTTTGTAAGTGTATTAGGCCTGTGAAAGGTGGTGAAAGGTAAGGTGTGAAATTCAGAAGCGATGTGAAAACAGTCGAATAGAGGGACGAAGAGGGGTGAATGAGGGTGAATAGGCAGTCTTGGCCGGATTGAATCGAGTGCCGTGTGAGGAGTGTGACTAGGTGTGAAATTGGTGGTTAAGAGGTGGGAGGAGGTGTGAAAGTGGTTTAGTACCTTTATTACTACAGTGGGACTTGAAGCCTGGCGAGTTACTAAAAGATGCATCCTAGCATCCTAGGATGCATCTGCGCGCTTGGCTACGGATCCACTGCGAGGATACGTCTACTGGTATCCTCGGGTCGGGTCCGAGGTTCAAGTGTCCACGAGGTGGAGAAAATATCCAATGCTGCTTGTCTAGTTCAGGCAAAAAAGGAAAACTTACACAAAAGGATATACAAAGGGTGGTGATACAAGCTCAAGTGTTCTATGTATTGATATCCCCAAACCTTCAATCATCCTCCTTCACCAAGACAGGAAGAAATAGATACAATCAAGAAGAATCTCTTTTGGCTAGTTGTTCATGAGAGGTGATGAATATTGCAGACCAATCAATACAACAAATTTGGGTTGGCTAAAAAGGACATCACTTTGACAGCTCAAGAATGGACCTGGCAGAGTATAATTTAAAATATTTATCAAAGACTTACAACAATTATAGGGCAGTTCAACTGGCACTTTTACAGTCACGTTTTAATCTTTGAGATGTGATTGGGAGCTTTAAATTATAAGTACAATTTGAAATAGAAAACAAATTTAAATTCTCCTCAAGCAAAAAAGGAAATCAAGATATCTGAAAATTCATTTACATAAATCAAAAAAAGTGACCACATCTTCCCAAAAACAATGCTTCTCAAAACAATCATGCTCTTGCGTGTGATCCAATAAATTGCTCTATATTTACTTTACTCTACATATAAAATCCCAAGAATCAAGACAGACATTTCCAAGTTTTCTAAAGCCAAATTTGTTGAATTCTTTCACATGATATAATGCCACACTTTCTCTACAATATTCTTTGCTGGAGGTTCATCCTCTTCAACTGGAGAGGTACGATACAAAAAAATCAATACTATACATCCTTTGCTTGATCAAAAAACGAACTTGTCACTCACCAAAAGAGTTGCTTCCAGTATCTGTTCCAAAGTAAGTCAATTGATGTGTCCATATCTCAGTAAATCATCATCATCACATCAAACCCAGTCATATCATAACCACAACTCACCAAAGTCCATACTTCCCTTTGGTACAAAAGTTGCACCTGTCTTCCGAGCATGTGTCAGAGCCATCAATATAAACGCAAAAACTGGAAAGTAGCATGTGAAGCTATCTTTCCGAGGAACCATCAGTCTCTCCACCTTGAATCTCGCCCCGAAATTAATACCAAAGCTTACAAAGTTTCAAACTGCCAACCACCCTTCAGGAATACTCTGAAACCATTGGTAAGGATGATGATGACACAGCACACAAGACCACACCACGCGGCTTTGGGTCCGAGCCTGTTATTTAGACAAACAATATCAGTTAATTAGTGGCTGATTTTGCATGATAAAGCAAAGCTTGTAAAGGACTCTAACTTACGGAGATTGATAGGGAAGCTGGGATTTGTCGTACTTTGGTACGATCATACCAGACTGATACACGAAGCATGATGTGATTTTTCAGTTATTTGCTAAAGAAAAAAAACATTTCACAAAGCTCACATGGAACCGGATATACCTATAAAGCCAAGAAACATTAAGAGTATGTTCCAATTCAACGAAAAGGGTAAACGAGCTCACGTGGCAAAGATTGAAGCCCAAACTATAAGCCCAGTGACCGAAGTCATATTACATAGTGCTCCAAATACATGGCCGATCTGAACACCATGCGTCAAATTTAGTTATCTCAGTTTCACGACGATTGAGAAACAAACACATAACAGATCATCTTGCTTACCTTTCCTGCATCCGCTGACATAAAAGCCAAAGCACTGTTTTTGAAAATGAAATATCAATGTAAGAAGCTCAAAAATCATCCGAGGATCCGAAGCGCTTATACCCACCCCACAGCAATCCCAGCAAAGTAGCAATAAATAGGGACTCCATTCGAAGTGAGCTTAGATCTACAAGCGAAAAATACGATTAATGATATTCCACTAAATTTGGACATCGTGGTACTCACAGAAATCGTGGCGCGCTTCCAGTGAGACTCATCCCATAAAGAGTTCTACTGGACACATATCTATGAACAAGAAGAGATATTTTAAATCATCGACTTATGTTTCTGCTTGGTAAGCAAAGCGAAAACGCACAGATTTGATGATGCAGCAGACCAAGCTGAAGTGAGTAGTGCGGCATTGATGATCGAAGGAAGTCCTTTGATGCCTGCTTTTTGGACACTGTAGAGTAAAAGGTGCAGTCAGAGGGCCATCACTGTCAGCGACACCACGCTTCCTAGAAGGCCATTGTAAGAAGAGATCTTACGCGATTACAAAGGGCGACTTTGCTCCGGTAGAAACTGATAGCAAAAGTCGTCGCTCGTTTGACGGGACAAGAACAGCTACATCACGGATTTTTTGATCAGCCTACTAGAGAGACCTGCAAAAAGGTGATCTTCCACTAACATATGACCGCTGTGCCAACCACATACTTAAAAGAAAAACATCATCAGCTGCGACTATCCTCATCGAGTCGAAGCAAAATATGAACTTACAAAGACTAGGACCCTTCCTAAAACACGCTTGATAGCTTTGGGCATATTCCTCTGTGGAAAATGACAAGCTTTCCAATGAATACACATCTAGGTGGTTTCATCTAATTCATGAAAGGCGCTTACCCTAGGATTTTTTGCCTCCGCAGCTGCTATGGCAGCTAGAAATGGGGAAACAGTGAGGAAAGATAGAGATGGTGCATAAAAGTGTCAGACTTGCCAGAAAAGATGAATTCATTCATTTCACTCACTTGTTTCGATTCCAATGTAAGAAAATGCAGCAGTGATGAAAACAGAGAAGAATCCACAGAAGCGACCAATTGCGCCAGGTACACCCGCATACTAGCAAGCATTGCGAACGAGTATCAGAGATGAACCCGCACCGAGGAATAATGAATAGAATCGGATCAAAATCCTTCCCTACCTGGACAAAAGGGCCTAATAAATTGTATTTGAATAGAAACATTCCTCAGGAACTTCAATCAACGCGACAGGTAACATATGATGAACTCACCTGGGTCTTTCCAATAACGAAACCCAATACGATCTCCTGTTACTCCTCCCAAGTCTAGTATGATACCTAGTATTATCACACCAACGATGGTGAGGATCTTTATGCTACAGAACCAAAACTCCATCTCGCCTGAACCGTGGAAATTTTAGGAGAAGTCCTCATGAGTTTACTGTTCATCAAACCATGACTATTGACAATTGTCTTCACGTAAAACATACCATACATTCTCGCGCCACTGATCATATATATATGTCAGTACAGGAATTTTTATCATCGTGAAGATCCAGACAAGCTTACCCCAGATTGATCAATGCGACTCCAAATAAGAAGATTAGTATCCCTGTGAATTTTAAAATACGAGATCAGAAATTTGAAGAAAGAGCAAGACAGAACCTGTTGATCACTAACAAAGTGCAGGATTTATTTTCGTGGTCCAAAACCGGATAAGTATTGCACAAGCTGCAAGTTCAGCTGAAATTCGAATGTTTTAAATCTCAATAATCTGTCTGAACCAATCATGAGGTGATATGAGAGTATTCTTACTTGCAAGACAGATAGACCTGACATGACATCAATAAATAGGTATTAGCTCATATGTGTTGTAGAGAGATGATTAGTTTGCTCACCAAAGATACCAATATGCCCATCCAAGTGCAAATCCAAGACTGGGAGAAAAGAATCGATATGCTAGTGCCGTATGACCTCCCGCAATTGGAAGGTGACAGATCATTTCACCTAATTTAAAGAAATCAAGTAGAAGGAATTTACAACTACATTTTAAATCCATTCACAAAAGTTGGAACACGCTTTCTTACCCAGACTGCACATGAGGGCCCAGGCAAGGACCCCTGTCAAAGAATATCCTAACACAAGTGAGGCTGGTCCACCGTTTGACAAAGCAGTACCAGTTCCTATGAACAACCCAGTGCCTGTGAACGTGACATGTTGAATGTTGTCAGTATGTTATTTCAATTGATCATCATATTTGAGAAAGTGTTCATTTTTACCTATTGCTCCCCCACTGTTACAAACGAGTAAAAAACATATGTCTTAGTGGTCATGATAAAGTAAGTAAGAGTGGGGAGGAGAAAGTAACGAACATTGAGATCATCGCCACATGCCGATTCTGCAATGTACGATGAAGGTTGTTTGGTTCGACAGGAATCCCTTGACTTTCCAAACCTCCACCATTGTCCTTTTCGTTCGAATTTGACCTACAACTGTCAAATGCTATGCTCGAGCTCGTATATGGTGGCAGACTTGCAGTCTGACTGGTCATCTTGTTGTTCAGATCTATGGATGGATTCTTTGGAGAATAGAAAACCCGAGAAGCCTTCAAATCACAATGGCAGGATCCACAAATATATATCAAGGTTTTGATCTGGAATCGAAGGTGAGGACACCGATCAGATACTCTATATATGTCCTACTTCATACTGTTACAAAATTATGACGCATCAGATACTCTATATATGTCCTACTTCATACTGTTACAAAATTATGACGCCTTCGATGAATCCTCATGACTGCCGATTCGTGTCAATCACACCATTCGAACTTCTTTTTTCGTCATACATACAATGTCTTAAGTAAGCTTTGGTGCAACGGATGGCCTAAACAGGCATGAGCTAGAGTATCATGCCCTATACTGAAACACCCGGTTTTGGACCACCGGCTGCGTCTCACTGCCAGACTGGACTACTCACTGCCAAAATCATACTGACTGCCGAACTCGATTGCTCACTACGACCAATCTACAAGTTTCGCACTTTAGAGCCATTCGCATGTTAAGCGTCAATATACAAATCTTGAGGGAATTTTTACATCCTCTCTCTAATCAAAACCCTCTTGATTATCACCTTGGCAGTCATGTTTGTAAACGCCATCCACCAGACTGTATGTGATGCCGGGATGATCGGAGTTTCGTGGTCTTCGTTAAATTGTCATGGATCATACGGGATCAAAGTCGATGTTCGATGTTAGACAAGCAGCATACTCATCCGAGCTTGACTTACATGTTTACTGAAATTTTAAGCAGTCTGACGAAGGATCAATTAACACCACGGCCGCAAGGGCACATCATTTCGACACAAGTCTAGGGTATAACCTGATACTTCGTTTCGCCTCGGTGGAGCGCTTTTCAGCTGACATCATACTGAGGAATTGGTGGTACAATACTGCGTAAGCGCATTTGCATTTGCACACCAAAACAAAATTCAGCAATCGCAAGTTCAACATGCTACCAATGAGATAAGATCTTCACATCTTGCATCATCATCACTCTATATCGCGCGTGCTTTGTGCAAAAATTGTGGATTCAAATCACTATGAGGAAATCATAAATATTTACAGGACAAATCCTTATCTTTGATTCTACAATCAAAACGTAGGAAGCTGTCTGTTCACCTATCAGTAATAAAATCAGTCCACACACTTTAGTCTCTCTTCATTCAGCTTTACAACCCAGACCTTTATGTATGGATCAACTTCTCGACTCGATTAGCCAAGTCAAGAAAATCTGGTTCTTGTAAGATTTGTTGTATATAATTCCTAAACTGATCATCAGGTAAGTTGATCAAGCTCTTCAAACCGGGGCTTGTAAGAACTTTATTCTCAAAACTAGAATCGATCGGCTGCGTGTTCTGGTTTTCTTGAGCTATCTGCTGTTCAGATTTGTGTGACGGCGCGGTAGGCATCATTTGAAGCTTGCAGGTTTGACTCTGTTGATCAGAAAGGTCCCCTTGCATGATTTTATTCGACTCTAGTGTTAAGCGTTGAAACTTGATAGGACGTTGCTCAGAGTCCATACAAGTTTCCCCAGCTCCAACCACATCCGATTTGACTTTATCAAGTATTGTTGGAAGTCTTGGATTTGGAATTTGATTAGGAAGAGCTGATGTCGTATTAGGATGATTTGCAAGAGAGCTTTGTAGAGAAAATCTATCCTTGGGATGATGATCAAAAGGAGTTTGAGTGACTCTTTGTTGACTTGCTTGTTGATCTGGTGGACTAAGTTTACAAGGACAAATAAATTCAATCACTCTGACAAAATCAAGACAATCAGTTGGATTATGAAACCGAAGTTGGAATCGATTGTAAATCAACTTTTGTCGTTAAGAGTTATTTTAATGATCAGTTTCACAGATAATGATGTGTCAATTGAACTTTTCTCGTTGAAAAATCTATATTAAAAGTAAAAGGCTCACAGCACCTGCTTCATGAGAAATAGCATATCTCAAACCGACCACGCAATCCTTATAAACTGCCTTCAAAGGCACTTCACCTAATCTAGAATTAGAAAAATCGATAACGATCTGATTCAAATCAATTTGTTCCTGAACAGGAAGAAAGAATTTCAATTATGATGAAAAATGCAAAAAACGATATTTTTAGTTTGGCGAAAAAGGATATGTGAGAGAGATAGAAACTAACGAGATTGAAAACACTTGGGTGATCAGGTGTATTTGATGATTGTGGATCGCTATTCCAAATGATTTGAAGTGTTATCTTTCGTGTGTGTCTAGGTAAACCCGATTTCTTTGGATCTTCTAAATCGGTATGAATGATATCAGCATTTAAGCTCAGTCGAGGTTGATTACTAGGATGTAAAGACGGAAGACAAAGTTAATGAGCAACCTTGATTCCTTGAGTCAAACCTCATGATCAAGTTGGTCATTAACTTGATTCATGAAAAAGAAGTATGAAGATAATTTGCTGAAATGGTAAACAGCTATCTTGGTAAATGGAAAAAGTAACGAATGTGTTAAACTTGACTCACAAATGAGTCCATTCAATTTGAGCTGATGAAGTTCTATCTTTCGATTCATGATTCGTAAGAAGAGGTCTAGCTCTAGAATATTTTACAATCTCAAATGTGATAGTTTCTCTTGATGAACGATTTGATGATATACCGAGACTAGTCATTTTCTTGAATGATCGTGTTTAGTCAAGTTTTTGAAAGGTAATGAAGATTTCTTTATAGTAGATTCTCTTGACCTTTACGAATTCACCTCTGATGACGGTCTTCAAGTCTCGTCAACAGAACTTTTAAAGATACACAATCCGCGAGCAACTCTATACAGCATTGCATGTATGCATGTTCTTAAAAGCTCAAGAGACAGACCTTCAGATCTACCAACCATGAACGAGCTTTGAGAAACCTTCCAAAATCACCGAAAATTTGCATAAGGTTGATAAAGTTCCAACATTTATCTGGTCAAGAACACTTGTGTTCACAACCCTTGATCCTTCTTGGATTTCCACATGACCGACATTCTACTTTGCACTCTAGTTCGAAATCAATCTGAACTTATTCTCAATTTTCATTGCCATAACAAAGCGGGGTTCTAGCTCATCGGTAGAGCGCTCGCTTAGCATGCGAGAGGCGCTGGGTTCGATTCCCAGGTACTCCACTTCCTTTTAATTTCTTCAATGGTAGAGCCTACCTGAAGGTGGTATAACAAATGATTTTGGAAGACAACACAAGGACAGTGTCAGGGAAAGACAATAAGGTGGTTCAGGTTGAAAATTGTATATGATAGCGCTACTTTGAAATTTCAGCACAATTGTTCAAATTGAATGTTCTCCCTCAAATCCCACTCGTTGTAACCCAAAAAAACAGCAAACTACCATATATTACGGAATTTTGAGCACTCTTCTTCCTGTTATAAAGGTATGGAAACCCTCAGACCAAGCTACTTGAGTATCAGTGGAAGTGAGAAAAAGATAGTAAATCAGAAATAAGTAAGATTAAGATGACTTTAATAGTTGATCTAAAAAGAAGCTTCTTTTTCCAAAAGTTCAAGAACCTCAACACAAGCCCGACCCCTAGCAAAAACTAAAAACCGTAGAAGCTTTGACCTTTTTCCATCGGTCTTGGAGTAAAGACTTGTTGAGTCGGCTATATATTGCGGTGGCCTGACTCCTATCCTACGCGCCGTTCCAACCACTCTGAACCGCCTTTTTTTTCGATTGACAATCTTCTAAAATCTTCAATTCTAAAATCAAATCAAAAGCAAAGATATCTCATTTGATGATCAAAGTAAATGTGATCTTTTATCAAACATCTCTCTCTCTCTCTCATCTAAACTCAATCCAAAGAATTGTTCAAACCATGTGTGTTGTATAAACCTTTAAAACTCTACAATTGAATAAATAGATTCATGAAAAAAACCCCAAGTCCCACAAAAACAAATCAAGAGATCAAACTCAACAAAAACAAAGAAATCCGACTAAAAAGAAGAAAAAAAACATATCCTAAGACTAATCTTTCCATCTTTGTTTAAGTTTTGAACGAGGTTTGATCAATTTATTTGTGATGGTTGAAGAAGATTTTGAATCGAATGGATGATCAATTGTATTTTGATTTTGATTTTGATTTGGATTTGATAAAGATTGATGATGAGGTTTAAAGATTAAAAGTAAAATTGCAGCAAAGATTAAAATGATCAATAAAAAGATTAATCTACATTTCCCTGACCGATTCGAATGTCTAAACCCCCCAATCCCACAAATAAAAAACCCCAAAAACCCATCAATTGAAATTTCAACACTTAGAAAACAAGAAAGGGTAGAAACTCAACTTGTTAGCAATCTTAAGTTCATGAACAGTGCCTTTTAAATCCCTCGACATTTCCTCCACATGATAATCAATCCGATCTAACATAGTACCTTGATCGATCACCAATGTACTTAGATCTTTAAACATTTCAGATAACTCAAGGATCGATTGAGTGATACCTTCGATTTCTCGATCTCTTTGTTGTAAATCGATCTGATTTGATTTCACACTTTGTTGTTGTTGTTGTTGTTGAGAAAATGATTGAGTTCTTGGAGATTGTTGATCTGATTCGGGTATGTTCAATATGGTATGATTTGAATCAATTTCGCTGGATTTTAGATCTGATTAAACCCCCAATCAAAGAGAGAGAGAAAAAATCCAAAATCTTTAAACTTCAATTTGACACGTTTACAAATTAACTGAGTTTCAAAAAACTAACGTTGAAGGTAAAATCTTTGTCTTTTTTGAAACGTTTGACTCAACTCTTGAATCTTGGTCATTAATCCAACTTGTACATTTTGAATCATTTTTTTGATTTCTTTAGTTTTTTGTTGACTTTGATCCTTGGTTGGTTGATATTGAGTTTCTCCAATCTTACCAATCAAAACTTGTGATTTTCTAAATTGCTGTTTCAACAAAATAAAAAAAAACCAAATCCATCAGAGATTATTTTGCCCTTTTTTTGGAAAGTCAAAGTTTTAAGACTCGAACAAAATTGAAACTTAACTCTTGTGATTTGATGAGTGAGTTGATCGATTTCTTTTTCTTCATTTGATCGATCAGTAAATGATGGTAAGAGTTGTTTTGATGTTAATTTTTCAAGTTGATTTACTAAAGAAAACCATCATGATCTTTGATTATGAATTCGAATATTATCAATTTGATTCGGAATGTGAAAATCTCACTAACAATTAATTTTGATTTGTTCAATTAATTCTTCTACTTCATCTGAATAATCTATCCTGTAATTCAATTTCATTTTAAATTGACGATTAGTTAGATTAACTATGAGAATTGAAGAAATGAAGATTACCATTTAGGAGGTAAAGGATCGAGTTGAGATTGAGACTCTACTAAAAGAGGTTGATAGTCATGATTGGTTGATTGATTGATTGAAGTGTATTGAGGAGGATAAGTGGATGAATTAGAGATTGTTGTTCTTGTATCTCTGAAGGATAAGTAAAGTAAAGTTCTTGATCTGGTGATGATATTTTGATGTTGATTTTGATTGTGATTTGAGGTTGATTGATATTTTGATGATATTGAATGGTTTGATTGATAATAATTCATTTAAGATTGAGATTGAGAATTAGTTGAATGGTGGATTGATTGAAGGTGGTGATTATGTAATTTGATGATCATGACTTGGTGTTTGGATTGAACGATGTTGTGAAGTGTGACATATAGAGTTACAGGTGGTTAACATGGTATAAGCATATTCAGTCTTGTAAATCCTAATACTGGATACTCAATACATTGGTCAAACAGTCAACAGCAGTCAACAAACAGTCAAGAACCAACCAAGAACCAACCAACATCAACCCCAAATCAAATCAAATCATCATCAATCAAATCATGATCAACTTGATTAATCCGAAAAACTAAATCAACTCCATCAAGACTAAACTCATGATATTAACCTTGATCACCAAAGCTCGATCATCAAACATGTTCGAACAAACTTTAAGTGGATTGATAAAAGCACTAAGATCAAAAAAAGATCAACAAAATGAAATCATCAATCAAGCATTAAAAGAAATCAATCAAGAAGTTAAATCAACCGATCTACATTTAAAGGCTTCTGCAATCTTGAAATTATCTTACTTTGGATATGTTGGGTTATCCTCAATTATCTAATTATTCCTTTAATGTGATCGAATGTATGTCTTCAAATGTGTTTCAATACAAACAAATTGGTTATATGACTGCTTCTCAATCTTTTGGTCCTCAAACTGAAGTTTCAATGTTGACAACTAATTTAGTTAAAAAGGTAAACACTCTTCTTACATTCATCTATTTGGTTTCAAATCCTAATCATCTCTTTTCACTCAAAAGGATCTGGTCTCTCATTCATCTTCAAATCAACTTAAATCTTTCTTCAATCCAATCTCATCATCTTCATCTCAAATCTCAACCACACCTCCAATCCTATCAATCACTCTAGCCGCCTTACCTCATTTACTCACCATACAAAATTACATAGATCTCGCACCAGACCTTATCATTCTTCTAAATCATTCCAAACCGACCATCAGAACACGTGCAGTCATCATCGTCAACACTCTAGTCAAACTAGATCTTCAAAGAGTAACCGAAGAAGAATCAATCCATTTGAAAACTCGACATCCTGAATTAGATCGACACATGTCAGATTGGATAGAAAGATTACGTCAACGTTTATTTGATGATGAGTTTTCAGTGATTCAAGCTACAGTGAATGTGATTTGTGAATTAGTATCACTTTATCCTTGGCCTTGGCTTGAGATTGCTGCTGAATTATATGATCTACTTGAATCGAGTGAAAATAATTGGTTAAGAATCAAGATTGTCAAATTAGTAAGGTTTACTTCTTATGATTTTTCCTTTTCTTTTCTAACTCGTGATTCATGGTTCTTGGTAATTGAAATTTTGATGTCTATCTAGTTTACAACTTTAATGCCAATCGAACCTCGTTTAACACGAAAACTCTTACCAATCCTAACTACTACGATTCACAACTCATCAGCCATGTCATTATTAAACGAATGTATTCACACAATCTTAGCAGGAGGTTTAATAAAAGAAGATAAACTAGCTCAAACTTGTATAGAAAAACTAATCGAGTTTTTAAACGATTCAGATCTCAACTTAAGATATATTTCATTAATAGGCTTAAGAAAGTTGATTGAATTTCATCCGAATTTACTTCAAAGTCAATTAAATTTAATCCTAGATTTAGTAAGTGATCCGGACCCCAGTTTAAGTTCAAAAGCTTTAGATTTAATTCAAGAAAGTCAATATGATTGTCAATCTACTTTAGAGACCATTGAAGCTTTAATTGAACATTTAATTGAAGAAGAACCTAAACCGATAGACGCGATGAGTGCTTTACTTAGTGTATCACAACAACAATCACCGGTTATTCAATTGAAAACTGAAGAAGAAAGCTTAGATCATAAGATTCGAATCGTTCAGATTATTATCTTGATTGGGTCTTATGAAACTTACTCTAATATAAGAGATTTTGAATGGTTTATTGATATTTTAATTCAATTATCTATCTTATTACCAAACAATTTACAAAACCGTTCAACAGAGATTCGAATTTCAGAAACTTTAATTGATATCTGTAGTAGAGTAATAGGTATTAGAGAATATACAGTCAAAGAGATGATCAAAGTATTAAAATCCGAAGATCTTTTCGATTCTTATTCAATTATAATCAAAGCGGCTATATGGATCATTGGAGAGTATACTTTTTCTGTTGGTCAGAGTGTTGATCAAAGAGAAGTGATTGGAACATTGTTTAAAGCTGAATTATTGGATCTGGAAAGACCTGAAATCACCATGATTACGCTTGAGAATGGGGTAAAGGTGTTTGTTAGATTTGTAAATCGATTGAAATTCGACATGATACTTTAGAAGAAGTTAAAGAATTGATTGAAGCGATCTTAAGTAGACTAGATGGATTGATTTCTGGATTTAGATTTGCTGGATCGAATGGATTGATGCAGATCGAAAGTGTGAAATGTTTGAAAGGGTTAAAGAGGTTAAAAGTGTGATTGAGCTTCTTAGATCACAATTACCTGAAACTTTGGAAACTCCAAAGCATAAGAAAGTTGAAGAAGTGGATCAATTTGGATTCGAACCAAATCCATTCTTGAATAAAGAAGAAGAAGCGACAACAGAAGAAGACAAGAGTGGAAACGGGAATAGTTTAGATGATTTGCTTAATTTGTTTGATTTGTATGAATTAAGACCGGTGGCAAAACAAGCTCAAGGAATGGTGATTGCTCCTTATGAACTAGAACTTGATTCTTGGAAAACTTATTTAAGGTTTGAAAGTGAAAAGAAATCCGAAGAAGAAGGTGTGGATGAGTATGGTCGTAAGATCACAAGTCAGGGTTTAGTGAATGAGATTGGTGATGAGAGTAGGAAGAGGAAGAAGAAAAAGAAAAAGGGAGTGAAAGGGAAAGATGTCAAGGTATTTCTTTGGTCTCTCTTTCATAGGCTTTTTGAGGTTTGTAAACTGAGCTTATTTTGGCTTGTTGGGTTTGTAGGAAACACAATCTGATAGACAGGATTATTTAAAGAATGAAGGGGATCCGTATTACATTGGTGAACAACAAGAAGAAGAAGAGATTGATCTAGATCAAATCCCGATTGTGAAACTAGATTTATCTGAGATCGGATTAGATTCAATTGATTCATCCTCAAATCCTCAAATTGAAAAAGATAAAAAGAAAAAGAAGATTAAGAAAAGTTTGAATATGAAGAGTTCGGATTTGATTGTTGTGGATAGAGTAGGAGAAATGCCAGATATGAGTTATTTGATTGGAAAAGATCAACACTTATCTCAATCTACCATTGACATTAAAAATCCAGATCAAAATGATGTGAAGGTGAAAAAGGAAGAAACTGAAACGAAAGACGAAGAAATCAAGAGAAAAAGGTTTTAAAACCTAAAGTGGTTGTCAAGAAATCAAAGAAAAAAGTAATTAAGATGAAAAAAGATGAAATAGGATAAAACGAAATTCGAATTCAAATTAAAGAAGATGGATTTTTTGTTTTTTTTTGTTGTTGAGGTAATTTAATTTGAGCTTTGATCATCATTATATATAGTGATGAGAGAATGAATAAATAAATGAAAGGATTAGTGAAATTGAAGAATGGGTAAGTGAAAAGAATTACATTTGAAGTGTGGGGTTTTTTCGTTTTGAAGTAAATTGTTTGTATATTAACTTTTGATTGATTTTTTTAATAGATTTTGAAATAATTTAAACTTGATCTAAGAAAGTCTTATTGACATTAACAAAAACAATGTCTCTAAATAAGTGATTTGTTTATATATATCAGCATAAAAAGGTATTTGTTACCTATAAAAGATAATTACGTTTTTTGGGCCCAAAATCATTGAAAATACAGTGATACAATTTCACATTGTTTTCCATTCATTCTATATTTATCATTTCATGTCATTCATCCTTCACTTGAGAAAAATATCTGGTGCTGTCAAAACCAGATCAAATTGATCAGAATTATGCTTCAGATAAAGCTTGAGATTTTACAATCACAACCTGCATCAAACATTTTCGGGAAGCGAGCATGATATAATAAAAAGAACAAAACGGAAGCTAGTTAGGCAAGGTGCCATACAAGGTGCTTTGTCCGAGTGGTTAAGGAGACGCCCTGCTAAGGCGTTGGGTTCTGCCCGCGCGAGTTCGAATCTCGTAGGCATCGAATGTTTTTCCTTCCCACTCATCGGGTACGTCACCGTGGTCCTATTGGCAAGTCGTTCCACCAGAACTACTGCAAGGTTTTGTCACACATGGTTTTGAATCACAACTTGGTGGTAAGTGAATGGATGTCTTGATCAAGTCGAATAGCTGGATATTGTTGATGTGCAGTAAAAGGAAGGCGAACGATGATGAAGGTAAAAAATTGACGAGTTAATAATTATGTAGAAATTAAAAGGTGGATAGATAAGGGGTAGATTACTCGACGTGAATCGTTTATATTACTATTGAGAATCTTTTCAAACCGATTCGTACACTATGTACAGCCGAGTCCAAGCAGCTCCATGCAAGCTATGTATCCAAAGACGTGACAGACCCTAGGTTTAGGGGTTATTCAAACGTCGAGGTTGTGTCTCAGAAACTGCTTGATCATTGATGACACTTTTCCGTGATTTTACAGCCAAGACCTTCAATCGAATTTAAATGTCCAATTTTAGTCAAATTTTCATAATGGATACAATCTGGCACAATCTTCTATCTAAGCATGGGTGAATACGTTACAACTTCTCAAGCTCACACTGGTCTGATTTCTACTGATTATAAAGCACACTGTCCGTTTGTGAAAAAAAAAGTAAAGAGATTTTATCATTAAATATTGTAATCAAGATCCTGAGTTCTTCTTCAATCGTTTATCACGTTTTCGCTTGCCAAATCGCTCTTAAGACTGCCTTCATTTGTTTCTCTCCGCTACGGAAATTCATCTATATCAAGAAAACATGACTTCAACCTAAGCATATCGGAACAAAAAGAAAGAAATCTGAGGCTAGTCTTACTTCTGATAGTTTTAAAAGTTGTTCAGTTTCTTCCTCTTTGTAATCAAAGCGCCAAGTTGACCAAACCTGTGCGGGATCGTCTAGTCCATTTCCAGGGGCGAGCTGATAAATAAGAGCATAGGACATGTCAAATTTTCAAATGTGAGTATGTAGCTGATTGACCATTGAGATTCAACAGACAAGCACTCACAGGGATGTAAATCAAAGCAGGCCCATCGCGTGATCGGATCATCTCCTCGTTAGGCTCGTCCATCCGTGCAGACATTTCTTTGTTGGAAGAGTCTCCTACCCATATATTGCATCGACCCAGAGGCGGTTCGGGATCCCCGCTATCAGGAGCACCTTTGGTTTCTGCTGGAAATGGATTGGCTTCGTCCCCAGTAGACTTTTGATCTTCATCCTTCAGTTGACTAAAAGCTTGTACACGAGACTTCTTAACCGGCACTTCACTCTTGTCCAATGGGATCTCATCATCATGATCAGCATGCTCAGTGGTTGGTGCGGATTACGATGGGCCAGGGTATTTGACGATGGGCCAAGTATCTAGTCCACATCTTTGGGCATATGTTTGAGCTTTGGAAAACCAAACATCCTAAGAAGGCGATAGTTTTGATGAATCTCATGAAGTGACACATTGCAGCATATATATAATTGTCTCATACCTGTGAATCTGCACTCGCGTCCAGAGAGATGATTATATCGCACCCTCGCCGATAAAGAGGTACGTAGGGTATGTTAAGCTCTGCTCCCGCATCCATGAATCCAAGAGTTTCTCGTTCGGTCACAGCCGCAGAAATTCCAGGCTCAAGTTGACCATGTAAGCCACGAAGAAAGTTGGGCAATTCAGCAGGGGGAAATGGGTGAAGTGTACTGAGATCGGATTCAAAAGATGCTATTTAGCCAGACCAGAAATCGAAATGCATACTAGTCAGTCCCTCTGAACTAGCTTCGAAAAGATCTCGAAAATGAAGAGAGGGGGAGACATACATACGTATGTATCAAAAGCTTTGAAGAACGGTAACATGACGAGACCAGGCTTGACCTCTTGATAATAGTGAGCGAGGGTGGCAGTGAAAGCTGAAGCAAAAATCCCGCTCAAAATTGAAAGGCTTATCTCAGGCCGAGCCTCTATGTCACGACCGTTTTCGAACGCGCGTCCGAGCGCCCAAGTAGGAATGAAAGCACCAACATCCTGTGAACCCACTTCATATGGAGTCATCTCATACCACTGGAATAAAGGAAGAAGTCAGCAAAGTCCTGCATCTTGACATGATCCTATAAAGGCTCACGTGGTAGGAGGGTGATATGAATGATTGATCACGAGCGGCTTTTTCAGAAGAACTCTCAGAATCCTCCAGATCATTTTTATGCTGAACTTGGTCTGGAACTTGATGGTATATTGCACAGTATATAGGTAAGGGTAATGAACCATTAAGTAGGTGGCGCTGATTTGATAGTTTCAGATGATGGGGGTCCAAATGCGAGAGATCATCTGGTACATATAAGCGAGATGCAACCAATGTGCCGTATACATCCACCAATGAAGTGCTACCACCTTTGCTGGCGAGTTTGGCCACTGGACCTGCGAGAAGATACTAGAGAAGGTCACGATCAGAATTCAAAGCATGATAACAGAACCACAATTCTTTCAGGCTGACTTTATTGGTAGGAGCATCTGTAAAAAGTTGAAAGTTGTCCAAATCCAAAAACGGTTTGGTGATACGACTCTTGATATGATTGCTCAATTCGAGAAGATTACCACCTGCTACACTGTACCAACCTGCGAGAGCCCAACAGCTTCCAGAAATTCCCGAGATATAACTAACCACGTCCAAGATGCCTGATTGACGTGCACCAAGCAAGCAGCCTGTGGTCGAAGTCATCGCACGATAGCCTTCCAAAGATATGTTACTTTTCAATATCGTAGGTAGATTTAATAAGATTATCTCTTACCACCTCCAGATGCCGCAATTCCAACGATAGGAATATCGCGTTCATCGATCTCCCTCTCATCTACACCAATCAAACAAGCCAGAGCCTTTCTCATGACATGTTTACGTTCTCTCATAAAGCCTTTCTCGCAAAATCCAATAGTCCGATCCAATTCTAACTGAAGCTCTCCAAGATAACTCAGGATTAAGCTTCTTATCTTTGATTGATTCTTCAATAATAGTTTGAAAAAGTGAACCAGGATCTCCAGAAAGTTCCGAAGAGATTTGAGAAAGTCGAGATGAAAGTGAAGTGAATTGTGATTTCATTGAATCGATTGATAACCAATCTTGGATTGTAGAACCAGAAGAGGAATCTTTCTTCTCTTCACAGTTGGATTTCGTCGTGTATCTTGATCTAGAGACACCGATCACACCTACTAGTAACCCTGCCATCAAACCTGATACGAGCGGTCTAGGCCTAACCAAAAAGCGAGACATGATATCATATGGAATCTTTCTGTCAAGACCGAATGAGGTTCGAATGTTATCAGATTGTTGACTCTCATTCGATCATGAAACCCAGCGCCACCTCGTCATCCAGGGGAAAGTCCGATCAGGCCCGTCTCCTCAATCAACAGTCGGTACAGAGCTCAAGATATGCAAGTACCGGTCCGCTGAGAGCATCCGCTATCGTTCAGTAAAATTTCGGTAAATGAGCAGTACATGATGTGTAGATTATAGTATCTTTACATACAGATCAGTCAAAATCCACTATCGTTGGATTGTTTGGCCACAGTACAGTAAATAATGTACAGAAAAGTGGTTTTCCCACTATCGTGAAGTTTTTTGATTTCTGTAAATTCCCAATTGGCTTGCTCAAGGACAGCATGCACAAGGGGATCAAGTGTTTAGCTGAATGTCTTTCATTTCATTTCAGAATTTTTTTTTTGAGTTATTAGGGGTTGGGCGATTTTTCGACCAACTTTGACCCCCAAAGAATTCCGCCACACGAAAGCCATCGAAGTTTGCCGATTTTTTTTGAGCAAGAGATTTCACAGCTCCTGGGCCAGCCCCGCGACCCCGCTCAATCCGGCGTGGCTCCCACCACCCCATTCATCGGGGCCCTTTCAAAGTCGCCCCCCGACGGCAGCATTCCCACCAGGCGCGGAATACGCTGTCAACGCTGTGAGTCCCTTCCCCTTCTACAATTTTTTCGATCTTTCCTGAAGCTCACCTCTCTTCTTTCCCTTTACTCGACCAATATCGGAGTTTTGATTCGACTTAGATACAGACATCCTAACCCGCTATGTAAGTGAATCCCCGATGATAGCTGTCAATGACCTCATCCTTACGCTGATATGTCTTGTCTTATTGACGTTTAGGACCTTCCAGTGTCTGTCTCGCAAGGGCTTATACCGCCTGAGGTCCACCCCCAACAGCGCCATGCGGATACTATCCGTATGGCTGGTTGCTGATTTCGCATCTCGGGAACGAATAGCACAACGAATCCAAGCCGATTTGCTCCGTCGGCGCATTTCTTACGATGGTCATCAGCGAATTGACGTAACCACTTGGACACCGGGGGTCTGTTATATGACCACTCGGTTCTGGCCAATCGAGGTCATCGAAATGCATCAGCGACTCGGCTTTCCTGCGTCGATCAGGCTGGACAATGGCTGTGTGGAATCCGGCCTCACTGCGCTGGCGATGCTGCTCGCCCGATTCGCCGTTCCGAGTCGGCATTTCGATTTAGCTAGCATATTCGGACGGGAGCGAAGCATAATTGGCCGAATTGTGCGGTATGTTCAGGAGTGGGTGAAATCGCATTGGGGCCACTTACTCAAATGGAATCCACGTCGATTACACCCCGCTCGGCTCGAGGAATATGCCCGATCCTTAGTGATCTCTAAAAATTGTCCCATGGACAACTGTGTGGGTTATATAGATGGTATGTTTCTCCTCTCTATTTCGTGTGGAAATAGTAAAAGTCAACTGACGCCGGAATCAATAATTGTAGGCACGGTGTGGAAAATCTCGCGGCCGAAACACATGCAAGCTGTATTCTACAATGGCCATAAACGGTGTCATGCCTTGAAATTCCAGGCAGTGACTACTCCAGAGTGAGTCGGATTTGCCTTAATACTCTCTTTTTTTGCTAATTGTAATGTTGATGGCGATTGTTTCTGTTTGAGTGGGTTGACTGTTGATCTCAGTGAGGCATATGTAGGCTCACGTCACGATCAGGCTATGCTCAAGGATACTCAAGTGGAAGGTATACTTCGGCGACACGCGAAGGGTCTTAACGATCGACAAATGAGGTTGTATGGTGACAAGGGGTATACAGCGTCCGATGTAATCATGACACCGTTCCGAGGCCATCTAGATCGTATGGATTTTCGACAAGCTACCTTCAATAAGGCGATGTCCCGTTGTCGAATTGGGGTCGAGCACGAATTCGGAAGGGTACACAACGTATTCAGGTTAACCCAATATGAAGGTAAACCACCATCATTCCTTGTGCCCCGATTGAAATCATGTGCTGATGGTTTTTCTTCGGGCCCTAGACAACCTCCTTTTCTTCAAAAACAGGCTCAACGAGACTTATCATGTGGCAGTTTTCTTCAAAAATTGCCTTATATGTGTGGGCCGAGGCCCTGGTAACTCCCCTCTCCCACCTCCTTCTTTAGCCGAATATCTCGTTCGGTTTTAATTCGGTGATGCGAACGCAAAAGTCGCTTTTTATATAATCCGATGTAATGTTGGGGGCATGAGATGGCAAAAAAAGGGAGTGAATGCTTGAGGAGTCAATAAAAGGTGGTTTCATTCCTGTTTTGTCTAGTAGTTGTATTATACAAAGTCAGGATATCATCAGTAGTTGTATACAAAGATCGGTTATCATAAGTAGTTGTGAGAAATTGAAATGCTAGCGGTTGGTATCTTGTGGAAGTGAAAGAGAGATTTCAGTGTGCCCAAATGCCCGGCCGAGCCATAAAAACTAAACATGATCAGGGTGAAATTAGGTGACTTCTGCTGAGGAGATTTACATAAGTCGATTTAGCGATGAAACGACGATCCGGTCCTGATTAAAGCAAAAACAAATCTCTCCAGCGAGACGAGTCAAGCGAGACGAGCAGCGCTCGTCTCGTGCCTTAGAGGACTTCAAATGTGTAGAGGAACTTAACCCACCGAGGCTTGCGACTGTGGGGTAAGTTCCTCTGGTCTCATTTAGGAGGTCCACATGACGTCCTCAAAGCGATATCGGCACAGCTCGCCGAGAGAGTGAGGTCTTCCAGAAGACCTCGCTAACTTAACCCCCAGTAGATGGTCTCTGTGGGTTAAGTTTCCTCACTGGAACTCACAAAGACCAGTGAAGTTCGGTCTGCACTGGCCTCCAGTGCAGACCGAACTTATCAGACCAAAGGGACCCAAACCTCCCCATGACTTTGACATGAGACCCGGAAATGGCTATCACGCGAGCAACTCATTTAAGTAACAGAACCGGGTGATAGGCAAAAGGGTTTCATTGCGAACATGTAATCAGTAGACAAAGTGTGATATTATATATATGTATAAGATCAAAGGAGAAGTGGGAGAGGGGACATAAACTAAGATTTGGGAGTAGAGGGGTCAAGAACTACAAGATGTTTCATCAAGACCGCCAGTGCATCGTTCATGCTCCCCATTTTCGCTTCAAGTGCGTCAAACTTTTGATTTGACGTGTTCATTTCAATAGCACTGATTTTCGCCTCAAGACCGTCCAACGGATTCTTCACCGAGAGCATTTGCGCCTTATCAAACTCCAATCGCTGCTGTTGTAAAGCAAGTTCCGCGGTTCGGTGGGCGGCCAGGGACTCGGACATGATCCGCTCGTTTTCGTTCCTTGCGTGCGCGATGACCAGTTCCCGCTCGTAAAGCTCGTTGATGCGAGAGTTTTGTTCGGCCTGAGCCGCTAAAGTTTCATCATTCCACCTACCGAGCTCTCCGGTGATAGCTGTAAGATCTTCTGGGTTCGAGGTCGCATTGGAGGTTTGTCGTCTGCCTTTTCTTGAAGAGCTGGCCACACTCGCCTCTTTGTCCGCATCCCCTCCTGAGGCTTCGAAATCCCGGAGCGCCTTGTCTGCAAACTGTTCCCGAACAGCCTCCGCAAGCAAAGAGCGGCCTTTAACCGCCTCGCGTTCCTCCTGACCAGCCAGTCTAAGAGCGCGGCTGGTCTAGGGTGGCCACAATAGTAAGAAAGGGTCTTTGTAAGAGTCAGAACCCTAGAAACTGATACGTGAAACAAGACAATTGACTCACCTCCTCTTCGTCCTGAACTGAGCGTATCAGAAGCCTAAGTTCTTCATCGTCTTCCTCCGTCCCACTATCCATCTTGCTCCATCCTTCAGCGGCGGCAAGCCACGTCTTCAGTTGTGTGTATCGGACTTGAAGAACACGGCTGTTGGGACTTTCGGACAGATTTTTGAAGTGTGGGCGGGTTCCGGCATCGTTCTGGAATGCAGTACCACTGTCAGAATGTCATATAGAAACAGAAACTGGCAAAGAATGTTACTAACCTTAAGCCAGATAGCACATTCATGAAACACCTTGCCCTTTTGCCCTTTCGCACCAAAAGGGCTGAGAGCGTCCAAAGCCCGCATGTATATCAAATCCAAACGAGTCGGACCATCGGGATTGAACTTGAACGCCGGCGAGGTGGAGGGACTACCTACCGGCGTCTCTTCTTTGACCGAGCGTAGAGGACGTATCGAGCGCTTCGGCCGGGATTCTGGAGGCGAAGTCAATCCAGGACTAAGCGTGTTCGCAGTCTTACGGGCTTCATCCTCCGCAATCGCGCGGGCGAGATCATCCTCGGCATCCTTGAGGGCTTGCTGAAAATACCCGAGGATCGTGCGGTCTAAGATGACGACCGATTCTCGCCACTGATACAAATCGTGAACCGGCATCGCCCAAAAATCGGGGCATTGGCTAACCTCGGTGATTTTGATGAGGTTGTCGGTGGGTATGGCCCGGTCAGAACTCGCTGATAACGAACTGGCCACCGAATCGAGGAGTGTAATCCGTCAAATGTCAGTTAACCAGGCCGAAAGAGGTTGGAACGAACGTGACTTACCCAGTACTCGTTTGAGAGCTACATTCGAAGATAAGTCAATCGATCCGGTAAGAATGTCAGCCCACTGTGATTAAAGATACTAAAGCACAGTATTTGAAAAATCCACACAAGGGCAACGGAAATGTGACTTACGTGGCCACGCGTTTCGAAACCGGTGGGGCGACACAACAGCTTGGGGCAGACCTCTTCAGACCCGGTCGGCCCTGAATGCCTGTGGAAACCGCCTGATCCAATCCTACAGGGAACAGAGGGAGTGGCGGGTTGCTGAGAGGGGCTCGTGGGGGGAGGCCCCAACCGTGTTCTTCGACCTCGGCCACCGTATGGTACTCGCCGGGGGCTATTTGAACAACTGCTTCCAAAAAGAAAAAAAAATTAGGATATTTATCCCTCAGACCGCTGAGGGATAAAGCTAAAAACTCAACGATTATCCAGGGGATGGCGCGCGGCCAAATCGGTAGGCGAATGGGAGAGCTGTCCTTGCCATACCTATGGTAACGTCAGCTGGGGGAACAGAACGATTGAAGAGCACACCAAATACTCACTCTACCGTCGATCGGACTAAAGCTCCCACCGACCTCTGCTATATATTGGTTGCATCTTGATTCTTGCTGATTCATTTCAAGCTGAAAGGTGAGAACAAAAAGAAAACGACCGATTAAAAGTAATTACTGAAGGTGCCAAATTGGAACGGATGACTTATGAGAACGATCGCATGCTTGAGCTGAACCTGGCCTGTCTTATATAAGGAAACCCGAAGATTAGTGTGGCAGTCACAAGCTAGAGAGGCCAAAGAAAAACACTTACCTGGGAGGATGTCCACACAACCAAGCCTGCGAGTGGCTGATGCTGATGCCATCCAGGAATGCGAGGAAGGGGCCACCCACCACCTCCAAACGAGTTGTGCCGGATGAGGACCGCAAACCAAAGGTCCAACATCCTTATCCGGCTGCCCTGTGGGCATCAGCGCGGGGACAGCCGGGGCCACCACCCCATCTGTGAAAGGCGTCTCAGACTAGCCTCTAGTTGTCTTCCAGGCGCTTTTGGCTGTTGAGAGGACGCAACATTTGAATTGGGAGCCCATATCATGGATGGCCAGGGTGGTGCGCCACCCTATTTTTTTTAGTGTCTTGAAGTTGACTAAAAAAAATTGGGAAATTTGATATTGATTGAACAGTGGCTGAAAGGCTGGGAAGGCAAATTCAACTACAGTTGAATTGCATCTTTGCAGCGCATCGCCCAACCCCTATTCATTCTTTTTGATAAGAGAGATAAGAAAAAGAAATGACGACTTGTATCTCCAGAAGAAAAAAAAAAAATTCCAACATTTTTTTGACTTGCAACTGTTTTGAATATGAAAAGGAGACAGATGAAGATACAACTTTTCCGGTGGTTTTGGTCGATGGTTCTGATTCGATTATTTGGTTTTGGATGCTTGAATCCATTGAGATGAGATGTTGATTATGAGATGAGATATTGGTAGAACAAAAGATGAAATAGAAAAAACGATGAAAATAAAAGTGTAGTGGAGGGGAGATGAGGGGTAGTCGAGGGAACTTGGGGATGAAAGTGAAGGTTGGCTCTGTATTCTCGGTAAAAGGATAGATACCGATTCGGTATAGGTCCAGTAAATTTACTGGGCCTATACCGAATCTCTACCGAATCACCAGATACCGAATCGTGTTTTTGACACGATTGGGGATTTTTGGCTTCGGTACAGTAAAATTTACCGTACCGAAGCCATTTACCGCGACGATAGCGGATGCTCTGATGAAAATGACGGACAAAATAGCAAGGCTTTGAAGAAAAAAGAACAAAGAAAAACAATCATGATTGAACAGAGAAGCGAAATCATGGGCAGGTTCGAAATCTTGCGAGCTTTAAAAGAAATTTCGTTATTGGCACCGAGAAGTAGCAGGCTATCTACCCAGCTCAAACTCCTGATGATACCCATATATCCTCTTAAAGCTAAAGCACAGTGAAACCTGCCCAAGTCAGATCCTTTTCATTGATTAGCGACTCTAGATCACTAAGAAGAGTTTATCAGCGATGTGACTTTGATGCGGCACTGATTAAACAGATAACAGTCTTAATGATACGCACCCAACGAGAAACAGCACTTATTGAATGCCAACACCACAAGGTTTCTTCAAGGCCTTACCCTCGAGGTCACCTTGGCTTTCTGAATCAATCATTCTGGCCACCGTTGGCAGAAGTAGAAAACTTTCTAAATGTCTCTCAACGATTTGAAAAAAATGTCACTCTGGCAATGATGTCTGATTTCCTACAAACCCATTTCCCAATTTAACACGCCCTTCAAAACGAGTAATTACCTCAAGAGTAAGATTGCGTGATCATCTAGATATTCAACGCTCTCGTAGTGACTGAACCCTGATGAAATCTGTCAAACACCAATTAACCTCAAGTAATACCTTCACTTTTATTCACATTGCGATCATAAGGGTTCATCATAAATACAACTATGATCTTCATTAAAAAATTATGAAATGATCAATGATGACTAGCTATCCAGAGCCAATTTCTCACAATCCATACACAAATTATATAAACAAAGATTCAAAGTAAACGAGAGTCTCGGGTCACATATAGTCCAATCACATTCTCGAAACTCCTTCCACCGCAAGCTCAGCGGGACTAGTTTGGTTCTGTTGTTTGGAGGGAGTGCAAGGCTTCAGTATCAAATATCTTTCAAACATACATCTGAGCTTTGAAAAACCTACGTTTGCCACGTTCGCTGCTGCGTCGATCGCTGCAGTTCCAGTAAGACCTATACATTTCAGAAGATAAGATAAATATCATCAGTTTGTCAACTACAGCATCAAGATACTATCCGAAGACTAGATACCTTCTATCGCGGCCGCACTTGGCGCAGCATTAGCCGACGGTGCCTATATCAAGAAAAGTACGGAAAGATGTAGTTAGTACGTTCGAAAGCCTTCGAGAATAGCTGAAGTGGAAGATGGTTTACGGCAGCGGCATCTGCTGCTGCTGCATCTGCTGCTGCTGCATCTGCTGCAGCTGCTGATTTCGCCTTTCGAGCTTTGGCAATCTTCGCCAATGCGGCTTTCGCAAATTTAGCTTTCGCCCCTTTGCCCAACTTTCCTTTGCGTCTATCTAAATGAGAAGATTTGGATAGATGAGATTCGTTGAGTCTTCTTTTTTCAAATCCTTATCATCGGTGCGGTCATTCAAATCATTTTGTTACTTCAAAACTCCAATATCAATGTTTTCAAAAACCTATCAGGATCGACTTACTTTTGTTCTCCGATAGACTTCGACGTGCAGGAGTGGCCTACAAAAGTCGAAAGGTTAGGATATAAGTCAAATGAAAGCATCGAACACGAAACTTGATAAGATAATTACCGGAGTCATCCCTGTACAATTCGCCACCGGTATCTTTAGCACGAAAGACGCGGTTAGTACGTTCCAGATCCATCAATGATAGCTTAATCATCATAAATTACTCACGGCAGTTGCATTTGCAGCGGTGCCGGCGGTTCCATTTGCTGCAGTGCCGGCGACAGCAGCAGTTCCGGTCCCAGAAGTGTCGGCAGCAGCAGCAGTGCCATTTGCAGCAGCGGTTCCATTTGTAGCAGCGGTTCCATTCGCTGAAGTGTCGGCGGCAGCAGCAGTGCCATTTGCAGCAGTTCCGGCGGCAGCAGCAGTTCCATTTGCTGCAGTGTCGGCGGCAGCAGCAGTGCCATTTGCAGCAGTTCCGGCGGTAGCAGCAGTTCCATTTGCTGCAGTGTCGGCGGCAGCAGCAGTGCCATTTGCTGCAGTTACGGCGGCAGCAGCAGTTCCATTTGCAGCAGTGTCGGCGACAGCAGCGGTGCCGTTCCCAGAAGTATCAGCGGCAGCAGCGGTGCCATTTGCTGCAGTGCCGTCGGCGGCAGCGGTTCCATTTGCTGCAGTGTCGGCGGCGGCAGCGGTTGCCTTTGCTGCAGTGATGGCGGCGATGATTTTTCCGATTTTAGCTTTTACTGCTTGGACCTTTGCACCAGCGCCCTTGCCCAGCTTTGCTCTGTGTCTTTTCAAATGAGAAGGTCTGGATAAATGATTTCCATCCAGAATCATTCTCTTTTCAAAATCTTGTGATCATCGAAATGATTCAATTCATTGCGTCAGTTTATCACTTCTATATCAAGACTTTAAAAGACTATTGAGATTTACCTTTTTGCTCCGGTAGATTTCGACGTACGGGAGTCGCCTACAACAATCAAAACATGGAGAAATTAGTCAAACAAATTTATGAAAAATGAGGAGTGGTCAGAAACTCACAGCAGCGGCTTTGGCTTGCTTCGCAGCTTTGACCGCAGCGATTATTTTCCCAAATTTAGCTTTAACCTTTGCCCCAACACCCTTGGCGAATAATGCTTTGCGCGTTTCTAATCGAGAAGGTCTTGATCGACTTCCATCCAGCTTGGTTCTCTTTTCAAAATCTTGTGATCATCGAAATGATTCAATTCATTGCGTCAGTTTATCATTTCTATATTCAGAATTTGAATAACTATCAAGATTTACCTTTTTGCTCCGATAGATGTCGACGTACGGGAGTCGCCTACAAAAATCAAAACATGAAGAAATAAGTCAAACAAGTTTATGCAAAATGAGGATTGTTCAGAAACTCACAGCAGCGGCTTTGGCTTGCTTCGCAGCTTTGACCGCAGCGATGATTTTTCCAAACTTAGCTTTAACCTTTGCTCCAACACCCTTAGCGAATAATGCTTTGCGTGCTTCTAATCGAGAAGGTCTTGATCGACTTCCATCTAGCTTGGTTCTCTTTTCAAACCCTGGTAATCAATGAGATCATTCAAATTGCGTTGTCAATTGATGACTTCTTCATCAAGATCTTCAAAAGCCCATCACGATTTACCTTTTGGCTCGGGTAAACTTCGACGTGCTGGAATCGCCTAGGAGAATTGAGACATTGAGTAATAAGTCAATTGAATGTATAAGAGATGAAGATTGGCAAGACATTTACTTGGTTTTCACGTTCCCGTCGGGAGCGGTTCACATGATGAAATTTTTCCTGTCTCTTTTCTAAAACCAAGATGGAACCAAAGGAACTTATCAGAGTAAGAACGTGATCATTCTCTAAAAAACAGGCAATTGAGGACCCACCAATCTTCTCTTCTTCCCTGAGCTCCGGACGGCGCTATGCAGAAGATAAAATCCAATAAAAAAACTTCAACACAAAGGCAATATAATGATCCACAAGACTAATAACTCACCTTCTCCAAAGTAGCTACTCCAGCCTTGAGATCGTTTTGTGTGTCCAACGTGGAGCGAGGCTCCAAGTTTGCATTAGCGTGTAATACACCGAAGACAAGGAAAGCCGTCAAAAAAGTGATGGAGAACTGCATTCTAAGTGAGGAAGAAAGAGAAAAGATACGCAGTCAGTCATCAGCTCCGTCCAACTTCAACCACAATAAGATAAGGCTCATCATAAGAATCGACTTGCTCACTTGATAAATGATGATGTCAATAAATATCGTTAGGCACAGCCTGATAAGAAATTTTCAAATCAAAGATTGACGAGAAAAAGATGAAAAGATAATATTATAAAATGCGATTTGAGACTAATGGGAAAGGGATATTATGAAAAAGATGGGAAGCGAATCCCATCAGACGCGACTCGCTTAAATACATTGTATGGAACCATATGGTTTTCTTGCTTTGATGAAAACCAGGTCAGATGGATTAAGTAATACTCAAATGAGAGAATTTACTTTGCCATCAATCGTGAGGGTGAATCGAAGGAGAATCAGGCGTTGATCAGCTACGAGATGCATTAACGATTCAGTGATGATCCCGCCCGGCTTTGCAGTGTAACCCGTTTTCTGGAGTTTCAATCCTCCATGGCTTCATGAAGACAGGGCGACTAGTCAACCATCCATGTCAGCTTGATGATGAGGAACCTCAATCGAATTTTGACAACGTGCATAATCAGTTGTAGTTTTACTGCACTCTGTGCAGATATGAGTAACCAAAACTAAGTCTACGAATCGAGTTGGAAGCTATCTAGCTCATCAAATCGTCATCAGGTCAGTATCCATATCTTCAAGATGTTTATCCCCCAGCTTTGTGATGAATTGTCATAGAGAATCATCCATCAACTTCAAAGGGCTTCATGGGGTGATCAACTGATGGTGATGATTGCCTCTCTGTCTGATCATATCCTTTATGAGTGTAGAAATTCGCCTACTGACTTTATCAGGATCCAGAGAGTTTGAGATGAGAATGAAAGCGACCCCAATTTGCTGTTGGACCATAATTGAAAAAGTTATTTGGCCTCGTATTTTGGGTCTGAGATCCCTAACATTACATTCTTCATATCAGAAAGATGATTCACCACGCATCAACGCAATCTCTTCATCGTAGCTATCTCTTTCTCCACGCCGAGAATATCATTCACAATGATGATTGGAACGTGTATTTGAATTAATGCCTTGAAAATGTGACTTGTTGTGAATATAGATTCAGAAGATGAGGTCACTGGCACTGGAGATTGTATGTATAGACTTGGAGCCAAAGCACATGAGATAAGAATTGAGGATTGGAGAAAGGGTTTAGTCATAATCCATTGGAGAAGGTATAGAGTAAGTCTCTTGAGTCAAAGGTCCTTTGAAGAATGAAATTGAATTTATTGAAGGTTGCTTGTGAGATTTCAGTGAGATGTTGCAAGAGTGTCCCGAGGGTGTCGTTAGTTATTGCTGAAGGTCAAAATTGAAAGATACAACTTTGCTGAGTATTATTTACTTTCCTTCCACTTCCTCTTGAAGATACTTTCAAGCATTTAGATTATTAAATCATGTCAGCAAACGAAAGTGATAGTGGAAGTGAAATCGAAATCATCACTCCAAGTAAACCTCAATCTCGACCATCACCCAAACCAAAGCAAAAGATCAATCCACCAAGACAGTCTTCTCGTTTGGATACACCTCACTTATCAGTCACTCCAGCGGCTTCTCCCAACTCTGCGAATGAGGAAAATGAAACTCCTCGTATTACTCCACGTGCAACCCTTACATCCACAAGGGCAGCAACAAGACCACCCTCCTCGAACAGCAGTTCGAAAGGTACATCTAGCTCAAGAGCTTCCAAAAAGTCAACACCAGCATCTCGTTCCTCATCCAAATTGAATGCTGCTCCTTCCGATAAACGTGTCTCATCCTCAAGGCAATCCAAAAGACGTAAAACTTCAAGAGCTTCTATCGATCAATCTGAGGAGAAAAGCACACTTGATTCTACATCCACTGTATCTAAAACTGCTTCAGAGGAATCGACTCTATGTTTACAATCACCAGAGATTCCTTCATTGACAATCTCACCACTGGAAACTCACCCTTTACCAAAATCCAAAAATCTTCTGAACCGCAGTCTCACTCAGTCATATCAGTTATACCAGTTGACGTCTCTATCACAGACCGCCAGGAAAGCGCACAAACCACACCTTCGCTCGTAGGACCTCCTATACCAATGCGCTCTAGCTCTAAACCCAGTCCAGAACCCAAAACACTCAAATCCAGTCCGATGAATACTAATGGATTTTGACTTGGAGAAACCGCCATCGAACCCAAGCTCACATGAGCCAGAGTCGATCCCAACTCCATCTTTGGAACGACTGTCGAATGATGTCGCTACGTGCTCAAAACCAGACATGCCTCAAAGAGACATCACTTGAACCCTACACCATGTATCAAATATCCCGAATGGATTTGAGCCGATATCAGCAACTTCGATTGAATCTACACCGATACCAGTAACATCGAATGAATCTGTGCCAGCCTCAGGTTCCACGATCGCACCAACCGCCTCAGATCTGATCACAAATGCGACTCTGAATCCCAAACCTACTGAAGGTGATAGACTAGTTATACATAGTCATTTATGTAAGCCTTTGAAACTGAACCTCTGTCTTCATTTTATATCACTATTCAGATCCCATCGCAATCGAAAAGACCCAGGCGACCTCCAAGATTGTAGCCGACGCGCCACAGGCTCGAAATCTATCAGCCCATATACCAGAAGCTGGGGGTGTCAAGCCACCTCCCCGTAGACGTGCGCCAAGAGCTATACGAGCCCAAAAACCTCCGAACCAAGACGATGACGATGACGATGACGATGGCAAGAAGTTTTATCTCAGACTACATGATTTTGGTTTTCGGATTCGCATTGCTGACTACGGTCCTGTTGCTATGAATCTTTATGGATTGATGGTTACTTTCTCTTTGAATTTAAACTTCCAACTTTTGTAGATTTTTGTAATCTATCATCACGAAACCCAGTACAATTTGTTTCGAAAACTCTTGGCCTTACAGCCGGTGATCGTCGATCCGGTAAGGCTTTACAAGACAATTTCAAGTGTATACGACTTGTCAAGCTGATTGAAACAAACTTATCAATATCAGCCTCAGTTGTAGCACCTTCATCCTGTGCACCTGAGCATCAATCACCAGAAAGACCTACAAATGTGATATACCTGAGTGATGAAGATAGTGATAAGGCTGGGTCTTCTTCGCAACCTGGCAGTGATATAGAAGTCTCTCAAGCTTCAACCGGTCGTACCAGAAGAAGAAAAAGGAAATCCTCAAGCGTCAAGTTACCGAAATGGACCATGGAAAAAGTGATAGACAGGTATAGTGGTCATTCTATGACCTTGAATCAATGTACTTATGAATCTGAACTGATAGTGATCGATCGCCTCGGGGTTTGCTTTTGAATATCAATCTTCTCTAGTTCTTCCGATGAAGAACTGTCTAAGAAGACGACGGGAAAAAATAGAGCCATGAGTGTGAGCTCTGACGATTCTGACAATTCTGATAAACCCGAGCCATCGAAGACCATACAAGCGAAGGCAGTCAAAGAGAAACGTGCTAGAAGAGCACCGACACCGCCACCGAGAATTGATCAGTATCTCATCAATCAGAACTTAAACTTACATGCTCTACGTTGTCAGTTGGCTATGGGTTCAAGATCTTCGACTGCAGATGATTCTTCAGAAGCTTTTGCTACATCAGATGATCTCGATGAAAGTACTCTAGATCCAGCATTAGCTCAAGTGAGACGACAGATAATGACCTCAAACGAAGGAAATTTTCAAGCCAATAGATCTCATGAAACCGGAACTCAAGTACAATGGTCGGGTCATGAAATTGAATTAAGTGTTAGCATGGTTTTCGATCCTCGAAAGATCGCTACTAGTGATCCTATGGAGATCAAGGTCTATGAAGAAGTCTTTAATATTCTCAATTGGTACGGTGAGTTCAAACTGTCTCGAAGTCCTTTCATATCCGAGCTTTAATTGAAATCTACATGCTGATTCAAGACTGACTTCTGCCTATTCCTTGTGCAAACCTTGTTCCTATCTCTATCCAACACAAAAAGCGAGAACCATTTTCAAAGGTTTACGATGTGTTATACGCCACGAATCCTCACTTTCCACCAGATTCAATCATCTTAGCTCGTGACAATATCAAATTATCACCATGGGTCACTCCGCAATCTGTTGATATCATGACTGATACTACTCTCAGTGAGTTTTTGGGCTGTCCTCTCGTTTTTTCTTCCAAATTTCTGCTTCTCAGCACTACATACCAACTGACCTTTTCTTATCATCTCCTGTGACAATCTTCACAGAGGCTTACGAACCTGATGTGTGGCAATTCATCAAGACTAATCCAGTTCAATCCAATACGCGCGATAATCACCAAGCCATCAATTATCAACCTGAAACTGGTAATCAATCCTCGCAAGACGAAGCCCCAAGTGCTATAAATGCTTCCGAAAAGACTGACAACAAGAGAGACGAAGAAAACCGAGGTGTAGGTGATAATCATATCAAGATAACAGTACGTAACGGAAACAAAAACGGATTAGAAATGATAGTAAAGCCTACTACATCAGCTAGTTACAATCATACGTCAATTCTTAAAAGAAATGGCCGATGGAAAAATCACAGAACAAGAAATTCAAAAATCAATTAGAAAAATGTAAACTTGAATTTGATGGTGAACATCTTGAATTGACTACTAAGATTCAAGAGACTGAGATTGAAGATGGTGAAGTACTTGATTTAATCTTTACTTGAATCACAAGCAAAAAAAACTCGAATCTTATCTTATTTGATTAGATTGAATTAGATTAAGATCTTACTTTTGATGTAATTTGTTTTGGCTTGAGGTTTGTTGTAAAATGAATTTGAAGTATAAATATCTTATTCTTACTTGATCTAGTTGATTTCGTCATTTTTTCTCTCTCTGAGGGGTATTTTTGTTTTCTTTGGGTTATTACAATGAAAGGTCTCAAGATTGGATTTTGGGTTTTTGATGAAAATAATATTTGTTTAAGTGATACTTCTTCTGTTTCATCAAAACTCAAATGATTTTCAATTTATGTATTGTATCACTCATATTATTTCTTTCTTTGATGATTCTCAGATCCATTAGAATATGTAGTTGACCATTTTGATCCCATATAACCTAAAGCATCAATCTCTATTCCATGTCAGGTAGAGGTCTAATTTATGGCACATCTTGGATCATTGCTTGCTTAATCTTGCTCCTCAATGTAAAAATCAAAAGAAAGAGATTCTTTGAATAATTGTCCTACACAAATATGAATGTGGATATATCCTGCTTCATGCCAATACCATGTAGATATCCTCTGTCCCCTCTATATGCTTCATCATGTACAGGAGTAATTTGAGTTTTTCCATTGTGTAAATACTATGTCCCTGATTCATTGTGGTCACTTTCAATCTCTATCACTTGTATTGGGAGACATACTATCCTAACAAAGTCACCAGTGAAATCCAACTCAATAGACTCCTATATATTGTTAAAGGCCCTAAATTACCCCACAATACCTCTAACCGACCATAGGTTTGAGATACTGTATGCCCAGTAGAGAGATCTTTTGAAAGACTGCCATTCAATTCCACTGGCACAATATTACCTCCTAATGAGTCACCTGCTTATATAAGACTATCCTCATCACAACCTTATCTCCCATGCAAGAGTCAACCAGAAGGAAGCTGACTTCCCACATTGTTGATTCAAGGAGTTTTATGACCCTCTGAAATCCCACAGATTGCTATCTTAGCCAGCTACTCTGGTCTGTCGTCTGTGGACACCTTGTGGACCTCTGAGGTGTTGGAGGTGAGGTTTTAATGATAGGTACTTGTAAATTATCTTCATACATAATGTGGGATAATATAAACTTGCTGTTTGTTTGAGTAGAGTATGACAGTCAAGCTTTACAACATCCTTTGCGCTTCAAGTTCCAGGGGTGTTGTTAGAGTAAATGTACTGTCAATTCAAAAAAGTCAAGGGCCTTGAAAAAAACTAAGCTAACATCTTTGTCTAACACCAAATTGATCAAAGTGTATATCTGTTATCTCAACTCAAAAGCTATGAAGATGCTCCAGCTATGGCATATGATATTTTTCCACATCCTGCTGCACAAAGCGGTGGCATTTCTTCACCCTCCAGCAGAAGTGAAGGGTAGCTACAGCAGATGGAAGACTTTGAAATCAATCAGTACTCAACCAGATTATGTCCAGGTAAGGACCTGATATTTCTATTCTTTCTGATTCAGATTGCAGACTTTCATCTCATGCTCCCTGAGGTGATCACTGATAGACAGGTAGTGAATACATGAGCTCAAAAGACAAGGAAGATGTATATGAAGATATCAAAACTTTAAACCAAGATTCTCAAATCAAATTGGACATTGGGAATATTCACAAAGAAAACCAAAAACCATTTGACAAAGTGATTGCACCTCCAAAACATAGAAGTAAAATGAACATCAATCCTGTTCCACAAACAGGTAAAGATTCAAGACCATCAAAAGAACTTGCAGTTGAATACCAAGCATTTCATCCTACACATCTTTCTTTAGCTGGTAAGTCTTATCTCTAAAAATATTTTGCTCATGGATACCAAACTTGAAAGGTGTACATGGTATTTCCAGATTTCCACTTTCCCTACACAACCCTCCTCTTGGAGAATTTGTGCTCACCCTTGCATTGAATTTGAATGAGCATTACTAATGATGGATCCTTATCTTAGATTCTACTTTTTCATATCACACTATTGCAAAAGATTCACAAATCCATCAATTAAAACCAAGTAGACTTACAAGACAATCAGATGATTTGGTGACAAACTTTAAAGATACATCAAGCTCAATTAAAGATCCAGAGCCTTCAAGTGTTTCACACTGCATCAAGGATGGCCACGTCACAGACACAGGTGTTACATACAGAGATAAGATTTCATCTATGCCTCAAACAACTCTTTCAGATAGAGAGCATTCAACAAACAAAATCTCTCCATCCTTAGTTGATGACTCCAATTTAGGGGTTCTTGTCTTTTGTAGAGGGAAAGTAAAGCCCTTTGAAGGTCTCAGTCCATCAGAGGTAGTGGAAAAAGTGAACAAAGTACTGAGTCAAATTCAAGTAACCATCAAAGACAAGCCCATCAGAGTTGTAGGTGCTAAGTTTTATGACACTGGAAGTGTGAAACTCTTGGCCTCCAATCACCTGGCAGCAGAATGGCTTAAATCAAACAAAGATGAGTGGATCCCAAAGGCAGATGAAAGATTGAAGATTGTCAAATCAAGACATGCAGTTATTCTCACCAACTTACCTGCATTCTATTCATCTCATAAAAGATTTGTAAAACAAATTTGTCAGAAGAATGGAATTCATCCTCAAGATATTCTTGAAATCAAGTACTCAACTAAATCAACTTCAATGATGATTGTAACCCCTAATCTTAATCTTGTTGATCAGATAGAGAAAGAAGGTTTGTTGATCAATGGATCAAGAGTTAATGGGCACAAATATGAATCATTCAAGGAAGAATGTGAACATTGTCTAACATTGGGACATCATTATGGTAGATGTGGGAAGAGAGCATTTTGTGAGTGGTGTGGTGGGGATCACTGGGGTGCTGAATGTTCAATGGACATAAAAAATAGAAATCATGAATTTTGTTATGTTTGTCAACGTCAATATTTAAAATCAAGTCCAAATTCACAAATTGATAAAAATGATCAAAGGTTTCATCATTCTCGTCACAGCAACACATGCCCTGTAAAGCTTTATGGAAAAAATAGAATTGCATCCTATGAAGGATGTCTAAATTCAGAAGACCATCAAGGAATATAACCTTTGATCATCCACTTTGGAAGCTTGTTTAGAAATTGTTACAATTTGAAATCATCCCTAAGAGATTTATACAATAATGACAATGCATTAAATCAAATGTTACCAATTCAGACTTCTGGTTCAAGAAAGTCTACAAAAACTTGAGCCTCCTGAATTGTGGTTGTCCTTTTATTCCAAATGTCTTACACCATATCTCATGTTTTGATTCTTATAAATATTGCCTTAAGTTTTGCTAAAGGTTGTTTTTCCTCATCACTCCTTTTCTTCTCTTTAATTCTTCAATACTCTCTCATACTTTGTTACACATTATATATATATTGCTTCATTCTTGGAATGACTATATAAACATCTAACTAAGATCACCACAACACATAGCTTGTGGATACTTATCAAATTCAGGAGGAGTTGGCAGCCTAGCTTTTTGTTCAAGGTAATCAGTTAGAAATTTATTAGTATTATACCAGTACAAAAAACATATTTTGATATTCTTCAATTATAGACATAAGTAGGAATTCCCATAACCCTGATTTGATTTCTCTTTTCAATGATTTCCTATCTGTGTTGATCTTGCTTTAGGTACAACTAATTTCCTTACTATGTTTTTCTTTATTCAAATTGTCTTGTTATATTGACTAATTCTTGTTCTAGTCTTGTGAGTTTTATTCTGTGTTTTGGCTGCTACAATAAAGACTCAAAAGATCTCAAATCAATTCAGAAATTTGATCAGGTTTTAACACTATATCTTAGTTCCTGCCATCTATACATATCACCTCCTTTGTTTCCTTGCAGTGAGGAAAGAAGAAATTTAAAGGATCAGAATGTTAAGAGCACTCAACATTTTATCAGGCTGTGTGATAAGCTGATACAAAGCCTGATGATTTTTGGCAGTATGCTCTCGTTTGATATCTATCAGTTTTTTTGCAGGACACCCCTATAAAGTCCAGGAAAATTCAAATCAGATTTAAAAATGTTATGTGTATGTTTCATCTTGTCCGTGACGGGCAAGGTAGGTTGCTTTATTTATCTTGTGACTATGATGGGGACAGGAGCCCTACTACAAAATCAAACAACAAGAACTGAAGCTGTGACAGCAGTAGCCTTGTAGGGGTATGAAGGTTATAGTACAGTTGCTCTCATCTAGTCTCAACCACAGGCCACCCCAAGACCCAAATTTTTGGGGGTCCGGTGATACCATTGGGTGGTTTTCTGGCAGTGTTTTTGAGTTTTAGACTTATATTTTTTCCATCATATTCCCGCCTTCAATTCATTTTATCAATGTGATCAAAGCCCTACAATCACAAAGCAAAGCAAAGTGCTTACATTGCTACTCAAGAGCTTAAATACATAAGTTATGGCCTTAAGTACATAGCCTTGTATTTTCAAGTACCTAATATCAGGGACTTAAGTACCAAGAACCAGATGTGAGGTTCAAAAAAGGACCACCCAGTTGTATGTTTCACCAAGTCATTTGCGAAATAAATAACCTTTCCTTATCCCAGAAATGAATTATTGCATAGCATTTGTTAGTAGGTGATTTAGGTGTGAGATTGTGTAATTAAATTTTGCTTTTGCAGAGCTGTTGTGGTTGAGACTAGATGATACCAAACTCAAATTGTCATCTACCAAGGCTGCCATTATAGTATACTAGTATATGTATAGTTCAACTATACTATACTGACAACTATACCAGTATAGTTGGATCTATACTATACCCAAAAAATGTACCCAGTATACAGTTGCCTCTGCTGCTAAAACCAATAGCCATCAAAATCAAGAATCTTCAAAAACCAATCCATTTTGCCCAAAGCTTTTTCTTATTTGAAGTGAGATTTCCCTTGACAAAACCAATGCTTGGCCAAAATCAAGAGTTTTTGACCTAAATTTTTGGGTATTGGTTTTAACAGAGGCAACTGTAGTTGGGTTTACCAAATATGCCTGAATGATGCATACACAAATTTTTCAAAAAAAAAAATCTGACTATACTACAGTATAGTTGAACTATCTTGGGTATATTTTAACTATATAATACTATATTTGGACTCATACTAAACCAAGTATAGTCCAGATCCAGTATAGTCTTGTGCAGTATAGTCTAGTATCATAGTATGGTATAGTATAATGGCAGCCTTGCATCTAAGATAACTGTGCTATAAAGATGTTCAGGTTTGAATAAAACAGCAAGAATGATATGATCAGGTCATCAAAATCCAATGATGTGGAAAGATTGAGAAAATGAACTTAGTGAAGCTTACAGGACTTTTCCCCTAACCTGTGCATATTAATTAATGATGATGACAGCTTCTTTGATGATTGGCTTGATCAAAAGCATTTGAATAGAACTTACAGTTGAGTGACTGCATGTGAAACTAGTGAAACCAAACTGCATTATGATTTTGAATATATCTGAGAACAGACAAAATTTGATGAGGTTGAAGAAGCAAAGTCAAAGATTTTGATCACTCTGGCTTGACATTCGACCACTTTCTCTTTGATCCTTGTTTCTCCAAACATGTGTATTAGTTGAGTTTGGAGTGACATTTCTTCAATCTTTCCTTTCATCATGTTATGACCTCTTTATACCCAAAAGAGTCTTGTACTTGCAATCCTTCCGTGAAACTGACCTCTGTGTGGTGAATTTGTTTCCCCTTACAAGTTTTGCTTTGATTGATTAGAAAAATTCCTGAGATTTGGTTACGTTGAACCTGGCATCAATGATCATCTCTAGATAGTGCTTTTGGATTTTGTCATCCTCAGCTAATGTAAAAGGAGCTTGAAAACAAAGATAAGATGCGAAAATCTTGACCAGCAATTTTGAAATCCCAATCAAGCAAAACGTTTAACAATCTTGATCTTTTTACAGATCATTAAGGAACAAAGTTCTTCAATTCAAGACTTTCCTCAGATCAAAATTCTTGATATTCAAATAAATCACGAGCCCATTTGACCAATTCATCTATCCGACGAGTCGTTGGATCAAAATCTAATCGAAGATCATAACAAAATGAAAAATCTAAACTTTCAATCGGTTTTAACCTATAACAAATCTGAGCTCTGGTAGTATCAGTTGAATTTCCTTGTAATCGATCCCTAAAAGTTGAAAGTGAAATACCTGAATGAATTGAAGTTTCAAAAAAAATGTTCATTCAATAAAAATAAGGTGATGAAGACTTGATTTGGAAAAAGTGAGTAAGACGAGTTCTTACAAGATAAAAAGATAAGATCACCTGGTTTACAAACTGTTGAAAGTTCAGTTGCAGCTTCATCCCATAGAGTGATCTTAAGTGTAGAACCAGTATCATCAATACAATCAAATTCAGCTAGAGTAGCAATCCATTGACCTCTTCTAGGTTTCTTTAATGGAATGATTCGTAAAGGAGTAATTTCATTTAAATGAAAGATCAAATCAAAAGTGGTTTTTTCAGATTTGATTTGATGATGATGATGATTCAATTGATTCAATTTTGTACAATCTCTTGATTCGAAATGCCATTCAGGTGGATTAAAGACAATTGATTCGGAAAGACTTTCTTCAATTTTTGAAAGGTTTGAAATTTGAATAGATCGATTGAATTGAGTTGAATTAGGAGGATATAGACAACTTATATCTACAGAAAAGAATGAGGATGATCTCAATGAATTCTTCAAAATGATTTGATAATGAATCATTCGATTTAGATTCTTACCAGCTTGTGATCGTTTACTTTCATATGAAGTTTCATCACGCGAGAAAAGTTGACTTTCATAAACTTCATATTCTTCACTTAAGCTTTGATCTTCAATTGTGGTTTCATGAGTGATATCAGGATTTGAGAATATCGGATTTAAACTTTGATCGTTTCTTAAGATTTCCCAATCCATTGTATTGGATGAGATGAAGTGTTGATTTGATGAATCGAAAGGTGTTCGAAGGAGATCATCAACTGTAGGTGGATTACCAAATGCGATATAGCGTTTGACCATTTTTTTGATTTTAACTTAAAAGGTTAATTCTTGTTTCTTTTCTTGACATTGATCATCATCAAATGAGATTCTAATCATTAGATTCTTGATTGTTTTTTTTGCTGAGACAGGTTTGAGTTCAGAATTCTTGAATAGAGACTTTCGGCTATGAAATCGTGAAATGATAGGGTTAAATACAACATTAAGGGCCCGTTTACTTAAGCCAATTTTTGTGAAAATTCGCATTTTGTAAATCACAGAAATCGAATTCTGTGAAATGCGTTCGATATCTTATTTACAAGCATTCTGTAAATCACAGAATGCTTGTAAAAAGACTTTTTTTAGGTCTTTTCGAGAATGCTCTTGTAGCGCATTCTCGTAATCGAAAATCACATTCCGTGATTTTTCTCCTTCATCTCAATTCGGACAAGTCCACTCTTTTCCATCCACCGTACGAAGCTGTCCAATTTGTGACAGTTCTTCGACCACTCCCTTTCACCACTCCCTTCCACCACTCCCTTCCACCACTCCGTTCCATTACCTCTCTTCGATCAACTTTTCTTTCTTCGATCAACTTTTCTCTCTTCGATCAACTTTTCTTTTTTCGATCACCTTTTCTTTTTTCGATCACCTTTTCTTTTTTCGATCACCTTTTCTTCGGATCGACTGGACTTCGGATCGACTGGACTTTGGATCGACTGGACTTTGGATCGACTGGACTTTGGATCGACTGGACTTCTATTTAACTGGACTTCGGATCGACTTCGACTATGCCTTCTGAAGATAGTAAAAAAGAATCAAAATTAACAAAATCAAAAGAAGATATAATCGAAGAAGATAGATCATCTAGCGGTGGTCAATGGAATCATTCAAATACGTTATATCTTATTGAAGAAGTAAAGCATCAAATGGATCTTGGAAAAGGTAATGATGGTGGCCTCAAGACCGAAGGATGGAAAGAAGTCTTGAAAAATTATAATACAAAATTTAAAGTCAATGAGCCTTTGACTCGATTGAAGAATCACATCCAGAAGGTTTGAACATTCATCTTTCAAACTCATCTTTCAATCATCATTTTCTTTTTCAAATAAACTGACCAATGGTTTCTTTCCTATGTAGTTGAAGACTACCTTCAAGGCGTTTGTCAAGATCATGGATTCTTCCGGTGCTCCTGGAGTCGATACAACTACAGGAGAGGTTCATGCTGATAAGGATTGGTGGCATCAATGGATAGTATTGGTAAGTAAAACAACTCATTATAGTATTATCTAAATCTAATGTAACATTGATTGTACATTGATTGTAGTCTGGTAACAAGGATGCAAAACCGATCCGAAACCACGGATTCCCAGCTTATCAAGCGCTGTTGGCGATTATGCCCGAGAAACGATTACGAGCCAATGGCAACGAGGGATTCGGAACTCAAAGCAAGAAGAGGAACACTACCACTCCCCCGTTACATGACAAAGACAAGGATGAAGAAGGTTTGTGATCGTTTCTTCTCTTTTGACTTTAATTCAAGCTGACATGATATCTGATAACAATTTACCTTCAGATCGATCAAGTCAGAATCCTTCACACATCTGCGATTCACAAAAGGATTCGGACCTTGAGGAAAAGGTATTTACTCAGGTATCTTCCTCACAAACGAAGAAGCGTTCTGTAAGTTCTGGATTGAATGCTTCCTAATCTTTTATTTCATTCTTTTTACTTATCTTCTTCTTTCCTCTCTATTTTGTTCTATTTCTTTCAAGTCTCACAACAACAAGATAGGTCTCACAGAAGCCGAGATTGTACTAGACGACACTGATGACGATGAGACCCCAGAAGCACGTTTTGTACGCAGCAAAAGAAGTCCAATCGCATCCTCGCCTTCAACTTCAAAACGAGTTCGAGTAAGTGGACCAAGGTTAGTTGCTGAATCAATCAACAAAGCTGTTGAAAAAGTTACAAGATTGGAGGACAAGAATGATAGTGATAAGGTAACTATAGCTAAAATCAAAACTGAACAACATCCGATGCGACAGGAAGCTATGGAGATCTTCAACAAGCAATGCAGCAAGAACATCAAGCCTCAACACATAATCAAAGTAGCAAATGAGTTGAAGAAAGACGATACTGCGTCATTCTTCTATTACATGGACCCAGCTTATAGATGGGACTGGTTGAAGAATGAAGCTAATGTATTACAAGATTATCAAAAGACTCAAGAGGAGGATGAAGAGAATCATTGACTTATTTTTTTATCTTATAATCAAAAAAAATATATGACCTCAATTTCATATCTTGTATCTCAGAACTCGAACACAAAATATGAAACATGTATATTAGAGTAAATTAAAAATTATGTTTGCTTTTGAGTAATTAAAAATTTATCTTTTGCTTGTGATGACAATAAAAATTGAAATAAATACAAATTGAAATAAATACAAATTGAAATAAAAATTGAAATGAATACAATGAATAAAAATTGAAATAAATAAAAATTGAAATGAATACAATGAATACAATGAATACAATGAATACAAATTGAAATAAATAAAAATTGAAATGAATACAATGAATACAATGAATACAATGAATACAAATTGAAATAAATAAAAATTGAAATGAATACAATGAATACAATGAATACAAATTGAAATAAATAAAAATTGAAATGAATACAATGAATACAATGAATACAAATTGAAATAAATAAAAATTGAAATGAATACAAAAGTGCCAATCAAATATATCAAACTCTTCTACGTGCCACTGGTGCATTCATATAATCCCGAAACATCCTTTCAGCAAGTTCATCTCTTTTGTCTGATGCTTGGGTACGTTCATTTGGGTTAGGCTCAACCCAATCTGGTTCAGCATTATCATTGGCCATCCTTCTTTCCAATCGCTCTTTCAACATGTATTCATCATATAATCCGTCTTCCCCTGATTCAATTCGAATTATGTTGTTCAATACACAACATGCTATAACTATCATTACTTGAGTTTTATATGGATAAGGAGGCATCATTGCTAATATCGGAAAGCGCATCTTTGAGAGCCCAAATATACGTTCAATCACAATTCGAAGGGCGGAATGACGATGATTGTAAAGTTCTTTTGGGGTTTGGGGTGATAAACCTGAATGCTTCCATTCTTGAAGATGATATCGTACAGATCGATATGGTGTCATGAAGCCTGGTACATTAGCATATCCAGCATCAGCAACATAAAATCGATCTGGGTAGAACAAATCGATCAAGACAAAACATGAGTAACGAATCTTTGAATTAAAAGAAAAGATGAAAGGACAGACCTTGAGGAACAACAAAGCGTTGTTCTTCGAGTGCTCGGTGAAGGACACGCGCATCCGCATGTGATCCTTCCAAACCAGCATAAACAAAAGTGAACATCATATTAAAAGAGCACCCAGCTAGGACATTTTGGCTGAGCTGTCCTTTTCGATTTCGATGAGCTGCTTGACGCTCGGCAGGAACAATACAAGGGATGTGGGTGCCATCTATAGCACCCACACACTTCTCAAAATATGGGTAAAAGCGAGGGTTGTTTTGAATTTCTTTTGGGCAGATTTCTCCTCCAGTAGGTTGAACTATATAAATTGATTCTAATGACGCTATTGCATTGCAGACGTTGTTGAAATAAAGGCTGATTGTATGACCAGATCTTTGGAAACGTTCACCAGCGTTTCGATTGGAGCCAGAATTGCCGATGATGTACAAGAAGATCATAACTTGTTCCTCCACTGTGACGCTGCGCTTTCGATGGATGACAAGCTTGCCTTCAAGAGCTTTCATCAAGCCCTTGAAAGCCAGCTTGTCCATTCGGCATACCTCAAGAAATCGTACATCACTTCCTTCTAAAACTTCTTTTGTGTATTCATTTCCTCTTAATTTCGATGTGCGACAGGGGATTTTCGTGGTGGTTATGGAAGCTAGATAGTCCTTTCCAGCTTTGATAATGACCTTCAGAAGGTCCACTGCATTTTGAAATGATTTTGATGATCCTGTAGAGGATGAATCAAAGGAACTGGAAGATGACATAATGTGATCAATTAAATTCGAAATGATTTGATTTGATTTGATTTGATTTGAAATGAAATTGAAATAAAATTGATTTGGTTTGAAATAAAATCAAAACAAAATTGAATTAAAATTGAATCAAAATTAAAATAAAATTGAATTAAAATTGATTTGATTTGAAATAAAATTGAATTAAAATTAAAATAATGAGAATTGCAAGCTTTGAAAGCTTTGAATTTTGAAAGCTTTGAAAGCTTTGAATTTTGAAAGCTTTGAAAGCTTTGAAAGCTTTGAAAGCTTTGAAAGCTTTGAAAGCTTTGAAAGCTTTGAAAGCTTTGAATTTGAAAGCTTTGAAGAGCTCTTCAAGCTTTGTTCAAGATGGAGTGGTGAGCTCTTCAAGCTTTGAAGAGCTTGAAGATGGAGTGGTGATATGGGTGTTTTCTCAAGGTGAGGATCGAAGAACTTCTGTTCGTTCGAGTCAATCGATCGGGAGGAAAGGAAAAACTTGGGGCGAAGGGAAATGACTCGGATGTCATCATAATTCATTTCAGCGATTGATCAAGATGATCATTCTTGATCAATCGCTGAGAACTGTTCCTTAATTGCGTCCTAATCGAACGCTTTTTCAACTCTTTTTTTTCAAGTCTTTGAATTTCTTCGAAATTCACTTTTTTTTGAAAAAATTCACTTTTTTTTGAAAAAACACTTTTCTACATGTAGAAAAGTGCTGTCACATAATGCGATTTATAAAAATCCGCGCTAAGTAAACGCGCCCTAAGTTATGTCAAACTCAACAGAGTCCTTTTCCACCATCTTCTGCTCTCCTCACAATATGTAATTGCAAGCTGAGCTCACTGACAAAATCAAATTGAAATCTTTTTTCTACATTCATCTTCTCATCTCCTCAAATCACAAGAAATGAGTTTGAAACAAAAACAATAGACATGATAAACTCACAATCTACAATCAACTTGAAAAAAAATTGAATTTGTGACATCAAACACCAAGTTATATATTCAATTTCTCTATTTTGATAGCTTTGTAACTTTCCAAATGGTATATAAATCCAAAAAAAGGAAAACCAAACTTGATAATAAAAGAAAACAAAAATGTTGAATTCCTTAAACCTAATGAAGAAATCAAAATCAAGTAAGAAATGAAAAGCAAAATCTCAATTCAACTTTTTTTAACTTGTATTCAAGAATTAGATAAACTTCTCAAATTCAAATTCAAAGATCAAGATCTATTCTCATTCTCAAATCAAATCTTCACTCATCATCATTTAAAACTCAATTCAATCAAAAAAACCAAAAATCAAAAAATCAAACCCTCTTAAAAATCATATAAATCAAAAAAACCAACTCCTTCATTCAAAATCATAATCAAAATTTGAAAAAAAAAGAAAAAAAAATCAATACAAAAAAAGAAAAAGAAAAAAACTCATCACTTTAAATATCATCATTCATGATAATATATATATATATATACACACAAAAAAAAATTTTTTGAAAAAAAAAAGAAACCAAAAAAAAAGTAAATAAATAAATACCAAGAGTTTATATCTAAAGAAAAAAAACAGGAGTCACAATCAATTCTCAAAAAAAGTCTAGTCTGATGATCTAACTTCAATCTTTCTTTTCTTTTTATCATTTTCAGACCCCACATTTTAAATGATTCAATCTCCAAACTTAAAATCAATTTCTCATCCTCTTTTCCTCTACTCTACAGAACCATTTCAAAAAACTCCATCCATCCTTCATCAAAAACCAAAAAAAACTTAAACCCTACCCTTCACTCCATTTTAAAAAAGTCATAAACCATACCTCATCATCCATTTTAAAGTCTCACCACTCACTCATCCACTCATCATTTTAAAGTAATAAATCATCATGATTTTGAACCGAATGATCCATACTAGAAGTTTGATGAGTTGGATTCATAGGAGTGCCCATCATCTTTCCCACCGCACCAGTTGGTTGAACCTGTTGACCTCCCCAAATCGATGCACTACTTTGTTCTCTTGCCATCGTTGCCATACTCACTTTAGCATTTGCTGATTTGTTTCCTTGAGCACTGGTCCCACTGCTCATCCCAGCAAATGAAAATAAGTCATCGAAATCGGTACTCTTGCTCGGTTTGTTTGTACTCGAAGCTGATCCGGTTGCTTTGCCGGATGTATTCATAGGTGTACCGAAATTGCCCATAGTTTGATTCATGGAACCCATGTTAGGTGCTCGATTGTTACCCATCATCCCGTTACCCATCATCGGTTGCATCATTGCCGGATTTGACATCGACTGTCCGGCTGGCGGTGACATCATGGGTTGAGCTGACGTGGGCGAAAAGGCTGAGAAGTGATTCATCACGGGTGGTTGGGACATCGGCTGGGTAGTTTGTGGGGAAGAAGCGTTGAGTAAGGCAAATACATTAGGTTTACTAGCCGGTTGAGATGAAGTGTTCTGTCCGATGGAAGCGGCTCCAGATACAGTGGGTGGAGCAGACTGAAAATCGTCAAAGTCGTCTTGGAGTGACACAAGGCGATCGGGGTAAGGAGATCTGGTCAGAAAACCCCCCGAGCGTTTGGGTTTCAAATCTCAACTTTAAAGTATATGCAAACTCACCATCCAATCCGGAGATTGAGTTGACGCCTCCAGTAGACGCTTTGGATGAAGTAGCGGGTGCCAGCGGAGGAGCTTGTGCCTCATCATCATCATCAAAAGAGAATAAATCCACTTCTTTAGCCTTAGGAACCGGTACGACGACTTTTTCTTGAGTTTTCTTGGTCACACTCGATACACGGGCGTTACTGAGACTACCTCTTCCCTTTGGAGGAGGAGAGACCGTGTTTTGAGCACTCGAACCTGACGGACGATCTTCCCATTCACCAGCGTCATATTCTTCAAAATCATCTGCTTGTTTGAAAGAAGAACTACCACCGTTATAATTGTCACGACTACTGCTACCGCCACCATGATTCCCTGTGAAGAGGTGATACGTAAGTTTCGATGTGAAGACAGTAGATTGTCCCTCAAAAGCAACCCACAATCATCACCACCACCACCCCCACCACCCGAAAATCCACCCGTGTCACTACCGAATCCGCCGTACTTGGAGCCAGTCGCACTGGTGAACGACGGCCCGTCATTTCCCACCCCTGTATATTTGTTACGAGAAGCTTTAGCCTTTCTCCTTTCTTGACGAACTCGATCCAAGTCAGACAACAATTCTGCAATCTCCTTAGCACGATTACGAACTGAGGAATGAAGACGATCAGATGAACGAAGGAAGGAATAAGTCTTGAGTTGAAGGATGAGAGGATGAAAGAGAAAGGATGATACCATTGATACCCTGATCTTTAGCTTTCTCATCAATATAATGAAAACTTCTCAAGACCTTGATCATAGAGATATGTGATCTAGCATCATCAATCACTCGTTCAGATCCATGTTTGATGAGATATTCGAGTAATTGTAAAGCTTTATAAATCTGTCTCCATTCACGAGCTTCTTTTTCAGTAAATCGTTTATAAATCGTGGGCATGATCTCATTGAATTGTTGACTAAATCAAGAGATCAGTTCATTAATTCAAATTCAATCGAGAAGGATCATTAGATTGATTCAAGGAAAAAGTGAACTTACAAATTAAATGTTCTGTACAGTTTCCAAAGTCATGAAGTCAGTTTAAAAGATCTTACGAAACAAACAAAAAAGTATGATTATCATCAATCCGGCTTACCCTTGAGCAATTTCCTGCATGATAGTAGAACTCGCACCCCTAAGATTCAAATTCGAGTGAGTGGTACCCAGTCAATCAATCAATCAATCCATCAATCCATTCATCATGATATCCAATCTCAAATCAAGAAACCCATTTACCAAGGATCATCATTAGTCGCTTCTCTCACTTTAGCTTCCATCTCAGTATAATTGAGTACGACAGCTTTAGCTTGATTGTAATATGATTTGATATCATATAATGAGATCTGCGAGATCGAATTTGATCAAAGTGAGAAATCAGATTAAAAGATAATAAGAAGAAGATGAAAAATGAGATTCTAACCTGAGCAAGAGAACTACCGATTGCCTCGATCTTGTCCATCTTGAATGAATCAATTCAACCAAAGAGGGTGATTTGGATGGGTGATGTCTTGAGAAAAGTTTACTAAGAAAATCTATCAAGTCTGATTGTGATTGATTGATAGATTGGGAGAGTGAGAGAGTGAGTGAAGAGTGAAGAGTGAAGAGGTTGAAGGGAAAGTGAAAATGAGGTGATCAGATTAATTCAGTTCATGATCCGGTACCGTCACTTTGACTTGAGCACTGACTTTGATGAAACTCAAATCAATTGGAAGGTTTCATTTTCTTGAATTTGTTCCCATTCAACTCACTTCATCATCATCATCATCATCATCATCATCATCATCATCATCATCATCAAACATTCTCAGATAAACAAATCAATAAGATGATCTCACTTTCAATCTCAAGAGGATCTCTTTCATTAAACTCAAGGTTCATCTTATCCTCTCATCGATCATTTTCCTCTTCATCCTCTTCTCATCAACTCTCAACCCTTGTCTTTCTCGAACACAAAGCTGGTAAAATCAATTCAGCCAGTCTGAGTGCTTTAAACTTGGCTAAATCTTTGGGTGGATCCATAACCGGTCTCATTCTTGGATCATCAAAATCAACTGAACTGAATCAAGCGATCGAAAAAGCTAAAAAGTAAGTGGGATTCTTTCCTCTCTCTCTCTCTTACTTGAATCATTTCAATTTGTAAACTGAATCTTAAACTTTATCTTTAGATTACCTATTTCAAAACTCTTGATTAAAGATCACGATCATCTAGAACACGTCTTAGCCGAACCCTTTTCACCTTTGATCGCTCAACTTACCAAAGAAAGATCATTTACCCATCTAGTGGGTGGGACGACCTCAGTCACCAAGAATCTCTTTCCAAGAATCTCGGCTCTCTTAGATGTTCAACAGATCTCAGATGTGATGAAAGTCATCGATCAAGAAACGTTTATGAGACCGATCTATGCTGGAAATGCGATTTGTACTTTAAAGAGTCAAGATCCGATCAAGGTCATCACAGTACGTTGTGCAAGTTTTGAACCGATTGATAGTTCTTCAGAATCCGAAGTGGAAATCGAAAGATTAGATACCATTCAACCTGGTCCGATCCAATCTAAATGGCAATCAGAATCTTTAACGAAATCTGAAAGACCTGAATTAGGTTCAGCCCATCGAATCGTTTCAGGTGGAAGAGGGGTGAAGAATAAAGAAAACTTTGATCAACTCTTGATTCCATTATCCGATAAATTGAATTCAGCCATTGGTGCCTCTAGAGCAGCAGTGGATAGTGGATTTGCTGATAATTCATTACAAGTCGGTCAAACTGGTAAAGTCGTCTCACCTGATCTTTATATTGCCATTGGGATCAGTGGAGCCATTCAACATTTAGCTGGGATGAAGGATAGCAAGACGATTGTAGCGATCAATAAAGATCCAGAGGCTCCTATCTTTCAAGTGGCTGATGTAGGCTTAGTAGCTGATCTGTTTGAAGCGGTTCCGTAAGTGTTTTTGTTTGTATGAATCTAATTGAAGAAGAAAGTGAAATGGGTGAAGCCGATCTTGATCCTCACATTTGGTTTTTTTTCTTCTGTTTTAGTGAGTTGACAGAGAAGATTTGATGAGAGTGGGTCTATTTGTGTGTGTGTGTGTGGGTGTAAGATGTGATCAATCCTTTAGAGATTCAATCCTTGAAGTTGTACTAAGATCTTATCTTACATTAAGCTTTGTATTGCATTTGACTTTTTCTTTTTCTTTTCTTCATTTGATTTGATTTTAAATCAAGCTTTTGTTCTGTTTTGTATCATTGTCTCATATCTGAGTATGTATGCCCTTTAGAACAGAGTCAGTGTTCCTGATCTGTGAGGTGATCTTTTCTATGTTTCAAATCCTCTTGACTCAATGTGCTCCAGTTTTTGTCAGATAAGTTAAATCTTTCTCAGTCTTTACTGATTCACAGTTTTTTAGGAATTCAACTTGATCTATCATAGGGAAGAAGTCTTAGGGAATGTATATTGGTACATCATCCCATACAGTCTTATGTTATATCCTAACTTGACATAATCCTACCCTTCATGATCTTGCTGTCAAAATGCGTCTCTAAGATAGATTGAATCAGATAGCTCAGGTAAGAGATCCAAAGAGGCTTTACAGAAGCTAAAGTATCTTCCTTAAATGATTAAATGATGCTCCAAACTTTTCAAAAATCTGAGGAAATGATTTGTGATTGATTGTGTTATAGTCTGATTTGAAAAACTCTAGGAGGTTATGATCAAAGCAAATCAAATCACACGTTTGATCATTAAGGATTGGATATAGATAGAAGGCAGTGTTTGAAGTGATATGATCTCATTCAGATTGAAGTCTCTTTGAATCTGACCCCTGAATGCCCCGCTTGATGACATAATTGAAGAGGAAAGTGGTGATCGAATGAGATGTCACAGAGTGTGATAGGATGGATGGAATGTGAAAGATGATGAGAACATTTCACTTGGAACATCCTCAGCAATCCAATTCCAATCCAATCCAATCCACTTCACTTCACTTTGGACAATCAAATCAAAAATGATCATCAGAAACTTAAACACTTATCGACATCTAATCTCATCATCATCAACAACAACAAGCACAACAAGCACAACATCACATTTAAACTTTTCATCTACAACTATCAAATTCAAAACCTCATCAAACTTTCCATTTCCAAAACATCCATTCCCAACACCTTTTGAAATCTTTCATTTACCAAGATCAGCCAGTAAATCAGAAATCAAATCAAGATATTATCAATTAGTCAAATCATTTCATCCAGATCTTCAATCTAATTTAACAACCCATCCACATCAAGATCAATCCAATTCAACCGATCAATTCAAATTGATCATCAAAGCTTATGAACTTTTAAAATCGAATTCGAAACGTCAATCTTATCTTCACTCGGGTGAAGGATGGCCAAGATCTTCTGATTCGTTCAATCGTGCTTCTCGTCATTCTCAACGTTCAACTTCTTCAACTTCTTCTTCCACTCATCGATCTTATCGTCCGTTTTACCCTAGTTCTCTATGGGATTGGTCATCTTCTAATCCAAGAGATCATCGATATCCTTCAACTGAAGATGATCATTGGTTTTCATCTACAAGATCAAATGATTCATCCACTTTCAAAGAACAATGGCAAAGAGATGGATTGTTAACCAAGAATGGGATCTTAATCTCTTCATTAGGATTCTTAGCTCTCATGGTTTATTCTTTTCAAACTTGGAGAGTGATGCCTTTCTTAGATTCTCAAACTTATCAATCTTCCAGTTCAACTTCAAATCAATCATCCAGTTCAACTTCAAATCAATCTTTCATCGAACCTAGTGGTGATCAAAGACTTGATAAAGAAGCATGGGATCAGATACCTTCTTCTACAAGTACATTACCTTCTATTTCATCTCATCAACTTACTCATCAATCTTTAAATCATTCAAGTTCATTATCTATTGAAGATCCTGGATCTTATTCAAATCTATTAACAACTACATCATATATGGAACTGATCAATAGAAGAAGTCAGAATGCAGCTAAAGATTTAAAAGCCGCTCGAGCTGCAGCCATCTCTCCAAGTCATCTTACGCTTACCCCAGCCAAATCCATCACACCTAAACTTGTTTCCTCTCACACCACAACTTCATGATCTATCCATTCTCAAAAACCCAAACGATAGACTGATCCTATGAGTTGAGTTGATGAGAAAGGATTTAGTAAAGTGAGTCTGATTGCGTCTTACACGATGATTTCAACCCATTTAATTAGGATCAAGTAACTCATCAAGATGTGATTCAGGAAATCCGAATTCGAAGTCATTCATTTTACTCTGAATACTTATCAAGAATCGGTTTATAAAACTTTATCTTTTCTTCTTCTTCATCTCATCACACATCTCATCTTTTTTTTTCTCCTTACAATTTCAATTTTGTATATTCATCTAACCTCTTCTTTTGCATCTTTTTACTAACTGTAATCTTAGTATAAGCCAGAAAAAAAAATACAAAAAAAAATACAAAAAAAGTCGCAAGTTTTGTGTTATATGTTTTATAAGCGTTCCAGTATACTTGTAGTAGGAAAATTTTAATTTTTAAAGGATGATTGTAAGATTGATTTTTTCTTTCTTTTTCAAATGGAATAGAAAAGAAAAGAAAACTTGATGATTCACTTAGAGAGATGGATTCAACATTTATGTATTCAAAAGAAAAATCAAAAATCAAAAGAGCTTTTATGTAGTATGATTTTGGATTACTTTTTTCAAGGTGTAATTGTACAAGAGATAATTGAAATGAATTAAGAAAAGGAGAGAGATTGAAATGATGAAGAAATGAAGAAAGAGAGAGAAAAAGAAAAAGGATTGAATGAAGTTGGAAAAGAAAAGAGGGATTAAAGAATCCGTTTAAGTTCAGAAAAAAGAGATTTACAAATCTACATGATGGATTTTTTAAAGATTTTGAAGGATTGTACCGATTGAAAAAAAAAAGTCGGATTTTGAAATCGAAAAAAAGAAAAAAAAAAACCAATTCAAATCAATTCAATTCAAGACGAAAGATAAGAAAAAAAAAGAAAAAAGGTTAATGATCAGTACTTCTAAACTTCAACACCTCAAATCCAAAAAGAAACCAAACACTTGTTGAATTTGATCTCAACAAAAAAGAAAAGAAGAAAGAAAAAAGTGAAGGGTTTTTTAATTTTGATTTTGATTTTGATTGTTTTGCTTACTTTACAACGACCACCGGTAGCTTGTTTCATAGCACAAGACTTACATAAAGTTAAATGTAAACAATTGATAGGAGCATAAATTGATGGAGTTTGATGACATATATAACAAATTGAATCGATTGAATTTCTTGGGATCTCTTCTTCTTCTTTTTTAATTTTGATTTCTGATTCTTCTTCTTTTGAACTTTTCTTCATTGGTTGGTTTTTTTTTCAAAGGTTTGATGTATGTATGTGGAAAAAAGAAAATTGGTGGAAGGGGTTGGGGGTTTTTTGGGTCGAATGACTGTTTCTGTTTCTTTTTCTTTTTCTGTGTTTTTTTCGGAAAAAACCATTAATGAATCAATCAATCAATCAATTTCATTTCATTTTCATGTCATTTTATTTTTTTTTGAATTTATTTGGAAAAACTTACTTTAGATGGTTGAAAAAGGAAAAAAAAGGTGTAAGTTTTTTAAAAAAAGGAAACTTAATGAGTTGAAAGAAGGAATGAGTTATGGAAGTTAAATAAGCAGGAGTAGGAGTAGGAGTAGGAGTGGTTCGATTTTTCAATTTTCCAACAAAATACTACCCGGTGACTTGTGATCCGAATGCCTCGGTTTGATTCAAATCCGGAAAAAAAAGACCTCATCGGGTTATTCTTACATGTACCCAACTTTGGGACTTGATAAAATACATCCTGTACTGTACTGTACTCACCCATCCACTTTCTTCAAGGGAGCTCAATGGTTCAAAGTTCATCAACCCAATGATTCTTGAATTCTAGGACTTAGATAATTTTAAATCTAATCAAACCTCATGATTCACATTTTAAGAAAACCAACCAAATTTGGGTCAAGAAGGATCTGTAATGTCGAGAGATTTTTTAACTTCATCTTTCTCATTACATCACTCAGTAATGGATTTTTCAAGATAAATATGAATGATCCATGAAAAAAACTCTAGAGGATTCATTAGAACGTTTGAGATTTAATCAACAATTCAGTCTTCAAAGAGCTTCATGAATTTATGATTTTTTTTAAAAACTAAAGATCAATAGAGTCTTAAATAAGATGGGTTTTTGTATAAATTTTGATGTAAATTGTACTTGATCTTTAAGAAATCAATTTTTCAATCAAATAAATAAAATAAAAGACCTTATCAAGAACAAATCAAAAAGATCTTCATATATATATAAGATCAAATGTCAAACAAATAAACAAACAAAAGAATACAGAAACATACAAAAAATCAAACAAATCAACACAAATTCACTGTTCATCAAAAAAAACTAAATAAATCCTCCCACCCTTTAAAACCAGCTACACAGATAGACAAGAGAGAGAGAGAAAGAGAAAGAGAGAGAAGATTTTGATTTGTTATGAAAGAAAGAAAAAAACACAAATATATGAATGAATTGTACAGATGAGCCAAAAGGAATGATCAAGTTGATAATGATAAAGTCAATCAAAAGAATCAAAATCTTCACAATAGTCAAAGTGAGAGGAGAGAAAATGAGTTTAGATAAAGATAAAAATGCTACGATCGATGATCAAAAAGAGAAAGAAAGAAAAGGAAAGATCCAAAGATACAACTCAATCAAGTTTAACAACAACATTGAAGTTTACGTTTCTTAAGTTCATGATGAGGATGAGGATCGATTTGAGTTTCTTCAAATGAGTTAAAACCAAAGAGAGAAGGAGGTGAAATGAATTGAAGGACTTCAGATGTACTTGAAACCGGACCACCATAAAGTGAAGAAGAAGCAAGACTAGGTGTACTTGAATCTGCTTCTTCTTCTTCTTCTTCTTCAATTTCTTCTCCAACCACTCTTTTCCTTTTAGAATTTTCAATTGGTTCTGACAAAAGAAAATCAACAATAAGAAAAGATTAATAAAAATGTCATTGGAAGAGAGTTTTTCAAATAAGGAAAGATCCATACTTTGGATGATTTGTGATTTGATTAAGATCTCATTCCTATGATCTAGGATAGGTGGTAAAGCCCATAAGATCTCAGGTCCGCAATTACTCTCACGATAATAATTTTGAAATAGATATTCATCTCCAGTTCGATAAGAATGAAGTGAATTCCAATTGTTTAATCGATTATAAAGGTGTTGAAATTCCAGTGAAGGTGCTAGCTTCGGGGCCGGGTGAGTAGGCAGATGATGTGTGGTAAAATACACTCGTTCGTGATCTTCTGGTAGATGTTGATCGGGTAGTGGATAAGTTGAATGTGATATCATTGGAGCGGTTTGAGACATGTTTCGGTTGAGGAAAGTAAAGAGTAGTGAACCACCAGAGTAAGCGCTCGACAAAGGCCGAGTGATGGGAAAAAGGTAGGAGAAGAAGATGATCTAAAATCGGATCGTAATTGTAATAAGATTGAGGGAAAACAGTGGTGATGTGATCTGAGATGGAATTTATACACCACAAAGGAAATAGTTCAAGATTAATAAGAGAGATAAAGATTCACCCCAACCAATGCTTTGCAAGTTGACGTGATGATGGAGTAAGGTATGAATTGACAAGAGACCGATAGGTACCGAAGATGATCGGCGTAGGTGTCAGAAGATGATAGGGAAGTATTCGTTATACAGCCCTGTGTGGTTTTGGGTGATTTGGTGTGTGTGTGTGTTTGCGTGTGTGTTTGCGTGTGTATGCTTGGTTGATTGTGTGAAGGGAGAAGGGATTTAGAGCGATAGAGTTGAGTAGAAGTGTGTGGTGGTGATATGATATTGACTATTTTTGACTAAAAGTAGAGAGTCAGGATGAGTGAATGAAAGATAGAGATGAGAAGGTGAAAAGAATAAAGAAAGCGAACTGACAGGTGTATTTCAGATCAATTTCGAATTTAGGGAGATAGCGGAGAGTTTTTGTCAAGTGTGATTGATGGATTGGTGAAGAGTGAAGAAAGAGATGAGATAAATATTTAACTTTGAATGAGATGAGGAAGATTGATGAAAAGTTTTCAATAAGCTATACTTGAACCCAATCCAAATGAATTGTTGATGAGAATTTTAAATGACTCAAAATGAAGAAAACAATTTTTGAATGAAATTGGATTTGATCAAAATTGTAAATTGATTTGTAAGAAAACTCTGAGAATTTAGATTCGAATCAAACTGTATGTGGAGGTGAAGAACAGGAGATCGAGAGAACTGGATGTCGGCAGTCAAGGAGCTGAGGAGGAAAAAAGCAAATTGAAGATTTAAGACAGGGCAAATCTACGGTAGATGATGAAGCAGAACGGTCGATCTAAGGAAGATACACTTGATCACTAACTCGAACGAAGAAGATGATGATGAAGATGGTGATGAAGATGATGAAGATGATGATGATGATGGATTGGATGAAGGTAAAAGGTTTAAAGTATGCTGATGAATGATAATGAGATTTTCTTAAGAACCAAGTTAAGGAATCATGAAGATGAGTTTTATAATTGGAAATTGATGAAATTTGATTAAAAGGAAGATTGAATCGGATCGTCGATGGATTGATTGATTGATTGATTTATGAAAACAAAAAAATAATAAAAAGAAAAAGCTAGCTAATGAGGAAATCAATTTCAAGAATTTCACCTGATTCCAGGTAACTTTAATCAATTCAGCTGATTTCAAAAAAGAAGAAGGGTTGACTGATACAGATCATTGGTCCTACAATCAGTCCTTGTGAACCGTCTTGTACTCAACATATATATATCTTACTTTAATCCTTTAGGTTGAAATTCAATACTCACCTTTTCACCTCTTTCGCTCTGACCGACTACGAGTTTGATAGAGAAGACAGACGTTTGATGAATTACTACAACTTGAGGCTGTTACCAACTAGGAGCTTCGATGTGAAGATGAGAATGATTTCTAGGTGAGTCCAATGCGTGTGTCAGATAACGAAACTCGTCTGGATTTGATGAGGAGGGTTAAAGTGAAGTGTGGTGATACGTAGATATGTATGTATTGAGTTAGTCGAGGGAGATGGGTGATGAGGAGGAGGATGAAGTGATGTTTGATTGAGATGGAAAGTATGTATGATGAGATGAAGTAGGATCTATGTAGCTTGATCACTTTCAACTTTGGTTTGTGTACTACTACTGAATACAAAACGGAGCTTGAGAGGAAAAAAAGAAGAGAAATGTAGGTATCTATGAACTTCTATGGATTGGGTATTGGAATGGGTTTAAGATCAAAAAGAAGTTCTTCGTTCTATCGTATCCTCAATTCAAAGCATCATTAATCAAACCGTGCAAAAAGATGAGAGTTTGAGTCGTTTTCTTTTAAATGAGTTTGTCGTCAAAACACCTCCAAGTCTAATTACCTCAATAACAAAGTGCTTACTGAAGCGGATTGAGGAATATGGTCACTGAAGAGGATTGAGGAATACGAGAGGTTTACATACTTAAACCCAACTGATATGTTGGAGAGATGTAGGTATTATAATTCTCCTTGACCGGATTATAGAATTATGAGTGATCATGAAGCTTTGTCAATTATTTGGCTTTAGTCTTGTTTCTTTGTTTAGCTCTCCTTGAGATTTTTAAAAGATGAGCTAAAAGACCAGATGTACCCCAAAAACCGTTCTGATCTTCAAATTGGATTCTAAACACAAACAAAAATCCACATACAACCACTACCTATCAAGATTCAAGAAAAGCCTAGTACCTATGAACTAATGTTGATTGATGTATTTGATTGAAATCCAATAAAATAATTAAACCTGATGGAGTGTTAAAGGTCAAATGCCATTGCCATCCGCTTCGAATACAAAATGAACTAAAAACAAACAGAAACCAAGCAAATCGTTCATCAAAGCCTTTAATCGGGTGTTCCCTTTTATAACTTCAAAACCAAATAATTCACTCTTTTTCGCTCATCTAGACAATCAAATTCAGGTCAATACAACAAAGTTCCTAATCTTTAAGATCTAGTTTTGGTTCAGTTCTTCACCTCATCTGCTTTCTTTGGAAAACTTGCTCTCTCTCTCTCTCTCTCTCGCCCACAATAGCTTCAATTCCCGAACAGTACTAATCCATGGATCGGTCAGCATGAGTTGACAAACTTCTCCAGTCTCGATTTTCCCGTCGGCTCTATGATCAACTGGGAATAAAGCCTATCTTTCAGAAGTTGGTGGCTTTCTTAGAAGACCAAGGTCTTGTTGACAAAACCAAAAATATAATTCTGTACAAGCGAGCAAGCAGCAATATTCTCAAGCATCATCGGAAACTTGATTTGAAAGGTTGAAGACCATGTTTCTAGACCAACCGTACAATCTCACTTATCTCTCTCTTGCTTATCTAGAGTTTTTTTTTAAATTCATATACAATTCCAGTCTCTTTCACAAAGGGTACAACTTTTCATACATTTGAACCCTTTGGTATTCTGACGAGACAGTGCCTTCAAGCTTGTATTTATGGGAGCCATTGATGGTACGCACCTTCCTGTGCATGTATGTACATATCCCCAGATGACCGGCCCGCTTCCGTGATTGCAGATCAAACCTCACACAGAACATGTTTGTAGCCACCAACTTTAAAATGATTTTTCAGAATGTGATACTTGATTAGACTGGAAAAATGGCCCACAACTCAATATGGGATGCTTGTTGCCTAAAGTCTTTGTTACGCCTGCAGGAAAGTTTTGCTTTGGCAGGTGCTGGGTTCACCCTCACCCTCACCTGTTTGATACCATATTGCAAGATATGATATCATTTACAAGAGTGGGCTAACTTGAAAGACAAAGAGTATGATGTTGCTTTTTTTTATTGTTTTTAATAATCCTATCCCACCTCACACACAATTAACCTACATGCTTGTCAACACAAAGGAACTTTAGCTGTTAGTTTTGATGCGGCCAAAAATGGTGAAAGAAAAAACCCTCATGCACTTAGAAACTAATGCACTATTTGGGCAGATCAACTTAGAGACAGTTGAGTGTAAATTTTATCAACTTAATTTCATTAAGTTCAAACCATAAATACCAATCTTCAAAGAATTGATAAAACAGAAATTATAAAAGGAATTGTAATTGAAAAAAACAAACGATGAAAGAAATCAAAAACTCAAATACTGATTGATGAGGGATGGGGGTCAAGTTGACAGATCTGATTAAATTTAACTTGAGAAATTTCTTCACAAAAGAAAATTGATCAAAATTGATTGACCAGTCAAACTTTTGTAAACCTTTCACATCTTCATAAGTAGATTTTTTCATAAATCATACATTTGAGCTTGAGCCCTGTTAGGATCACTGGATATGAATAATACACTATTCTTGATCAATCAAACCTTGATTTGATATACAATACTATTCTTCCAAACAAAAAAAAAGTTCTGTTAGTCAATTGAAAGGCTTTCAAAATTCTTACATGGTTTCATATTAATCTTTACTCTAAAAAAATTCTCAATCAAATCTCAACAAACCTAATGTGCTTTGTTTTTTTCTTTGCAAAGGATTGAAGGATAGAAGGGTTGTGAAAAGTGGAACTATGATGATGATGATGAATCTTTTTGGGAAAAATGAAATGTGAGTGAGTGTAAGTAAATCATTCAAATCTTTGAGATGGTGCAAAAATTCAAATCCATTGATTCAAATCTGGGTTTCTTTTACCTTGAAGAACAAATTACAATTCATCTGTGTAGCTCAAATTATTTAATAAGAAAGAATCAAATGTATTTAGACTATTGTAGAAAGTATTTGATCTGACCATGACATTCAATTTTATAATCTGGAGAGTACAGTAAGCAAGAGAACTCAAGCAGAACTGCTTTGAAGGAATGTGGTATGACTTGAAGTATGAGGTCCTTCTGGGTCTAGTGTTCCTGATGAATGGCTTGTGGTAGCTTGAGCACTGGAGATCACTTGGTCTTAAACCCAAGTGCAATTGGAATATGAAGCTAAAATTGTTTTGAAATGAATGGACAAGAACCTTTGTAAGAGAGAGAAGAGTAAAGTTCTTGACATAAAATTTCTCTAGATTCTAGGAAGAATTTAGTGATGACTTGACTGCTTGAAAACACTATAGTTTAGAAAGAAAGCCTGAGGGCACAGGTTCTGCATTAGACTAAAGTGTGTCTCTTAGTCAACAACAAGAACAAGAATGAACCTATCAACATCAAAAGCAAAACACAAAGTAAAAAGTAAAGTGATCAGACTACAAAGAAACAACTTGATCAAGTATGATAAAAGTTTCTCTACCTGCAAGCTTGTAATAAAAATAAGAGCACACTTAGGGTAATTGTTAAGAACAGAAATAGAAGTAATTACTGAGAAGAACACATCAATATCAGTTAAGTGTGATCTACATTTTGAAAGTAAGAGAGGAAAAACTCACTGATTCTTTTCAACACAAAAAGAATCAGAAAGAGGGGGAAAAGCAATTACAACAAGACCAGAAAACCCCCAGATGAGAATCCTCCAAATACCCCTTGGATAGTGTTTCCACAGAATAGCCCCTTTGTTCACCATCAGATTAACCACTAAGATACATGTCACTTCTATCCACCAATCAACCAGTAATACCTCCATTTCATTCCATTACAATCACCAGAGTAGGAAATGTTCTTTGACCACAAATAACAAGATAGTATCTTAACACTTATCAATAAGCTTGATCCTGTGAGGTTCAAACAGAGGCAGACCTTTCTCCTTGGAATCTTCAATTGTCAACTTTGCTCCTCTGACAAGATCTTCATTTCCCTGATCTTCCTCTTCTTTGGAATTGCCAAGTGCCAACTTTTGCACAGTGAGTTGGCCTTGCTTTGATTGAACTTTCTTTGGACTTGGTGCAGTGGTACAAATTACAGTAACAGCCAAGTTTTGATTCCCCACTGATTCCCTCATAGTTCTATATAAGGGGAAAGGTTTTTCTCTGTAAACTAATGCACCCTTGTTACACTGGTATTGATTGAGTTTGTCCAATTGTACAAGATGGATTAGTTGAAATTGGAAGGAAGTTCAGACAGTAAACTAGAATAGTAAGAGACTTACTTCAACATAGCTGTGCCAGCTGAACCCTGGCTCAACCTCAATCATGCTAGAATCTTCATTCCATCCAACACCTGAAGTTGATTGGAGTTTATCAAAAAAATTGTATTGCTTGTTGGACAGAAATTGTGTGCACAGGAAAGGTCAGTATGCTCAACAAAAGGAGAAAAGATTAACTTAGCTCATTATAGTGGTTCTTCAATTGCTCCGTGATCAGTGTGGGTTTTGAACTAATCATTCAAATCTCTGGTGACTGTGTTCCAAGCCTCACATTTGAAGCCTGAGTTTGCTTTCTTTCCCTCAAGTTTCTGTACAATAAGTGAATTGAGAAAATACTGGACTTTTGCATCTGTCCAATTTGGCGGGGTCAAGGGATCTTTAGCTGATTTGCCCATATTGAATAATGGTTGAGGTGAGAGAAGAACTTGATTTTGGTGAATGTGTATTGTTAGGTGAATAGTTGATAAGAATGTGACCTAATGATGGGTGGTTGTGGTTAGGGGTGGTATGGTTGTACTCTTGAAATGCACAAGTCCAACTTTACCGTAAGGGATGAAATTGAAATATCTCATTATTTTCAAGAACAGTTTCATGTCATATTGAACTACATAATGCAGTATGATACTAAGGGCAAAAAAGTGCCGAACATGGTATTGAGATGCTGCATTTTTTTTCAATACTCCATTGTTCTGTGGTCAAATGATTGCTACCAAACGGGACCTCATGAATAGTGTCTCTCTCTTCTTTGCAATTCAGACTCAGTTCAATTCAGCTAGAAACACTCATCTTGGGAAACTCGTGCCTCTATCGATCCATTGCCTATTTTCCCTCTGACTCATTATCACATATCATAGCCAACCATTCCAAAAGCCACATAGTTCCAATATCATCTTTTGTCCGTTAGGTGTCCATTATCTAAGTAGTTTAACAGCACCTTATCTAACCCTTGGTTTTGGTCCTGTTACAAACAAGAGGTCTGTGCGCGTTTCGGTATCTTCAATATGATGATTTGACATTTCATTCAGAGTTGCCGAATTTTCTCTAGCAGCCCTGATTACAAATGATCATCCTGATCACATGCGCTAAGATTGACGAGGTTTGTGAATCGTGACTCGTCTTCAAGTTTACTTTATCATGGGGATTATCAACTTGTCTGCCTCACGTTGGTTTGTAACGGTCGCAAAGCTACCAACTTGTTTTGAAAAATTTGCTGAGGTATGGCCAAAAGATTCAGCAAATTTCTGTTAAAATTCACAAGACATAAATCCCACAGGGCCACTCACTCGTATCTTCTGTATAGGTAAAAACATTCTTGTGAGTTTGATCTTATATGCAGGTCTCAAGGTAGTCCTATATTGAGGTTTTGTGTTGGGCAGTAATCTCTTTCAACTCAGCGTGTAGGTGTGAATTGAACAGTGGTGAGAGTGATATGTGTGCTGATCTCTCTAAGACCAAGAGCTTTTACTTTATGGTGGAATGGTGGATAGGTATCTAGTAACAGTAGAATTGAGTTTATTAATCTTCAAGGCAGTTGAGGATGAGCGTGACTCTTTCATTCATGATTCATCAAATTTTATTTCCTGTTGACCGTATGACACCTTCTGAACGGATTCAACTGAACTCTTCGAAATGGTCAACAGGCTTCCATATGCTTATTATCGTCAGATCTTTACCATCTTTCTCATCCTCACTCGGACCGGTACGGTCACCGGTTTCCTGTTTAAGACTTCGAGCCCAAAGCCTAGTGTAGAGGTCGTATCAGTAGAGGACCATGCAAAAGAAGCCCAAAGAGTCGAATCACGAGCCCGCCTAGATCGTCTCTCAGAGCTTGACGCGTTATCAGATCGTTTAGTTAGCTCAGGATTAAGTTGAGTACTACTGTCAAAGCTTCCCATCTGATCGCGTCTCTCATATATCTTGTGCAACATGAAAGAAAACCTACAATTCTTCTTTCTCACACAACATCCATTTTGTTTTGTTTCTCAGGATTAGATTCCAACCCATCGACATCGTCTTCTCCAGAGAAGTCGTGCTATGCTAAAATTTTCTCATCCTCAGCTCACAAGACCAAGACTACTGATAGCTCTTATTGCGGATTGGTGACCGAGTCAGACTTCTTGCGAAGTGCTTTTGCGGCTCGATTGACAATATGTGAATTGGATCAAGCTCAGCTCAATATACCTAAGGAATGTTCTATCTGGGTTCAAAAGGGTCATGAAGACGCGAGGACATGTATCACTGCACTGCACGCGTCGCCTCAATCTTGGTCATCGTATTCAGGTCATCTGCGGGATGCCATTCAATTGTGCTTTGGATACGCTAATCTTCATGGGCTTGGTATGTCCCTTGGAATGTCATCCTCAGCCCTCGACGTATCAGATAGAATCATTGGCGGGCGTGAATTAACACTGATTCTTTTTTTTAGATAAAGCTCGGGAGATTTATGAGAGCACCACCTTGATCGCTAATCAGCTTTTAATTTCCCTACGTCACCAGGAGGAAGCTCGACAACGAGATTTCCTCCAAGTGAAAGAATCCATTACTCAATACTTCCAATCCGAAGCTAGTTCAATACGATCAGCTACAGAAAACGATCGAATACGGCTGGAAGAGCTCGCCAGCTTGACGCGCTCTAATCTCCAAGCTTCTCAACGCGCTGTACAGGCTCATGAGCAGAAATTTGAAGACCTTGTAAATGGTCTAGAACGGGTGATGATCGAAAGAGATGCAGTAGATCGAAGAGATCGAGCTGAGAACTTCTCTGACAGTCTTGACCGCTGGGTCTCATCGGCCGACGTGGTGGGCGTTTCTTGCACCTATCTGGACTTCTCACTACCGTGAAAAGCTGAAAGATCTCTTCTGAAATTCTACCTTGAACTAGATTTTACGTGGGCTTGCTGTAGACGCAGAAACTGGTCTATCGACCCAATTTGCCACTCTGCAAACGGAACTATCATCGATAATGGATTACAAGCTCAATCATAGCCTCCAAGCTCTTGTCAGCTGCTTGGAACTGGTAAGTCATGTTCTCGTTCATACTGTTGAAGGATTGATGGTATCTGACTTCAGATATGGGCTCTGTGACGTTCAATTGGCCTGATAGAGGTTTGTGGGCTTGGCAGAGTCTTTGGGGCAGAGACACGAAGAAAGTCTCGAGAGTATCAATGATGCCATATTGATACAGTATGGTGAAATGGTAAGTGTCATTCCTTTGAAACTTTTCGGCTCATCAGTAGTGTTTGTGCGCAAGTGAAGCGTCCGCAAAAAAATAATACTGAATTTGTATGTATATTTCTTGGTAGGCCAATTTGAGCCAAAGACTATCATCGATCGACGGTGGGTTTATGATCATCGAAGATCGTTTGAAAGGGTTTGATCAAATTTCCAACCGAATAACGTTTTCTTTGAGTCAAGCACATTCAACGATTGTAGACCTGGAAGTGAGTGGATTATCTCAGCTATCGTCTGGGACGTATTTAAAGGATCAGGCTAATGTCAGTGATACAGTATCAATTGAAACTGGTAATGGCCAACCTTTCCAAGGAGTTGGACACCCAGATCACAGTGGTGGATAATCTGACAGCTTCTTTGGTTGGCTCGATCAGTATGATCGATCAAACTGCATTCCAGAGCATCAAATTTCTCTTCAGCTGGATAAAAAGCATTGGTCAGGAAACTATTCATTGCATTCTTCATTGAATAATTAGTGTTGGAAGTGAAAACGACGAGAAATCTGATTTACCTCTACTCCAGGCGCGCTTGTTTTGGGATCTTTGATGAGCTGGACCGTGGTACCTTATATTATATACCCGGTTACTCTATGTGCCTCAAGATGGCTTATAAAATGCAGTGTTGTAAGTCATCGCTCTGAATTTCGCTGTAACTCGAAGTTATGTCAAGTCAGATTTCTGATGAACTTTTTGACAAATAGGCGGCAGGTTTATGTGTCATCATTTCATGCGTCAAAAAATTGACAGGATCCAAGAGGAGTAGATGGGGCCAGAGAGATAGGCGCAAAACGGTCCCAGCTGGATCTGAGGTGGAATTCGAGTCAGTTTTGCTAACTATCTCTAGCTCCAAGTCAATTATCAAGTAATTCACGATTATGACCCTTCGCCTGAATATATTTCCTTTCAGAGACGATGCGGACGTCTTGTCTCAAACTATGATGCCTCGATCACGATTCGGAGCATTAGATGTGGCTCAAAGACATCTGGGTCTAGAAGGACAACGCCCGGACTTGTACGCCCTCCAACGATACGAACGAGCACAAGCAATTGCGTGCATCAAAGAGTTCAATGCAATTTCTACCGGCTTAAAGAACATTAATGGATCGCTAGGTGCACTGCGACCACACCGATTGGCTCAAAATCATCTTCATCGGCGTACTTCTTCGAGAATCGTACCTGATCGATTGGTTTCTAAAAAGACATGAATAATGAGTGATGAATACAGCAACCAGATACTTATGGTGATATATGTCCAATCTGTGACTCATTATAGCCCATCTTAAGAGTAAAGTGAAGTTCATCTGACCAATGACATTTACATCTTCACGAAAATTTATACGTGTTTCCGGAAATTTTCACCCTATTTTCTTACTGGTTTTGAATGCAGTCTGGGAACATTTCACTTAATAAATAGGAATATAGCATTTAAATTCGATATCATACATAGCAAGACCTTCAACATTTTATACATCATCCTGTACTCAATAATTTTCTGTATAATAAAACCAGAACTGGGCTGTTTCACATGATCTATGTCCTTGTAAAAGATGAGTAAACTCTGGGAGGAAAATATAATTTGGCGGTTCCTCGCCCTCTTGTTCTAATCGCAACAGTTTTCCCTATAGACATTTCGATCATATGCAGTGCAAACTCAGCTGGAAGGGCCCTTCGAATCATAGCATTATGTTTATCTTTTCAGCCTTGAACAAAGATTTGCTTGGATGTCAAATTGAGGAGATTTCTGATGTTTTTTTGCATATTGCTAAAATTTATTCCTATTCTTGGAAAGCCTTACCTAATTTAGTTACTCCTGGACTGGAGATTGATCTTGGAGGGTATAGAAATCTAGTTGTTTAAATTAAACCACAATATATGCCATGAATGGCGTGCATATGACACTACACTTTTTATTACTTAGGAAGATTGTATGGGTATCATAAAGTCCCGAGGCTTTCTTCAAGTATGTCTCTCAAACTTGATCTGTGTCAAATAGATCAATGAAGAATTAGAATGGTATGTAAGAAAGATTATATAAGGTCATATTCGGATCAGTATTTTCAAAAAGGAAGGTTTTCCACTTTGAAAGGCTGAAAGATCCATGAGGTGTTGATGTGGTTGATCACATCTTCCTTTGGCAAATGATTTTCTTTTCCTTGGAAGGATTAGATTTTTCAACCTTGTTCATTGAACTAAAAGTTGAACAGAAAGTGTATGAACCAATTAATGTGCCCTTAGAGGATCCCCAGCCGTGTGCCTTAAACCGTGCTGTACACAAATTTGGGGTAATTTGATCCACAGCTGTTAGAGAATCCCCAGCCGTGTTCTGTAAACCATGACGTACACAGTTTGTTTCATGACTTCCCAATCCAAAGGTTAGCTATTTATCCTTTGATGTGAGATGTGATTTTGGGTTTGACTAACTGGTAAGGACAATCACAATTGAGCCTAAGTGCCCATGAATGTGAGGTGTGGTTAGTTACTTTCTTACTAGCAATCAATATCTCTAGGTGAATTGGAAAGTTGAAGAAACTCTGTAAGGAAGAAATGTGTGCCATTGAAGTTGAAAGTATTTTGTATATTATTCTGATCTGATCATTTAGCAACGTATCATCCTGGCCCAATGAAATTTGTCACAGATGTTCAATTTGTGTATCATATCATAAAACTAAAGGCATGTTGGTGTTTCTTGGCAAAAGTGGATTAAACCCCTCAAGCCTTAGCCTTAAGACCTCTCAATGCTTAACACCCTTGCTTGTTCTGTGCATGCCAAGAATCAAATCAAATCACCCAAAGCTTTCAATCTGACATCACCATCATATCAATTGTTCACTCCCCGCCACCCTCTTTGCAGCCTACAGATTCAACCCATTCATTTTCATGGCAAGTTTTACGCAAGTCTCACCTAGGTAAGAACTATCCCTGTTCTCTTTCATGACATATCTTTCTTCTTACCATGCATTACCAACCCTGCAGGCACCCAATTTGACTTGCACCTTCAGCCAAACCAACGCAAATACCCTGTCTCAGGTGGAGAATAATGTCATACCTTAAGTCAATGGCAGTTGTGAACCGTGGAACCCAACAATTGGTTTTTCATTGTGGGCTAATCTTGCCAAGACAACATTTACCCTGCATATCTTGGCACTCCAAGAGAACAAACTGCAGCCAATTCAGGCATGGGTATCTACCAGCAGTTCCTTATCATCTTTTTCACCCAATTCTTGTCTCTGATCTCACACGCAGCCATTGCAGAAGACTGAACAACACTTCAGTTCCTGGGCTCAATCATTGTGTTTGCTCAATTCCTCATTTATTCTCCTTGCACTACTTTCATTTTCCATGTGGCTAACTGAATACTGCATTAAAATCACACCAATACCATCCAGGATGTTGATGGACCACTTGTTTCTTCCACCCACTATCTTTCAAACAGGCCTGCCAACCAAGGTTGTCCAGCTAATTCTTCACCATGTAATCTCACAAAGTCTGATTGTGTCACCAAATTCAACCAATATCTCCAACATGTCCTTTCTGTGGCATGATCATGTTTCCTGGCTGCTTGGTTTACGTTGGCTGGGATGTGCATGGGACTGTGCCATTTTGCCCATTGTCTTTCAAGCTCTGCAATTGGCCAGAGACAAAATGACAATCAGCTTGGCTTCTACATGGGAAAGTGCTTTCCAAATCCAGGTTGGCCTTAACTCACAAATCTCTATCTCAATGGTGTATGCTACTATTTGTTATCCACCGACTTTGTAATGTTCCCATCAACAACTACAACAGTTTGGTATCCATATTCTTCAATCAGTCAGTGCCTCCGCAGTTGTGAAGTTATGCGCCTCAACCTCAGTCAACCTGAAATTGAGGTTCATTGATTCAGTCAGTTTTCTGCCTGTCATGATGAATGTGATTCAGAGTGCAGGGGCGCTCAAGGTTCAGTATACAAGGTTGTAATTCAGCACTCATAAGACATTATCCAGCCTCTTTAAAGACTCTACTTGAAGGTGTGGACTTTCTAGAATCTCTGTCTATTCAGTTTGCACCGTTACACACAATGAATCTACAAGAGGGGTTGCTCCCCCACCTCACCCACCTTTGATTTGACCGCAAGAAAGATTGGGAGTCTTGAATTATTTACTCAAGAAAACCCTGACCCAGCTGCAACCATTGTTTTGGGGCTCAAGACCACTCTCAAAGCATTATTCATGATCTCTTTGCCCAATTGTGTTCCTCACGGGATTTGTTGCGCCTCCACCCTGCCAAAACTATTGCTATACCTGTGGCTTTGAAGAACGTTGTATTCACAACTTCCCAAGGGGGGACCGCGGACGCATCTTTAGTGAACACTTTCATGGTAATTGGTATCCAATGCCACTTCAAGGGTCAATTGAGCCGTGACCAAATCATGGTATGTACCTTACTATACTATATGGCTGCCAGTACACAATTGATGTTGCTTCTCATTCCAGGTTCTTGCAGATCAACTGCAAGCATGAGTGCAATTTAGCAAGTATGGGCTTGTAACTTGAGCCAAAGAAAATCATCTAATTGTTTTTCATTGATCAGTTTTTTAATTTTATTGCTTGTCACATCAACATGTAAACCATTGAGACATACAATCCATTTCACCCACGTGTGTGAATTATTGTTTGATCATCTGCAATTGTGAATGTCTTCCTAGAGCAAATTCCAACTTTTTTTCACTCAGAATTGTGATTTCAGGTGTCATCTTGAGTTGCCTTATGGCCCCAAGTGGCATAGCCATGACAAAAGTTTGGGGTAAGGAAGCCTTAGTAGAGATTTATGTCATTACACATGTGTAATTCCGTTGTGCCCTGTAATTGACATCAACACTCATTTGTTACAGATCTGGATTTGCATTGACAAATAACATTCAATTGGTAGGTACCCGTTCAGAAGGGGTTTCAGATAATTGGACTTGACTTGAAAGCAACACTTAAGATAACAGCAATGGGCCCAAGACTTTTCAATTTCATCTCCTCTTGTCATGATAATAATAAAATCAATAAATACAATGATAATAATAATAATAAACATAGGATCCCAGTATATGCACTCCCCTCCTTTGGTCCACCCACCCCCTTAAAATCTTAGGGGGTTTTGGTCAAGCCTTAGGCCACAGAACTCAATTTGCCTTACAGCTTGGGATTGACTCCCCAGGCGCAAGCAAGCTGTTGGAACTTCAGTTTGTGTTAGTTCTTACTTTCACTTAAACAGCAACATTGTTTGTGATTGCATGATTCAGAATCATGTGTAAACTTTTTACAAGTCCAGTGAATTGTTGGCAAGAAGAAGTTGGAAAAACAAGGGTCAATAGCTTGAATCATCAACAGCCAAACCGTGCTGAGCATGAGAGAGACAATGATCTTGTACATATACTGTATATAGATTGAATCTGTAGCAAATCTGTCAGAGCAGGGAAAAGAATAGTTCAGAATTGAAACCTTGAATCTATTCACTATCCTGCAAATTGAGATCCTCACCTTCATCCAAGAACATGAGAGAAGAACTCGAATCAGTTTGGTATTCCAACGCATACAAAAGAAAGAAAGAAAACAAATTGAGAAAACAAATAATGAAAACCTAAAAGCTTACCTGTCAGAGCAGGGAAAAGAATAGTTCAGAATTGAAACCTTGAAACTATTCACTATCCCACAAATTGAGATCCTCACCTTCATCCAAGAACGTGAAAGAAGAACTTGGATGAGGAGAGAAGAGCTCAAAATTTGCTGCTCCTTCAGGTCTAAATAACCAATACATGATGAATAAGGTTAGGTTTAGAATGAGTACAAATTTGGTTTTCAAAACACTCGAAATGTTGCAAACACACATGTCATTGAATGGAAATGAGAGAAGAAATACATATAACGTAAATCTTTATTGTCTGTGAAATGAAATATGAAATAAGAAACATTACTTTAACAGGATTTAGTTGGAGATTGGGTTTTCTCAAGAATCAGTTGGGTCCAATGAAAAGTGAGGTTTGGTTTTGGTTTGGCACAAAACAAATTCAATGTTCAGATTGATTACTTGCAAAAGGAAACAATTGCAGATGGATAGGCTTGAATTAGAACACTGAACTCCATTTAGAGATTTTTGGTGGTGAGCAAAGCTGAAGAGACTAAGAAGTGTGTGAGAATTCAAGTGGACCTGGCATTGCGCACTGGATCAAGACATATTGAGTTCTGTGGCCTAAGGTTTGACCAAAAACCCCTAAGCTTTCAAGGGGGTCCATGGACCAAAGGAGGGGGGGTGTATATACTGGGATCCTAAAAACAAAGAAAATAAATAAATAAAAGTTTTTAGCAAAAGTTACGAGAAGAAACAGAGAAAGACTTATATAAAGATAACATACAAGATTAGGTAAAGGCAAAGAAAAGAAATTCCAAAATCACATAAATCAATAGACCCCGATTTTCTTTTGGTCAAAAACTGATTCAATCGGATCAATCAAATCAGATAGAAAGGATGCTTTGGTCAGAAGTCGTATTCGAGGAAGCCAAGACCTAAAACAAGAGAAAAAGGAACTCAACTGATGAAATTGCATATTGATATGTTATTTTTATGTAAGTCTTCCTCTGTGTCTTCTCGTAACTTTTGCTAATAACTTTTATATGTTTATTTTCTTCATTTTGATTATCATCATCATTTTGTTGATTAATTTTATTATTATTATTATTTTTACCTCAAAACCCATATATGTAAACTTGAAGAATAAACGTGATTTTTCTTCATTTAGTTAAATTGTGTGATTGTTTTATATAAAATTGAAATCAAAGACTATTTATCTGATCATTAAATGTAAAAAGATGACCTTTTCGAAGACAAAAACCCGCCAACTTTTATGTAAGTTGGAACATCCAGGTGAAGATGTGTGTAAAATGTGAGATCGGTGAGTTAGACTCGTGAAAAATCCAGTGCTCCGCATGGGTATAAAAAGAGAGGTTTTTTGAATCTTTTTTTCAATCACCACACCAGGAAACCACTCCAGTCCATAACAAACCTTTGATCATAAATCAAAAAAACACTCTCATTTACTTCACTGTTAAGACTTGTCTTCAAAAAACCTTGTCTTGTCCTACCTCAATTACCTCCTTCCAAATCATCATGTTTTTTCTAAAAGCTCTCATTGTTTCTGTTCTGATAGGTGCGTGATTAATTTTGAACGCTGCCTTGATTCTTTCTTCTTTCTCATTCAAACTAATCTCTTCTTCAAATTATACAGCAACCATCTCTACTGCTTCCATTCCAGAGGCCAACATGTAAGCAAATCACAGGTCATGATATTTTAACTCGAGTGGAATTCTACAGACAGTGATTGACGTTGTGCTAAAAAATCTGAAGTGTCACTGGAAAAACCCTTCAAGGTCGATCTACAGACTTGCCACCTCGGAACATTGAAAGACGAACAACAAAGTGAGGATTTCTACCTGACCTTTGAATGTTCCCTAAAGCTCATGCTCACGCACACTTGAACATTTCTCTGCTCTGTGATGCTAGCTGTGAATATAATTCGCGGGGAACATGGATCTGTCACGATCCATAAATGGGACCTGGAGAATCCGATGATATGTTGCTTAGTGACTCCACAGGTCATTTTGACTTTGTTACATGTTTTCATATGTTGTTACAACGGCTACATATCTGATTGTGATGATCATTTTTGTTGATTGAACCAAAGAATTGGTTCAAAATTGAACTGTTGGAAATGGGAGTATTAAAACTTATGACAAAAAAAGAATTAGCCTGTCATCTGAAAACATGTTCAGTTTCTCCGTATCTCACTTTAGCCGTTATCATCAATCATGTAAATCTCAGGGCTGAACATGTTTCTCTGATATTCACGGTCTTGTTAAAATTCAAGCTGAACATTGACTCAACAACGTCCCGTTTAAAGACCTACCGGGGTGAAGGCCTCCTGTGTGGTGGAGCCTATGTTAATCTAGAACCGAATCTTGACTGATCTAGTTAATTGAGATCAAATCGTTATCAATGAAGAACCCCAATTTCTAAAAGATGAATCACAATGTCAAGTTGAACATCAAAGCAATGAGTGTTTTCTCGTATACAAGATGGAAATCTTCAAAAATTGAAAACGAGAATAATACGAAATTTTTAGTAAAAAGCAAAAGAAACCATCCCGTCTCTGAACGCAAAACTCCCATAGTCATGAGTATATACATGTATCTTACCAGGTAAATGCAACATCTTTCTGAATAGAATACAATCTATCCTGGTCAAAATGCTAGACCTCTTAAGTATTTTCATTCAATATATCCGAATATCTTATTAAATCATATGCTCGTTCTGAATATTTTGACCACTTCAAAAGAACTTTCCAAAATGATGAGTTCTTCATTTTATTTCAGCTCTGCTATCTGACTTCCGCTTGAATTGTTATATTTATTCATTGAATTTTCTCAAACTCTCTCACTGGATTGTTAAGAGTGACTGATCCTCACAAGTATAGTCTTCCGAGGTAGACATCAGTATAATTTAAGGGCAAGTATCTTCAACCTGTTTAGACATTTCCTGTTGGTATCATGATGTGAAGAGCATTCCGACTGGGGGGACTGCTGAAGTGGTGCAGCACTTTCTTTGTCTTCAAACACAACACAATTTTGATACAGAATGAAAAGGTCATTTTGAAATGGTATGTATTCACATTGATTATGTAGATAAATAAAATAAATTTATCAACAAAAAAACTTAACTCAAACTTCACTCTCCTTATCAATTTCACTTTCTCTTCACTCTGTTCATTTTTCTTCTTCCTCTTTACCGTTCTACTCATCCAATTGTACCCTGTCCAGATTGGCTAAAAGATTACTGCTAAGACACTGTCAACAAACATGCCTCAGGTTTAGATTGGTCATTCAGACTGTTCTCGGATTTAAGAGCCGACCTGAGCTATGGATCCGAGTTGAAAGCCTACCTACAAATCCAAGTCTCAAGTTTTGTCGGTGAGATTTCATCCGAGAATTCCTCAGATAGTCAACTTGAATTTTCCCTGAAACAAATATCACCTATGATATTGGTACATATACAATTGATAAGTCTAGGAATTATTGACATTGAGTTTCAAGCTGATCAAATCAGTCGTCCTTAGGAAGAATATTGAGGATGAAAAGATTGTAAACTTTACAAATATTTCTGGAGTTTCTTGATCAGAACATCATACTATAGTTAGATTTTCATGGGTCTAACAATAATTGCCTGACAGTTATTTTCAATGAACCTCCAGGAATTGGATCCAATAAATCCATCTGATGGTTCAACTAAAATTCTCAAGGTCCAAGTAAATACAGTTCTTTACAATCATACCAATTCTTATCAATTCTCGCTCAAATAATAAACATGAAAATGTTCTTCTTTGATCAAATTAAAACTTTGATCCTATAAATCACTAGATAAACTTGTATACAACATTCTAAAATCCCAATCAAGGATTCCAATTTTCATAAGATCTTCTCATTTACACTTTCTTTATCCTTCTAGTCCAGCTTGCATATGATCTATGTATTTCAAATCACCCGAAATCAAAAACCAGTCGTCTTTCAAACATTTCAAAAAACAATGGACTTACCATTATATCTACCACCTTTAACCTCAGCTTGATTTACAATCTTTCGAATCTGTTTCAAATCATCTTCATTTAACTTAACTTTTAATGATCCTAATGATTCTTTTACTCCTTCTGGTCTTCTTGATCCTGGAATTGGGATCATCAATTTAGATTGTGATAAAATCCAACTTAAACATAATTGAGTAGTTGTACATGATTTTTGATCGGAAATCGATTTTAATTTTTCTACAATCTTTAAAATTTTCCTTCAATCAGCGTTTCATTCAACCTAATTTTTTCTTTCTTTTTTGATCTGAGAGGGTTTGAACTTACTTTTAAATTTTGATCAAAGTTTTCAGGTTTGAATCGGTCTAAACTGTGACGAAGGTCACCTGCTGGAATATCAGCAGGTGATTTCAATGTTCCGGTCAACATACCACGACCTAATGGACTAGATAAAAAAATTGAAAATAGTCAACTCAATTATAAATTCACAAAGTGAGATGATGATCAGATTTGAGGGTGTTAAAAGACAAACCTATATGCGATAATCGGAATTTGAAGTCTTTCACAAGTTTCTAATACTCCATTATTTTCAATATCTAATGACCACTATCATATCAATCAATTAATTAACTCGATCAGACAATCTCTCATAAAATAATAATGAAACTATTCATGGATCGGGTTTCAATTTTTTTAACTTACAGGAGAATATTCAATTTCAACAGCTGAGATCGGATGAATCTTATGAGCTCTTTCAATGGTTTTAGCTGAAACTTCTGAAAGACCAATGTGTTGAAATTTTCCTTCTTCAATCAAACTTTTTAAAGTTTTCATTACTTCTTCAATTTCAATTGATTTGTCAACTCTTGCCATCTACGAAAAAAAATATAAAAAGACAAAAAAACGTTTTAGTTCTTGATGATCTATTTTAAAGAATCATTTAAGAAGAAAATTCAATTCCTCACTTGAAACAAATCCATCTTCTTCTTTCCACCTAATTTCTCATTGATCGTATCCACACTCTTTCTCAAATTAGCTTCACTTCCATCTACACCATTAATATTTCCATCTTTGAAAATCGCTCCACCTTTGACACTTAAAAAACATTTTTCACTTTTCGACCATTCTGGATAATGATCAAAAAATCTTGAAAGTAACTCTAAATTTGAATAAGTTCGATCGGGTCCCATTCCATAAAATTCTCCAGCATTTAAGAATGTACTGCCTGCGTTTAATGAAGTTAAGATCGCTTCGAAAGCTTGGGCGTCAGGCGTTTCTTGAGGTGTCCATGTTAGATTCTTAGATAAAAAAATTATGAATGAGATTAGTAAAAGATTTGGTGGAAGGGAATTGATCGGGATGAGGATTTACCATCAATCCATATCCTATTGGACCAACTGGTATCAATTTATCAGGACCATAACCAACATATCGTTTCTCTTCTGACATAATGCTCAGACAATAAAGAACTATTTATTTAGTTTGTGAAATGCGAGCAGGAAGTTGAAGAATGGAAATTCGATTGAAAATCTTTTGAAGGATCGAAGAGATTTGATTGACTTCGACTTGATGAACTGCTTTTATAGTGATTGCTGACTGTGTGTAATTCACTAAATCGTGATCATCGTCATCCGGGCCGGCATTAACCTTAGCCAACTCTCCACGCTCATCCCTGCTCATTCGGAAAATGAATTGTGGCCCCACATCACAGCCGATCATAGCACATACATACTTAATAAGTTATCTCGCTGCGCATGTGGTCCGCTCCAGCGCGATAGAACTTACGTAGTTAAGTTTGATCACAGCATCAGATCCGCAGCTTTTGCGTGGAAAAGCTTGTTACGAATCCCCATCGAGTGAAATATGACCTGCTCAAGTTTTTCAGGTGAAGTTCTGTGGGGATCATCGGTGAAAGGGGTCGGAATTGGTACATAGAGTTGTTCAAGTAACACAGTAACACCACGCGCCAAGTGCACCAAAACCTTTTGTACACCACGCACCCTGATTTTGTTAGATATCGGTTCTCAGAGGGTTGAAGGAGACACGGTGAGACCGCGGGTTAGACTCGGCTATTCACTGGACTAGGATTAGGGGTGAGAAGGTGTCCATCCTGTTAGACCAATACAGTTGGTCAACTGATTGCTGAGTGGTTGATTTACCGTATTTGTCTAACCGGATGGACACCCGCTGTTATTATTGCCTGATCCCTCGCAGTTGCTTAATTTTGGGTTCACGTAATGAATACCCACCGGTATCTTCACCGTGTAGCCAATGGGTTTTCACTTTCCCTTTACCTTTTCGCAGGAAGTTTGACCAGCTAATTCCGTAAAGCATTGTACCCTTCAATCAAATCGAAGGAAGCCTTTTGATCTATCAAAGGAATCTTTGCCTGTTTGTTGCCAGCTTCTTCGCCCTTGCCTGAAAGGATAGAATCCTTGTATCCATCTTGAATCCTGTCATTTCAGGCCTTGAGTCTCGAGTGTCAATTGTGGTATACAAATATCTCATCTGTGAAATATCAGATAGTTTGACAGAGTGTTTCACAGAACGACAGAAACTCAGATTTTGGCAGAATCTGTCGTTCTGTTGTTCTGAATACTTTGTACGCCCCCCTTTGATGTTCTCGCTGGTCATCTACACTTGTAATCTAGGTTTCTTCTAAGCTTGTTCCTCCCTTGTCATTGCTTATCTCCCTTCTTCAAATCACGCTCAAGAACCCTCTTGGGTCGTCAAATAGGGTGGGGTTTGTATAGAGAGGCTGTAGAAGGTTTGAATTGAATGGAGTGGTTGACTTTCAGACGGTTGAAATGTGAAACAGAACGACAGAGGGAAAATCAGATGAAATTTTCATCTGTGAAATATACTGACAAACTATCTGATATTTCACAGAAAAAGATATTTGTATATCATAAATGTATAATGGACCAGAAGACAAATGTGATTCCATCTTTGCCAACCGTGCAATCAGTCAAAAGTTAGCTAACTGATCAGATGAACAAAACACCAAAGGTTTTGCTGTTCTCAGCCATGAGACCAATTCAAGATCGTTCTGCTGTCTTGCTTGTCCTGGAAGTCGATCCATGCAAATCACTCGCATTCAAAAGCACAAAATGAGTGCATCCCACCAGATCCACTTCCGAAGATGGGTTGCAGACCAGGACGCCGCTGCTGCAGTTCAGGAAAACTCAAATAGAAACATATTGATCAATGATCATCATGCTCAAATTGATCAAGAAAATGAAGATAACACAGAAAACCAACCCTGTTAAGGCTGATCCTGTGGGTTGTCAACAAGGGTTGAGATTCCTTGCAGTGTCTTTATGATTAATAACGAGATTGTCCGATGAGGACTACAATCATCTGTACAATAGACTAACTAAAGTACGCTCTTAATATGTGATATGTGATCTATAGATGTCACCTGTACGTGTAATGAATCATAACATTATCCCCCGTTTAATGCCCAAGCTTCCTCTTGCAAGCTCTACATTCTCTCCACAGGTAGCATTAAAAAACCACATGGGAAAAAGCTTTACCCTCTCACAATTTTCTCCGCTTTCTCCTATGTTGTCCAGCTGCTTTAGGGTACTTCTTGTCGAATTGCTTCACTAAATCAATGCTGTTCTTTAAATGTGACATAGGCTCCCACGAATTTTCCTCAGTTCCAAATCCCTTCCAGCTGATCAAGTACTCACGCTTCTTGTTTCTTACTCTGCAATCTAATACCTCTTCTACCTCCCACTCGTCATTGCCTTCTATGACAATTGGACTTGGTGTCATTGGCTGTCTTCCTTTGATTTTGTCTGGTTTGTGTTTTCGTAAGATTGAGACGTGGAACACCGGGTGTATGCCTTTCATTGTGGGCGGTAATTTTAATCTGTAAGCAGAACAAGAAACCCTCTCAATAATGTCAAAAGGTCCCAACCAACGATGGTCTAATTTAGGACTAGGCCTTGTCGTTGAAATATTTCTATTGTTTAACCAAACCTGGTCTCCCACATTCCATTCTGGTGTTGGTCGGATTCCCTTATCAAATTGAGTTTTCATGTCTTGTTGCGCCATTTCTAAACAATCTGTTAGTTCAGATTGTACTTCTCGAAGCAATGTCAGTCGCTCCTCAACTTTTGGAATACACTGTTCACTCATCGGTATTCCCCCAAACGTAGGATTATACCCATAATTGGCTTTAAACGGCGAAACCCCAATGGAGACGTGATCTTTGTTGTTATACGAGAACTCGGCTGTTGGTAGTAAGGCGGCCCAATTTTCTTGACGATAATTTACAAAATGTCGTAAGTACTGTTCGATTGCTTTATTGACAATTTCTGATTGACCGTCGGTGCGTGGGTGAAAGGCTGTTGACGGTTTTAATCGAATTCCTAGTCTTTTTTTAAGTTCCTTTGTTAGTTGAGATATAAATATAGCACCTCTATCCGATACAATAGACTTTGGGGTACCGTGTAAGCGCCATACTTCCTTGACCATTATATCCGCTAAGTCATCTGATGTCATACTCTCTTTACAAGGTATAAAGTGGGCCATCTTTGTCAGCCTGTCAACCACCGTGAGTATGCTGTCGTGTCCGTTTGAATCCGGTAGCTTGGTTATCATATCGTAACTGATATCCGTCCAGGGTCCCGCCGGGATAGGCAGTGGTTCCAAAGATCCGAATGGCTTTTGATTGCTTGTCTTCACTCTCAAGCAGGAATCACAGCTGTCAACGTACTTATTCACAAATTGTTTCATACCTGGCCACGAAAAACACCTACGGACTGAGCTCAGAGTCTTTGATCGCCCTGGGTGTCCAGCTAAAAGGCTATTGTGGCGGCTCTTTAGTATCATTGATTTTATGCTATTGACGTCGGGTACTTCAATTCGACCTTGATGATAAAGTATTCCATCTTTAATTTTGTAATTTGCAGCTTTTGACTTTAACCTTGATGACATTGGGTTCTTCACTATATCGATGAGTTCCTGAGTTCGTGTGCAATCTTTTGTGGCTTCTCGAATCTTGTCAATGATGTTGTTGTCGGATGGGGCTTGGTCTTCTTCAGATATTTCAATTTCATTTGTAACATCAGAAACTCCCAAGACGTCAATCTCGAACCATTTCGCCGCATCATCTAATTCTATCTCCTCATCTTCAAAAAAATACTCCATACTTGCAATTTCTACGAATGTATCCTCGGTGATGTTACTTGGTCGTAGTAGTTGTCCAAAAGTCAGCTTTTCTTCCTTGGTTGGCATTAAGTCAGGGCGTCGTGATAAGGCGTCGGGCTTTGTCGATTTCCTGCCAGGTCGAAACTTGATGGTAAAGTCAAAACAACCTAAAGTTTTGGCCCATCTGGCTTGTCTTCTGGTCAGTTGTTTAGTCGTCATGAATGTTTCCAAGTTGCGGTGATCAGTGTAGACAATGACGTCTAGCCGGTTAGGATTACCTTCTAGGTAGTGGCGCCATTCCTTAAACGCAGCAACAATAGCAAGGAGTTCCTTGTCAAAAATCTCATAATTCCTTTCCGCCTGAATTAAAGAGCGTGATAAATACGCCACGGGATGTATCTCGCCGTCTTTGTCACACTTCTGTGATAGAACTGCTCCCAACGCGTAATCTGAGCAATCACACTCTAAAATGAACGCCTTATACGGATCCGCAATTTTTAAAACTGGTGCTGAAGTGAACAGTGTCTTCAACGTTTTAAATGCAGTGTCACACTTGTTGTCCCAATCAAAGGATGCTTTATGTTTAGTGAGGTCATGGAGAGGTCGTGTTGTTGCTGAAAATTGATTAATGAAGCGTCTGTAGAAGTTTGCAAAGCCAATGAAGCGCTGTAATTCCGATACATTGGTGGGTGCTGGCCAATCGGTTACAGCTTTGACTTTATTCGGGTCCATCTTGACTTTGTTGAATGATATAAGTAATCCAAGATACTCCACTTCAGATTGCGAAAATTCGCATTTCTCAGGTTTTAACCACAGTTGGTGTTTACTGAGGATTTCTAATATCGCATCAACCACTGGCTCGTGTTCCTCACCTTTTTCGTGAAGATCATAGTGTCGTCTAAAAATACTGCCGCATCCTTTCCAATATGACCTAGTAAAATATCTTGCATAAAGTATTGGAAGAACCCCGGAGCTCCTGTCGGGCCGAATGGCATTGTAAGTGGAGCAAATTGACCTTGTTTACATATGAAGGCAAGTTTATCTTCATCGCCTTCAGCAACTCTTAGATTACCATAAGCATTACGCAGGTCTAGCTTGGTGAATTTGTCCGCGCCTAACAAGCTGTCGACGAGATCCATTGTCAACGGGAGTGGATACTTGTTCTTCACCGTTAAAGCATTTAATTTTCTATAATCAAAACACGGCCGTAGGTCCCCGTCCTTCTTCCCAGTAAAAAGAACCGGGGCAGCCCACGGGGATGTCGTACGCCGAATGGTGCCGTTGGTGAGTCCTGTCTTGATCATCTCGTCTAATGTGTCATTTTCAGCTGGCGATAACGGTATAATTCGGCTTGCCTGCGGTTGTGCGCCCGGAACTAGGTCCACTCAAAAATCATACCGACGTCTAGGTGGCAGTCTTTGAGCCCTTGATTTGATAAACATATGTAAATGTCGGTGGTAGCACGATGGGACCATCTCTTCCACAGTCTTCACCGGCGCCTTACTGTTCACCTCAGCCGCTATTCTTGCTGACGTCGACCACGAGGTGTTTGCGGCGGCTACGTCGATTCCTATATCATGACTTTGTCGTGGGGATACAAGCTTGCCAGCTGGAACAATCAAACACGCAGAAGGAGCTGTGTCGTACTCACATTGCGGGGGCATATTCGAGTCATTGCTGACCTGAGCCCCCTCGTCACTAGTCCTAGCGTGCCCCTGAAGGTTCTCCAACGAATCCACGGGGTTCATATGCGGACCGGACAAGTCTGTTGTAGCAGACGCAATTCCAGACGCAATTCCAGACCCTCGAGCGCCCGAGTCTAGCGCCTTGTCGATCCTGTTGGTGGTATCACAATTTTGGGGAGGAGAAAGCTTGCCAGCTGCTTCAATGGTAGGTGAGCAAGTTGCGAGATCGTACTCACATTGCGGGGGCTTGATCACGTCATATCTGACATGAGCCCCCTCGTCAATAGTCCTAATATGCCCCTGAGGCTCCTCCAAGGGATCGACGGGGTACTTGAGCGGAATTGACGAGTCTGGTGCAACAGACGCAATGGCGGTCGACTCCTGCGCGTTGTTGTAAAGGCGTGGTCCAGTTAAGGTTGTACCGCTGGGTTCTGTCCCGGCCATCTCATATTCGTAGTCCTGAGCAGTTGTCATAGGGAGAAAACGCTTGCTAGCTGCTTCAATAGGTGAAAAAGAAAACCCGGGATCACACTCACATTGCGGGGATGCTAACGTATCCGAATGGATACACATCCCCTCGCCAAGTCTCCTAGCTGTCCCCAATGGGCCTGTCTCGGCGTCATTTGAGGTTGTTTTCGGGCTTGTCGACACCATAGAAATGGCGGCCAAGTGATCATATTTCAGGTCGGAGTTTGGCATTGACCAATCAATCTTATGGCCATACTTCTTCAACCAAGGCATACCTAGTATGCCATCATAAGTGTCTTTGAGCTTGGTGATAACAAAAGTAGTTGGGGTGAATTCATTCTCAAGGATAAGGTCAATCTCGTGAGAAGATTGTGTCTTGGAACCGTTGAATCCGCTAATATCACACGTACTGCTAACTGCGTGATCCAGCAATTTTTGATGGTACGCAAAGGATTGACTAATCACGTTGTGAGTAGCACCTGAATCGATGAGGAAATGGGCGCGGGATGTCTCAGTGGTTGTGGCTATGGATGAGGGGTTTGTGGATAGTGTAGTCGTGAAATATAATCTAGGATCTTTTTTATTGCAATGTACAACTTGACTAGCACCTAACTCCATCAATTCGCTCCTCCGCTTGTCGCCCAGGATTGGCACAATGTTCACTCCTGAGCGCCTCCATTTTTTGAGGCATCCGCTCTACTGCTATCTCCTCCTCTATCAGAGTCATCCTTTCTACCACTTAACTCCGCCAATTTCACCTCCAACTCAGCTATCTTTGATTTATAATGATTCCTTCCACCGCCTGACTTCCCATTCTTTCGATCAGTGCAATCCCTTGAGCGATGACCTTGAACACCACCTTTGAAACAGGAACCCGTGCGAAGCCGGTCAGCTCGTTCCTTGTCAGATAAACGTGTAGACACTGCCGACAAATCCATGGCATTCGGATCAGGAGCTGGCGCGGCGAAAACCAACGAGTTATCTGAGACCCCGTGTAGTTTGTTATCGATTTTGATTGCGAGGTTAGCGATCTGTTCAATAGTACTAAAGGTCTCTTGAACTAATACCATTGCGACTCTAATTTCCTTCTTCAAACCCTGTTCGAACTGACTGATCAGTGTTGGTATCTCCCAACCAGTATTTACGGCATGCATATTAAACTCATGGGTGTATGCAGCGACAGTACCCTTCTGCGTCAGAGATCGGAGTGCTTTTTCTGCTTTGGACTTCTTCTCCGTGTCGAAGAACATGGCTTCGAAGTTAGTCATGAAGCGTTCAAAAGTTACAAGATGAGCAGTCGAATCATTGATGAGATCCTTCGTCATTGGCTGTGCCCAGCTGCTAGCAGGTCCCGCTAAATATGATACGGCGAAGATGACTTTAGCGCGATTGTTAGGGAATAAGTATGGATGCGCTAAAATGTATAGGTGAACCTGGCTAGCGAAAAATTCGGCCAAACATCCCCGAACACCAGTGAATTTGTCCGGCGTCGCTACCTTCGGCCCTTTGGGCATAGCGGAAGCTTCCGGAGCAGGCTGAGGGGGTGGAGGTGGTGGCGCTTGAGACACCGGCGGGTCTTGAGCCTGAATACCTTGCATCTGAGCCATCAATCTCTCCTCAGCTTGTCGACGCAGGGTACGTTCCTCATTCAAAACCGCAGTAAGTTCTGCCATCTGACGTTGTAATTCCTCCATCGCAGGTGGTGAGACCTCTAGCTCGTTAGACGTAGGAACTGCAGTAGTAAATGATGACGAAGTAGAAGATGCAGGATCGTGATCAACGTCTCCGTTGTCTTCAAGTTGCGGGGTGCTGAACGTGGGAGACGTGGTGGCGTTTTCTGAGTTCAGTGGGTTCTGGTACAGTAATGCTAATCAATGAATATAGTTTCAATTCAATTTCGTATATTTGGATCCCGAGGCGTCGGTAGTATCAATATGGTTTCAAAGTCTAATCGGTTTTGACTCTATTAGTTCTGATCTAATCAAAATTTGAATAAATCGTGGTGTCTAAGGTCGGTTTTCGGATTCGTCAACGCTTGTCTAGTGTTTTAGATCAGACAATATGTTAAGGCTGATCCTGTGGGTTGTCAACAAGGGTTGAGATTCCTTGCAGTGTCTTTATGATTAATAACGAGATTGTCCGATGAGGACTACAATCATCTGTACAATAGACTAACTAAAGTACGCTCTTAATATGTGATATGTGATCTATAGATGTCACCTGTACGTGTAATGAATCATAACAAACCCAACATTGTTCCTATTGAGCTTGATCAAGAAGAATCGGAGTTTCAACATTGAATGATCATTGATTTGTGGACTAAGGACCACTCAAAGTTATTCGGATCACCTGTCCTCAGCATTAATAGTAGTCAAGATGATATCAGCAATCATTCTGGCTCTGGCAAAGGAGAATCCAAGGACCCAGTGGACCAGAAGGAATCTCAAGAGCAAATGCAGGAGGAAAATGACTTGTGGTATCCTTTTTCGTGTCTAGAGGCACGTACCTTTAGGAGTAGCATCTTGTATCTTGACTAACTAACTCACTTTGTATGATAGCAAATGGTCGGGTTCCTGATCCTGGGCTTGACTAGAACTATCATGTCCTTTTTGCAGTATGAACCTGTGCGCTCCTTTATTGCACTCCTTGGTGTCAAACTGCCCGCATACAAAACTGTCCAGAAAGTCTGGCGCCGCCTGAAAAATCAATTCAACTTCAATGTAACTGAGAGTCTTAGCCCTCTGGAAAAACCCTGTTTTGGCCTGCAAATTAAGGAGATCTTGAAGCAGGCAAGTGATCATAGTCTGATATGGATAAAGCTGTTATCAATTGACCATCTTGATTACTGCAGGAACTTGCAAATCCCTATGTATCAGATTATCTAGAACTCATGCCATCTTTACCCAACAGCAGTTCAAAGAGTTTTTGTTTTGCTCAGTCACAGAAGTGGAGAGAAGGGCTTGATCCATATCCCAGAGTGCGGATGATCAATCTTGAACACGGTCACTTTTATCTACATGAACCTGTTCAATTGACATCAAAACATCTTGTGGTACCCACTTTTTTCTACAAATCTGGAAATAATCTTTTTGCAAAATGTGTGTTCACTCGTCAGAAGTCTGAATGCACTGGCTCTTCTGGTAAAATATGGATAGAATTCCAACATGTCTCAACCTTTGACTCTGAGTTGTTTTTAACAATTAATGTAAACACCTTCTGGCAAGAATTCAACAAAATTGAGGTGCGTGAAGGATGAATAATGAAGGATTATTCTGGGGACATGATGTATGGTGGGTTATTGTATTGTATCCATCACTACTATGCAAATTATCCATCAATTGATTGTAAAATTATTCTTGTCTCTTGTAGTAAGCAAAAGACGGAGAAACTTTCACTGAAGTTCCAATAATCAACCCATGGCAAACAAAAGCAAATGGCCAAATTATCCTCCATGTTCCATTGGTTTTGTACTGTGATGATCTTTCAGGTAACAAATCAAAACAGTTGAATAAACATTTGGCTTTTTATTTCACGTTGGCTGGACTGCCTCCTAAGCTGTCAGATCAGAAATACAACTGTCACTTTGTAACCACCTCAAATACGGCAGGTGCATCAGAGCTGGCTGAGCCTGTGATTGATGAACTGAATTTAGTATTTGTAATATTAATTCAATAAGAAAATAAAATATGTATCTCTGATATGTAATACCAGCAATTTGATCACAGATGGTTTTACAGCCTATGACCACCAGGAAAATTCTGAGGTGCTGGTGATGACAACAGTCCTCTGTCATCTAGGTGACTCACCTATGCATGCGGAGGTTACTAATAAAATGAACCCAACTACATCACTCACACCTTGTCGAGTATGCCAGTTGAAGGTCCAATCTCTAATGAAAAAACATTCACCTGAATATGTATGCAATTTTCTTGGTGTTGACCAGGATGGAAATGGACTAAATTTCAATAGCATCAATCTTGAAATAAATAAATCTCATTTGCTTAATCTTTTGCTTTATGTAGGCGTCATTACCTGCACGGGATTGGTCATTAACAGTCCAAGGACCAAAGGATCTTTGGGAGTTAGCGCAACTCCCTGGAACAATAACAGATTTTGAAACACAATCTGCTGAGCTTGGCTTGCAAGATACACTCAACACAACCTTTGTTAAATTAGTTCAAGACATCCATAGGGATACAACAGTATCCAATCAAAGGACATCTGAATTCTGTTGTGAGCTGAATGCGCAGTTTGGTGAACATCTCTTCAATCCATTTCTGCGTTTGAAAGGTTAGTTTTATTGAATTGTATTCAAACCATTATTGCCAGGGGTATTTCCAATTTTTGAATCTTTCTTTGAATCTTTCCTAACCTTCAAGGCTTTGATGGACATCAAAATATCCTGGTTGAAGTCTTGCACATGAGTCTATTGGGCATTAGTAAGTACTTATCATGCCATCAAATGCAGTCCACATCAGCAAAAGAACAAAATGCAGTGTGGGGACGTTGGAGGTCTTTTGACACATCTGATTTGAACATCCCCAGAATCCAGCCAGAAACAATGATTCAACACTTTCTTAGTCTCATTGGAAAAGAGTTTTGTGTGGTCTTACAAGCAGCTCCTTTCGTCTTCTTTGAGTGCAAGATGTCCCAAGAAGAACATGAGACATGGACTGCAATCTCATACCTAGCTCCTTACATTTTCCAGACAGAAATAAGTGACATGAAATCTTAACTTGAACAACTAGAGGAACTAATATACATATTCTTGAAATGTATAGTACAATTAACAGCTCAATGGTGCAACAAACCAAAGTTTCACATGTTGACTCATTGGTGTGAAGGAATCAGAAGGTATGGACCGGCCTGTCTTTTTGGAACTGAAAACTTCAGAAACACCCGGGAGTCATCAATCAAATCTAACCACATCAGCCCTGGCCGCGACATTGCAATTTCCTTCATAACCATAGGATCATGCACCCTTTTGGTGCTGGATCAAAGATCTACAATCACCAAGAGAAAACATACATACAAGCAGGAATGAAGGTGCAGCAGATATTCCAGAATACTATTCTATTTCAAAAAGCACTAGGCTATAATGCATTGTGGAATCAGGAAGGTACCATTAAGATTGGGAGTGAGTACGGGTGTTTGTATTGACACTTTGTCAATATTTTTAGTATAGTACTTTACTAACAGACTGTGTTACCATATATTGAATCAAGGACCACATTGGTCACAACCTTCAAACCCAAAGGAAATGATCCCCAACCACATACGCGCTGGATTCACGGCTGAGGACTGGAGACAACTTGATTCTATCACTCTCAAAAACAACTAAAGGGTGACCTCAGATGTGTTTGTCTCATTCAAACATGCTGCTAGTGGTAGAAGATTGGCAAGGGTAATCAGGGTATGGGAGTGGGAGGCTGGGTCTCAAAACAAACAAAGGTTGAAGCAACTCAATGTTCTTTAGGTCAAGTGATAGGATTTTATGGTATGTGTGAGGTCCACAATACCAAGACTGTATTATGGGCCAATCCATTGGTAAGTCACACATCATGGTTGGTCAAGAATTTGATTTCTAATTGCTCTTGATCCAAACTTGAACAAAACAGGACATTGAAGGGATTCTCAACATTCAACACAACTGTCATGACAGTAAGTGTAAGGTTGAGAAATGTTGCCCCATTGTCATTGAAAGACAAATCTCAAATTACACTGATTTTGAGATAGTTCATGAACCCACAAGCAAATTCATCCTGAATTCCGGTTCATTCTATTCTGCCAAACCTCATTGTTTCTGGGCAAAATTGTCTTTTAATGAAGTGACTCCTGAGGAATGGAAAAGAGCCATTGAATCCGGAATTAACAATTGGAAAAACTCAGCCAGAAAGAGAGATGAGGTGAAAGACCAAAACGCAAGAAGGAGAAAGACAAGTTCCTAGCTAGCCAATCCGGCAAAATCCCGGCAAAGAGAAGAAAATCAAGAAATGAACCGTCTCAGTCAGAGGTTCAATCACCAATGGAAAATGCTGCAACTGTCGCAGGCCCTTCAAAATATACTTTTATCAATGTGCAGTTTCCTTGAATTTATGATTTTGTTCTATGGTTTTGTTTTCCTCTTTCAATTTTGGTTGTTGTAATGCATTTGATTGGATTTTGTTTATCAAAGATCAATTCACGCTGTCTTGTAAATATTGTATATTTCATTTGTATTCTAGTAGTACAATTCAATGTAGATTTAAAACAATTCATATTGTAAGATTTAAAAAATTGAAGATACACAATGCCTTTCAGAACCAGATGATCAAGAATCATTAGAATCATTATGATCATCTGTCTCTAACATATTTTCTTGAGAAGATACAGGATTACTTTCAGACTTCAACATTTGAGATATGTTAGATTTGTTAGGATAATTGGATTCTTCTTGCTCTAAAGGATTTACAAGTCCAAGAACAGAGGAGAAGGGATACCAACCATACTCAATCTCCATATAAAATGGGGGGAAGGAATGTTGGTGGAGCAGGGCAGTTTTGACAGTGTATATGTCACATGTATTTTTCCTTACAATATCATGATACACCAAAGTTCTCCATTGAAGATCAATTGTCATGTTGACAAAAGTTGGTGTGGGAAGTGAGTGTTTGTGACACAGCATATCCACAAAGCGCAGAAGTTGATCATAATCAAAGTTGCAATTGAAGGGGCCAACCATGACTACCACTAATGGGTCAACATAATCACAATCTGCAATCTCGAGGTGAGGAAAGACTATATTCTTGTTGATGATCTATTGATAATATGTTCTGCATACGATTATGTCAGTGTATGTTATATTCAATCAAACAACATACAAATGGAATCACCTTTGACACCAGCGTACCACCTCCAGTTGGGAAAGAGTAGGCCAATAGTCAATTTGATTGACCAGGTCAATTCCTGGCTGAAGTCTAAGATGCAAACATGAGTCACTCTCACATAATTAAGTGTAGAGGAGCTGTTACCATACCTGCGCTGAGAGCCTGAGGCTGTACCTTGCCAATTTCTGGAGAGAGATGGGTGATTGTGCGTCTCTCTATTCCAGGTTGAAGCCATGTTTTGTTTTAAAAAGTGCCGTAAGATTGAATTCAAATATTTTGGAAAAAATTGAATCACACAATCTATGAGTGTGATTTCTACAAAACCATCTTTTGGCACAATTTATAATCAATCATGAATTCTAAGAAAGCATCTCTTTATTAGGATGAGGAATAGTATGATATTTATCATTATCATATTCTTGATAAACATATATTTGCAATTTTGAAAATTCGAAAAAACCATATGTGCATCTGGAAGTGGGAGAGAATGAAAAGAATTTATATGATAAGTTTTAACATTCTATTCTATGCTTTTATTTGAATTCCAATTTATTTGACTTCTAAGTCCAAAGCAAATTCTAATGTCCTTTAGACACTGAAACCGCTTGATCTTGCTGAAGATAACTTTGATTTGTATGATGCAACAGCCAAGATTCAGCTGGAAGATGTGCATCTGCGCAGAAACTTGGTGTTTGAAGTTTCCAAGGTTCATTTGAAATTTGTATTGTGACAAATATCATTTGCAAATGGATTGGCAAATGGAATATTTTGAGATGATGGGGCAAGACGGTGAAAGGAATCACCAGCCTTGATGCAAACCCAAGGGGGGATTTCAAATGGGGACCATTGTTATTCCCAGCCCGGTCCGACAAGTTATTTAATGATGTCTCTTTTTCTTACCTGTGCTCCTTCTCAACTCTTTCTTCCTTCTTCATCATTTCTTCAACTTTTTGCTTTGTTTTCTTCTCACTCATCATCTGTTTGAACTTCAAGCTTATGCCTTGACAAACCAACCGAAGCCATATCAGAAGCCACTTGATAATTCATTGAGTCCTCAGAATCAGTGTTCTCCAAATACAAAAATCAATTGACATTCATCATCTCAGCGCGACAGAGCAGCCTCTGACAGTCAACTTCAGCAAACCCAGCCAAAAAAACCACCTGGTAGTTGCATTCAGATCATGCTGGATTGATCCAGAGGGAACAACAGCCATTTCTTGAGTGGAGGCTCCAATGAACCAACCGTCAGAAGTTTTACTCACAACCCGTGCCTCATTGCTGATGACATTGACCACCTTAATCATGATGACAAAGATCTGAATTTTGATCATGGAATCACCAGTCATGATTTGCTTGATGAATGTACGTGAATCTGCTTTACTTATTTATCCTCAGCTCACTCCTGGGCTCACTTTGAATTATGATATTGCACATCCAACCAATCAGGAACCAATCAAAACTTATCAGCCCCAACAAGTATCCCTTTGCACCAGAATGACGCCAGCAGCCCTACTATCAACCATCCACCTTCAAATCACTTGATGGGACCTCGTTTACAGTTGTTCAATTGAATTGCAAGCCGCGCCAACCTTGACAAAGACCACTTGACTTCAGGTCGCCAGCTGTGCAACATCAGTGATTCAGCTGTTTTCTTTCCTTCTAAACCACACTAAACCAACATTATTCCCAGGTGTCAACCAGCAAAGACCAGTTCTTCACTTGCATTGTGACTATGCTATCAATCCGCCAAGAAGTCAATTCAACTTGTGAAGATTTGCTTGCGGAGATTGGAGTGAACCCTTCAACCTGTCTAGGCACCTCCCTTGAGGTTTGTACTTGGAAAGCTGATGGTACTGAGCTGACGTGGTGAGTCCTTCTTGGTTTTTTTCTTAGTTTCAATCTCCTAATCATGATATCTTCTATCATCTAGCTCAAAATTGTGCAGAACCACTATGCTACCACCAACAAGGATAAGTGGTTCAACCTCAACATTGCTGGACTATCCTTTGCCAGCATCCAAAGTGGTCCTCTACCCGTAATATTCTGGACAAGAGCAAGAAGGAAGTCAGTTTCAAAAAGAAAACCAAGACTACCACCAAAGAACCTGTTGGTTCTTCTAACTCGCCACAACGTTTCAGATATCAACAAACCAAAGCTGCCAATTGGCCGCAAAGCCGCCAAAGGCGCCAACACTTTCAATTCCAAGAAGCGCCCAAATGATACGGATGCAGACATAGCCTCTGCCAACATGAAGCTTGCCAACACTTCCGCAGCAAAGGTCAAGGTTGCAGAAATTGCTGTTGCAGATGCTTGTCAGGCATTAGACAATAAAAAAATGCTCAATCCAGCTCTGCAAGGTCTGGATGAAATACAGGTGCAATATTGGCAAGACAGACACCAGGAGATTGCCAATTGACTTCATCAAAAAAACACAGAGGTAAGAATTTTGCTCAATTCAATCATCATTATAGTCCCACATGTCTTTGTTCACTTTGTTCATCTTTTAGAATTCAATTTCCATTCCAACTGATGAAGCAGATGTGAATGCTGAATGAGAAAGTTGATACAATATGACAAGGAAGGAGTCAAATCTCAGCTCACTTCTCAATCATCTTCAAACCAGAGTTTTCACTTTGAAGATGATTGCAATTTTTCACCAAATCCTTATCTCAGTTGTTTTTCAAAAGTTTCTAACTTTAAACATACTTTAAACATCTGTGAGCGCTCACTTTTTTTCTTCAGTGCTGGTCATTGGTTCTTCTTTTTGATTTGAAATTGACTCATATTTTGCCATTTTGCATGGCTCAGATGTGCTGAGCAAATAGATTATCATAGCTGTACCAAACAACAAAAAGAGAGATTTTGCATAAAAGGAAAAAAGAAGCCATGAAAAGCAAAAAATTTACCAAATAGGTTCAAAATGATTAAATTCAAAAGAAATACAAAACGCACGTAAACCTTCAAATACACTGGAGAACCAAGCTATTTGTCTTGATTCCCGCTTTGGTTCCAAACATGATTGATCAAATTGTGCAATAGTGCACAGTGTTGATGCTTATCATGCATCCTTTGAAGTTGAGCAAGGTATAGCTGGTATTGAGTCCATGAGTCAGGTGAAGGTTGGGGGGAGGTCTTGCATCATCAAGGTAAGAAGGGATTCCTTCTTTGTGGTGACCAGCAAGTTGATTTTGTTCAATTTGCATGTTGTGCAGGATGACTGCACAATAGACTATTATTTGCAATTCAGCCTCCTTCCAAAGTAGTGCCAGACAATTGAGGATTCCAAAACGTGCAAATAGGATCCCAAAAGTCCGCTCAACATCTTTTTGTAAGGCCTCCTGAAGTTTTGAGAAAAGCTAGAAAAGACAAAGAAGTTAGATATGAAGGTGGAAATGATGAGAGTTATGAAGCAGCACATACCTTTTCTCTATTATTACCATTTGGGAAACTCTTGATCAAAGTTTCCCAATCAGGATAGATCCCATCAGCAAGATAGTAGCCCTGTTTGTATACGTTGTTGTTGACAGTGAATTTGACTTCTGGAGCTTTTCCTTCAGTAAGATCACAGAAGAGTGGGGGTTGATCAAGGATGTTGATGTTGTTGTGAGTGCCAGGTAGGCCAAAAAAGGCATGCCAAATCCAAGTATCATAGGAGGATACAACCTCCAAAACCAGAGTCGGGACCTTCTCTTTCCCTTGATACAGACCGTGCCAGGCAGTGGGGCAATTCTTCCACTGCCAGTGAGTACAATCAATTGAACCTAGTGCTCCGGGTAAACCTCATTCACAAGCCACTTCTAGCAATGTTTGAGTATTATTGACTGTTGGTTTCCAAAGGTATTTGTCCTTATACAAATAAACCACGTCTTCACAAAACATTTTGAGGCATTGAAGCGCTGTTGATTCACCGATTTGAATGTATTCATCTTGCCCATCAGCAGAGGTTCCAGTAGCCATTTGGCGCATTGCCGCGGTGATCTTTTGATGAGGAGAAAGTCCAAGTTATTTCTGAATCCAGTAAGGGTTGTGAAGTTGGAGATCCTTGATAAGTTGTTCAACTATCCCTTGATCCATGCAATAGCATCTTTGAAATTGTTCATCAGTATAAGAGTGATTTTCTGCAAAATATTGATTGAATATGATTTCATGAGCAAGATACTGATGTTGAGAATTTTTTTGACAAGGAATCTTTGAATTGAAATCTTCCGGATGTGCTTTGTAGTACCAGGCCGCTGCTTTTGCAGCAGCTGCCTCTTCTTCAATATCATCTTCAAATAGTTCTTCAAGGAATGCTCCGAGTTGATCTGGATCCATGATGAGTATGATACTGAAAGATAGGGTGAAATTGAAAGCAAGTATGTGATGAAAGTTGATGGGTATGATACTGAATGATAGGGTGAAATTGAAAGAAAGTATGTGATGAAAGTATGTGTTGTTGACTGGATATATGTGTTTGAGTACAAGCATACAAAAAGCCTTCAATTGGGGGATTTCTGTCAATTTAAGTGCTCCGCTGTACAGTAGCTCCAAGAAAGATACAACACCCCTGGGCCAAAAAACCACCACAGCATACAGTGGATTCCATAAATGATGAAATCCGGAAATAGCAAAATGACCAGATGGTCCGTGCAAGGTGCAGCACCGGCCGATTCTGAACGGGCCGGGACAAGGCTTGTACTCTCATGATGTGCAATAATGGTAAGATCCTGTCTTCGATCTACTCATCACGAACCTCAACTCATCTCGATTTTTGATCTACCCCACGACAGTTTTGAGATCTGATAGATGATTTGACTCTCTATGGCCAGTGGGCCCAGCCTTCAATACGTCGTCTGCGACCTCACTCTCTTACCAGGTCAAATCTTGGGACCAACAGTTTCCGCCCCTTCTTGAAACAAATCAGCGGCTTTTGGACTTTCTTCATCTTGGCTCCCAAATTTCTTTTGCAATCACCACCTTCCGCTCAGCATCAAAGTATCCGCGGACGTCCTTAAATCAATTTTAAACATGTTGAATAATTCTGAGATCAGTAGCCAGTTAGTCTTCTAACTCTCACATTCCATTTGAAGTCAAAATTACTGACTTAAATCTTAGCAGGCCTGATTCTGAATTTAGGAAGATGAGCAACGCATATCTCGCCGCCACAGACGTACTCAGTAGTTCATCGGTGGAGTTTGATTACAGTCACTCCTCTCCAGTAAAAGAAAAAACGGTCGACCGAGTTCCAAATCCTATCATTGAACCAGGTAAGCAAGTTTTCCCGGGCTCTATAACTTACTATTCTGACTTCTATTGGTTGTTTCTAGGTCCCGTGGGTAAGGTTACGGTGCGGAAGATGAGTGATATCTCCATAACTTTAAGTTTGTATACGCTTGAAGCCAGCGCGGGACCGGTCAAGGCGAATCATAAGCGCAAATGGATTCCACAAAAGTTCCCCATAACTAAGCAACAAGTCGATGTCACCAATTATTCCATCCCTCATCTCAAAAGTTTCTTATTCAAGATCGCCGACAAGGTCATGAACAATCGATCAGGTGGTATGTCGGCACTTTTCCAAACTGCCAATGCCAACAAGCAGCTCGCCCTCAGCCTGTCGATTTCCAACCATCTGATTTATGGGAAGGGCAAGCTCTATACTGCAACCACGGATAAACAACTCGAAGATTTCTATGTAGCGGTCGCTGTCAGCCCCAAGCCCTATTACTAGTACCAAAGGGCTGAAATATATGATAATAGAATAATAAAATTAATAAACAATACTTACAACTCATGGCTCAGTTTCAAGAGCCAAGTAAACTCGTAATTACATATAATTACATATGTAACTATATATGTACATACATGTAAAATCAAATTAAGACATTATAATTTGTGATATAAGCTTTCACAAGTGCACATCACATGAGTAACACAAGAATTACACAGGCACGTAATTCAATCATAGATCAGATAATCAAAATAATGATTACATACTACAAATAAGTATGTAATCAAACCACAGATTGTACATGAGGGATTTTCAGGGTTTTGTGTATATAAAGAGCTCTCCCACCCGCCAGGAAAATCATCATCATCATATTTACATTCCAACAAATTATCAATAACTTTATCAATCAGACAAATAGAGTTCTTGTCCTCATTATTAGACATTATACATTTCTCTTATTGATTATTATCATTGATTTTTGTTGAAGTTCTTGTGAAGACTTCTCCATTTTTTCAGGAGGTGATCCTAGAAGTACTGCTCAAGTTATTAAAGGGATTCAATAACTTGAGAAACTTTAAACTCACGGAAGTACCTCTGTGTTCAAAGTCTAAAGAACTTCAAAATATCACTAGGTAATATTTCCCTTGATAACAACTCTAGAGTAGAGTGTAGTTGTTCTGGGCACGACACTAAAGATTAGTGGTCACTCATAATCCGGCTAGAAGACTTCCCGTCTTGCCTTAATCCCTGGATTTGTATCCGAAATCCTCTTTTGAGAGGTCATTTAACTGAAGTCAGTGCGGATTTAATCCCACTACTTCAATACCAACCTTGTTTAAGAACTTTAACCAAGGTTCTCACGCTGATAATAAACCTAGTTTATTATCTCAACCCTTTCTTTAGTGAATTACTAGCCCAACAGTCGCTAGTAGCTCACAGTCGCACTTAACCCGAGCGCTGAAATTGGAATTCAGTTGATGATGGAGAGTCCATCCAAGTTAGCTCAACAACAAATTGAGGTAAGTAGTGTCTACTCTTTCAATATGTCTTCATCTTGACAAGTGTTTTTGACTTTCCGGTACTTTCTAGAAACGATCCTTGGCCCACGCTGTATTGGCAGCTCAAAATGTGGTCAAGGAGGGGCGTGATACTTCGCAAGACGAGCTTGCCCACTCGGACCCGGTAGCCAAGCAAAAGCTCACCCTTACAAAATTGGTGAACCATCATAAGGTGCTAGGCAATACTTGCATGGAAGGTTATCGCCTGGTGAACAAACTTCAACCGACCAAAATAATGATCTTGTCGTTTGAGCATATGGTCAAGTGGGCACAAATTTTAGGAAGTCACATTCTATTATCATTATGAGGAACTTTTGATAATGTTGAAGGATGTCTTTCCCCATTAATTCGAACTTAATACAACTCTAGAACACTGGAAGCAAAGGCGTCACTATGGACAACCCCCCAACCAAAGTTGCCGGTTTCAAGTGGGAAAGTATCAAGCAAAGCTTGGTAACTACCACACCGGTGCTTCTGGCCAAGCGATCGAAACCAACTAGCAACCATATCATGGTGCCACCTCAAGTACCCTGGGGATACGCCGAGATGCAGGGAATGGATCTCGAGGTAGATCTAAACGAGGCTAAACACCTTGCGCATGGGTCAACTATTCAAGACTTTGTCGCCTTTGCTGAAGTAGCTACACACGAGGAAGATTGTGTAATTGAGGCTTTTGAAGAACATAGTATAAAAATATTTTACCGATTTTTATTTCCTGGCTCTTTCAACGCAAGGGATATGGAACGTTGGGGGATCCCATTTGGAACCGGCCTGGCCCTAATGGAGAGCGCTCGACACTTCTATCATCACTTGGTAAACATCAAAGAATCCAAGCTTTGAAGAAAGGGTATTGTAGTCTCTGATTCCGACTCTGATGAGTCTGAAATCAAAGTGATTTCTGTTAAAAACGAATTTATCAAATAAATATTATCGCGTGTTTCGCGTCTATCTCAGATACACATATTTGTTTTTATGTTCGCTTCCTATTTGTCTACTCAAAATAGTATGGAGTTAGTTTTGGCTACTTGAAAACTAACTCCATACTGACACACCTGCTTTTGTCAACAATTTTTTTTTGTTTCACAATCATACTGGTATGATTTTTTAAAAAAATATTGCAATTATGACCAAGTGTCGACTTTAGAGTCTTATACTAATGACCACATTTGGTTCGCCCCAAGAGCAATTGGTTGGAATTGAAGTATGAGATTATATATGTTTATTTGGTTATCTAATCTAAGATGTGTTTCTTATATTACTTTTTCTTATTTCATTTCTATGACATCATCCTTACTCATCTTATGATCTTATGATCTCATCTCGTAATTATTCTTTGTTTGCTGTGACCTCTTTTGATTGGTATAAATCTGGTGTACGTTCATTATTTGAATTCTCTTTCTTCACTGATTTCTACCACCTCTTCCAGCAGGTACTTACTGCTCTCATCGGTCACTGAGATATTAATCTCCTCATATAGCTAACTAAGCTTCTTATCAGGTTACTTCTTTTCTATTACATTGTATTCTTTATTTGATCTTAATATTAATAAAACCGATTTCTACCACCTCTTCCAGCAGGTACTTACTGCTCTCATCGGTCACTGAGATATTAATCTCCTCATATAGCTAACTAAGCTTCTTATCAGGTTACTTCTTTTCTATTACATTGTATTCTTTATTTGATCTTAATATTAATAAAACCAATTTCTACCACCTCTTCCAGCAGGTACTTACTGCTCTCATCGGTCACTGAGATATTAATCTCCTCATATAGCTAACTAAGCTTCTTATCAGGTTACTTCTTTTCTATTACATTGTATTCTTTATTTGATCTTAATATTAATAAAACCAATTTCTACCACCTCTTCCAGCAGGTACTTACTGCTCTCATCGGTCACTGAGATATTAATCTCCTCATATAGCTAACTAAGCTTCTTATCAGCAGCTTTGTAACCAACTCGCAATTGGTTATGAGCCCAGTGCTTACAGATTTATAAAATTAAAATTTTTAAAAATCTTCTTTTTCGACCAAAATTCAGCATGTCTTCAGTTATCGATTCTGGAACGAAGCATTCTTCAATTGATCAACTTAATGATTCAAATTTTTCTCAATGGCGTCTTAATATGTTCGGATGGTTGTTGGAACACGATCTTGGAGATTTTATTTCCTCTCCTCATCCTACCATTCCTCCGATAGATCCTCCTGATTACACTCCATTCATAAAACAGCGTAATCGTGCTTTTGGAGTCATTATTCAACGAATCGATCAAGCTAGTAAAGCTAGATTTGTTAACAGTGATAATATGTTAAATCCTAATCTATTATGGGATTCTATTCTAGAACATTATCAAGCCACTGACGCTGCTAGTCAAAGTCGAATCTTTCAAAATTTTCTCAGAATTACTTTCCTTTCTTTACCTCAATTTATCAAGGACATTCGTCAAGGAATGAAAGATCTTCTCAACTCTAGTGTTACCACCAACATTGGTGATGGCCTGTTAGCAGAAATCATCGTTCATAAATTTCCTGATTCTTTGTCAACTTTCAAAGAACTTTTATATTCAAAAAGACCTTTATCTACTTCGATTGTTCTTGTTGCTTTGGATAATCACTTAGCCGACGAAGAAGAAAGCAAGAAACCTGACATTGCTTTAGTTTCTCGAAATACTCCATCTCTTATTTCATCATCAACGGTCGTCAATCGAAATTCAAATAATTCTTGTCGAAACTTGTGTACCAATGGTACTCATAATCCTCTCACAAGACACTCTAGAGAAAATTGCTGGACGTTATTCCCAGAAAAACGACCAGTTTGTTTACGTCGAAATGCTTCTGCCATTAATGCTCCTGTCATTAATTCTTCAAGACTTGATGATGACAACATCTTCTCAGTTCAAAATGTCTCAGCAACTTATGCAAATGCAACTCATTCATCTAACTTTAATCAACCGTATCAATCACGAGCCTTAGCCGTCAAAACTGTACCTTCAGGTTTTGCTAAATTACTCGATAGTGGATGTTCTGACCACATGACATCTGATATCAATCATTTCACCTCCTATCTTCCTAAACGCTCAACAGTTTCTCTTGCAGATGGAAGTATTATTGAAATCATTGGTGAAGGAATAGTCCTTGGATCAAGTCATGGTTTTATCAATTCATTTCACGCTTTTCACGTCCCTAAAGTTAATGGCACATTGCTAAGCTTAGGTAAATTAATGCTAGAAGGTTGCTCCTTACATAGCAAAGAAAATTCTTTTGTTGTTAAGAAGAATGATTCTGTCATCTTACATGGATCTATCCGCGACGGAGTCCTCGAACTCGATCTAGAACTCGGTAAGAATGTCTTACCTACAATTGTCGCCTCATCCGCACGATCTCTGACGTCCTATGACACTCTTCACAGGCTGGCTGGTCATATAAATCCTGATCGACTTAGAGTTCTTTTTCATCGATCTCCTCCTTCTGGATGGTCTTGTGAAGCTTGTGTTCTAGCTAAAGGTCATCGACTACCGTATAAAATGACTTTACCTGTCTCTACCACTCCTCTTCAATTTGTACATAGTGATCTGAGCGGTAAAATCGCCATTACATCCTTAGGTGGCTCATCTTACTATTTTAAGCTTACCGATGCGTGTACATCTTATAAATATATTTATCCTTTGCAATCAAAATCTGAAACTTTCTCACGCTTTCTCGAATTTAAAAATGAAGTAGAGACTTTTCATCAAAGAAAAATTATTTCATTGGTCAATGATAGAGGAGGAGAGTATATGTCAAAAGAATTTTTAAAATGCCTTAAAGAAAACGGTACAACTATGCATTTATCTGCGTCTTACACTCCTCAACAAAATTCTGTTGCTGAACGAGGAAATCGGACTACATCTGAAAAGGCAAGAGCACTTTTGAAACAGGCAAATCTTCCTGCGTCTTATTGGGCTGAGGCTGTTACTACTGCAGTCTTTCTTGAGAACATAACACCTATGGAAAAGCATGACAACAAAGCTCCTTATGAACTGTGGCATAAGCGTCCATTTGATTATTCTCGATTACATCCTTTTGGATGTAGATGCTATGTTTTAATCCCTAAACATCTTCGTCAAGGGAAGTTTGGTGATACCACCGCTAAAGGTATCTTATTAGGTTTTCAAGTGGGCATTCACAACTTTTGTGTTCAACTTGAAAATGGGACTATTGTTTATAGTCATGACGTAACTTTTAACGATGATGTTTTTCCTGGATCTCCTGATCATCAACCATTTTCTTCTTTTGACATTGAGGATGAAGAAAATTTCGTTCCCATTCAGACTGAAACTCGCAAAGAATGTCCCACTCCTCTTTCTCCTCACTTACCTCCTGTTCCTTTTAATTCTCCTTCTTTGTCATCTGATCATCAGCAATCTTCATCAGAGCCTTCTATTGCTGGTTACGACGACATGGGGGATTTAATTATGTGGCAACCTCGTCCATCACCACCTCTTCCGTCTGCTCCTGTCAAGCATTCTTGGGATTGGCAGCTGTCATCCGTTCCTGCTGTTCACGATATTTCCAGTGATATTGATCAAGCTAATATCTTGCCTGAAGGTTCCAAACGGCATCGAATTCAGGAAGCTCGCCAACTTCAGAGACATTGTCTTATGTCTGTGCGTCGCATGCGCCGAGCAAGATCTGCAAGATTAGCTAATATTCCTTATCCACAAAACTTGAATGAAGCTATGCATTGTGAAGATGCGAGTGATTGGTTACAAGCAATTGAGAATGAAATGAAGGGCATGGAAGAGAGAAAAGTTTGGGATATTGTTGATTTACCTGATGGTGCTCACGCAATTGGGACCACTTGGGTTTTCAAGAAAAAGTTTGGTGCTAAAGGTGAACTCATCAAATACAAAGCGCGTTTATGTGCTCAAGGTTTCTCTCAAAAACCAGAAGATTTCGGTGACACTTATGCACCTACTGGTCGTTTACTTTCTCTGCGAGCTTTGATGGATGTTGCGGCCGTTGAAGATCTTGATATTCACGTTATGGATGTCAAACTTGCATTTTTAAATGGAGTACCTAAGGAGACTATCTATTTACGTATCCCTAAAGGATCTCTCATCCCTGGTACATCCGAAAAATCTGTACTTCGACTTAATAAATCCATCTACGGCTTGAAACAGTCTCCGCGATGCTGGCACGACGTCATTAAGGCCTTCTTCTCTAGCATTTCACTTAGACAAGCTCCATCAGATCCTTGCGTATTCGTCTCTACTGATCCTAATTGGAAATGTTATGTACATCTTCATGTAGATGACATGACCATAGCAAGCAATAACGTAAAGAAGTTCAAAGATCTTATCAATTCTCATTTTGATATGGAGGACTTAGGAGAAGCAAAGTTTATATTGGGCATGAAAGTCACGAGAGATCGAAAAGCTTGAACAATAGCGTTGTCTCAACCTCAATATATTGAAAATCTTCTTGAAGAATATGATATGTCAGAGGCTAATCCCGTAGGCAGCCCAATGCTAGACAATTCTCACCTTGTACCAGGATCTAACGAAAGTCGACAAGAGTTTATTGACTCAGGTGAAGACTATCGTCACGCAGTGGGTATGCTTATGTATCTTTCATTGGCAACCAGACCTGATCTGGCTTTTGTTGTCTCTCAATTATCACAACATTTCGAACATCCTGACATGCTTCATTGGGCAGCTTTTAAGAGAGTATTGCGTTACTTAAAAGGCACTCAGTTTTATGGATTGATTTTAGGCGGCAACAGTTTAGAAATACAAACTTATGCTGATTCAGATTTCGCCGGATGTCCTTACACTCGAAGATCTACAACGGGCTTAATTTCTCAGGTCGGATCTGGTTGTGTAAATTGGAGAGCTAAGAAGCAGGAGAGCGTCGCTGCATCTTCAACTGAAGCTGAATATCGCGCAATGTATGAGGGAGGTCAAGATTTATGTTGGTTGACTCAATTTATGAAAGACATCAATAAGCCGTTGGATGCCACACCTTTACTATTAGCTGACAATCAAGGCGCGATTGGCTTATCAAAAAATGCTCAATTTCAAAATAGAACAAGACATGTAGATGTTAAATTTCATTGGATACGTGAGCATGTAGAAAAAGAACATTTCAAAGTAAAATACATACCAACCGCTGATATGTTAGCTGACATGTTTACAAAATCTTTACCGCCATATAAGCATAGAGATTTTTGCAAAAGAATTAATCTGGTAGATTTAGAGAACCGGGGAGGGAATTGAAGTATGAGATTATATATGTTTATTTGGTTATCTAATCTAAGATGTGTTTCTTATATTACTTTTTCTTATTTCATTTCTATGACATCATCCTTACTCATCTTATGATCTTATGATCTCATCTCGTAATTATTCTTTGTTTGCTGTGACCTCTTTTGATTGGTATAAATCTGGTGTACGTTCATTATTTGAATTCTCTTTCTTCACCGATTTCTACCACCTCTTCCAGCAGGTACTTACTGCTCTCATCGGTCACTGAGATATTAATCTCCTCATATAGCTAACTAAGCTTCTTATCAGGTTACTTCTTTTCTATTACATTGTATTCTTTATTTGATCTTAATATTAATAAAACCGATTTCTACCACCTCTTCCAGCAGGTACTTACTGCTCTCATCGGTCACTGAGATATTAATCTCCTCATATAGCTAAGCTTCTTATCAGCAGCTTTGTAACCAACTCGCAATTGTTGGTTACCCCAAAAATTAGGAGCGGTGAGGCCCAGCTTGATATCCCATGAGATTACCGCCTCACGTTGTGTTTTTCGAGTGCCTTTGTGAAAAAATTCAAACTCAGATATGAGTTCCGGAATAAGTTGTTCATATCATGGAAGAACTTATTCCAGTTGGATATCTTAACATTGATAGGCACAATTTGAGAACCACATGAGACGTGGTATAAAGTCACATAAGTAGAGGTATTTTAAATTTTAATTGCATTTAATTTATAATAATTTCATTGCATTTATTTGCCAGACTCAAGTTAAAATAGAGGGCCATATCTTTCATATCTCATAATTCCACAACAACAACTTAATCAAAAATCCGTAATCAATTTAAGTCCCTTTTGATAATGGACTAAATAACAACTAACAAACACCTCAATGAAGACTAGGTGATAATATCCATCGGATCATACAACCAGCCTATTGACAGACATAATAAAGTGGAAAGATAAGACAAAAAATTGAATATGTTCTTGAAGACAATCCTAATGTACAAACCGAGAATTGTATCTGACCCAATAATGGTTTGTTGTGTACCCGGCGTGAGCAATGAGCGGTTGCATCAATCGCCAAGTCATTACTCTAGCCGCCAACAGAAGGAGGTAGTTGGCCTTGTCTTCTTCAAATAACCATCGCTGTTCTCTTTTCAATCGGCACTTGAGACTGTGAAAGGTGTTTTCTATAGGATTCATGTCGGGTGAATAAGCCGGGAGATAAATTACCAGAATTCCCGCCCGATTGAAGAATTCCATAATCCTCCCCCTGTGATGGACTCGAGCATTATCCATTACAAGGACAGAGTTCGGGCCAGGGTATCGGTTCATGACAGGGAGCTACGAAGGAAAAACAAGTCAACAAACACTCACAAAGGTCCTACGCGAAATATTAAGATAAAAAACCTACCAAGTCGTTCTTCAAAAATAACTCCACATCGATCCTACGGACGGGACCTTTGATCACCACGCAAGCCATCATTCCCTCCTCGCTGACGGCCGGGAGCAACGTCCAATGACTACGTTTGGTGTATCGGGGGCGTCTCTGGGTTTGGGAGCCGCGCCTGGTCCAACTGCGGGTGCGAGATGCATCCCGACCTACCACTCCACTTTCATCTGCCAAGTTGAGTGGGTCAGTAACCTACAAAAAGCTGGATAGATGACATGTTGAAATGAAAATCTTACCAATGAAAACCAGATATTCTGGAGGGATTCCGGCCACTCAAAACATGAAATCCGTTCGCTCCTCCGGGGATTGATTGGGGTGAACGCCTCGGGTTACCAAAAGGGACAGACCGAGTCGTTGACGGAGTTCACGGCATAACGTAGCACGGGAAATGGTCATTCCAGTCAAATTTGCGATTTCAGTTTTCAACTCGTCCAGATAGATCGCAGGTCAATTGGTCACGAGATCGTGAAGTCGGGCGAGGTTATCGTCGGAAAGAAGGTACGGTCGTCCTTGAGGCTGGTAGGTTCCGGGGTCTATAACCACACTGTTGGTGTTATTGAAGAGGCGTTTCCATTGGTATAGCGACACTGGGGATCTGTTGGTTCGCAATCGAATGTTGATATCCGGAAGAGGGACGTTTTCCATGGCTAAGCGAGTGGCCAGGAGCTTGAGGTCCTCGGAATAACGTTGAAAAACCATTCTTGAGGGTAGAATCGAAGGATTGGAATGGCGGGGAGGATAATCAGGGAACTGGGAATAGTGACGGGGGGAAATGACCTTTCTTGCGGGTAAGGGTGATTCAGCATGAACAGGGTTAACCCCCAACAAAAACATGAGCAAATCAAAGGAAAAAAAAAGATTAAGTTCAAAAGTCGTCAGCGAGGATCTTCTGCAGATCCTCGTGGGCTGGAGGATTAAGTTGACAGCCCGGCCCGTTCAGAATCGGCCGGTGCTGCGCCTCGCACGGACCATCTGGTCATTTTGCAATTTCCGGATTTCATCATTTATGGAATCCACTGTACATAATACACGCAGGGTGTGGCCCCAGGGGTGTCGTATCTTTCTTGGAGCTACTGTACAGCAACCCATTTTTGACCCCCTACATTTGAGAATTTCTTTAGGGGGTCTGTTTGGGAGCCCACATTTTACAAGCTCCGCTGCGGATGCTCTTAATGAGTATATCAGAGCAAAGGAACAAGCTGTGGTGTATCTCTCAAGAGCATACAATTGAGGTTGAAGTGATGAAACATATATGTCAGTTAAGACTTACTTTAAAGCTTGAAGAAGTTTTTACAAAAAAAGATGTCTTACCAGATGCCAATGCGTGCGCGCAGGGTATAAAGATCTAGATGAGAAAAGTAAGCTCACTCAAAGTCCTCAAAGTTATAAACTTTTTTTGGGCATCATCATCATCTTTTCTTTTTGCCCTGTTATTTTTGATTTTTAAAATTCTAGGTTTTTTTGAATCAAATCAGAATCTACCTTCTTAAAACCTTTCTCCAAATGAGCTTTCATCCGAGTTGAATTCCAAAAAAACTGACGGTTTTTTGAGTTCAAACCATCTCCTTCATCATCAATTTTTTTAAGAAAGATGATTAAATCCATTGAAACCCTTTTTTCTTTTCAAGATTAGTTTTAACACCCACACACACAGACACACTTGAGTCTAAAGAAAATTTTTAAACCATTTTCAAAAGATCGGTTTGTTTAAATTTCAAATTGAGAAAGAAAAAAAAAAGAAAATCAAACTACAAGATCAACCTTATAAAAAAATTAAGATGAAGATTAAGAAAGATGAAAGTAAAACTGAATTGGTTTGATTGATTCAAATCAACCAAATCTTACTGAAAAGAAAGAAAGAAAGAAAAGGAAAAAAAACTTTATTTTTTTGGAATTCTTTAGAGTTCAACAACAACACACTACACACACGACACATAACACATAACACACAAACGACAAACGACAAAACAACAACAGAACAACAACAACAACAGAACAATAAAGACTAGGGAATAAGAAGATAACAATTGAGGATCAAGAAAGACCAAGAACACAAGAAGAATTCATCAAACCAAATCTGGTAATTTCAAACCCCAATCAAGCATTCAAGTTCAAGAAGTATAATGTATGAAAGAAAAAGAAGGAACCGGTTTCTCGGTTGTTTGTGTATTTGAACATCAAATGATATGACCAATTTGATTCTTCAAGAATGTTGAGAGATAAAGTTGAACCTTTCAAGGAAAAGATGTGGATGAATCACACAGATTGATCAGAATGGAAAAAACATCAAAAAGTTGATATTAAAGAAAAAGAAGTATATGAAGGAATGAGAGTGATTGGAGGCTAGGAAAGTTTGATCCAGAAACTAATTTAAAGGTGATTTTTCTTAACTCTTTATTTGAACCGACAAAGATCTCTAAAGAAAAAAAATCAGAAAGAAGAAGGATCAGAAAAGAATACGTTCGATAGTTTGAATTCGATTTTCAATAGTTTGAAATCGAATCGATTTGATTTTCTTTTCATAAAACAATCGGTTCATACGGATTTGAATACTTCATCGAATCTTCAAGTTGAACCGAATCAAAACTTTCTTCCACTTTCAAATGATTCGGTACATTCGAATTCATTACACCTCCCAACACCTTGTCCATCTCTTTCATCAATTCAACTTGTTGATCATTCGTCATCAACTTGGTAAACCTTTCTCTTCTGATCAATCTTTCGGTTCTAAAGCTCTCATACTACAAAAAAAGATCATTGAGATGAGTATGATTATAGAATTCAAAGAGTGAAGATGAAAGCCTTACTTTTTCGAGTCGAGTGGATTCTTTGAGTTTAGTTAAATGTGTTCCAAAGAGAATCGCTCGAAGCAAGGAGAATTCACAATGATTCGGATCCAAAACATCAATCGTACCCCATCTGAACCTTCTAGAAAAGATCGAGGAGGTGTGTTCGTTGGCGATCGTATTGTTAATCAAATCTGTTTGATTCAAAGCCATGATCTCTTCATTACTCAATGGTCTAGAGCTTTCTGGACTGATCAAACTCAAGGGAATCAAGTTAGACAAAGCTTCTTCTGCTCTAGCTTGGGTTAAAGTGAGTTGAGTACGTTTAGAATTTGAGAGAGTGGTAGTGACAGATAAAGACTTTCTTCGGATTTTTACAGAAGCAGTGGTTTGAGTTTGAGATTGAGATTGAGATTGATGAGATGAAGAACTTAGATATGATGAAGCGGTGGTAGGTTCATCTGAATCCGAATCCGTTTCTTCTGTACCGGTGAACAAACCGAGATCTAGACCGTACGCTCTCATTTCAATACGTAACCAAGCTCTTACATCAATCAACTGTTGAATAGTTAATTCATCAGATCTACCGATTACCTATCTCATCCAATATGACATCACAAAAGATCAGGAATTGAGCCAATTCAAACAGACAAAGAGAAAGATGAAGACGAACAGGTAAGACGTTTGCACGTTTTCCGATTCGTTTCATAGCTCTCAAATCCATCTTGGTCATCGAGAGCCTTGTGGATTGATTTAGATTAGGGTCTTGAGAATGATAAGCTCTTTGAGCTGGTTCGATGATGGATGGATTTAAGAAATAGAGACAACAATGGACATGTGTATCGGTTAATCTGATGGGTTCTCTTTTCACTTGTTGTTCATGATTCAAGGTATGTTCAAATTTAGATTCGATACCTAAAAATAAAATTCATTCATGTTAATTGAATGGTAGTGTTTGATTGTGATCATATAAACTTCATTCATGTGAATTGAAGGTAGTGTTTGATTTTGATAACGTAAACTTCATTCATGTGAATTAAAGTTTATGTTCGATTTTGATAAAAGAAACCTCATTCATGTGAATTGAAGGAAGAGTTTGATGGTAAATGATAGAAAACTTACATCGAAGGATCTCGTTGACTTGATGCTCTACTTTTAATTCATCTACAAATCAAAGTAAGATCCAAAAGGGAGGTTTAGGAGATGATGGTAAATTGAATTGAAATTGAAGGCCACTTACCATTTGAAAGAAGATCAAGTGAAGCGGTCTCAATAACCGTCAATGCAATTCGATCACCATTCAGACCGGGTACAGTCCCAATCGAATGATGTTGGATTTGATTTGAAGGATGATGAGATGAGAAGGAATCTAGACTGATTCCAAAGGTACCTAAGAGAGTATGAAGAAACGAAGTTTTACCGGTTTCAGATGAACCCGCCAAGATGAGATTCAAGGTAGGAGTCTGTCTTGATTTTCTTGGAAGTAATCTACCAGGTGATTTGAGAGGTAGATTTGAATGATGAGAATGATGAGTCAGATCTGGCATAGGTGGTAAGGGTGGAGGGATGAGTTTTCCTTGAGATTGAAGATGATCTGGGTGGGAGTGGTGATGGAGATGATGATAAGTACATTGAGGTTCGATGGTTGGAAGAAGCAGAAGAATGACGTGGGTTTTGATTGATTGAATGAGATCTTTTGGGTGGTAATGAAGATGAATGGGCGACTGAGTGTTGGTTTTGGTTTTGGTTTTGATTGGATACTGATTGTTGGTTTTGATTTGATGGGGTGATGGTAGTTGATGGGTTTGGTAAATGAGTAGTTGAAGCAGATTGAATGATATGATTTGGTTTTTGTAATTTACCGACCTGCGGTTTTGAGTTGTTTGAGGTGGTTTTTGAAGTTGTTGGTTTTTGAGTTGGTGGTTTTTGAGTTGGTTTTGGAGTTGGTTTTGGAGTTGTTAGTGGTTGAGTTAGTGGTTGAGTTGTTGCTGGTTGATGAAGTGATGGGTTGAATGGTTGAACGCTTCTTAACCAGTGATGAAAAGACTGCCATGCTTGCGAAGGGAGAACAATAATGAACTGATTAGGAAAAGGATGAAGGAATGGATTGGTTTAACGGAAACTATTGAAATTGAATAAGATCACTTTAACTAAAAGCAATCAAGCAATTTACTTAATTCGTTCTATTCAAATCAACAATCAACAATCCACAATCAATCGAAAGAAAAGAAAAGAGTAAGTAGGAGTAAGTAATCAGGATTTCAAATTGGATCGAGATCTGAATCTGATGAAGTCAAAGTCAAAGTCAAAGTCAACGTAATGAAAATAAAGGAAGAAAAAGAAAAAGGGGGGGAAACAATTACGGAAGGCTGAGTTAAATCAATCAATCCATCACTATGCCGATGGAGTGAAGTGAGGTTTAATTTGGTCATCATCTCCACTTCATCTCCTCGTTACTTAACTTATACTACCACATACTTTCAATCTAATTCTAAACTAACTAATCTCTTAACTATCCTCCTGAAGAACCTCATTAAAACTTCACCAATCCTTCATTAAACCAAACCTATCTAACTCACCACTTACTTAACCGAGTAGATCACTTCATCTCAACTTTCGAATTTATTCATCAGCAAATCATCATCATCATCTTCTTCCAATACAACATTCACAAATATGTAGAACTTGAATGAATTCTATCCAAACCAAAAAACACATAAACACAAAGAGGATCATGTGCATATCGTAGAGAGAGAAAATGTGAAGATGAATTGGAGTATACTCTACTCTACAGTACACTACACTACATTTTCATTCACAACTCATTCACACATTCTTGACGCTTTACCACCCAATCATCAAAGTGATCCTCATCATCCTAAACCCATCAATCAATCAATCAATCTCAATCCACAAAACCAAATCATCCATCCATACAACTCATCCAACAAAATCATACATCGTTTTGATTTTCTCCTGATTAAACCATGATCAGATGGGTAGGTACATAGGAGCGCAAGACTTGAAGTGGATTGACTAAAATCAATCAAATCCACTCACTCAAAACTTGTAAACCATCACCGGATGAATTCATTAAACCATTCATCAAATCTCTGATCATCAACTCATCAAGAGTGGTGGATCATTCTCTTCCTACTAAAGCTTGACTATCAATCCTTTTCTTCTTCTTCATCTACATTTCAGATTTCATTCATCAGATCTTCTTCATTCATTCTACTCTCCTTTAAATACATTTGATCAAAACCAAAGTTCAACTTAAGTTAAAGCTAAAGATCAAATTTGAATGTTTAAACTGATTTATAAACTATTAGACTCGGGGATTCAAAAGTGATGAATTCCTTCAAAAGTTACTAAACTTGATGATCCGAACGCTTTTTCCTAAAAATAAATAAATGAATGAAATAAATAAAAAAATGATAAATAAATGAAATCGATAAATCGATAAATAAAATGAATCATGAGTAAAATAAATAAATAAATAAATAAAATAAAATAAAATAAAATAAAATGAAATGGTTTGAGTTAAATCCCTAATCAGAAAAAAAGAAATGAGAATTATATACAAAAAAGGGTGGATTGTTGTTTTGATCAATCTAAGATTTATCAAATCTTACATATAAAGAGAATTAAAGAGATGAGAGGAGAAGATAAAAAAGTATAAAAAGTAAAAGATGAGGAGGCCGTACATATAAAAGTTTGAAAAAATAAAAAGAAAAAGAAGTGAATTTGGACCAAAACAAAAGAGCTTGAGATGATCATCAAAAGAGAAAAAAAAAAGTCATCAAAATGATGTGAAAGATTTGGAAAGAAAATCAAATCAAAGAGTTTGGAAACTCATTGAGATTTTGATTCTTTTCAAAAAAAAAGTGCCTACCCACTTATTAAACCAAAAAAAAACATCTTTATTCAACTTCAAACTTATATCTGATGCAGAGTTGATTTTGGTCTCAGTTGAGGGTAAAGAAACATGAAGAACTCAACCAGATTTTTCAAAATACATTAGATGAGAACCCCTTAGAACCTATATATACTTTTGATATGATTTGTAGAAGGATTGATTGAATTAAAGCCACAGGATCACCGGATCTACAAGAATGAACTCACTTGAAAGGATTTGTTGAAAAAAAGGTAATGAAAGCACTTCAAAGAACAAGAGGAATATAAACAAGACTTTCAACCAGAAAAATTGATCAAAGTTTTCTTTTTTGATGAAATAAGATTTAAGTCTCCAAGTTGAAGAGAAGATTTTTTTTTTTTGAAAAACGTAGATGAAACTAATCAAAAGAATTTGGATCTTGAAGATTAAAAGAGAAGAAGAAGTGATCAAGTTTCTTGAGTGAAATTAAAGATCACAATTTTAAAATCATCCTCTGTTCACTCAAACAATAAAGTTCACCAAACCTTACAGTTGGAACCAATCAGTAAAAAAAATAATGGGTGATTATCATCAGAAGAAGAAGATAAAGACTTAGAGATAGACAAGTCTAAATCTTCAACTGAAAGAGGACTCTTCCTGATGAATTGGTTTGAATGAATTTGAATAGAATCCTTCATTGGATCTTTTAACATCTGGATGATCTTTCTCATAAACCAACTTAACCTAGATAGATGACTTATCCTTACTAGATAAGTTTGGGTGATCTTGGAGAAATGGTGAGATTCAAAGATAAAATAAAATTGTATAAATTCTTTTTTTTTGAGAATCAAAATTTTTCAAATAGAGATTTATACTTTAAGTAAATCAACATTGTCAAAGAGTGTTGAAGGATGAAGGTTTGTCGAGAATTTTTTCTTTCTTTGTAAGTTCTTTAATCTAATCTTGATCATCATTTTTTCTTTGATTTGGATTTATTCATCTAAATGAAGAAAAAGAATTCAAAGAAAACTCAATTCAATTTTTTTTCTCACCAGAAGAAATCAAAAGGTGAATTTTGAAATTCAAGAGCAAGAGTACATCAAACACATGAGACAGGAGTTTGAATTCCACAGATGACAAAAACTGATTTTTGGCTGAGAGAAGGGGTTGGTTGTTGGATTCAGATCTTCTTATCTGTGGATCACTTTGACATTTTTGTTTTCTGAATCCAATTGGTTCACACAAAAAACAAAATAGAGGACCTCTGTATCAGTGCGTGTGGGCTGGGGAGCTCCACAAGCTTCCTAGAATTCGATGGATGTATTCTTCAAACCTTTCTGGAGACCAATCTCAATGGCTGAAATGACTCCTAAACGTTCTGCCCAGAGAATGTTAGGAGAAGGATCAGAGATTACAAGATAATGTTTTATTCTTTGAACCTATTCATCAGGTTTGTGAGTAGCATATTTGGTGTTTGATTGATGAGCCTGAAGTTGAGACCTCCTTGATTATCAAAGTGTATGGAGGTCGCTTGGTTTGAAAGACAACCATCAAGGAACATCCGCAGTCTGCCATTCGAATTTAAAAAAATTCCTTTGGAAGTCCATAGCTTTTGTGTTTGTTTTAATATGAAGAAGACTAGATACAACGAAATACTCGAAGAAAGCTGACATCTGATATAGTCCAAGACTGTAGATATTGTGATCAAAAGAAAAGAATGGTGATGAAGATACAATGAGAGTACAATGAAAATACAATAAAAATACATGTTGGCCACCAAGAGGTCAATGTCCTTATGAAGAGAAAAGCCCAGAGTATGTACAATGAATCCTTTGTGATCAGCCAGAAATCTTCAGGTGTAACTTCCAACCATGAAGTTAGGGTAAAGTATCACCCGGGTTACCTGCTGTGGTGTATTCAAAAGTGTTCATCAAAATATTCAAAATATTCTCGAAGAAGGTGAATCATTGAGAAGGCTTACAGTTAATAAGCCGAACCGGTGAACCAAGGTATGAATAATCAAAGAAATCGGAGATGACACGGTCAACATCATCTAGACGATCAAGAGCAGTTTCAGGTAATTGGATTTGATACAGTTGAGATACATCGAGTTGTGAGGAAGGTGGTGCAAGTGTTCCTGAGATCCTGTTTCGAATAACTTGGGTGATATTGAATATTTCGATATCACGTGAATAATCTTCTCCACCTTCATTTTTGAATTTATATTTCTGTGAAGTTCTACCGATTCCACTGATTGCTCGACCATCACCATCCAATATCAAATCACCTTCTGAATTTTGTTGAGTGTCAACTTTGGACTTTGACCCAGCAGGATAAACATGATCCTCTGTTCGAGTGTAACCATGTGAAAGATGACCGGACACTACAGTTCCGTTTTGGTCGGATGTAGTTTGGGACATGGTTAGGTTCAAGGGGTATGAAAATTCATCGTGAAGCTGTTTTTCTCCATTATGTACTGATTCAGTCAACCCCTCTGAATATTGCAGTACATTCTGACAAATAAATCAAAAAAATGAAATGATCGCAGGAAAAGGATTTCAAAAAAGGTTCATCATCAGCAATCCATATGTTTGACTTTTACTCTTAGCAGACTTGAATTGGACATACCGAAAATATTCCACTTGTCGCTTGAATTTGGAATATTGGAAAATTTGAAATCTTGCGTGACAGTTACTGATTGTTGACCATTTGTCCCAGTGACGACGGTAGCTTTCAATTCAAGTTGACGAGAAGCTTCGGTTTTGAACCTGATTCTTCCTTGTTCATCATCAGAAAGTGGTATGGTTTTCAAATATGGTGTACTCTGGACACTTTCAAGTTTGCCAGTGGTTCGAGTTCCACTGGGATCGAGAGTGATACCAACGGATCCGCTTAAAATCCACTTCGGGTTGGTCGATGTGTTGCCGTTTCCTTGTCCTTCAATGAGGATGGTGAAGTTGTGATTTTGTTCATCCGTCAAAAGTGGTACAAAAGGGGTAATGTCCATTGTATAGGAGGGAGCGTTCAAGGCCCCAATCGCGGTGATCGGTCTTTCAAAGTTCAAAGTATCAGTTTGGGATCATGTCAGGGAATTTGATCAAACTCACCTCCACCAACTAAGCAAGATCCCTCCAGTGTAGATCACTGGAAATGGGTATGCAACGCCGGCCAGTTTATCATCTTGTGGATATATTGTCAGAGTGATCAATATGTCAGTTTAGAACCCTCTAAAAGGAAACAACATGAATTTGCGGCATACCGATTAGAAGCTGAACTTCTCGAAATGAACCAGTTCCATAGAAGGCGCCTGTGTTGTTTGGATCAAGACGAGGAAGAATCTCGTCGGGTACATTGTTATACTACAACACCAAGGTAGTCAGCAAAAGTACCGTTCCCTAACATATGTCAGGATTGCATGAACTGACCCAAAACTTATAGATACAAAGCATTCGGTCGTTAGTAATGATGACTTGCTTGGAAAGGAATTGTTAATCTTGGACTAACCTCTTCTTTCTCACTTCCGCTGGCGAATATTTCCACAAAGGCGGTAGCCGTGTTCTGTTGTAGAGTGACAGTCAGGCAAAGTCATGAACAGATGGAACATGAGATAAAGTTAAACGAGCAATCACCTTTGGGAAAGTGAGCTGTTTCTCAATCCTATACCCTTCCTCATGACCTACTGTAGAAATCTCACCCAACTGTTCCGCAGCAGGGAAATTGGTGGTAGGCAGATAAAAGCGGGCTGATAGAGTTACCTCATATTCCCCGTCTAACTTCAAATTTGGATCAATGATGTTGTTGAGAACCAGGGTAAGTGGATTAGATTTGGCCAAGAGTGGCATGTATCTTGACATATCACGGGTGCTATGCGATTCATATCGTACAAAATAAGTAAAAATCCGAGGAAAGTTTCATGAGTCAGGTTTCACTCACACCGTCCAAATGATACCTTTGTGAGTGGGCTCAGCTAATATGAATGAAAAACAACCCAAATTCAACCCGAGTAGAATTTAGACAATAATCCAAGTTGAAGCTCGATTCAAGAGTGACACTCACGGGTCGAAGTTCGCCATACTATCACAATAGAGAATAAATTAGTTTCAAAATGTAATTTGAGCGGAGATAAAATAATTCGAGCGGAGATAAAATACTGACTTTCCACTTCATTCAGAAATAATTGCTAGATAAATTTACAAAATCGAAAGCCAACACTTGAACAGTCAGCAAAGGAAATGGATCTATTGTAGGAGTCATCAGTAAATGGCTCACAGCCAATCTATCATATTGTTTGCCCCGAGAAGCTATCAAGGTGTTCAAGTCAACCAATGAATTCCAGAGTTCGAAGTAGTAAATCTTGAGTAACTTACTCGCTGTTAGGTTGAATACAACTGATGCCCAGCTTCCTGCCGGGCCACAATCGGTTGGTGGAACAAAATTGATGGTCGCTGGTTTACCATATGAATTACCAAAAGTCTGCATAGCGACAAGTTCTCAAGTTCAGTAAAATAATTAATTTGGGGTAAGAAGCATACAAGCGATCAAGAAACCTACATGTTCAATAAGTTTTACCTCGCAGAACTTGTCACCCTTGGGTACAACCGGTGGCTAAATGGGATGGAATTTTGGAAGAAAAGTATGTGAAAGGGAATGAAATCAGGATAAGAGGTCATAACCATTATTTGGGTATTGGCAATGTGCCATTGGCCGGCGAATAGACTCACCGCCATAACTTCAAAGTTTGATAACGCATTTGGGCGGTGTTGGGCCTGACGAGACTTTAAGTGCATGTGAGATGATATCACTTCACCGATGAAGAAGTGAACCGCTAAAATAAATATAAATAGGGAATCACGAGTCATGATAAATCGCTAATGTGATGTACGAATGGAGAAAAGGATTGATCTAGCAAGATGCAGAGCACAGTTGGAATTCGCTCAAGAATCAAGTTTTGAGAATTAGCGAGATATGAGGAAAGAAATCGGATTGAAACTACATAAAATTTCAAATTGATCAAGTCCCTCTATGTAGCGCGAGCGCGCCTTCGAATTGAAATTGGAAATCATGAATATTGACTGTGATGTCGTTCAACCTCGTCCTCGATTGTGAAACAGTGTAAGACCCACTCCGCCGCTAGGAAGCGTTGCACGAAACCGTGAGTGTGAGATCCTATTGCCCCTCTGATAATTTCTCGTCTCTCATTTTTAGATTCAGGGCGATTCCCGACTTGGAGGTACATACATACACATAGCCTGAATGTCCAGCTTCACCGAGGATACAATGGGTAGATGAGCGACGTTTTGTTCTCGCTCACACCAAGCTGTGTTGGTTTGTGCGGTGGCGAGTCTGTTTTGATTTCGAAGAACCCCTGTGAACAGCTCTGGAGCCCTGCTTGGTCTCTAGGGTCACGGAAGCTCACGAGAAGCAACGAATCCGCAGGCGAGCGGGATCGAGGAAGTCAAAGTACTTAATACGAGCGGGAAGCTTGCGACAACCCTTCTGACGATTTCAATTTGTTAGCCGTCGAATTTCAATAGACCGCGCCTCTTCCCCCGACTAGCGAGTCAGCAACTGATATGTGAATGAAATCTCACATGACATTCCAATAAACAGAGACTCAGAGCAACTCCACCCGATGAGGAATTACAAAAGGCTCCTCAAGATAAGATGACTTTTGCCAAAAAACCAAAGATGAAGAAAGCAACCCGATGGAGCAAAGTAGCAGGATTAGAAAGCTGAACAACGGGGAAATAAATTGAGAATTTCCGGTCGGAACGATCCAACGAGGGTGATGTTGAAATCCTCTGGTACCAAAGAAATTGTATTTTGAGACAACCGGTACTCAGATGCGACTTTTACATAGATACACCTTGGTAAGCAAAATGGTGAAAAGTCTCACTCGCCGTGTGGGTAGCTCGGCGTATTTCAAGTCCTCACTGTTTCAGCACCTCAAACCAAGGAAACCAAGGGACAATTGGGCTTTGGCTATAGATCATTAATCAAGAGCAACATTAATTGTCTTTATAATTTGCATAATTTGGTGTAGTTATTAGAATTTAACAATTGATTGATATAGTATAAAGAATTCAAAGTAACAAGAGGAATGGATATGAATTTTAAAATGAACATATAAGTATCATCTTTTGTGCCAAGGATATAAGATTCAAAAGATTGGAGTCGAGAGACATGAATGTAATTACAATAAAGAAAAATGATTAACAATTAAAAAAACTTATTGTGGTTATGACCATTAAACTTTTGGAGATACTACTTCAAGCAAGAGAGAGAGAAAGTGTGCGGGTGTGAAAGAGGTAAACGGGAAGTTTGCTATGACAATCTTACTTAAACTGATGTGTGATAATCAATTACAGAAAACGTGATGTTGAAGGGTCAAACAGGCTATAGAATGTTTGATGAGACAGTAGATGATGTATGTTAGGATGATTTTTGGGCATTGTTGTCAGAGGGCAAAACGATTTGCAGTAGTTGCAAGCGGGACGATGTCGCGATTGTAGTTTCTGGATCAAAACCATGCGGAGGAACAGCTTCGACGAGTGGCATGTTCAAGTACCGCCCTCGCAGGCATTTGCGCTGGTGTCATCGATGTGCGATTGAGTGTGCTGCCATTGACGCTTGAGCGAACTTGGCACATCCGTCGAGTTCGGACGTGGGTTGGAGTGATCTTGATTGTGCACTGTGAGTGGAGGAGAATAACTGTCAAATCAATTACATAAGTACAAGTTCTGCAACGGATCCAACCAGAATGCTCACGCTTCTTGGCTCTCGGGCGCATGGTAAACAATTTGCGGTGGAGGGTAGCTAGGGGTGTTGGGTTGCGAGCGAGGTGAAGGAACGCGAGAGCTGGAGTTCAAATGGGGATATGCGTTGGATGTCGCATGATAATAAGCAGGATAAGGTGGGTAGGCTGATGAGCTGTATTGGGGGGTCGCTGGTGCTGATGAGGATGAGATTTGGTAGGAGGAGGAATACGTTGCGTATTGCCCAGTAACCGGCGAGGTTGGCGAACGGCTTATACCTCCATGGGGACTACGAGGATTAACGAAGTGCTGACTTCGGAAGTCAAAAGCTCCCGAGGGAAAGGTAGGAGATGCAGAAGGGAGACTATGCGCCATTCCTACCGCCGCATCGGCAGCCGCGCGCGCCAGTTGGGTTTGTGCCTGTCTTCGAATGGGGTGTCGCACCTGGTGAGTCGAGTTACAGCCAGTGGGTGGCACGAGGATTCGGCGACGAGCATTGATGAACCAGTTGCTGACTGTAATGTGACATAGGTTAACAAACAAACAGGTAATCACATCAGAAGGAGGGAAAACGCACCTTGGTTCATATTAAGAGCAGTCTGCTCGCACAAAAACTTCTTTTCTTCTTCTGTCGGGTAGGGATGGCTTGTGTGAGACATCAACCAACTGCGAAGCAAAGCAGTGACTAGGGAGCCCAATGAACTTGGTCAGTGCCAAATAGAGTATAGCGTCTTGAACAAACAAACCTGCTTGCGGGAGTTTTCCACGCCGGCGGGGTGCTTGGCCATCAGACGTGGCCCATCGGCCGCTGTCGCCTTTGGAAGGATCGCTAGCAGTCAACGACGGCTGCGAAACCGAACGACTGCCCGAGGAAACGCCAGCCTCATTTCCCGGTGTTGCGGTACCACTAGCCGGATACGAAGAGCCCATGAGATGTGCAGCAGCGTGATGAGGAAATGCGCTGGCAGGATTGCTATATGCTGGCGATGAAGGTTCATGAACGGTAGGGGGGGAGATTCGGCCGAACGCAGTGGTTGTATTGGGTGAGAAAGTTGCCGAGCTTGGTGTGATCGTCAGGGATGGAGAACCAGGGTAAGATGCGCGATGATGAAGGGCATGCTGAGATTGGTGAGCATTGCCAACCGGGGATGGCAAGGAAGACATGTACCCAGAAGGATGAGCAGAAAGGTGTGACTGTGGATGGTGACTTGATAAAAGGAGGGGGCTGGCTGGATGAGAGGCAGCAGACGCATGCTGATGTTCATGTTGAACATATGCAGGGTGCTCGGAGCTTGCCGACTGCTTTGCTGAGAGTGGATTTGTCGGAACACTTGGGGATTGTGAAAATTGTCGATCAAGTTGAGCAGACTGGTCATCGTAGTGGCAAGAGGTCCATTGATCCCACGCATAGACAAGGCAGATCAGTTTGAATTGGAATGATGGGTCGGGTACCGTTGAACGAAGAACATTTGGGAAGACATCATGGACATAAATGAAGAAGGCAGCAAAAAGTCAGCCGACACGACACAGTGGTTCGACGGAGAAGATTTAAGGGCTAATTTGATGCTTATAGCTCTGCGGCTGGGCCTAGAAGATGAATTGGTTGATTCTATGGGAGGGGAAGCAAAATGACTGGAGAGGAAAGGGATAGAGAACGCACAGAGTTCGAATTTTGATCAGTGGGTTTATAAGATGACAGCGGATTTTCATGAGTGTCGTCACTGCCCGGCGCGGAATGAGCGATGTGGTGTCTTTCGCTGTGGAGCCCGGGCCGAATGAGCGGTAACCTGTTGTCTGCATGACCTGTGCCCTGAGCTTGTTCTTCTCTAGTGACTATAGGAGGCAAAGCCTTTGTATCTTCCATCCCTGGTACACCACGATATACATCGTCGGCTGAGATTGCATAGTGAGACGGGTTAAGCACGAGGTGTGAAGGTTTGTCTGAATTACGGCCGTCAATTTGGGAAAAGAAAGTGGTTGCACGAAGTCGCTTAGTTGGTGGTGTATTCTCATCCGCGTCCTGTTTGTCGGGTGGACTCGCAGCACGGCTGCAAGGTAGTGGATCATTTGAAATATAACCGTTGATCGGACGAAGACTATTTTGGTTGGCAAAGGTGGAAGATGAATCTGGGGAGGAGCGAGAGGAGGCACAAGTTGAGGCAGAGTACTGGTTGTAAGACGAATTATTTTGGGTGCGGTATGCAGTTTGGTAACCCGCGGAGGGTGGGGGAGACAGTGAATGCTGGTGAGGTGTGAGAGCAGCGCCTACTGGTTTCGAGTTCATGATGGCAACGTTGCTGATGGGACGATGGCAGAAGAGTCGAGACTTCAATTTGAATGATAGAATTGAACGCGATGGGGTATGCTGTTGACTGGGAGTATTGAGTTGGGCGCCAACTTGATACTTTCCAATGGCGCTTGTCGATCAGTCGGAGGCAATGAGTGAATATTCGACTTTGACAGCTGATATTGTTGACGGTGAGGCGCTAGCACACTTCGATGAGACCTTGAGAGGTACACAAAGTTACGTCTCTTGCGAGTCTTCGTACAGAGATGCAATCAGCATATGCCGAATATTCTCCCAAAATGATGAACGAAGCAACTCACTTTGAGGACGATTTTGCGAAGTCAAGAAATATGCCGTTTGCCAAGTCAGCGGAGAGAAAATTATATCTAGGTACAGAGACCGATCGACAGTCTTGGTCAGTAAACTTTGGAGGGTTCAGGTATAAGCCAATTGGTCTAGAGGGAAGTTATATCAGAAAAGTAACGAGACGGGCGTTCCGCTGTCAGGCATTGAGACGGCATGAACTAAGCAAGAGCCATGCGGTAAATCATCTCGGAGCGGGGTGACAAGCGTGTAGCAAAATATAAACTACTCCGACCACAGTGGCAGTGTAGTATGATGGGGAAATGAAGCAAGCGACAGCTTTGGACAGCAAGAACCACAAGATAGACAAGATTATAAAGCCTGAAGGATCAAAAACTGTAAAATTGAGCCGAATCAGCAGAGAAGGCAACTCTTCCGTCAGATTTGAATGTCTGTCATCCAGTACCTCTAGTGACATATCGATGTCACTTACGCATCGTGAAAAAAGGGTTGAGGAAGCAGAAAGCGGTAAGCGATACTGCGAAGCCGATGTGGCGCAGGCGCAAGGCTGCTAGGAAGGGAACCGTTCAGACCAACAGCGCACTTCACGACGTAAAAGTATCAATTGCCTCTGCAGATCAGGATAGAAGACGATGGATATGTTCGGAGAAGTCGATGAGGTGATAAGGACCGAGCACCTTTGCAGGTAAGCGTGATATCTGGCACAAAATTACGAAAGGCAGAGCAAAGCTCCGCCCACCGAACCAAGCAGGCGAGAGCCCGCTGTAGCCATGGAAGAGGCGTTTGTGGAAAGGGAAGGGGGAGATCTGGTGACGCACTACCATCATGTACCACAAAGGCTGGAAAGAGTCAAACAACTCGAGCAGGATAGATGATGCATATTGCTGCTGAGCAGACGACAAGCCAGACCTGCTGCCTTTGGACGGTCAACAGGATGGTCATGGTGTGCCGGGCAAGTGACGATGGCCGGGAAGGCGACAGCCTGTCCTCCCACGAAAAAGAACCATGGTTCACCGTACCGTTTGACATGCGACGCCACTGCACGAAGTATACTGTCGGGCCAAAGAAATCAAAGTGCCATGATATGTAACAGATTTGATGGTCAACTCTCACAGGAGCGACATTCACACGTCGTGACTTGTGTTCCAAATCGCAGGGTAGCAGAGAACAGGCGCAGAAGAATGGGAAAAGGAAAATCTTGATGGACATGAGCGAAATCATAACTGAGCCAATTGTGGAGAACAACTCTGCGAGATGGAACAGAAAGTGTATGAAACAGATGGACGAGACGGTTGAAGGTGACATGAAGACATAACGATCGATCCTAAAAAGCAAAGATGAAGAATCATGAAAGCAAAGAAGGACTCACCCTTATGGAAAAGAGACTTGGTTTGGGCAGATGTGATTATGTGATCTTAGAATTAGTTGACAAGTATAATAAAAGAGTTTAGGAAGTTGAGATGAAATCGACGTTTGGACAACTTGAAGGATGGTAACTTTCGACAGGCTTGATAAAGAAGTAGACAGGGAGGGAAAAGGGAGCAATAGGACAGGTTAAACTGCACCTTGTTATACCCTTGGGGGTGTTTTCACAAGAAATCAATCTATGGTGGTGCTGTAAAATTTCAAAAAACTCACTGAATTCAAATAGATTCAAATATTATCAAATTTCATCGGATGCATTTTCTCTGTTCAAATTTTTATATATGCACAGATCAGGCCTTGAGATAGCAGAATCGTCGCGTTGGGGGCTGTTGGGGGGATACTGGCAGCAGCCGGCGTAGGTGAAATGAGTATATGAGTATGGCTGGTCTTGAGCTGCGTGTGTGTTTTCAGTCGACTTCAAAAAAGGAAAGGGTTCATTGGAGATTCAAAGTTTCTGTGTGACGCACGTAATTTTAAATGTCAGAGAAAGTAACAAACACTTTGCTTTCCCACACTTGTTTTGTTTCCTCGAGCTCGCAGTCGACAAATCAGATTGATTGAATTCAGTATTTCCCCTCCTTGGTCTGTGCGGATTTTTCCTCTCTCTCGCTCAGCTCTTTTTGCGATGTGGTGCAGGAGAGTACAGGTCCCATAACGAAAATTTGTTGATGTGGTCTCCATGTTCGTTCAAGAGTCCAATGAGTCCAATGACAGGCAATCAGACGGGTGAGAATTTGGCGATGTAGGGAGGAAAATATTTAAGTGAAATCTGATGAAACCAAGTCTTGAGCTAGCAGCTGACCTCCACCGATGCAGAGGGATCTAGATGCCCAGCACACATGCTTAAAACTTATCGAGAGACCGACTTAAGACAGGTTTGAACACAGTGATTGGAAGACGTGGGTTCCTCAAATATGTGTACAACTGTTCGATGTTGTATGCCCAGCTGGCACTGCAAAGCAAAACACAAGGCAATGCGTTATGGAGGAGTCCCGAATACATTCATAGGAGCACATATGGAAAATTTGAAATTGTTTTGAGACCCGTCTGACTCCTCTTCCGAGCCTGGTTTTTACAGTCCACCGTTTGTCAAACCCCAGAAAGAGTTTAAATTCATGGATGTAGAAGAAGCGTTGCCAAGCATCATTGCGTATCTACATGTCCTTGATGAGCCCGACAAAATATATCAGCGGGAGGATGTGGCTACGAGTAGAATAAAAAGCAACACCTACACGATGCCCCTTGGAAATCGTCAATGAAGTTAAAGGTACTTGTAGTAGGGTCTCGACCTTGATTATTGATCCCTATGTACTTGGGCATCGAGAGCCTAGCCGCCGCAGCCATCGGACATCACGTAAATCAACAACTCATGCCCTACAGACGTATCATGGAAGCAGATAGCGGGTTTCAAGTTCGATTGATTTCACAAAATTTCAAAGAAATCGGACAAGTTTTTCAAATTTTGAATCTTCGTAAGATCAACGTATCTTTGAATCGGGACACCTGAAAAGGGGTTCCGATTGTCAAAAAAATACGCAAATTTTACAACAGAGGACAATTTTCCGCTCTTGAAACCCCCTAGTATGGGATTACTATCTACATACAAGATAAGGGACCATTGGCCCTTCTAAAGCTCATGCAATTCAACGATGACGACGAGTGCAACATATACACCACGGGGCTGCTGGCATGTGAAGATCAGGTGAAATTGGCCTCTGCCAATAAATCCTAGGCTCTTCACACTATGCCACATCTACCGGCTACACATGAAAGCCAGTGTGACCATCACCCAACATGTCCATGTGACCACAAGGTGATGGCTAACCTGGTCATTAGGTGGGTAAATCAAGTACAGGCAAAAAAAATGTCCCACATAATGTCCAAAAGAACAAGACCCAGCAAGACTTCAACACATGACCTGCTGCTATGGAGCAGGGATGCAGGCAGCCCCTCTAAACCGCTGAGCTATATAGACCTTTACTGTGGGTTAGCGCTTAGACAACTATAGCTCACATAAAGCTACTTTGCACTACATCAGGCTATGCAATATGTACACAAACACAAGAAGTTGAATGAGACCTGGATGACAGGTTGGTCTCAGATGAACCCAATGTGTCTACTGATTGGCTGGTGGACCACACTACACTGATCTGCTCAGTTTTTTCATGTCGTGACTAGGTGATGGCCCGGGTGAGGACCACATGGCCTCCCTCACGTGCCTGTCACCTCAAACCATCTTATATTTTCACAGCCTCACCACGCAATGCCACTATGGCTTGTTTCAGGTGACCTCAGTTCAAAGTAGCCCCGTGGTGTAGACCTTAGAGGCAAATTTCATGGGACCAATATGTACAGCCTTCACATAGCAGATACTGAAAGATGGAGCAAAGGGTGTATCTCTCATCATGTGGTGTAGAACTAATAACCCAAAATGGTTATACAGAGCGTAAAGGGGATAATCTACTCTATACATAAAAAGTAGAAGCTGTCTTATGACTGCCCTTTTAAAACACACAACAAAGAGCTTGCTGCGTGAGTAATGATAAGAACCAAAAGAAAAAAACATCACTATCCTTTAAAAGACCTCAACAATGTGTGTAATAAACACACAATTCAAAGGACTTGATTTGAAATAAGTAAAACACTATACTATTGATTTGATTATGTGCAACACTTCAAGAGTGTTATTCCCTTTGATTTCACTACTAATATAAAAAAGAAAAGAAGTCCTAATAGACTATAAGAACACACTAAAGTAAATTTCTCCTTTGATTAGAAAAGGGGCAAATTTAAGTGACCTGGTACGCTAATAGTAAAAGTGTTATTGTGCTTAAAACTACTAGATGTAAAAGATGAAGAAAAAGAGAAACACAATCTCGCCAAAAGGCTACAAATATATACCATGATCAAAAGGTGGTAAACAGCTATTAAAAAGCTTCTTTACCATCTCAAAAAAATAATAAAATAAAATAAAACAATGATCATAGAAGAAATTCAACTATCAAATCATATATGAACACTCCTCAATTTCGTCTTCAGCTCCTTTCTAACCCATTACCAATATCAACACTCTTCTTTTGACTAGTCTTTGAATCAAATGGCTTATAAACACACAACTCTATTGTTAAATGAGATTTGATGATTACTAATTCATTATAAATTGATTGTTGCTGTGTATGATGATTGGAAGCTGTGTAGTTGATCTTCAATGATCTGTTGATTCTTCTTATGATTTGATTTTATTTGTTTGATGTTGAATCATTGTTTGATCTCCTTACCATCTAAACCTAGTAATATGGAGACTATAAATGATGTAACTAAAATTCGATTTCTTGCTTTTTAAAATGAAAAAAGAAACTGAAATGATGATGATTATCAATAATTTTAAAATTTCAAATTTTTTTGATTGGCCATATCAATAGATTACCACAGCGGCCCTGCAAACTCAAGCAAATTCAATTGCAAGTTATCTGTGCTCTTCACCACCAAATCCCACCTCCATTGGTTTCCGGTGTCAAAGTATGGAGGTTTGCTTTGAGCACATTTTTTGGCATCTCCACTGAAGCCCCCTTCAACAGAGTTCTAACATACCAATGCATTTTGTAACCAATCGTCATCCACATTCCCTTCAATGACCAAAATCAGGACACACTTCCCATTTTGGCAGATACGAAAGATATCTACGTAGTAAACAGCTTCTTAGTGTTTGAAAGTTCACCAAGCTCTGGTGATGTTCATAGGAATTGGTCAGCTCATTGTTTTGGTATATACTCAATTTACTTCTCATGTGGGGTCCACTGCACTACTGACTATATGGATGATTTTGATCCCACTATATCAAGAATACTGATGATGATGTAATGATGATTGGGCTTCTTTTAAGCTACTGGCATCTGGCATGGTTGAAGGCTTGATCTGTGTTGTAAAGTCAGAAGAATTTCACCTAAGAAGGTCAAGTTACTTTGCATGGAATGATGCAGGTGTCAGAGACAATCCAGCTCCCGTATCTATCACATCAGATGTTGCATCCACAACAAAATTTCTGGCAATGCACACTTCCCCTTGTGACTCCTTTGACAAGCACCTTACAGGGACTTTGTAAACCCTCAAAAGCTGTGACTTGTTCACTAATTCTGCGGCCTCTGGCCAGCTGGAATTGCCCATGATCTGGTCTAGCATGTTCTTTGTTTGAGGAAGTTTGCCACACATATGCCAAGTTTCATTCTGATAAAATATACCTTTTAATCTTTTGACCATCAATGCAATCTTTACTATTGTTTAGAGAGTTTGACAAAATGGAGAGCAAATGTTAAATTTGCCATGATGTCATAGATAAAATCAGAGAGACAAGAAGAAAAAATGATATCATCAAATTTTGTAATAAGACAGATTAAAAATTCCAATATATAAGTAAGGTCATTGTTCCATATTTGAGCTTACCAATATGTTTCAATAGGTCTTAATAAGATAGAGTGGGTATCAATGATGAGTCACCCTCCATTTTGTTTTCAAAGATTTTCTTTGAGTGTATCAATCTCTTCTCTGAAGAACTGGTCACTCCCAGGTACATCCTTTGACCTTCTTGGAGTATTGTCCAGTGGGCTTTCTTATAATCTTTTAACCCCAACATGGTTTTTGAATGATTTCTTGGGGAGAATTTAATGTGTTGCAGTTCATCAAATGGGCTATGGGGGAAAGATGTACACACTAAATCTATTACTACTAATACAGCAAGTTGTGTTACAATTCTGAATCTGGCTTTGGCCTGTTGCCAAAAACTTATGACCACCCTAATGGGGCAGGTATCATTGCAATGGATAATGGGGCGTCTGGGAACCTGATTCCCAGTCTGACGTATAGAAGAGTATAGTGGTGGAAGCATGACAGGTATATAGTCAAGTTTGAGTGTAACTGATTTGTGGATTTTTTTTCTGACAAGTATCTTCCAAGACTATAGAGTCTTCTTGGCTGATAATTCATCAGTTGAGAAGTATACTGTGGGTTTTAAAGCTTCAAATCCTGCTAGTATTTGAGGGGAACTCAAGAGCTCCTCTCTGTTTCTTGTCTATGAACATCCGGTCTAGGATTTAGTTTCTTTCAGTGAAAATTGAAGAAGGAGAATGTACAAGAGATAGAGGGCTTATTCAGCTAAGGTAAACTACTAGTTAACTAAATTAATCTCATGAGCAATTGGCATCTGAAATGTTAGAACTCAGGCATAAGGTGTGAGGTGTGGCTTTTCTGTAGGCAATCTAGTTGAGTAAATCTCTTGCTCAAAGTTCAAAAACAAAGAAATGCTGGTTGCATGTGTCATAATGATCATCACCTGTCTGCTTTGACTCCTGGAACTGACTCATCAAATGTGAGCATTGGTTTTTGTAGTCAATACCTCCTTTATTGATCTTGGAGTCCTAGTTTCCCTCATAACTATTTTGGAATCTTTTTCTAGATCAAATGGCTTTGGAGATGAACCAAGGGGTGTTGAGAAGCTCAAATGGATCAAACTGGTGCACAGTGACAGATGTGATGATCTCATATAACTTTCTCAAAAGTGAAGCCTTGTATGATGCCCTCATCTAGAAAAGAGCAAAATCTTCTGAGCCAGAGACTCTCCAGTGCACTACTAGGACCTGGTTGTTGGTATTTCCTCAAAAATCATCTTTGGGGGAAGGGGTGCACGCCGCTTCATCATCTCGAGAGCTGCTGGGTGCGCATGTCGGTGCGGTACACCTGAGCTGACGATGAGACGCTTGATTCTTCAACTTCTCTTTCGACTCGCCTTCACCTGAGAGGCTGAGAACTACCTTTCATCAGAATGACCACAAATGACAAATCAAGTTGGGTCCCTTCAGAGTCTGATGCCTCCCCAACGACACCTAACAGCCACGATTCTCCGGAGCAAACGGTCGAAAATGATAACCAACAACCAATCACAACCCCAGTCCATTTGGATCAAAGAGCTCGTGGGTTGGCAAACGAATTAAACTCTACTGAGCCTTCAACGAAACTACCTGTGGAAAGACCTACTCAACTTGAAGAAGAACAAAAGATGACCAAGAATTTTACAGAACAAGTTCATAGAACTCCTTCCACTTCGATCTCAGCTCTTGCTTATAAGGACGATCGAGTGAGGACATTCATTTTTGATTTTCCAGACAAATCACTCATCAACTTGTATCTTAGCCTAGCTCAGGTCTACCACAATTACCTCCACGTAATCCGTATGATCATTCGATCATCAGTTCTTCGTACTCTCAGCTTCCGAGATCCAATCAGAGTATCATCCGATTTATGCGACTATTGTCTCGATGGTTTTTGTACGGTGGCACCTTATCAGGTATCATTGTCCTTCTATATCAGGTGAACCCCGTGGTTTTCGAGACAGTCTTGCGAATCATGACACATTTTCATAAAAATCATAGATGAAGCTAACGAAGTTTTATTTTGTCTATAGCGATACCTCTTCCCATCTTTGCAAGTTCGCACACGCGTACTTACAGATTTAACCACCCTCGGAGTGAAGTTGTATACAAAATGTCTCGATCGCGTAGGAGATGTTACAAAATCTTACTCAAGACTTTTGAGTCAAGGCATTAAGGAGATTGAAGCTCAAGAACCCAAGATCTCCTTACCCAATCTAACACCCGAAATTAAACCCGAGACTGAGACGACGCCAATTTCAAATGAAGTATCAATCCAACTCTCATCAGAAGTTAAATCAAAACTTCAAGATCATCACATTTCAATCACCCAATCTCTTTCACGTCTAACAGATCTAATTCGACAAAGGGAATTGAAGAAGACCACACTTTCACCCATGGAAGAACGACTTAAGCGACAAGGGATTCCATTCGAACCAAAAGCTCCTCAACCGATGATCACATTACATCAAACTCTGAAAACATTTGAAGAAGAGATGCGATCCATCCGATCTTCAAGTACCACTTCTCATGCTTCTCTTAGCACTTCACGTTATTTCAATCAATTCTTGCCACAGTTCTCTGATTCGCGGAATGGAAAAGCTGAAGGTGTGGATAAACATCAAAAAGTGATCAATGAGTTTAAGAATGAAATGCGTAGTTTAAAAGGTATGTTACTCAATCGACGGAATTTTGCCACTTGGAACCCGGCTTGAGATCCTTGTTAAGAAAAAGTATATGTCATCTTATTTATCACGAAGAGCTACATAATTCCACATCATTCTCATTAATCAATTTGTTTATTTGTGTTCAGTTGAACTGACTGCTTAGTACTTTAGTATAAGTCAATCATGTCATCATTCTTTGATCTGATTCTATCATAATAATATATAGTCAAATTCTTGATCCTTTGTATCATAAGTGTCTTCTCTAGTACCTAGTTGTAGTTTACACTGCCTCCTGGTAATTTAATTTTTTTAATCAAACCTCGTTTCATGAAACAGACAAATCTTTTCCTCAATCTCTCCATACTACCTTATTGTTGTTTCTCTATGATCGAGATTCGGCATTAGTTCCAGTCTGATCAAAAGGTGACTGAATGTGTCTAATTGTGAGGAAGTGGGTTTGGTGTTTGGATGATAAAGTGGTTAACAAAGTTGGTTTTAGTTTGATCGTTAACATTCCCTACTTCAGTTGACTTAAAACTCAATAGCTCTGTGATTGATCAAATCATGAATCATCACCAACATTTAGAGAGGTTGAGTACATGAATGACTAAAGGTTTAGCAGGTTTGGAATCCTGAGAAGTTAACTGCATATGATGGGTTTGAAGAGATATGCATCTCATCTGAGTTAAGGGGGGCAGATCTAAGGTGATGTGCTGCTCAGCCTCAGATCCTCAGTTTGATTGCTTGCAGAGGGAGTACCAAACTGACTAGCAAGACTGTGAAGAGTGACAGGTGATGGGGTGTGTGTAAGAAATAAAAGATCTCAAGAATAACTTTTGAGTTGAGAAGCTCTCTTACCACCACATCATCACATCAACCATCTCATCCAGATCCTTGTTCGAAGTCAAGATTGTTTCGATCGAATTCGATTTCGATTGACAAAGCTCAACAAAAGTACCTATACAGATCTTTAGCAATGATGCCAACAGAGTCAGATAAGACGGTGATCGGGTTGATTGGAATGGGTGATATGGGTCGGATGTATGCCAATCAGTTATCCGAAGACCCCAAGCGTCGGTAAGTGATTTTCTTCGAACGTTTCAGCCAATCAACTTCAACATGATTCATCCCATTCCCCTCGACGGCTCATGAATTTGACAGTTTGTTGGTATGCGATCGTCCTGAGCGTTATGAGTCCTTACGATCCGATTATAAACGTTCGTTTTCAATTAACTCAATCCTCTGATCTCTCTTACTATTCTTCTTGACTCACTTTGATCTCTTTTCTTGGATCATCGGTTTCCAGATCGTTCAAATGTAGAAGTCATGACCAACGGTCATTTGGTCAGTCGAGCGTCCGATTTTATCATTTATTCTGTCGATGCAGAATTTTTGGAATCAGTTGTGGCTCAATACGGTCCATGTAAATTATTTACTTCTCTGATCTTTTGACTTGAATGAAAAAATTCAAATTTATATTGACTGACTGATATCCGCTTTCAACGATCGATTTTTTGACGACTTGATCAGCCACCAAACCAGGTGCTATAGTCGCTGGTCAAACTTCTGTTAAAGCACCTGAACGAGTTGCGTTTGAAAGATATTTACCATCAGATGTGAAGATTTGTTCAATTCATTCACTTCATGGACCATCCATTTCACCTGAGGGAGAGGCACTCGTATGTGATCTCTACTTTTTTTCAATCTGAATCATGGTTGATCGCGAATGAATTTTTTGTTAGATCCTAGTACCACATCGATGTTCAGATACCGAGAAAGAGTTAGTCAAACGATTGCTTGCGCCCATGCGTAGTAGATATGTAGAACTTACTTATGAAGAACACGATGAGGTGACTGCAAACACCCAAGCATGTACTCATGCAGCCTTTCTCAGGCAAGTCACTGATCCTTACAGTTTATCATTCATCTTTTTTGAAAATTTTAACAAGATCCACTTTGACAGTATGGGAACAGCATGGCATGCAGCCGGCAACTTTCCCTGGGAACTTGGAAGGTATGTACGCGGGATTGAAGTGGCCAAAATCAATATCGTACGTTCGTCTACAAACCAAGGCAACTCAAAGCATAATCTGTTCAATCTATAGCTCGTCAACTGATCAGATCACCTTGGTATAAATTCTTCATAGGCCCTTCGAATTTATTCTGCAAAGTGGCATGTGTATGCCGGTTTAGCTATCTTGAATCCAGCCGCAAAACGGATGATAGACCAATATGCACGATCGGTCACCGAATTATTTACAATGATGATCTCAGCCAAAGAATCAGAACTGAGAGCTCGGATCTTAAGTGCAAGAAACTATGTATTTGGTTTACCAGGCTCATCTACTTCAAGTCCTTCACCACTCTTTCCTTCAGATGAATTTTTCTCGGATTTTGCAGTAGGAGAACCATCGGATTCACCTTCACCACCCAATAGTCATTTGACTTTATTAGGAATTGTAGATTGTTGGCATCAACTTAAGATCAATCCATTTCATCATTTAGATTTAGCAGCTACTCCAGTCTTTAGAATGTGGTTTGGATTAATTCAATTCTTATTTCAATCAAATCATCGTCTAGAAGCTACCATCTCAGCTGCGATTCATGATTTAAGTTACCGATCTGATGATTGTGAATTCGTTTTAGCCGCCCGTGGTTGGAGTCAATGTATCAGTTATGGTGATTTTGGACTTTATCGTCAAAGGTTTGAACATACGGCTCATTTCTTTAGTCCAATGTTTGAAGAAGGAAAAGGTAAAATTGCAGAGATGATGAAATATGCCTTTAAGGTATGTTTGTTCACTTATTCTAAAATTGAGTCTCTTGAGAAACTCATTGCATACAGATTAGATTCAAACTGATCCTTGATCTTAATTCTCTATTTTAGCCACTCGTCGAAGTGAAAAGACGGGATAGCACCTGACAGGAAGATTGACGCTTTATTAAAGGATCGTCACCACTGGCTCAAACTTAATACCAAATATATCCCAACCCTCACATGTACTTATCATCTTGTAATAAGTCCTACACCGCTTACTATGATCAACATATATCCCTAGTTGAAAATATCGGGTTGATTTGAAGAAATATAAAATCTTCTTTTCATAAGCAGCTAAGTTTGTAGTTGTAGAGGATTGAGAGACCTATCAGGGCTCAAGTTTTTCCCAGTAAGTCAAGCCTGGTCTACTGCCTGGCGCCTAGAGGATGTAAATAGACAGCTTTGCTATGCAGAAACGGTAATCTTATGAAGTGAACTCTTTTGGTTTTCATCTCTTGTAACTCGTGAGGCATAATCAATATTTTGTGTGAAACACATGAAAAAATATGCACTTGGATTCAGATCAACACAAGGATTAGAATCTAAAGGTAAATGTTTGGTTCATGAAGGAGATATCAAAAATCACTCCACAAGTTCATGTTTTTAAATTCCCAAAGCAGATTTGATCATCAAACCATTAAATTATCAAAAAAAAAATCCAATCTAGTCCAATTCAATCCGAATCCAAACTCTTCAACTTTAACTTAAAACTTCAAACTTCACTTTTTTTCAAACTGAAAAAAAAACCATTTCTTGACGAAGAAGAACCATCACAAAAAAAAGAATTTCAAAAAAAAGTTTGATGATGATGATTTTGATTTTTGATTCAATCAAGTTTATGTCAAACTGATTTCCAACAGAGTAAGAGAAAGTTTAAATTAAAATTGAATAATTATTAAGACTTAATCATTCATTCAGAAACATAGAATCTTACTCAAGTGTTGATTAGTCATTAAGAAGTACACTAGATCCTTTCAGTGATGAACTAGGTCTTTAAGAGTTTTTATTGAAAACAGGTATTATATGCCAATGTGATCTTGTGAAGAAGTAAAATATGGCTAGCTCAACAGTGCATGATGTACAAATGATCGGATTTTTTGGAGAGTTTATCCCATAGCAATAATACACCATGGAGTTGAGCAGACTTATCTGAATGTGAACATAAGATTAAACTCAAGTCAACTTTCAAAAAAGTGTAAAAATGATTTGTTTTCAATGTGGAGATATAAAAATCTATCTAATCAATTAAAATATATATTGACATGAAACTGGTTGGAAAAGTTGCCAAGAGAGATGGAATAAAGAAAGATCGAAACATAAAACTAATCGAGAAAAATGGAATAGTAGCTAACATGACGGTCACTTGTCAAATAATCAACGACAATCAACAGAATATTTGCTTCTTGAAGAAGCCTGATAGATGTTTCAATAATGAAAAAAAAAGATGAAAAAAGACTTCTCGAAGGACAGATGAGAGGGTGTAGGAAATCTTTCAACTTTCAAATAACAATAAACCTCAAATGCCGATTTGGAATTTACAAACGTATTCAAGCAGGCCGATCATCTCTTTATCCTGAACACTTAACTCTTTGTCATCTTGTTTGCCATTCTTGACAATTCTTCTAATCTCTGTCATCATCTCAGTACCAATCTCAGGGGTCCAAGACTCAGCAGCCACAAACCCTTTTAGCTCGCTGGCATACTCGCTCCAACTCTCTCCCCAGATCTCGTGAGGTAATCTAAATCCAGAACTTTTAGAGATCCGGGAACAGATAGCGTGTAATAGTATCAATGGCGGCAGCTCTTGTAATGCTCGGGTCAACGTTAAACATATTGATGTACCGGGGATGTGACCACGATCAGGATTCTTGAGTGGTAGGCCGTTGTTGGCTACCGAGGCCTTCAAGCAACTGGATAGCTTAGCTGGATGAAGCAGTGCAAGTAAAATGAGTTGAAATGCTGATAAAGCCTCTAGGGCTTCATTCATCGCGTCCCGTACGAGATCCCCATCGTCACCTGAATTGACCAGGAAGCCATGTGCGCAAAATACACAATCGAGACTATTTGGGGTGAGTGGTGCACCAGCATTGTCGTTCTGACCTAGTCCCGCAATGTCCTTCACAAACTGATTGATCGTAACCGAAAACGCTTTGACCTCTAACGCCAGCTCATTATAGATTACGTATTCTGGGGTGAGTGGAGGAGAAGGCGATCTCTTCGCACCTCGAAGGATATGTCGAGCTCCTCTGAGTCCCAGGTACGCAGAGTCATGATGTACAGTGGGAAGTTGCAGGGATGGTTGACCATAGGAGGGTACAGCCGGTCGAGCCGCAAAGGCCAACATGCCTTTCCAGACGGCTTGTGAAGCCACACTGACCATCCACTTCTTACTTTCTGAGCCGCATGCGAGCTTAACCATCAAGAGCCGGCGAACGCCTTCGAGAAACGCAGTGAGTTCGCTGAGATGGTCAGGTGTGTGCGCAGGTGAGCCCCAAGAGCTGCTCAGAACGCCGACCCCAGAGGTGCGACCCAGTGCAAGGGGTATCACTTTGAGCGATGACTGAAGGCCATTAGGATCATTGAGCCGAAACCGCGCGATTCGAGACATGACCTGGCTTTTGATTTCCACCAAGTAAGGCCCCATGAAGCGTTGGACGATCGCATCGAGCTTTGAACCAAACGGACCCAGACCGTCCAACAAGACCTTCGGTACGTCGCCTTCCCATCCTACACCGGCACAAATGTCATCAACAGAATTGCGGACCACCCAAGCAGACTTGACAACCTCGATATTGTATCGCAATTCTACTGAAAGGGAGCCATCCACTTCCTTCGCATTCTTGGGAACAAAAAGTACTGATGGGTTGGAAGCAACGGGGACAAGCAGCGGGTCTAGACGTCCCACATATATGGTGAGAGCTGGAATGATCGCTGTGCGCAATAAAGCTCGCAGTATATACGAGTCACAGCTTGCAACCGTAAGCTCACTGAAGTAAGGATGAAAGTATCAGCAATCTGGCAGGTGCGTTCAAGATTGCGAAACAAGCTTACTGTCTCAAAGCGTCTGAGAACGAGGAAGCGACCGTAGGCTTCGGAGCAGAGCGACCATTCCAAGCCAAACCGTTCTCCACGGCCGATGGGAAGACCTTGTTGACCAAATCCCTCATTCGAGTGCCGACCTTGCTAACATAGCTAGCTTCCAGTTGTTGAAGAGGCATTTTACCATCCTGGTTCAAAGGCGAAGAACCCTCATGAAGGACTGGAAGATGAGATGACTGTGAGACTCCTTTGGGCGAGCTAGCTCGACTGATGTTAGGAGACGCTTTTGTGCTGACAGATAACAAAGTTGAGAGGAGGGGCCTGTGGGCTCCAGAGGTATGGGGAGTAGGTTGAATTGTATGACCACAGGCCACAGTGGGCGCAGGTGCCATGACCATTGTGTGACGAGGCCTACGAGCCAAAGGCACCAGTGGAGATGGCTTAGCGGGCAAGGGCGCAACAACAGGTGGTTCTTCGTTTGCATTGCCCCAAGAAAGCTGCACGTTGGGAGGGGTGGTGTAAGTGATATTCAAATCGCTCTTGGGAGCCATCGAGCCGGCTGATTTAGAACGAGGCGTGGACCGATGAACGACCAATTGTTCGTCAGAGAGGTAATAATCCTCGTTGGAGGTTGGGCGGGAAGTGATGGCAGGATGAACAGCGGTGGGTGAAGGCGATGAGGTCATAGAGCGGGGCGTGGAGTTTTGAGAAGTGGAGCGAGAGAGGGAGAGTTGAGTGAGACTCTTGATGGCAACCATTTTGATTGAAGATAACTAGACAATCTAAAAAAGCAAGCATGTCATGTCAGCGTAAAATTGAGTTCACAGCGGCAAGGATCAGGAGAGATCACCGACATTCGAGGAAATTTCTCAAGCTGTAGTTGCTGTCCAGTTTGTTTGTTCGTGATCGAAAAGCCCAGGTTTGGTAGAGCTAGCTAGATGAGAAGCCGAGGAGATGACTAGAGTCGACGGTTGATTGGAGTAGGGTCTAGACCTGCCAAGAATGGTGCTTGCAGCGCTCGTGGACCGACGGAGAAGATATGGAGGGAAAGTCCGAAGGAGTCTTTCATTGATGTTGGGGATGATTCGGTGGGTTGAAGAGCAAGTTGAAGTCTTGAGCAGAGAGCGATTGATAAGCTGGAGAAACAACTGATGTTAGTTGATGAATAGACCAAGTACGAAATGAACGAAGCACGCAGACCAAATCAAGATAATCAAGGTCAGCAAGATGACAAAAGGCAAGTTAGGGAAGACTGAAGCTTGTGAAATGTGACTAGGTCGGACTGAAAGTGAAAAGAAGAGCGAGCGCACTGCGATGGTTATTTGGAAGAAGGTGAGAAGGCGGTTGAGCGCAGTTGATAGGGATATAAAGTTTGATGCCCAAATGGCGAGATCAGGTCAGACGAATTTAAGCACAATGGGTTAAGAGCCCGCTAGTCAGTGAAAGGAAATGTATGCTACAACAGAGACTGTACACCAAATCGGGAGAATTAGGAACAGTTGATCAATTGATCGCGTTGACTAATAGTAGAGCGATGCCAAGGTAATGAATATATAGGAGGCTCAAATACGACAAAAGACTTCACAACCGGGTTCACGTCTTGCCACCCAAAGATTTTGGATACGTAAGATGTTGTTTATATGAGATGACGATGGAGATTGTCAACCGGCTGATGATCAGATTCATGAGATTGCAAGAAGGGGATAGTCAAGCCAAAGGATGACGACGATAGAGATCTCTAATGAGCTCTCGACCGAGGAGGAAGAGGTGAAAGCGAGACTCAAAAAGGCAATATGTAATAAAGGAGCACAGCCAAAACATAAGGCCAATGGAGTTACGAAAAGCAAACTCAATAGGTCATGATTCATGAATGGTCAAGAGAAAAAGAGAAAAAAGGAAAGATTGAACCAAAAAAAAGAATGGAACACGAGATGATTTACCTGCCTCCGACAGTGTCAGGGTTTGGAGAGGAAACGCAGAATAAACTTGAACGGTCGGTCTTGCTCATTCGGGGTTGAAGGGATTTGATGTTGATTATGTTTGAAAGATGATCAGCCTTGGTTTGTTCTTCAAGACCGAGAAGGAAGTTGAGGATGAACGAAATCGATGGTGAGTTCTTGAGTTCCAATCAAAAAGATATCAACAAAACTTAATCGAGGTCGAATTGGTATCTTTCGATAGTAACAGGGAAGGTGATATCTATGAATTGGTTCGATGGTGGGAAATTTTACATAAGCAGACAAAATTGAACACTTGGAAATCGATTAAAACTCCGTCTCGGGAGTTTGACTACAACTGAAAATGATAGTGAAAGGAAAAAGACCTTTAAGATCCGAATTTGGTTAATTTCACAAACTTGAAACCCCGATAACACCCATTTCTCTCTCCTTACACTTCCTCAAGCTTGTTCTGTCACGGGTGAGTTTGATAGGATGTTGCAATACAATTACATACATACGCAGCTGTGACACCTGATCTTCAAACTTCGAATTGCGCTTGCATCTTGATTGTAAAAAGTTAAAACAGCTTGCATGACTGTGAGCCACAGAGTCATATGATATGCAAACGTAGTCATGTACCTTCAAGCTATTTCTCCACTGCTCTGCACCTTGATCAGCATTGAGTTTTTTGATTCAAAGTACCAGGCAAATGTTTTGAGGCAAAAGGCATGCAGTATCAGGATCCCCACCGCCAAGAAACTGGACAGGTGATTTTATCCCAAATTTATGTGTGCCCAAGACAAGTCTTGTGCAGGTGTTGTATTATCAAAGTACACTTAGACAAAGTTTGTGGTAGGGGAGCAAGCTGCATGATTCATATGCCTCGAGTTTATATGTGACTCACCTTATGATTAAGAGGTCTTTGATCAAAGCACATCGCTACACCATGCATATCGACAAGCAGGGCCCTTCAACAGGCTGAAAGCCTCCACACTGGGTATGATCAGTGATATATTTAGGTGATAAGGAGGTATGCTGAGGCGATGGAATTGAACAGAAATCGACATCCCAAAACATAACTAAGGCTTGTTGAGGAGAGCCAAAAGATGTAAGAGACTGAAAGCAGATGCGTAAAGTGACAGCTAACTATGTACACCCTGGTTTCATGCTTGCAGTTTAACTCAGCGTCAATCCACCCAGGACATGTTTCTCACTGGGTTTGAGACAGATTTGGATTCGCACAGCTATATAGTTGAGAAATATTTTATTTCATCCACCGCTCGCACATTTCATTTGGATATGATTATCTAAGTTAAGGTCTATCTACACAACAAATATCATTCAAGATTATGAACAGAAATCAAAGTTGACTGATGTCTTGGATGAATAGCCTCCTCAGACTGACTCATTCAAACTGATTTGTTGAAGAAATGGAGCAGCAGTTTCATGGATAGGATGCATGTAACAAACTTTTCGCGAGCTGCTTTGAGAGGAAGCTTCATCATTAAAAATCTATCATTCGGCTGTTCTCTTTTGTTGCTGATCCAATTCCCACGTTGGTTGTTTTCTCATCTCTTTTGGAGTTCTTTGGCCTGATGATCTTTTGAGCTGGGCGTAGCTCTTGAAATGCATCCAGACATTTTCTGTCTTTGGAACCTCAGAGCAAGACACTCATTGCACTTGTTCTAAATTGTGAACTTCCAGTGAGGTAGGCAATTCATGAAAAAACAACATGAGATGAGATTCATATACAATTTGATGATATTGATATCAGTGTAGCATTCAACTGTTTGAAAGTATACACCAGGAAAGATAAGCAAAAAGGATGTATACATAGATCAAACATTGCGGCGTTTGAGCCAATGTAAAACATGACTTGCAAAGTCAATCGCCAAAAGTCTTTACGAAAAACTGGAGTTGTAACCATGACGACATTATTGATACAACCACAATCATCTGATCAAGATGAAAGAGAAAAAAGAATTACAATCAAGATCAGTCTTTCGGCACTGTTAAGAGCTAGAGAGACAGAAAAAACAAGTGAAGGGGAAACACAAATTTTCACTCCAGATAAGCTGATGTGCTGCGTGCAAACCACTAAAGTATATCCTTTGTGGCTTTACGCTTGAGTAATTTTATTTCTCTCTCACACGTGAACCGATCATCATCACCGATACAAACTGTTGAGCAAAAGACTGCGAGATTTGGGAACCTTCGGCTATGAGATGAACCTTTCTAAGGTACAAGAGTTGCACATCATACAGGTTATCTTTCCATTGCCCTTGTATTGGATCCAGTCGAATTCGCACATCCCTACGCAGATGTGAACTGAGTCGTTCAAATATGTCTTTCATATCGAGCTGGGTGATAATACTGAATGTAGCCTTGTTAGGAATGACTATAAAAAACCAACTACTGCTACTGGCGAGGGCTCCATCAACACACACTTGTACTTGAGAGACCCTTGTAAGGAAAATGCAGAGAGCTGTAGCGAAATAGGCTTGAAACATCCTTACTGAAGGGGCTAATTGAAATATTTGAACTATCACTCTGAGTTTATATAAGAGTTGAGAATATTTTAAATAACGGGTGGTCTATGGTGGAACAGGACACGGCTTCGTGTGTTTTGATTTGATCAGACTATTGAGAAATGATATAAGGCAGTCAGGAAACGTTTAGAGACGGTGTAATATCAGATGACGAAAGTACGTGCTTATCTTAAAGACGTGAATCATAACATGGTGTGTTATTTTTCCAGAGCTTATAAAACACGTGGGGCTACGGCGAAAGAAACAGGCCATGTTAAAAAGTATAATGAAGGCTCCAATTGAGACCTGAACAGTGTCGCAACCACTTCTACTTGAGATAGTGATAGGACAGCGAGAACCGATCAAAGCTGGGAGGATTTTGAACTCGAACCACTACAGTTAACGTTTCCGCAGTGACTGCGTAATCGCGTTCCAATTTCCTATTCGTCCTACCACCATCACCTTTTCCTCATCTTTTAACTATCTTACACCCACCTACCGCCCTCAAAATCCTTCGAATGCCACCTGTCTCCCCTTCTATCACCCGAACCGATCGATTTACACCAACAGCAGGCCGCCCGGACGCGTCGATCGCGCGAAAGCACGCGTTGCCAGGTACTGACCAGGTCATGGAGATCGAGTCATCGCAAGCACCACAACAGACTCCACCAGCTCCTTTGGACCCGAGAGCCGGCAGCAAGACGTTGTCCACGATCCTGAAACAACTTTCGGCGAACAAGCTTGAGAACGGAGACGTTGTCATCCCGGCGCATCTGGTCGACATCGTGCTTACCCTAAGCCTGGCAATGGATGAGACCGCCTTGAAGCTGAACGCTATGGAAGCCCAACTCAAGACATCGACCGAAACCGCGAAAAGGCTAGATAAGTTTGAAAGACAACTAGCAGCATTGTTAGAATCGCGCACAACTGGCCCAGACCCGACAAATCAGACTTCTACCACGAACAGCTTACCTGCTAAGCCCAAGAGCTGGACGTCGGCTGCGATGGCAGAACTGAAGGTTACGTCAACCCAGAAACCGCAACCACCACCGCCGAACAAGGTCATCAATGCCTTTCGCCCTAGTCAGGTAATCATCCGGAGTGTCAAGGACAAAAAACCATTCGATGGTATCAAATCGCCCGAGATCGTGCGACGAGTAAATGAAGCGATGATTCAATTGGATGTCAGAATTGCTGGGAAACGATTGGAGGTCAAGGGGGCCGCGAGCCTACCAATGGGTAACGTAAAGTTATTCACGACAACCAAGGCAGAAGCTGACTGGCTATTAGACAACAGAAGCGCATGGTCCACATTAGCTGATCCGGAATTTGTTACATCCCCCGCAGTCTTCCCGGTCATAATCGACTCAGTACCTCTTGAATACCACTCTAAAGTCGATGAGATCAAATCCATACTGGCAGAGCAAAACCCGATCCCGTTGGAGGTAATCCATGCAATTCGGTGGCTCAGCAAACCCAAAATAGGCCAGGTTTCAGGTTCAATCGTAGTTGAATTATTAGACAAAGAGCTGACCACTTTAATGACCAGGGGTTCAGTGTACTTTGAGGGAAACAGTTTAAGGGTTAGGGCTTGCAAGAGAACTCGTGTACAATGTTTTCGTTGTCAGGAGCCTGGTCATATTAGCTTGCAATGCAAAAACAAACAAGTTTGTAAACACTGCGGCGGTGACCACGATTCAAGAGTTTGCCCGAGTCCCAAAACTGAGAGCCCACACTGTGTACGATGTGTCAATCATGAAACATCCCTGAACCCTGGAACAACAATTGACAAGATGAGTTTGAAATACGCTCATTCCTCCTCAAGCGCTAACTGCCCCATTAGATCAAAGGGTCTACCACAACCATCAATTCACTCATGCTAAGATACAACCGTATTCAGGAATCACGTAGCGTCCATTCCTCTTCTTCTCATTTCTCTGTTCATCCTACTGACCACACAAAAGCGCCAAACCACAGAGCACCAGAAAATATAGATACTGACGATGACTTGCCCACAGGTGGAACAAAACTGAAAATTGCTCAGTTGAACTGCTTCAATAGACAAGCAGTGCTGCAAAATTTATTAGCTGATAACACATTTGATATACTTATATTACAGGAACCATGGGTGAATCCACACACCCTACGAATACCAACACATCCCGCTTGGCACGATATTACTGCTTACGATTATGTAGCAAAAACATACAACGAGAAGACTCGAACTGGGATATACAGTAGTTTTAAAAAACCTTGTCCCAAAAGTTCTTCTGACCTAGGGGCCTGAGCTTGGTGGTCGAGCAAATTTAATTAACAGTGGGACAAGGTGAGACACAAAGCGGGATTATTGTTTGCGCGAGTATGCTACTCGCGCGAATTATCCAAAGCCCCGGGGGACTCAGCTTGCTTCACAAGCCGGATGGTGCTCGATCCACCATCCAGACCATCATCCAAACCAACATCACCACCACATTCTCTCTCTTTTTTCAGCACCACACCCCGAGTTTGTCATGACCTATCGAAAATACTCCGCGGAAATCAAAACGATTGCCATCCGATTGCTCCTCGAAGGACGCACCGAGGACCACGTTCGAGACGTACTTGGGGAAACCATCTCACATCGCTCGTTCGCTCGCTGGATGGCCCTGTACGAGTCAACCACGCAAGTCATTTGCAATCCTAAATATTACGAACGACGTGGGCGACCAAGAAGCCTCAATGAAGAGGATCAAGAGTTCATTACAATGTTGGTAGCAGAGCAACCTCAACTTTTTCTAGATGAAATCCGCGAACAACTCTACAATTCGCAAGGCAAACTTCCCTCCCTTGAAACAATTCATAACGAACTCAACCATCGACTAGACCTTACTCTTAAGAAAGCTCATACCTCACATGTTCGCAAAGATTTCTACAAGCGGGCTTGCTTCATTGAATTGATGGAGAATGTTCCTGCCGAAGCCTTGGTATTCACAGGTCTGTTGTTTCAATTTCTCGCTCTTTGAATAACCTAAACTGACATTGTTTCGAAGACGAGAGTTCCATTTGTGAAAGAGATTTGATGCGAGTATTTGGGCGTTCACCAATGGGGAAACGTGTGACTCGATGGATTAAACGTAGTAACGCAAAGAGGTACTCACTTTTACCCGCAATTGGGTTGGATGGAATGCTGGCCATGACGGTTCGCGAGGGTAGCATCAATCGACAAAGATTTGAAACTTTCCTTGAGTTTCAGCTAGTACGTTGTCCATTTCTCTAACGTTGTCCATTTCTCTATTGTACATGTCTTGTTTGCTAATGTCCTGTTTCTGGAAAAGCTCCCCGCCATGAATCCTTATCCTGCGGTCAATAGTGTCCTTGTTATGGACAATGCTAGAATTCACTATGGTGGCCGCATATCAGAGCTGTGTGAAGCGCGAGGTACGTGCTCAATTGGTGATCATGCTTCCTAACTAACTCGACTGATGTCCCTTTCCCTTTCATATGGGTTGCTTCTAGGTGTTCGACTTGTTTATCTGCCACCTTATTGCCCTGAACTCAACCCCATCGAGATGGTCTTTTCAGTAATCAAATCCCGATTCAGAAGAAATGGAATTCTTGAACTTTCAGTCAAAGATATAGACATGGTGATACGTGATCACGCTGAAGAATGTGTCACTCCTTCATTATTGGCACGTTTATATCTTAGTTGTGGCTATGATCTACCACCGGAGTACCATCACTTTTTTGATGATGAGGGTCATGAAGATGAATATCATGAAGAAGAAGATTGTGCAGATGCACATAATGAAGATGAAGATTACGAAGATGACAGTGATGATGAAAATTATGATGGGGATGATTATAATTATGATTACAACTATGATTATGAGGAGGAGGAGGAGGAGGAGGAGGAGGAGGGTTACAAAAATGAGGAGGAGGAGGATTATGATGCGCTTTTTGGATACTGACATGTATCTTTTCAATGTACCTATAACAGCTGATTTAGTGATTTGAAATATAATAAGCCTGCACGTTCCCAACCCATATCAGATCTCAATGACCTCTCCTTGGGCTCATCTTCCTCGAGCCACAACTTCAACATCACTGTTACTGATACCAGTTTGGAAAACACGAATTCAAATCTTCTCGCACCTCAATCCACACCGTCCACATCTCGCAATCTAAACACCCCCCAGCCGTTACTTCATCTTGATCAACCAGTACTGATACCTAGTATCCTTCTTGTCTACATTACCAATCTGTATCTCCAGGATGAGAAAGTCCAGCTGAGATCAGAGCTCTTGCTCAAATGCCAAATTCAATTGGCACGCGCACCTTTCGAATTTGTGATGTCCAACGAGACCTCAAGTAAGTGGTGTGCACATCAGATAGCTGTTGTGAGCATGAACTAACGATCATATCGTGTTTTTGGATCTATCAGATCTTCAAGCCTCCGTTCGTTCCTAATGCTGCGTGCACTTCGACGTCCCAGTTCAAAGACACTACGAATGCATGAAGAAGAACCAGAACAGGAACAAAAACAAAACCCAAAACAATCGTAAGAACAAAGGACAAAAAGGGAACAATCATCGCAATAAGATGGGTCTCAAAAAATCCTTCAAGAATGGGAAGAGTAGGGGTAGACTCTCGAATTAAAAAAAGTGCCGTCAAGACTAGGCACGGGGCAATTAAGATTTCCAGTTCTGCATCTTCTGGTACGCTTAAAATTCATTTTCGTTCGTGATTTGTTTGGACTGGTTTTCATCATTGATTTTCTCTAGTCCGCTTTTGTAATCTAACCGACATTCATAGTGATGACTTGTAGCGAGTGTCCTAGCCGGAGGTATACGTCGTTCAGAGTCACTCAGTAGAAGGGAAACTCGCTGAGCACTCGAGTGGCGGGTTAATGACGGCTTAAAAAGATGAAAGTATGGTTTGAAAGATGGCAAAAAGATGGCAAGCTGAATGAAAGAGGCGTCTTGAACTCATAGGGTTTTGTCTTAGTATTTGTAAATAGTCATAGTATTTGTAAATATTTGTATATTGCTTGTGTAAAGAAACCTTCCATAGGAAGCAATAAAATGATACAGAAAGAGATACAGAGAGAATCAAACTTATATTGCTTGTGTAAAGAAACCTTCTATAAGAAGCAATAAAGAGATACAGAGAAAATGAAACATGAACCAAAAACTTGTGAATACACAAGAGCAAGATACAGAGAAAATGAAACATGAACCAAAAACTTGTGAATACACAAGAACATGATTGTGATACAGAGACTAAGAGAGAAAATCAAACTTCCAAAAACTTCATTCAGTGCCTGACCTCAAGACCATGTCAAAGCGTTTAACATTGTCTAAAAGCTTGCTAATTACCCCCAATCGAAAACATGGATCGAGGCTCTTAAGATCTTCTTTCGTTATTGATCCTCCGCTGAACTGGTGATAATCGGTGATGTCCTCGCGAGTGAGCGCTCTCAAGACTTCAGGATCTTCAATCTTGACAAAATCAATGTATTGCTCCATTTTGGCAGTCGGACGTTCCAACAATGGACGAGGTGGCGTCGGACGAAGGCGTTTGTTTCTGATCTCGGAAAGAGTATCGACGTACCCGTGACGATGCTTTGGAGTGCGGCTTGGAGGTGGGGTAGCCGTCACAGCCGTCCACAACTCACGAGGAGGGTTGAGAGGGCATACCCCATGAACATTAGGATCAGTCTACAGTGGATCAAAGCATGTTAGTTGTCTGTCATCAAAGGTAAATAAAGAATGAACTGACTATTGCCCGGGCCCATTTGATCGCCTGAGCCCTGGTAAGCAAGACATAGTGTTTGAAGTTTTCTTTTGGGACCCAATAGACGTGGATTTGTCGATCGATTCTAGGGTCAAGTTCGCCTTGCTTGAGTAGTTTGGATACCAAGGCATCATGTGCATGGACATCGTCTTGATCTCCGTGAACCTGTATTGAAGGAGATAAAAAATTCTTGTTTTTGATAGCATCAGATGCCGACTTGAAACAATAAACTTACCCTTTCAACCAATTGTACGTCGCCGGTACGTATTCTTCAAGAAGCCCTTTCAAAAACCTCAGTCTTCAACAAAACAAAAGTCAGCTACAGTAGTGAAGAAGCTAAAGACTAGATCACTTACCGACTCTAATTGAGCAGCCTGAGAAATTGGCTTCTCCATCTTAATGGTAAGCAGTGCTCGCCTCCCAGCGAATTGGAGACCCTTTCGAGCCCAATGCTGAAAGTTAGAATCAGTATTAAGAGGCTTATCAAGACTTTTCAAATACTCGGGAACCTTAGCAATCGAGCCCAGCCATTGGATGTTGAGAGGATGTAAGGGAGATTTCCGATCAGCCAGGATCATAGTTCCCATACCAGGTCGATCAGTGTTGGTAGCGTCAGTAACAAGGGCTGTGAATGCCTCCAACGTCGTCACTTCGGGGATGACTCGGACATTGAATGATCGATGATTGCCATAAGGCTTCCAGACGTGCTTTTTGTCGTTCCCCGAGTCACAATAGACGTGATACTCAACCGCGCAGTCAAATCCGATGCCGTCGTTTTCCATTGCACTGAAGCAATCGATTGTCAGAAAACTTGATAGATTTGTTGTGGATCAGAGTGGAATTAAACTCACAAGTGTGCCTTGACGAACTCGGGGTGTGGTGCTGAAAAAAGAGAGAGAATGTGGTGGTGATGTTGGTTTGGATGATGGTCTGGATGGTGGATCGAGCACCATCCGGCTTGTGAAGCAAGCTGAGTCCCCCGGGGCTTCGGATAATTCGCGCGAGTAGCATACTCGCGCAAACAATAATCCTGCTTTGTGTCTCACCTTGTCCCACTGTTAATTAAATTTGCTCGACCACCGAGCTCAGGCCCCTAGGTCAGAAGAACTTTTGGGACAAGGTTTTTTAAAACTACTGTATGTATCCAAAACTGTCCCGTCGTGGAACATCACAATGCTCCCAAGTGGCTCACCTTACATAACAGCTGTGGAGATCAAAGACAACGGGGACCAACTTCCTAAACTACGTGTCCTTTCGGTTTATAATCCTCCAGGACACAACACAGGCTTACCAGTGTTCGAAAATTGGTTAAACAGGTTTCACGAACAACAAATCCCAACCATTGTGGGGATGGACGCGAACCTCCATCACTTGAGTTGGAATCCGACAAACTATCACCACACTCATCCACTTTCCAAGCAGCTTATACGACTATGCGGCAAGACAGGCTTCAAAATCCAATCTCAGAAGGGTATCCCCACCTTCTACCCACAAGCCCGGGGTAAGCCTACGACGATAGATCTGACGTGGATAAATTACACGCTATCAAAACAGGAGGTAAAGTGTAGAACATCCAGTAACAATTACGGATCAGACCACCAGATGCTACTCACCGAAATTAGTCTGAACGAGAAACAGGCGCCGAGAGAACATAATTCGGCCAAGGTGAACAAACTGGATAAAGCAACCTACTGCGATGACGTAGAGACTCGGCTAAGTGATTTCCCTGAGCGGCTAGAATCTGTAGAAGAAGTTGATGATGCAGTGGGTTTGATTACAGATGCAATCACTCAATCTTTCTGGAAACAGGGCAAATCAGTCAAGACAAACGCGTACCGACACAAAGCGTGGTGGAACGAAGAAAAACTACGACCCCTACTCAAGGAGCGGAACCGAGCAAGACGCTGGATGATCCTCAGCGGCACCTACGAAGCAGCGCGGTGCTACTGGGAGTGGAATAACCACGTAAAGTTCTCCATTCATGAGTTGAAACGTAACCACTGGAGAGAGTTCTTGGCAAAAACACAGGCTGGACTGACCTTCAAAGCTTTCAAGTATACTCAGAACCAAGGGTCGAATGCGGTGGCCCCACTCTATCGACGTGATAGATCCCTAGCTACGGATAAAAGCGAACAAGCTAAGTTACTTTTCGCTGGTACCTCAATAGTAAACAATGTATGTGATGTATCGGACTGTTTAGAGGATCGAGAACAGGTTACACAATTGGAACACCACCATGTAACGGAACACGAGGTGGCCGAGGTGGTTAAAAAACTACCGTCAAGGAAGGCTGCTGGAGGTGACGGAATACACAACGAACTAATTAAAACAGCTGAGTCAACTCTAATACCAATATTAGTAAGAATCTTCGAGAGATGCCTGACATTAGGTTATTTCCCCGTAGCTTGGAGAACGGCAACAACAGCAATCCTCAGGAAGCACGACAAAGAAGACTACTCAGAACCAGGTGCTTACCGACCCATCGCACTCCTGAGCTGCCTAGGAAAAGTGTTCGAGACAGTGATAACAAAACGGATCACTCACTGGGCGGAGAACAACAATGTTTTAGCCGAAGGACACATGGGAGGACGGCGACAACGTAGCACCGACAACGCGTTCATTATCCTCACGTCATGGATTCACCACAAGTGGAGGGAAGGAAAAATAGTGTCAGGCCTTTTTCTTGATGTCAAATCTGCTTACCCCTCTGTCCACAAGCAAAGGCTAGCCGACACGCTTAGAAAGAAGAAATGCCCCAAATACATTGTGCGACAGGTCGAGGAATACCTCAAAAATCGGACGACAGACTTACGCCTGCAGGACTTTCTATCAGAGAAATTCGAGGTGAAGGATGGACTACCGCAAGGATCTCCCCTATCGGTGATACTTTATATCATCTATAACTCGTCTCTACTCATCAACCTGGAAGTCAGCGTGAAGTCTGACAAAATATCATCAGGTTTCATAGATGACGTCACTCATCTTGTCGCCAATAAGGATATAGACTTGAATGTACTAGACTTGGAAGAAGAAGGAGAACGCGCACTGGAATGGGGAAGGAGACATGGAGCCATTTTCGACCAGAAAAAGGCACAAGTCATGCATTTCACCCACAAGAAACACGCTGACCCAACTGTTCTATTTGGAAACCAGGTCTTGAAACCGCGGAATGTAGAATTAAGATGGCTAGGCCTGTGGTTAGACCCAAAACTAGGTTTTGGACCACATATAAAACGAATGCATCAGCGAGGGAAGCTGACACTGACACAACTCAGCAGGATCAACAGATGCTACTGGGGAACAAATCCCAAGGAAACCAAGACCTTGATAATGGCTATCCTCAAACCTAGGATATTATTCGGATGCGTAGTGTGGTTCAATACAAAAACTGAGAGTAAAGTCACCAAGATTTTTAACCTACTACAGAATGCGGCAAACAGAATGGCATTGGGAGCTTTTAAGAGCTCACCGATGGAACTTATGTCACATGATGCTAATATGATCTCTTTTAAAGACTCAGCGATACGTTACAACCATAACTTTGCCTATAAGAGGCTTACGGCGCCAGCGGAACACCCCACAAGAAAAATACTGGACAAAGAGCTATTCTGCATACCACAAAACCTCTTAAGTCCCGCAAATAGAATGCTGAGAAGAACTGACATGTACCTGTCTACCCATACGAAATTAGAATCGATACAACCATACCCAGATCCACCATGGAAAGAACCAACGTGGCAGATAGAAAACAAGGGGGAAAAACGAGATCTGGTGAAGAAACGAATCACCAGTCAAATAGAAAGCGAAAGAGCGGATGGAGCTTGTATTATGTTCACGGACGGCTCTTTTATCCAGGATGTAGGAGCAGGAGCTGCGGTAGCTATGGAAGATGACCTGATAACTCAGGCCTATGGCCCACTCAAAGGCATTTCTAACTACAAAACCAAAACTATGGCACTGATATTAGGTCTGTTGAAATTCAGAACGATCATAGAAGAGCAACCCAACAAGTTTAAGTCGTTGGCAATCTTCAGCGATAGTCAAGCGGCACTGGAGCTCCTGGCCAACCCGGTACAACCAACAACCTTACAGTACTTAGCAAAAATGCTCCGACAATGCTACCGCATCATCCCACCGAGTAAGAAGATCAAAATATACTGGACGCCCGGACACGAGGGCATCGAATTGAATGAAAAGGCAGATCAGGCAGCACGGGAAGCGGCGGAAGGGAATGCAGGCAAGGTGACACTACAAGTCAGCCTGGGAGGCCTCCTTCGTCATACCAAAGAGTTATTTAAAAGGGGAGCCCTTCCAATTAAGAAATTTAAAACAAAAGGACGACACATAGCTGACGCATTCAATAAAATGGAAAAGGGACAAGCAGCAGCAATCTTTCAACTAAGATGCGGCCATAGCCCCCTCCGACAATTTCTCCATCGCATAGGAGTCGAAGACGACGACAAATGCGAGACGTGCAAAGTCAAAGAGACCACGACCCACTTCCTCATATTCTGCAGGAAATTTAACGCACAAAGACAAGCGTTCAGAAAAAGACTCAAAAAGGAAAAGATTCAAGTTGATATAAACTCGGCAACAAAACTACTCGACACACCAGAAGTGTTCCCCCACCTGGCACAATACATAGCAGACACAAACCGGTTTAATCACTTGAAAACCTACTTAGACAACTAAACTTTATGCCACATCTTTTCTTTGGTTGCTTTCTTTCTACTTTCATATGGCCCTTATTTATCTCGATTCTCATTTCCCTGTATATATTTCCAAAACCTTTTGTCACCGAGGGCTGTCTCGAAGGCTGTATAGTCCATTCTTGATAGTTTAGTTACATAGTTGTTGTACGCTAGTTACACTACATCACACAAAAGTTAGTTAGTGCGGTATGTGAAATCAAAAGCACTTAAAAAAAAAAAAAAAAAAAAAAAAAAAACCGATCAAAGCTTCCCGAATCCCTTTGTCAAAGTCAATGGCAAGCTCTTCGGGATTCGGAGCTGAATGGAATCAGCCAGCGATCATGTGTCGCAAGCCGGGACAGTCTACCGTAGACCATTGACTTTTGTTTAGAGACCTCTGATTGACAACATACGGGTTGGATAGATACAACATTTGCTGAATCACTATAGAGAAGGAAGGTCGAAAAGCTGACCAGTGTCAAGAGCACGTAGCAGCTGGCCGCAGGTGCACACACGGCGCGACCAATGTGCGGGACTGGGGGACGCACCATAATTTTGTTCATCTCACACTTAGGTTTCACATCTCTACGACACCCTGGGGAAATTTGGCGCCCAAGAAGTTATCATACCAACAAAATTATAGACCTTTCAGGTGAGCACTATTAAATCACCACAACATATATCGAATCTCGTCATGACTAACGAATCTGATCCGTTCACGTATCTTGTTGTGCATGTGTCGCCAGTCACCGCTGACTCAACTGTTTAACCCTTTTACAACACGGGAAAGTCAAGATGAGTTACGTCGCAAAAGGTGGTGAAAAGGATTACGACCAAGCCGGTCTTCCTCCGGCCAAGTCTCACCGTATTCGAATCACTTTGACTAGTAAGAATGTCAAGGCTCTTGAGAAAGGTGTGTATACCTTTCACAATCTTCATTTGACTGTATGACTTATCCTGACCACCGTACTGCTTTGCAATCGTGCTTTGTATAGTCTGCTCTGACTTGGTCAACCGAGCCAAGGACAAGGACCTCCGTGTCAAGGGACCGGTTCGTCTCCCCACAAAACGACTCACAATCACCACTCGTAAGACAGTAAGTCAGAGCCCCAATTCAACTCGTTGTGACCGTGCCCAACTGACTCATCTTGCTGGGCCTATCCACTCTGTAGCCTTGTGGTGAGGGTTCCAAGACCTGGGACCGATTCGAGATGAAGATCCACAAGCGACTCATCGACCTCCAGAGTCCAGCGGAGACCGTCAAACAAATTGTGTGTTCTTTCGCTGATTTGGTGCCCTTTGTTCATTTTATTGATCGCGCCCTCAATCTCTGCAGACCTCCATGTCCATCGAGCCCGGAGTAGAAGTTGAGGTTACCATTGCCACCTAAGCTATCATGTTGTCATCTATGCAATCCTACATCTTTGCGTGATTCAATGTTTAGTCTTACTGAAATCTGAACCGAGATCTCCATGCGAAGTCTGGCAGTCCCACCAAGCTTTCTTGATATTCCAATCAACCTCACGAGAACCCCTCTGAGTCAACTATAACCATTCCAAAGAATCTCCCTTTGTGTGATCCCGAATATGAAGACACTATGCCCTTGCGATTATCCCTTTATGGGGGGTCCCGAGACAAGGAAATGTGCCACTCATCTAGGGCTATGACCCGGCCCTGGCTCTGCTTAGCCGAGTATGTCCAAGGGTTTTCTGAGCTAGGTCGAGGCCGAGCCCGAAGCCAGAAGCTTACCTGGTGACAAAGGCAAAGACCCTGTCCCAGGGCCATTTGGGGCTGGGGCCGCCGTAAAGCTCTGTGCCAAGACAAGGGTAAAAGAGCTGGTTGAAGCATTTTTTGCCCTTTTGCCATACCCCAATCACTCCCAAGTCCTCCCACCTTGTTCAGTTATTGTCTTTACTTGATCAAAATGTAACAATGGATGCTATCAAACAACCCTCCCAAACTCTCAACCCAGCTGGTGATAAGATTGCCCAAGCCAGGGCTGGCCTGCTAGGTTCTTTGAGGACCTCTCTGAGCTTATAATGAATGTATTCAATACCTACAAACCTACATTCTTGAAACCAATGTGAAATTTATGTCTCTATCACTGGAGGGTTGGATCGTAGTGTAGGATGTGTAGGCATTAGTGGCTCTTAAACCTGACCCGGGTTCAAAAGACACAGTTGACCCAGTTGGAATTTTGGTGGGAGCCAAGGGTAACTGAGTCTTTCCACAGAGAATCATTGTGAATGGTAAACATCCCTGACAGAACATACAATCCCTTGGCTCTTTACCTTCCACCTTAGATTGGTGATGAGTAAATGAACTAAATTGTCACTGTGTCTCTCTATGTGGTAAAAAAAAGAAAAAAAAAGAAGACAACTATACAATGTGTAACAATCTAAAGACATCTTTAACTCTTGTACCAACTAGATGACCACTTTTCTGGTAGACTAGTTCCTTGTCAATATTACTTGCTTAGTTATTGTATTAGGCAAATATGCAATTTCCACTTTGAAAAAAAAAAAAAAACTGGGTCAAATGGGTGAGGGGTTCAAGTTTCAGACTCATATACCCACTTCCTTGACCCAAATCCACAGCTAACACCCTTTTCCCTCTCAAATGCCAAAGTCAATTTGGCTGACGTAGCAACATATTGGCCTACTTGAAGGTCTTTTTGGCACTTCACATCAGCTCACTGGCCAATCATAACAACTACTCATGCACAAATCATAGCCACTTTACGGTGATCATGGCAGCCATCATTATCTTAGATCAGCTTGACTCCCATGAAGATACTTTCAGTGACAACCTCCTCATACTTGCATCTCAACTATTCCTATCAAGTATGAGGGCATAAAAAATATGTCAACAGGGGGAAAACGTGAGACCACTGGAGTTCTGTTTGCCAAAAATAGTGTGAGAGTGGATATACTGGTGTTTGATGAGGGCAACATTGAATTTGACCGTAAAGTTGGGTGTATGTGGGAAGGATTGCAGGGCTGAGAAGCTGTGAATTTCTTTCTGGGAGGCATTCTGGCTGGCTGCTTTTCTGCTGCTTACGCCAAGAAGCCAGTGAGGTTTTTTTCAATTACATGTACCCAGCTGACCCAGTGTAAGAATCAACTGGGTTGACCGGGTGGTTTGAAACCGGGCCAGGTTTGAGAGCCACTATTGAGGAACTTGGTGGTAGCAAATTCACTGGTCTGTACAAGAAAATGTGTTGTGGGATACAGTTGAGTCTGTTAAAACCAATACCCAAAAATTTGGGTCAAAAACTATTGGTTTTGTCAGGAGAAATCTCACTACAAAGAAGAAAAATCCTTGGCCAAGATGTATTGGTTTTCAAAGAGTATTGCTTTTGATGGCTATTGGTTTTAGCAGAGGCAACTGTATTGTAAAGTCTACTAATGATGATGAAAAAAAATTAAATTATCTATTTACATACAAATTTAAATGAGAAGAAGCAAAACTCAATTCATCTAAAAAAGTAGTCCATCACCATCCTAATAAATTCAAAGACATTCCTTTTTTTCATCTTACAAACCTTTCATCATTTTAAATCTTGACTTGATCACTTTTTCTTCTTCTTCTTAAATCACTTAAATCTTAAAAAACAAACAAAATTGGGAATTCATCTCATTCGATTTACTCTTCTTACATTAACTTTTATTGATTTTAGATAATCAGCTTTTTCAAAAAAAAAAAAAACTTTAAATCAAACCAATTCCGTATTAAATAAATCTTTCATCATCCTTATCACAAAATCTTCATCCTCATACAAACACGAACCCATAAAAAATGGAGCCAATTTTCAAACTTATTAATCAATTTAACTTATGATGATTAAACTACAATATCAAATTCTCTCATTGAGTTTGTTGATCTCTTTTGTTTGGTGATGAGATTTATTAAACAGACTCACAATAGGCGTGTTCAAACCTAAGAGCATCCGCTATCGTTCAGTAAAATTTCGGTAAATGAGCAGTACATGATGTGTAGATTATAGTATCTTTACATACAGATCAGTCAAAATCCACTATCGTTGGATTGTTTGGCCACAGTACAGTAAATAATGTACAGAAAAGTGGTTTTCCCACTATCGTGAAGTTTTTTGATTTCTGTAAATTCCCAATTGGCTTGCTCAAGGACAGCATGCACAAGGGGATCAAGTGTTTAGCTGAATGTCTTTCATTTCATTTCAGAATTTTTTTTTTGAGTTATTCATTCTTTTTGATAAGAGAGATAAGAAAAAGAAATGACGACTTGTATCTCCAGAAGAAAAAGAAAAAAATTCCAACATTTTTTTGACTTGCAACTGTTTTTGAATATGAAAAGGAGACAGATGAAGATACAACTTTTCCGGTGGTTTTGGTCGATGGTTCTGATTCGATTATTTGGTTTTGGATGCTTGAATCCATTGAGATGAGATGTTGATTATGAGATGAGATATTGGTAGAACGAAAGATGAAATAGAAAATAAAAGTGTAGTGGAGGGGAGATGAGGGGTAGTCGAGGGAACTTGGGGATGAAAGTGAAGGTTGGCTCTGTATTCTCGGTAAAAGGATAGATACCGATTCGGTATAGGTCCAGTAAATTTACTGGGCCTATACCGAATCTCTACCGAATCACCAGATACCGAATCGTGTTTTTGACACGATTGGGGATTTTTGGCTTCGGTACAGTAAAATTTACCGTACCGAAGCCATTTACCGCGACGATAGCGGATGCTCTAACCCGGTTGTCAAAAAAACCTGGTAAGAGCATCTGCATATGTGCAGTAACTCGGATGCGGTAAGTGTAAATTTACCGCAAATGCAGGCCTTTTTCCACACCAGTGGAAAAGTAGACCTGCGGTACCAAAATTCTCCAATTGGTTTGAGGTAAGGTAAAAGTAAGTATAATCATACCCTACCTTGCACATTATCTTTGGTAACAACCCAGGTTTCTCTCTTCACTCAACCTCATCTACCCAAATCACACTCCAAAATGGGATCAAATGAGAAGTCCATGGGCTCCAAACTACCTAAATTCAATCAACCGATTCTAGAATCAGGATGTTCAAGACTAAGAAAAGAAAAAAGTTTTCAAAAAAACGTTTAAATCAAAGTTTGATAAAAGTAGGTGGATTAAGAAAACTATCATGCTCAGGTATGCCTGATAATTTAAGATCAATCGTATGACAAATCTTATTAGGTTCTTTACCTGAATCCTACTCAAACCAAGAAGAGTTCCTCTGAAATTCATGTGTTCTATCTAAAATCTCCATTTCATTTAATTTAATCAATAAGGGTACACAAACATAAAAAACCCATGTCAAAACCCGTGTCAAAAACCCGTCCCAACCCATGTGAATTTTGGGGTTTTTTTGACGGGTTTTTGAGATGGGTGGAGTTGAGCTAGAAACTTATCACCCATGTGAAAAAAAATATTTAATTTAATTTACGCATGGAATCAAACACTCCCCTCTCGAATCAACAAGATATCGATATCACCCCTCAAACCACCCCCTCATTAACTCCAACAAACGTCGTTCAAAACCCTCCGATTGCTGTCGGAGCAAACACGCCTGGAACACACTCACCTTTATCCTCAACATCATTTCCACCCCTTTCAACAGCCGATTGGGTGCGCCTTGCCCAAATCAATCCGGTCACCTCTGGTCTCATTCCACACGCAACCTACCAGGAACCCCTCATGGCTCCTCCTGACCCTCCTAAGAAGACACGAGGACGACCGAAGAAGCAGCCAGCTCCTCCGAGATCCAATTCTGTTCGTCTATCTAAACCTCTCCCTGATCATCAAGCTTCAAATAAAAAAACAATTGAAATTACGAATGAGTCTCAAAATGAAATTGGAAAAGACGAGAACGAAGAGAAGGATATCACGAGCTCGAAAAAATGCTGGTATACACCTCAAAGCGAAGATGGGAAGTCGGACATGGATGTTGTTGCTGAATGGTGCAGCATCCATGAGAACTTCGATTCATGGCGCACTCAAAGGCAGGTTGTGGTTCGCGAGAGGGTAGCTGCGTTTCTTGCTAGCCGGAACCATCCAAATCGATCGGGTCGAGAGTGTGAAAAGAAGGTGAGTTTCTTTTCCGGCCATGTCGAATTGTTGATTCCAAACTTACTATCTCTTTCCGTAGGTCAAATTGCTTGATAAGTGGTTCCGTTGGGCTGATGAGTTGAAAACTGCGACTGGCGAGGGTAATCAAGGCCGTGATCCGAGCGAAGCAATCGAATTTGACGTACCATCTAACGATATCGAGGCGTTCAAAATGGCTAAGAGGCGAGGTGGAGGCAAGAAAGAGGAAGATGCAGGCAGTCTTCAGGGTACGTGCAGGTCTTGTGTAGGTAATATTGACAGACATCAACTCATTCTTTCTATATATACGAGAAACAGTGAGAATGTTGCGTAGATGCCCGTGGTACGAAGAGCTGGAGCCTGTAATGGGAGATCGGCCCTCTGCTCGCCCCTTGGCCTTGAGGGATTCACTAGGAGATCAAGACCAGAACGCATCCACCTCCACCAACGTTGACGAAGTGGAAGCTTCTCCTGCGGCGTCGGACAGCACCTTGCCATACGAACAATGGGAAGAAACTCCCCCTCGTGAGGTACGGCGAAGGATTTCGATGGATCTGGAAGTGGCCGACGATGGTTCCCCTTCACTAGATCCAAAATTCAACCTTCCGAAAACACAAGAGACCTCCAATCGCAAGCGACCGAGCCTTTCTGGCCCAGATAAGCCTGCCATTAAGCGCGGCCGACTCAACGGTGTCGAAACTCCCCTCACTCTCCACGATTCTCCCAAAGATCCCCTTGGACTGGGATCTCTGGTAGACCGGATTCCGACTAAGGAAGACCGCGATGAGCGGGAACGCCTTGCTGCACAAACTCAGGAGCATATGGCCACCAACATCACCTCGGCGATTTCGAAAATCCTGACCACAAATCGAACTAACGAGCTGGCCACCAAGGAGAAGATCGCTAGGAACGATCTTCATCTCAAAATTGAAGAGATGAATTTGAAAAATCGACTAGCGCGCAGCCAGATGGTTATGGAGCTCATACGAGGCAATATGGCCCCGTCTGAAGCAGAGGCCATGGCTCTGCGTCAATTGCCTGACATCAAGATGCCCGAACAATCACCCTTATCACCTCAACCTTCAAGTTTCTCTAGCATTCATGACTCGATCTCGATTTGAATGGCCGAAGAACTTTTTTTTATGACTTACAATTTCTAAATTGTCTTCAATTCTCAATTTTATCAAATTGAGATTCAAGTTAGGAATGAAACATGTGTTCCAGTAATTATAATTTTTATTAACTTTTTTATGGTTCTTATTTCTACCACTTGGCTTATCTAAGAAATAACATCAAGACTGCAGCTTATCAACTTAAGTGATCTGATATTGATCTTGGAAGCCTTCATGATTCTAAGTTCACAAGTTTTTGATTTTTATTTTTCTTTATAACTCTTACCTTTGTTTTTCTTTATAAATCTTACCTTACAAACTGCTAGTTTATATGCGTGTGTTACTTTATAACTCGTAGCTTACAAATGCTTAGCTTATATGTGTGTGTTGGATCATCTCACATATTATTTTTGTGTCGTAGGTTATAAGTTTTGCAATTGTATTTCAAATCGATCATCTTAAAAACCAAAAAAAATCTTGATTGCAAAAAGACCACAACATTTGAAATAAATACAAGTCAATAGTTGTTGGTATTACAAAAACTTTCAAAGAGAGAATCGCGGTGAGGACCTCCAGGCAAAACAAAATCAGAAGAAAGTTCTTCTGGATCCAAACTTTCACCGGGGTCTTGAAAGTTATCTCCAAAACTCATGCCATACAAAGGCGAGCCTTCCTCTATTACAAAGTTGTGGATAACTACACAAGCACCAACCCATCTGCACGCATACATAGCATCCTTTGTGTTGCTGATACATAACCTCAACTCGTGAAGAGATCCAAAGCGCATCTGAAGCATTCCGTTGCAGTGCTCTGATGCGATTCGAATCTTTGATATGGAATTGTTAAAGTGGTTCTGAGCGGGTGTAAGTGGATTATATCGTGATCGCTTGAAATTGGGCACGATATGGTCCTTTGAAGCATACCCCGAGTCTGCTAAAATATACTCCCCTTCCGAAAAGAAAGAGTCAATATGCCTATAGAACTAAAGACAGATGGATCAGACACGCATTTGAGATGAAGTACAAAAGGAGGTACGTACATGTGTTGACTTTAAAACTCTTTGGTCATGTGCACTTCCACACCAACCATGCTGTGCGTAGATAACCTTTCGCCGATCATCACAGATTATAAGAGAATTTAAGGCGTAGATTGATTTCCGAGTATAGTAGTCTTCTTTATTTTTTGATGGTGCTTTGGCTAAAGGAATCAAGGTTCCATCGATGAACCCGATACAACCTTGAAAGAACGATTTGCGGCCAATTCTTCTCTTGATCTTCAATCGCTCGTGCGAGTTGGGCCATCGTACATATTGCGACTCAAGCTTGAGGAGTGCATGGATGCACCGTTTAGTGTAATTCTCTACACTTCCCTCTAACAGACATCAAACAAACCTCAACCGAGCATGAGCCAATATGATTTCTTCCCAACTCAGGACTATCTGGACTTACCCGCTAGCGAGAAAAGCTTAGCTTTCTGAACGGTGGAGCCACCATTTCCTGATAAGCCAAAGTTGGCCAGAGCAACCAATAACTGCCACTGGGGAGGAGCCTGAGGGCATTGAGAGTTATTTTGAAATATAGGGTCGGCCGCTATCCGGTGAAGAAGCTTCGTAAAGTCAGTCTTTGACATGCGTGCCTAACACAATGGTGAAAAGATGGTGGTCAGTTTGATAGACTCAACTTGATGGAAGGAGAGAAGGAGATGTGCTTACCACACTGATCCAAGTCCGATTTGTTTCATCAAACCAAGCTTGAAAAGCTGCAGCCTTCAAACTACATCGAGGCCTGCGATATCGTGGAAGAAGGTACCTTCTTCTGCAGGCCTTTTCTCGTACTAAAAATAAACCTGAAAGGACTGTTTCATCCTCCTCTCGCTTCCGCTTGCGTTGATTGATGTAGGCACTCTGATCCATGATAGCCAAAAGTAAAATCGCGAGAGCCAAAATCACGAGGCGTTCTTGATTTGAAACGGATTCGTCTTCATCTTCTTCGTCATCGTCGGAGTTCGCAAATGAGACCAGGGTGAGACACGTCATCAATATTGGAATAAAACTAGGTGAGGTTTGTGACGTTGCGCTTGAAGTGGATGATATGAGAGAGAATAGTAAGAGAAATCTGTCAAGAGATGATAATAGGTGCCTGCGGATCGATGTTCTAGGCATTTTGGAGGAGGATGGGAGGTTGGGATGGGTTGGGGCTTTCAAACATATCCAGGGCTACCCATCTCAAAAACCCGTCAAAAAAACCCCAAAATTCACATGGGTTCGGACGGGTTTTTGACACGGGTTTTGACATGGGTTTTTTATGTTTGTGTACCCTTAATAATTTCATTCATCTTGAAATTTAAGTCAAGCCTATTACGAATTTAAAAGGAAAAAAAAAAGAGAAAACTAACTTAAGAATGATTTCATACTAAAAAAAAGGTTAAATTCATTCAATCCTAATTCATATCAATACCAAATCCAAATCCAAATCCAACTTTTTTTTTCTTTTTCCTCTTTGATTTGTGATTTGTGATTTGTGATTTGTGATTTGTGATTTGTGATTTGATTTAAATCTTCATTTGAACTTCATCATAAAACATTTTTCCTCTCTAGATTTAATCTCTCTCTCTCAAACTCAAACTCAATCATTTCTTTCCTCTTTACACTTCATCAATTCTTCTCTTCTTCATCTTCTTCTCAAAAACCTCATCACTCACTCACTCACTCTCTCTCTCTCAATCAATCAATCAATCCCTAGTCAAAAGCTTTTTTCCTTTTCATCAATCGAATCAAATTTTCTTTCACTTGAATCGAATCGAATCGAATCGAATCGGTTTTTGTTTTTTTTTCTTTGACGACATTCACTCATTCTAAAAAAAAAAAAAAATGAAGAAAAGAGAGAAACCAAAAAAAAAACCACCAAATTCAACGAATTGACACGTTGAATTTTTTTCCATATTTGATCCAAGTTTTTTTCTTTTTTTTCTTTACCTCGGTTTCTTTAGCTCTCATATTGGAAAATTATCTCTTTCTTAAACATTTTCCATTTCCAACATCCGAAGATCTTTTTCGATAATCTATCCTTTTTTTTCCCAAAATTTCATCTATCAAGTTTACTTTTTCTTCTTTCACTTTCATCTAAATTTAAACTTTCATACTACCTCATAGGTTTTTTTTTCTCTCTTTCAATTCACATCTCTCATATTAAGCTGATTGATGAGAAGAAGAAAAAAGTTAAGAAAAATGAAGAAAAAGAAGACCGAAAAAAAAAGAAAACCAAAGAAAAACCAAAGAAAAGGAATTCAAAAAAACCAACTTCCATTCGTTTTTCTTCATTAAAAAAAACTAACGTCCAAAAACGAAAGAGAGAAAAAATAAAAAACCGGCTTAAATGATGATGATGTTGATAAACCTCAAAAAAGTTTCAAAAAGAAGAAAAAAAAAGACTTTCAACTGCCTTCTTACCAAAAAAAGAAGGAAAAAAAAAGAACAAGTGCTTAATAAAGTAAATATGATCAAAAACGAAAAACCAAAGTTATCAACAAATCGACTTTTTTTTTCTTACACACAAAAAAAGAAAAAACCGTTTAAACCGATCCCGTTTTCCCTTTTCTTTCTCCCACCACTTCTGATTTACATAAAGCAGTGATGTAAGCCAAAATCGTGATTCCATAAAGTAAAGAAGCATCAACCGTTTGATACAATAATCCTGCAAAAAAGCAAAGCAAAAAAACAAAACCAAAATTTTAATCAAAAAGATCAAGGAGGGGGGAGGGGAAAACGAAAAACGTCAACTTCGATTGACCTGCAATGATTCCAGCTTGTAAGAGAAAAACCGATTTGAACACTAAATTTCGGTATATAAACGAGTTAGGTAAGATGGGCCAATCAATTGCAATAGTAAGAAGTCCATTAACCTATGATTGAAAACCCAAAAAAAAGGAAGAAAAAACCCCATTTCAGTTTCGGTCTCATTTTTGGAAAGAAACATGAACTCCTTTGTTTCGTTCAAACACTCACAATACATGCAAATTGTAATACAGGCATTTTGACAATCAAATTAATAAATGAAGCAGCTTCAGGTGGTGGTCTATTGAGGTAAAACAAATCATTCAAACAAAAAACCAATCCCAAATCAATCTAGAGAGAAATGATGTTGTGGGTGATGAGAAGAAAAAAGACGACTTACATGATCCCTACTGGTCCTAATTTGCCATCGATAAAATCCCACAAGAATTTTCGATAAAAGATGGCCCAAATCCCACCCCAAGCGGTCCCTATGATCCTCGAACGAAAAAAAGGAGAATCAAATGAGTTAAAAATCAAACAAAATTTGATCAAGTTTAAAGTCTTTGATTTGGATTCAAAGAAAAATCATTCACATGCTCCACTTGTGAGAGCCATTAAGCGTCCCCATTGATGCCAAATCATTTTACCCATTTTCTTTTTTTTCTTCTTCCGATTCTTGAGATGATCAGAATTGAACTTTTTGGATTTGAACAAAGATAGAATCGAATGAGTTAGATTACGATTTATATTGTGATTAGATATGTAGATGAGAGTTTAAGATGAAGGAAAACAGAAATGTGACGATCAGAGTTAGAAAGATTTATAATCATCCATGATGATGATGATACTTAGCCTCGAAGACTAAGCTCGAGTGATGAGCTCAAGTTTTTGAAGAATGAGAAGACTGAGGGGTTTGATTGAAAACAAAACGATCATCCAAGCTCATCTTTTCTGATTTAGATCATCAAAAGTGATCGAATAGGAAAAAAGATCAAATTGAAAAATCAAGTTACCTTTTCCGAAAAATGATTGAGTTCTTGAAAGAAAAAGCAACCAATTCTTTCTTGAAAGAATCTCTTCAATTTCCCCCCCTCTCCACGAAAAAACAAAACCAAAACAAAAGATTTCAAAAATCTTTCTCAAATTTGAAAGACCGACCAGCAGTGATGAAAAGACAAAAGTGATTGTTTTTGATTTGAGGATTGGTTGTAGAGAAGAATGTGTGAAGGATAAGTCTTGAATGAGATTTGGTTCGAATTAAGAAAATCAAAAGTTAGATTCAGATCAATTTGAAAAAAGTCAAATCACTCACATTGATGAAAGAACCGAAAGAAGCAGTCAGAGTAGCGAGTTGAGTGAAAGAAGATGAAATGATTGAATCGATCAAACTCAAGGAAGAAAGTTAAGAGTTAGAGTGAGAAGAAGAGATGACTTGACAACCCGACTTGTAACAAAGTGTGATGAGGATTGAAGAGAGAGAGAGAGAACTGAAGGGAAGGGGTGGTTACTAGGATGAAGAAGATGATTAAATTAAATTGAGATTCGGTTGAGGACGAGACGGAGAATCGAAAGAGATGGAAATGGATGATGGACTATGCAGATGACATCATCCTCATCAGACAAGTAGTGATCTGAACCTGATTAGCTAACCATCGGAATGAGCCTGGCTGAGAGTGATAGATAAGCAAGCCAATTTTAGGGTTTCATTCATCTGCTTGAAGTTCAACTTAAGTTTGAGATCAGCATACAACATAGGATATCAAGCAGGATAAGGAGAATGATCAAGAAGCGTTGCTATGCCAGTTGGGATGAGTCAGTACAAAGCATTCCTAGTAGTCACTCTCTCTTTAAAACAATTCAATGAACTCAATCTCATTCAAAAACTCAACATTCAACCACACATCAAATCATACATCATCACAAAAAAACATTCATGACAAGAGAAAAAGAAAAACGAAAGAGAATCAAAGAGAACTAGATAGATAGAGATCTAAACCTAAAAGTAAACTAAATCAATCGATACAATATCTCAAACAAAACACAAACACAGAAGAGGAAAATGAGACAACGAAAGTGAAGTTGACCAACCAAAAAAATGAAAGAAAAATGAAAGAAAAATAAAAGAAATGAAGAATTGGAATAGGAAAGAAAGTTGAAATGATTTGTTTTGAAAGAAAAAAATAAAGAAAAGAGGTTTGAAAATTTGATCAGAGAAGGAAATGAAATATAGTATAGATGAGCAAACCAAAAAAAAGAGAGAGAAAAGAAAGCGTTTGATAGTTTGTTACATGATTGAGATTCATCAGAATCAAGATATAATAAAAGATAAAGAAATGCATACTACTAAACTTGCTTAATAATCAACAAAAAAAACACATGGAGAAAAAAAATAAAATAAATTGAAAGATTAAGAAATCAAACAACCTCTGAACCACCATTGAGTTCTAAACCCATCCAGTTTTTGGTTCAAAAAGACAAAAGATCATCAATAGATCTTTCAAATCCTCTTGTAAAGCATCTTTGTCTTAAATTAGCTCACTTACTTAAATCCATGTATCCAATGTACAATCAATTTTAATCTTAATCTAACTGAAGTGATTCTAAATCAAAGAAAAAAAAAAGAAAAACCAAATTCCGAATCTCATTCTTTAACAACTGAAGACCTCTTCAAGAAAAAAAGGTAAATCAAGAAGAAAAAAAGGAAAAAAACGGGTCAAACGAACGGTAATAATTGTGATTTGTGTTGATCTGACATAGGTAAGACCATGGCCATCCAATATGAAAATTGAACTGGATCACTAGGAGTTGGACCAAAAGTGTTCTAGAAGAAAAGAATTCAATCAATCAATCGAAAAAGGTTCACAATTTGATGATTTTGATTTTGATTTTGATTTTTTTTTGAGCGGGGGGGGGTGGGGTTCAAAACTGAATTTTTCCAAAGATTCCAAAAAAAAACACACGCTTACGTTAAGTCTTTGAAGTACCCAAGGAGTACTACCTGATCTTAAAACTTTTAAAAACTCAAGACAAACTTCCATTAAGTTTTCAATCGATTCTTCTTGATTTGAATCCGATTGAAGTTGACTTTCAAGTTCGGTTTGAATATCTTCAATCCATTTGACTTTTCCAACTTGATAACCATCCATCGACTTGATTTCTAAAATCTCAAATCGAATGAGACCCAAGGTTTCAACTAATGATCTACCATCTTGTAAGAATTCAATCGATTTGATTTCGACTAATGTTCCGAATTGATTGATTCCTCCTTCTGCTTTTGGTAAGACGATCCCGAATTGACGATTGGTTGATAATGAGTTTCGAATTAAGAAACGATAATGAGGTTCAAAGACGTGTAAGAAGGTAGGTAATTTGGGAAAGGCTAAACCACAAATGAATAATGGAACTTGATCTTGAAATTCACTTGGTTCTAATAATAATGATGATGTTGAGATTGATGATGATGATGATGAGTTTGGTCTTAAATTGAATTGATCTTTAAAACAGTTTGTGATCAGATCTTGAATGGTTTGATCGATTGAACAGTTTCGTGGATGGATCGTTTGTCTACAAACTGGACAATGAGTTGAATAATCTAAAGATCTTTCTAAACATCCTTTACAAAACGTATGACCACATCTTGTAGTACTTGGAAATTCAAACATTAAAGAACATAATGAACATTCTAATTCGGTTGAAATCTTTTGGATTAAATTCTCCCTTGAGACGTTTGATTCGGTTTGATTTCGAATGTGATTTAAAATATTTTGAAGGGTAAAATTGATGGATGGAATCAATTGTGGTTTTTGATCACAACTTGGGTTTGAACATCGGATTAGATTTGTTAAATTTTCTATAGTTTATCGACATGAGAAAAAAGTAAATCTTTAAGATCATCTTGATATTTTGATTTTTAATAAATTGAATTGACTTACTTTCTTCTTGAGGATGAGGATTGGATATTGAATGACCACAATCGAGAGTGATGAGATTGATGATAGGTTGATGATCAGTTGGTTCTGTAGTTTGATTTGAATTTAAAATCGTATAAATTGATTGAATAAGATCTTGAGAAGATTCATTCATGCTGAATGAATGATGATGAAGGTGTTTTGAATGGTTTTCTTTAAAATACAAAATCAGATCGAATGTTAACTTGAATCGAATGCAATAGCTCACAGTCAATCTGGTATTTACAATTGACTTCCTATTTATGTACAATCAATAACGATTTACTATCATCTTCTCGATCGAGAATGCCATCCAAGACAATTTCAATTATTTGTGAAATTCCTCCTTGAAGATCGAACATCGGATCACATAACCATTTATGAGAAACCAATCATGATGACTAACTCCCTCAAATTAATCAAGCTAAATTGAAGATATCCTTACCTACAAGGATTAGTTACGGTTAAAGTGCTTTCAAGCCACCAACTTGTTTAACTTCATAACCCTTAAAAAATTGAAATTGAACAACACTTTACAGCTACTAAAGAATTTTGTGGTAGATTTCAACCAAAATGCCCACCGAGGGACCATGTCCAAAAGGGTTAAAAATCTTTTTTTTTCAGACTTCTTGCTCGATTAGCGTGAGTGAGCTGTCACCACAGCCTCTCCACTAACTTTGACATCTCCCGACGTGGCCCTTCCTTCCATGGAAGTTCGATTGACGTATGGAAGCCCTGGAATGACGGGAAGCACGTCAAGCCAAGAAGGTGTGTTCCCTTTCCCCATTTCCCCCTTTCCCCCTTTCCTACTTTCCTACTTTCCCCCCCTCCCACCTTTTCCTCTCTTTACGCTCTCGCCATTGTGATATTCAAAACTATTCCCAGATTGCTCCGCGGTTGGTCACCTACCCACTGTTGAGTTTTTCACTTTTTTCTGCTCGTTTTTCCACCTCTGCTCACTCCTTTGTTTGATTTGCTTTGCTTCGCTTCGTTCTCCCTAATCCCAGCAGATGGTGATCCACAGCCCCGAAGTGAAGATGGTGGTTGTCCGTATGGTCCTTCGAGGAATGCCGTTTCGAGAAATCGTGAAAACCCTGGGGATTCAACTGTCGCTCACCTCGGTCCGACGGTGGTACGATCTTTACCTGACGACTCGCGCGGTCGTCATCAATCCATTAGAGCATATGTCTCGAGGTCCCCCAACGGCGTTAGGTCCTGCTCAACACCAGTTTGTACTCGAGTCCCTGCAAGTCGACCCTACACTGTACCTAGACAAGCTTCAATCAAAAATTATGGACCGATTCGGAATCAGAGTCTCCACGATGACTCTTTCTAACGAGCTACGACACCGATTGGCCTGGACTAGGAAGAAGGCCCGTACAGTACACCCAAATCAATCAATGGTGGCCCGAGGTGCTTACATTCAATCAATAAGTGACATCGATCCCAGATGTCTAGTATTCACCGGTGTGTTTCTTACGTTTTGATTTTTACTTTTCTTTTCATGTCAATTTATGGTCATGTATATCTGACGTGATATCGGTACAGATGAAAGCGCTATCACGAAGCGTAGATTGTTTCAAGATTATGCGCAAGCTCCCATCGGGCAACGAACAGCACGCCTTCAGAGGCCCACCACAGCCACTCGATGGTCGGTGTTACCTGCCATCTCGTTGGATGGAGTGGTTGCGTTCAAGATTCAGTCGGGTGGGTACTCCAGAATCGACTTTGAGGCCTATCTGGAAAACGATCTTGTAAGTCAATCCGGTTACATTTTCTTCATGTGTTTTCATGAATCTGACTGTATCGTATTTGTAGTTACCCGTGATGAATCAATATCCAGCCCGTAACAGCGTCTTAGTGATGGATAACGCGCCTATCCATCACAACGGACGGGTGGAAGAGCTCTGTGAGGCACGAGGGGTTTGTCTCGTTTATCTCCCACCCTACAGCCCGGACCTTAACCCGATAGAGAAAGCTTTCTCTATCTTGAAGGCCCGCTTAAGAAGGTCTCAGGTTCTCCAGAATGCCTTGAATGAGGAAGAGGAAAGTGCGGCGATATTCCTCACCTGTATGAATTTATTAACTGACTCCCTCTCTGAAGGGCTTTTCCGAGGTTGTGGGTACATGTAGGAGTCTTTGACATAGTGGGACTGATTCAACTCCCACCATGTGTTATACTGCTTGTGTTTGTAATTGAGTGTGACTCATCACTTTGTTGATTTGTGGTTATGTGGCGTGTTTGTTTTTGAAATTCATTCTCAAATTGAGTGTAGTGCTTGCACCTGTACTGTTGCAAAGAAGTCTTGCTTAGAAGGCCAAATGAATCCAGTGCCACCTTTGATTAATGTTTTCCCCGATCCCAAAGTTGTTTGGCAAATCATGCGGAGCTCTTCTACCTACATGAGTGATGTAGCTAGAAGAGCTACAGATATCCATTTTCTTCTTTGAGGTTAGGTTCTCCTGAAGCTTAAGCATGACATCCTCACCTTTGCCAAAATTAATGGGGATCCAACTCTAGTTTACTATTCATCTGTCCATACAATCTTCCTCTATCTAACTTCAGAGTCAACTGGGGTGTTTGTCATGGCTGAAAATGGGAGTATTATCAAAACACTCCTATACGGAACTCACTGTCTTATGTATTGGGTTTTATAAATTCTCACCCATTAGTGATTCTTCAATAATGTTTGTTCTTCATTGTGATCACTTCAGTCACTTGCAAAGGTTCCATCTCTTGACCCACACACAATGGGCCCATAGAAGCTTTTGTTATCTTGATAAAAATCATATGATAAATTTCCTCACGCACAAAACAGGATATAACAGGCCTCTCAGGATAACCAAGATGATTTGGGATAGAGCCATTGTGGGCATAACAACATAACAGAAAGATAAGGAAAATTTTTTGGGGGATTTCGTGATTGATGGAGTGAACTTTGGTGTTTACTTTACCAGGATATCAAATAGTTGGGTGCACATCAGAATGATATGGGTTTGGATTTTTTTTTTCGGAGAAAAAGATAAGATGATCTTATCTTTACAAGAAGGGATTTTTACCCAAACTTTTTGGGTATAAAACCTGTGATGCTTCAACAGGTACGGCACCTCTGGTTGACCTTTTTCGGGGGGATGGCCCAGGTGAGTCTCTATCTACTCCAGAAGTATTGTATATCAGCGGCATTCTTCACAGAGTGGAAGTTCAGAATGTGCTTACACATTATGCGCCAGTGACGCGCTTGAGCTCGCGCAAGGAGTCGACCTGCTACCTCGCGGTCCACACCTTTCACAGTTAAAGTCCCCTCAGTCATTTGCACCGAGGGGATGAGATCTTGCCAACACTCCACGCCCGCTTCGGCCAAGCCGAATTGGGTAGTGACATCTTCAGGCGCTACCCCGCTACTGTAGAGAAAATTCTCCAGGGCGGCTTCGTGAGATTCGTTCCCCTTGTCAAAACTGTCGATCCCGTCACTTGTATCAGAGGTGTCCGATCCATCTAACACTATGGTGTTACCTTTGGCTCCGTTGGTGGCTATAGTAATGGGTAGAAAACGGAAATACTAATGAGCTATCAAATACCCACATTGGAGGATGGGCACTCGGGCGTACCGTAATGGGGTTCTGGAAGCTTAGGTTTGGTATCTTGGATGGGGATACCAAACCTGGTAGAGGGTAACTTCGGTTTCACATCGACATCCGGTTTGCTCACGCTCGCAGTGGCATCTGAAAAAGAACCAAACGCACGTATAGTTAGATTCTACAAACAAATCACAGTAGAACGATTACGCGTAAGATTGACTCACCAATACCCTTACGGGACTTATGCTCCGTGAGCGTGTTCACATCTGGGTCGGGATCCGAAGACGAGATGACTAGGCAAACCGCCTGGCCACCACGTGGAGTAGGGCTATTGCTGTCCTTGTGAGCCTTACCAAAGAAGGATCGACTCGATCTCGCCGCCCGACGAGCAGCTACACGCTGTTGCACTCGGTCCTCAACCCGCATCGAGCGGTGAAAAACACGCGATTTAGCCATTTCGGCCCGGTACTCTTGGGTGTCTGGCGGCATATGAATGGTGGCAAGTTTTTGCTCCTAAACGAATTGGAGTTAAAAAAGAAAAAAGTCTTGATAGTCAAGGCTCTACTCACGATTCCTTTCGCCCAGACAAAGGCGCATCAAAGTGTGAATCGGTATTGAAACAGGGGATCCCAAGGGGCCACCAGCACAACACCATCACCTCCATGCGACTGCTCGGCGTGTTGATGGTAGATTGCTGCGGTGGTCTCGTGTAATTTGACAAGTTTCTCCGCTTCCTGTGACAAAAAAGATAGTAACCAATAGGTCAGTGAGAGAGTTTAAAATCAAAAGAGAAAACGTCAAAGGTACTCACTTCTAGACAGGCATTGACCACCTCGATCTCGTGTTCAACTGGTGCGGGGCCTGCCGCAGTGGCAATTAACCTTTTGGCTGCGCTCTCCTGTGAAATCATCAAAAGGGTAGTTATTAGTAAAAAACCATGTATAGAAAGAAAGATTACTAAGATGGGCAAAATGAAAGAATACATATTGGAACAAAAGACTTACCTGAGCCTTCTTTTGCGCTTTCATGACCTCGTTGTCGTTGAGGATCATGATGGAGAATTTTTTTTTTTGGCTTTTAACATCAAGTCAGCAAATTCAAACCATCCGTGGTGGCTGTCAAGAATGACCTTGGTTTGGCCGACCATGCCTTTCCACTCTACCACCGGAGCCAGAGGACTGGTTAAGAGGAGCTGCTCCATCAAAGGAGCATACTCTTCACAAACCTTTGCACAAAGCTTCTTCATATCGTTCAGCGATTTTCCATATGGACAGGCCTTGAGTTCAATCGGGTCCCCGTTGTTGAAGGTCTTGGAGTCAACCAATGGGACCTTGGCGGGAGCGGAGTATCTACGTCCGTTGGATACCTTCGGTGGAATGGGGGCCGCGAGATCCTCGGCACTGTTAGTATGGATTTTAAAAACCACGGCGATCGTGACCGCATGGGTTTCGTCGAAAGCGATCCTGGCATCCGTGCCATCACGGAATAAGGGTCCTTTTGCGAATGGGTATGGTGCATCAGGACCTTCAAATATAGATGAAGGTCGGTTGAACACTGATTCCCACAAGGTTGAATCAATAGGTCAGTTTAAGGTGGCTTGGGTTATGAAAACAGTCTGTACTTACGCGAGTTGTCAAGTCCCAAGTCGCTTTGGGATTGGTTGCCGTTGGTTGATTGAGCTGACTGAGACATTTCTGAGAAAGACGTCTCAGTCACAAAGCGTATCATCAGTAAAGTTGCGACCTAGGCAAATCTGTGGCGAGTAGAGACAAACAAACATACCAATATTTGCTAAAATCGAGAGTATCACGGCCTATATCAAGCATGGAAAGAAAAGACCAAACAAATTGAGAATTGAAGGATAGGAAAGAAAGAGAATCAAGCTGACTGAGTAGTGATTGAAGTATTTGTCAAGTGAGCTTTATGAAAGGTGAATAGACAAATTGATGACCGGTGTGGAAAGTGGGTTGAATCAAACCTGAGAGGGCTGGGACCAAGGGGCGGTTTTATATTCTGAGGACTGGCAGGTGTAACCACAGCGGATCGTTCGGTAAAAGCTTGCGTGGAACCGAGTTTTAGGTTCCGAATTGAACCTTGGTGAGAAGACGCCAGTGAAGACCCCAGTGACCAATTGAAATCGAACGGAAAGAAAATGAAGTTGGTAGAAAAAAAGAAATGGATCGAAGCAAGGAAGAGATAACGATTTCAGTCGCTTGGCCTGTTGGAGATTGAACCGGCCAAGCGATTTTTCTTCACGAGATTGGAAAACAAGTCCTGATAATTGATTTGATTGGCTGATGGAAAAGGTGGTATAATCAAATTGCCTTCAGTCGTCATAGGTGCCAACCCAAAGATGAGTTGATGGGGATTGATTACGTTTGAGGTGGGGATTGGATTTGATTTGATTTCATTAAAGATTGAAAGAAATAGAATCGGTGTCAAACGAGGTCGGTTATAAAAAGGCGGTTATATTGATCAATATCCTCTTGATATGAATTGTTTTGAATCGGTTTGATTGGCATTCGATTTGGTATGATTTGGATTAATGTCTGATTATTTGATGATACCCTTGAACCCAAGGACAAACTTGAAGAGGTGATTCCAAGCCAAACAATCGATCGGGTGTGAATCGACTTTGATGATAATGAGCTGAAGGAATCAATGAACAGTCCGATGGAGGTTTGTTTGGACCATATCCAAAGGTGGTTGATACCGGCGGTTTCAGTGGTCGTTGAGAGATGGATTGATTGAGAGAAGACGACAAACAAAGATCCTGGTGGGAAGAAAAAGGACTGCCCGGGCTGACACCAACCTCAGATTATCATGGGGCGGTCGGGTATCGTCGGCGCCAAGGCTTTGGTGGAAGGAAAAAAAAATTATTGCCCGGGTGGTGACCCGGGTTCTAGAAAACGTCAGCCATGCAACAAGACAGAGGCGGTTTTGACATAATGAATTATAAGGTTTGACGTGAAACCTTATGATTTTTTCGAGTTTTAACCCTTTTGGACATGGTCCCTCGGTGGGCATTTTGGTTGAAATCTACCACAAAATTCTTTAGTAGCTGTAAGTTTCATTGTCGAGATAAGCAACAAACTCTAAAAGTCCGGCATCCTGCAAAGCACCGCGACCCGTGATCCGGTCACGATGCGGTCTATCCTGGCTCGGCCAGTACCCGAGCTGATGCTTGAACCTATAATCCAACCCCAGTGGAGAATAACCAACCGGGTCTTTCTCAAAAGAAAGTACACCCAACACCCAAACCAGACATCCACCGGATGTCCAGAATACCACATGAAAGGTACTCATGACTTGAGGTTTCAACTCTGACCTTGGTATCTGTCTGAATGATTTTGCAAACACAGAGCAGTTGAAGTCTGAGAAGTGTGCTGACACTACATCCAAACAGCTGACCCTGCAGATGCAGGGTTGGGGTGATGCTGCACAGACCCAAGAGGGGGTCTTGCAAAGTCAAGGGGTCAATGCAGGGGTGCTGCAATCCTGTGAGTGCGGTGTCAGTGTCACCTCCCTGCACGTAGTGTGCAGTGGATTCAAACTGTCTAGCATCAATTCACCCACACAGAACACAACTTTTGGGTGAGTGGTTAAGTTCAAAACTTTGTTTTTCATCTCTCTTGTTCTATTTGATATTTTTCTGTGTACTGTGATCTCCAATATGAGAACATGTTATGCTGCCAAATTCTCACTTTATCCTTTGGATAGTTCCAACCCTACATGAAAACCCCAAACCAGTTGGTTTACCCCACAGTCAGGGGGATACAAGTCCTTGACCAAACTCTAGACCTTTCAAATTGCCTGTCGGATCCCAGGTCTAGATCCCAGGTTGAAAAGAGCCCAGTAAGGCGCCTGTTAAGGTTTCTGTCAAGGACTCCAGCATTGGTGTAAGGAGGGATTCAAAGTAGACTACCAGGGTTATGGGTGTAGTGTTTTGGATCATGAGTGTACTTATTAGAGCTAGTGCCAGAGATAGAACAAGTGAAGGTGGAGATATTCACTTCACCTTACACTTTTTCCATTCCCCCCCTTGCTCATTCTAGATTATACTGAAAATCAATTTTTTTGATCATTGATTGACATGCAAAACTTGCTTTGAGTCATACATAGTCAACTCAGCTGTCAGTGTGGTGTTCTTTAGTTTATTGGTTTCAGTTTAACCTTTTAATTGTCACCTTGATGGATTTTATTGATGTTCACTAACTCTTGACATACCTGGAATCACCAAGCATTTGGATTATTTGGTTTGTTTCAGCCCTGAGCACATGTACATGTACTCAAGGGAGATTTATAATATAATAGACCCCCTAAAGCCATAATTACATATATGTATATACTAAGAGCACCCGCAATCGTTTGCGTCAAAATTGGAAATAGCTAAGTCGAAGTTACAGATTGTTAGCCGGGGACAATTGATTTAATCCCAATTCCCACAGTCGTTGGCGTTGCCAAGTGGATTAGGTCAAAGTTAACCCCCCGGTTAACAGTAATTCACAATGGTTCGGCTCTAGACTAGAGTTAAATTGGCTCTAGACTAGAGCCGAACCTTTTGTCTTCTTGGATTCACATCGTTTGAACACACCTCTTTTATACGCTACACATCATGAATACTAAGGATATCATCTCTCTTTTTGAAACTTTCATTTCACTATCTCCACTCGTTTTCAAAAAAAAAGGTATTGACTGTGCAAAGAACTACTATAGTTCATGAGGAATAATGATTGACAAAAAAAAGTAATTCATTTCATTCTCTTTTGAAATCATTCATTTCACTATCTCCACTCTTTTTCAAAAAGAATGGGTATTGACACAAAACAAAAATTATAAATGAAAAAAAAAGAAAACAAACTGAGTGATGAAAATAAAAAAAAACCCTAAAATCAAAGTACTCGATCTCAATTCATCTTCTTGGTGTCGAGTGGATGTTGAAGTCGAGATCGTAGTGGATGGAGAGGATAGGTGGTGATCGTAGTGGATAGAGAGAATGGGTTGAATGGGTGCGGGGTTGGGTTTGCGAGGGCACGGAGTTAGCTAATGACAATCGCTAGGCTGGGACAAATTTATCCCAGCCTAGCGATTTTTTGTCGCAAACTTAGCTAATGATTTGTTACAGATTCACCATTGTGAAATCCATGTAAGCTTTAGGTTAAAAACTTAGCTATTCCCGCGACTTAACCCGACGATTGCGGGTGCTCTAAGAACAATATGTAACATATATGTAAAAACCCATAAAACACAATACCACCTCATAACTCAGTGTCAAGAGTCAAATATGCTTATATTACATAATGTACTTAATAACATTAACCTTAATAACCACAACCAATAATAATTGGCAATCACCACCCAAACCAAAAGAGTGATACAAAGAAATATGACAACAGTTAGGTTAAGACAGAGGAATATATAAACCCTCCCTCTCAACCTTCAAGGAAATACTCCCCAGAGATAAATAGGAACCCATTTTTTTCTAATGATCCAGATATCTATAGCCCTGAAACCATAATTGAAGGCTGGGACTTTTTATTTATTTGTTTGTGAGAGGGCCCACCAATCAGAAAAAGAGTCACACAGATGATCAAGGTTATTGACATCATCTTCATGGAGGTCAATCTGGTACCCCGCATGCACATGTTCCAATGAAGGTATCCTCCTCCTCCTCATGTTGCTTTTGACCGCTGGAATAGCTTTTGGCATCATGAGACAGGAATCAAAAACACTGAAGTTTGGAGAGATGACTCTTATCCACCCAAAGATATGCTTGCATGCTTCAGTTCCATGGATCCACAGACAAGCTGGGAAACATGGATAGTAATCTCAACGTGAGATGATCAGTGCCCAAAAGAATTCAGCAAGAGTCAAAAAGAGCTTTGAGGTGAGCTCAACCAAATCCCTCACAAGTGCATTTGCTACACTCTTGAATAGGGCCTTATATCACGCTTGCAATTTTTGGCTGCAGAGCTCCAAGAATAATGTCCTCTTGTGTTATTTTTCTCACTTCTCTGCTTCACCTCACTGTAGAATCTCTCAAGATTCTAGTATTCTGTTCTTCTTAGGATTTTAAATGTTTTGATACCACTCACATTGGCCTAAATTGAGTGAAAGAGTTCTGAAAATATGATGTAATATTGGTCAAGGTGGTGTAGGTAGTTAGAGGCCCCACTTACATGAGGGCCTAAGGCTCATTTTTTGCATTTTCAACACTTCACTCTTGCTGTTCAGCACTGGCTGTTGCTCATGGAAACTATGTCAATATATGTAGAAGCACATGAAGAACTGCATACCTGAAGGGAGGCACATCTATGGTGAGGTGAAGCAGAGAAGTGGGCAAAATAAAATAACAGGGCATAATTCTTGAAGCTCTACATCCAAAAATCACAAGTCTAATATGAGTCCCTCTTTGAGGGTGCAGTAGAAACACTTGTGAGGGGCTTAGTTAAGCTTTATTAAGGCATACAAATATGTGTTCTGTAAATTCTCAGAATGGATTCCAGAATGCTAGAAACCCAAATTTTGGCTGGTAAAAGCCCAAATTGGTGCTTCTGGCATCTTGGAAATTGTTCTGGAAATTTACAGAAAAACATATTTTTATATCCTGTAAAAATCAATTGCAACTTCTTGTCCCCATCATGGGTTGGGATTTGATTTAGAACTGGCAAATATCAAAAGCCTTGACCAGTTGTACTGTGAGATCTATTAATGTCAATTGACACTTCCTGTTTCATGATGTTTATGATGTGTATGTACTAAAAAGTTGATCAGTGTTAATCACTTGAACAAAGGATCGATTCCTGTGGTATGATAAACATAACCTAAAAGTTCCCTGCTCTAACAAATGTGAGAAAGTAAGATCCTAGGATGATAGTCAGTGAAGATCTGTGGTGTGTGTACGCACAATTGTTCCACATATCCGGAAACTAACCTAGCAGGATCACTCTCAAGGACATCTTTAAGAAAACAAGATACATTTTGTGTTTTCTTCATCCTAACTGACCCCACCTTTGCAACTTTAAAAGGTTCATTTTATCGTCAAGCACGTACTTTTCTGATTCATCACCTCAATTGATCCTTGAACATCATCTCAGGTGAATTTCTTCATCATATTTAGTGTTGTTGTCATCGTGGATTTCACAAGTTTCACAAAATTCACACTGAAGTTTTGTTCATTTTGTCAACTAGATTCTTTTTGTGGCTACATTGATTTCATAGTCTTCACAGAACTATTCAAAGACATGTCAGACTCGCTCCAAAAAAAGATTTTATGTGCACTGGCCCTCGGTGTCCTCCTCGTTCAGGCTGCTAAAGCGTCCGCAGTAAGTGACTGAAGACTATCTGAATTACGCATCTGCTTCTAAGCCTGAAAACATCATTGATTCCATCCTCATCTTATATCAGTATGCGATCTGTTCAGGGAAAGGTGTGGTGGCGTATATTGGCGATGATCATAAGATATATCCACCCGGCACTACTTCGCCTACTCCTTCTGGGATCGCTTCGTGCGACTCAGGCGAACTTGTGATCGATGCAGTACCAAGTTTCAACATAGGACAAAGCCCTTTTTGTTCTACCCCTCAAGGCGACTGTTCGTGAATCGGTATCCTTGTACGAACAAATTGATCATGACTTATATCAATATCTTACAAATCTATCTTCGCATTCCTATCATGACATTTTGTGTCAGTCAAAAGAATGCCTCTTGTCAAATAATGATATATTGTATTCAACATTACAGCTGTGTTTGTGTAGCTCAATACTTGCAAAGTAGTCATCTCGCTGGTCCAAATATGTTCATCAGATTATTGTTCATCTTGTTGTATAGTTAGAAGCGCGTGTTCTTTAGTTTGATGTGTTAAACTGATTTTTTGAGTACTATCAAGACATAGATCAAACAACAAGCTAGATCCCATCTAGCTATCTATTTGATCAAGTTTGCAGTGCTCTTGGTCACAGGCCTATCCTTAGGCTATGTACTTCATACATAAGGTCCTACTCATCAAACGAGTCACACTTTCATCTGAATCCTAATATTATGCAACTTCACCGAGGTCCTGGCTCGATCCTCTCTCGGAGACAGGTTACCGCTCAAATGTAGCAGAAAGTTATACATTATCATGGTCCCAAAAAGTAGAGAGCTGATCCATTACCTCCGCCCTTGGAAAGTTGATCAGAGTTGATCACTCCAACTAAAGATCAATTCCTGTAGTATGATAAACATGATTGCTTAGTGTGTGTGTGATCCTGGAATATCCCGGTACATAGAAACACCGTTGGGGACGTTTTTAAAACACAAGACGTATTTCACGTTTCCTTCATCCTATTAATCTCACTCTACTTCTCCATAGTTCATTTTCCCATCACGCACGTTTACCTATCATCACCCCAAATTATCCTCACATTCCTCTCAGATCAATTTCCTTGAAGGATTTAGTCTTCTTATCGATTCTGCTGTTTCATTGCTTTTGCATCTCATCATCCATTACTTTCATAGTCTTCAGAAATTTACTCAAAATTCATCAACATGCCCGCTTTGCTCCGAACAAGAACTTTATGTGCTTTAATCGGTGTCGTTTTACTCCTTGTTCAGGCTACGAATGCAAGCTCAGTAAGTGACTGAATACTATCTATCTAAATTGCACATTCTCATCTGAGTCTGAACCGATTTTTTGTGGGTATCTTATCATTTCAGTATGCAATCTGTTCCAATGAAGGTGTTGTGGCCTGCTTTGGCGATGACCGAAAGATATATGAACCTGGGGTATCGAGACCCCCTTCAGGAATCCTTTCATGTGATTCAGGAAAACTAGTTATATCTGGACCACCCAATTTCCCCATAGGACAAAGCCCTTTTTGTTGTGATCCTGAAGGCAAATGTGATTGAACTGGCATTCCTCTTTGAAGCTTTGATCAGACTTTACCTTTGACATTTTACAAAATCATCCTTACATTTTCATCATCAGATCATAGGTTCTATATATACCTTTGAAGGTAGTCCAAGAGATAACTTCAACACCACGTCTTGAAATTGGATCATGTATCTTTCTTATTCTCTTTGGCCTGACTCTTGCAATGATGTTCATAAGCTGTTGTACTTGAACCCTTTGATTTCCGAGCATGCACATACTTCTCAAACTTTTGCCTTGAGCCATCACAGATTGATAACAATGTGAAGCATAAAAGTAACAGTACAAGACCATCGCAGATCCAGTCATCTCACTTCCCGTCCCACCTTACGCTGCAACCATGAGACCTGATGCTTATTGTGGTGTCTTCAACTCGATAAAACGACTCTTCAAACCTCTGAGAATTAGACTAAGTTCAATTATCGGCAACTCGGGCGCAGTGTCACATCAACCAAGATCAATCATAGAGACACTCAATTTTGATAAATGCGTTGTCATCAGTAACTGAGCTACTATGAAATGCCATCCGGTTCTCGGTCAATAGGCTGTGCCGTTGTTGGAATAAAGTAACTCAATCAAGATCTACTGAGGTACGGATTCCCATTGTCAAGCTGACCTAGGAAACCATTTTGTGGCATTACATGGTGTCTAGACGTAATCAAATTTGGGAGCTTTTAAAATCACTGTCAGCTTCATAAGATTTTAATTAGTCAATAATTTCTCTTTTCTTGCCTATTCATCAACACTCACAGTAATCCCACAGTTTGTGAAACCTCATAATTCATAAAAAAATTAACTTTTTCCGATATCATTCAATCAATCAAATGGCTACTCTAAAAGTTATGGTCTTCTTCCTCATGATGGCTACTGCCTTCATCACTGCTCATCCAATCCAGTGAGCTCCTTTATTTCAATCTTTCCAAAACTAGTGCGATCTTAAGATCAGAAGTTCTGATGTCTTGATTTTTCTTACATCGTCCTTACATTAACAGCGAAATGTACGCTGAGAGTGACCCTAATGATCCTAGTATCACTGACCCATACACGCTATCAGCCGCAAATCAGAATTGTAAGTCATCACTTTGTACCATTTCTATGACACTTGCACTCAGTTCGCAATCCTTCGCACTTCGAATTCCAGAGATTCACGATTAGAGATAGATACCTCTGAGGGTTGTTCTGGGATGTTTAAGCACCATCATCCCTTGTATAGGGAGCTCTCCACGCTCTTCTAAAATCGCCTATGTAGCAATACAACTTATGGACATCGCATGGACTCATTCAGTTCACTATTGAACTGGTCATTGTAAACTAAAAGTAGCATATGCCTGGTATTAGCAAGAGCAATACAACTTATGGACATCACATGGACTCATTCAGTTCACTATTGAACTTGTAATTGTAAACTAAAAGTAGCATATGACTGGTAATAGGAAGAACACTAAAATAAGTGATAACCTTTAAAAGTCTGGCATCCTGCAAATCTAGCTTTAAAGTTGGCCATTTGCTGGGGTTTGAATTTCATATGGACTTATATGTATGGCAATTGATTGAAGCCAACTTCCTTGCTCACTGCTTAATAGTGGTACTCAAAGTAAGTATGTACGCGTACATATGCACACATACATAGATGAAACATAGATTGAAAATGACATTTTGCCCGCCAAAACATGGCAATTTGAATTAGAAAATGACATTTTGTGTCGGAAATTGAAGTCTTGAACATATGTAATTGGGGGACTCAAAACTATTATGTTTGAGGAACCTTTTTCAAAAACTTAGTTTCTAGATCAATCTGGGTTTCTCATCAAGTAGGTTTTTTTGGTCCCTTTTCTGGCTGCCGGTATGAAACCTTATCCCTCTGCATGCATTCATCCCCATCTCATCCCCATGATGGCTGATACCCCTCCATTGACACCGACCCCCGGCCAAACTCCCTCTAATCTCCCCTTAATACCACCACATGCTTCTACTACACCCATAAACACCCCAACAGAACTCATATTACTCTTTCATCCAAGTCTCCCTCTGATCACAGCTGCATCCCCATCATCTTCTTCCAGCCCACTCTCCTTTGCTATACAACAGCGTCTATTCAACTCCTGTCTCAGCAGTTCAACCTGACCTTTTCCAATCGCAAGAATCCCAATCTACTCCAATTATAAATTCAACCATGACTTCTAAATCTCAATTGGTTCCACTCACCAAAGTCAGTACTCATTGGTCCAAATGAGCCACAAATGTATCCGACTCAAATGCTGCTGGGCCTGCACCAGCTCAGAAATCAAAGCAGATATCATGGGCTAAAGATTTGAACAAAAAGGGGCAGAGTTCACTTGAAGGTATTGTCCAATGGATGGGACTTACATGGGGTGATCAGGATTCCCCGGAGGATTCAACTTGGATGTGCATGGATCCTTCCGATCTTATCTCAACAAATTACTCAGCATACCATTCTGGGAATACAAGCAAGAAGGAGTGCTGTGAACAACTCACTACCTACCTTATAGCTAAAGACTTCACTTCCTGTTCCTGGAAAGGCTGCAAGCAACAGGTTAGTCATTCTTGATTCTTTCTCAATCAGAATCTATTTGCTAACAACTTGGCTGACAACTTGATTTCTGCAATTCAAACATCTCATCAGATTGAAGTTTTTGAATCAAAGCTCCGGGGTGCAGAAGCTTGGCGTAGACAGACTGGGGCTGGTATCTTGGAACAGGCGGAGACCAAAATTTCCAACTCACAAGCTGACCCCAACAACACGTTTGATGAAGACAAAGGTGATTTGATTAGATTGACGGCCGCAACTTCAACCAAAGTTAAGATTTCCTCTTACCCTCTTATTTTTTTCCATTCAAAGTTCTATCAACTGATGATGTTATCTCTGCAATTGTGACAGAGATGTTGAAACAATTGTGTAAATTCTATGACAAACTTGTCCCTATCATGGGCCACCGGGCTGCCAACAAACCACTGGCTGTTGCTGAAGTGTTTTCAAGCTCCCAGGTGAATCAAACAACTACCAACATCACCAGTGATAGCCCAAATGAAAACCTTCCCCTTCCAAATACTTTGGATTCACCTCACTCAATTGCTTTTGAAGAGGTGTTGGAGCTAACTCCACAGTCCAGTAGATCTCACTCACCAGACCCTCCCCTCCAAGCTACCAATCCTGAAGACATCCTGCCACCAATCATAAAACCTCAATCATCCAACATCATCCTCAGACAGATGCCACCAGCCCCTTGTCAATCAAACTCTAGTCAAACCCCTCAAAGAGCATCTACCAGCAAAAAATGACATTACAAAATCGGTCCAATCATCTTTGCCTAAAATCTCTGATTTGACAGAGCTCATCAAAGAACACAAGAAGGACAAGTGTCAGGTGCAAGGTCCGAAAGATCAAATGGCCACTTCAACTCAGGAGTTCATTACCTTCCTTGGAACACAATTGGATGGTCCCACAGAAAACAAAGCCAATAAACAAAACCTTGGAGAGGACCCTGAGACTGCCGCAAAGAAACAAGCTTTAGATGATGAGCTTACAAATAAACAGACCAAGCTGAAAATTCTCAAAGTCAATCAAGAACTTCAAGTTCAGCAAGCAGCGCTCTTGAAGCACTTAAAAAGGGCTCTTCTGGGGTTGACAAACTCACTTTGGCATGTGAAAAGATTCAATGGGCTACCCAATTGATATAAGTAGGATCAACTAAAGAAGAGACATTCAAGATTGCTGATGATATTGAAAATGGCCTTTAATTGTTTTCTTCCTCTAACAACCTTTTTTTTGAAACCTGTTTTGTTTCAAAATCCCCACTCTGTCCAACTTGATTTTGAGAAATCTTCAATCGGAATAATCAGTCTTGTTTTCTTTTTTCCTTTTCTCCTTTTCTTTTTTCTTTTTTTTCCAAAGCCCTCACTTTGTACTTCAGACCATATCAAATCATGATTTTGTATTTTTGTTTTTTTTAATGACCAGACGTTGTAAGACTTCAGACCACATCATTCCAAATGAATTCAATTTGACTTGTTTTGAATTTTTCTTATTGTAAGCAAAGGCCTATTATTAATCATTCATTTTGTTTTTATTTATAACCATTTTCTATTAGATTAGATATAATTGAGAATTATAACAAGAAGACATGCCCCATTTGATCCATTCAAGTTTGATAAGATGAACTTTTCTGCTTAAGGTGATCACCCTACCTGTTTGAGAAAAATCTTGACTCCCTCCCTCAGTTTGAAACAAACCAAATGAAATCTATGAGAGTCATTTGGTTTTCTCATCATTTTGTTCATACTTAGCATTTGTTGTAAATCTCATCAAATCTTGATTTTGTTCAATCTTTTTAAGTGTTGCACTTATCAAAAGACACTTGAAAGGGGAAAGGCACCTGAAGAAAAGATGTGGTACTTTGGTTTGGGTCTCAATATGATCCTAAACTTGTGTATTCATTTCTTGTTCTATCATCTAAACAATATGAGAAAAAGGAAATAGTACAATTAACCAACAATTATCTTTCCCTTTGTTGCCATCTGGAAAACTCTTGTAGAAGCTCATTTCATCTTACATAAGAAGTGTTCTCTTTGTGGTAATGTGGTATTTCTTGAGGAGGCATCTCATCATTCAGCTCTTCAGGATGTTCAGGTTGCCAGGTATCCTGGCTCTTCAGTGTGAAGTTGTGGAGGATACATCCCACTTGAAGCCATTCTACAGCATGGGTGGCAGAGCTTGTGTCCTTGATGATGAGTTGAAAATTGCATAGAGACTGGAAACAAACTTTGAGCATCCCATTCCCATATTCACTCACCACTCTTTGCTCGCTCAGCCCCATGTTGAATTCCTTCTTCAATTGATCTAAAGCATAGGAACGGGGGCTTTTGAATGTTGGAATGATGCTCTGTGTACATGTATATCCTGAATTGGCTACCAAATACTCTCCCTTGCTGAAGAACCAACCGGAATGTTGAGCAAGCTGACAAAAAGATTCAGGTCTTTTTCTATATTTGAATAAACAACTAGAAAAACTTACCTGAGTTGATAAGAAATCACGCTGGTCATTCAAACTCCCACACCACCCATGCAATGCGTATATAATCCAAGCATTGTGATTGCACACAAGCATTGAGTTGAAGGCATACATGAATTTACAAGTCCAAAAGTCTTTAGGATCTTTGAGAGGGGTGGTAGCAAGAGGGATGAGCGTTCTGTCTATGAATCCAACACAGTTTTTAAAAAAGACCTTGCGCCAATTTGACTCTTGATGATTTTTTGCTCTTTGAAATTGGGCCAGTAAAGAAACTGGCTTTCAAGCTTTAATATTGCCAGAAAACATCTAGCTCAGAAATTATGGACACTCCCCTCTGAGAAGCACATCAGACATTAAACCACCACAATAAGAAGAATTTGATGACTTGCCACTTAGGCCAAACATCTGTGCAATCATATACCCACTACCACCATTTCCACTAAATCCTAACTGACATAACGTTATAAGGAGTTGCCACTTGACTGGCAATTGAGGATGTGATGAGCTGTTGTAGGAAACAACATCTTCCTTAATCAAATGTACAAGGCGGCCAAAGTTTTCCCTTGACATTTGTGCCTAAGGTAGCAAAGAGACAATTCCTGATTCAGTCACAAGAGGAGCCAAATGGAACCGGTATGAACAACCACTTACATATCTCATAAATTTACAATCACACCCATTCAAGACGGGACAAATCAGATTAGTTGAAGGTCTTCCCTGTTCTTATAGATTTGATCTTCAAGATACCGTAGTCTCTCAGTCTGGTCAAGAGCGTCACTGAGTATAATCCCTATTCTGAAACAGTGTTCTTGTAATGAATCTTGAATCAATTTGACTTGGTCCATCTTCAAGCTTTCATTAAGATATGTTTCTAACACCCTAATCAATGTGATCATTGAGATAGTAATATCCTCTTCAGATTTGTCAAGAAGTAATAAAGTACCCGTTTTCATCATTTCAAAGTGAAGAAAAACTTGTGAAGGGATGGAAGACGGTGATTGATATGTGCAATTGATCACCAATAAGACATGGAGAGAGGAGTTCACAAGGTCCAAGACCACTTGGGCCCGGGTGCCTACACAAGGCATGGTGGTGGAGTGAGCAAGATTGAGATGCCAAAGGGGGTAGGAGTGCGGCTAATCTAGGTATGGGATCCTCAAAGCTAAAAACTAAGTGCTAGAAACCTAGTTTTTTTCCCCACAAAAACAAAAACCTTGAAGGTAGGTTTTTGAAAAAGGTTCCTCAAACATAATAGTTTTGAGTCCCCCAAATGACATTTTGGACATCTGCTCAATCTATGTTTTGCTACATATGTATGCCTACATACACCACAGGAGGGTTTTGTGGTCTGGAGACTGCCCTCCGCACAAGCGGTCTGCAGACAGAGCATAGGTTGCCCGGAGATGGTCTTACCAGGTCTCCAAATAGTCCTCAGAATTTGAGATTTCTGAGACCGGGCAATCCATCCTCTTTCCTTCAGAAAAATCAATACCAACCATTAGCACCACATTTGAGTGAGCCCAAGAGGGTGTCAGACACGCGTAACAACACAATGGCCGACTCAACCAATCAGTATATGAATGTGGTTTTAGCAACACTCCCACAATGCAACATCTCAAAACCCAGTCCTTCTCCTAGATCTGGGAGGAATTGTCAAGAACTTTTGAGACCGGGTCAGACCATTTCTGGGCAACCTATGCTCTGTCTGCAGACCGCTTGTGCAGAGGGCGGTCTCCAGACCGCAAAACCCTCCCATGGTGTAGTTACTTTGAGTACCATAAGTTTTTATCTTCCAAACCTACAGGTGAGATTGAGAGTCAGATAACTTCAAAGTTCAAAACTTGTGTGCTCTTTAACGACCATCACAGCATCCTCAACACAACATTGTCAAGACAAACTGTTTCCATATATTCTAAATCTTTGAATCTGATACATGAGTCATCATCATTCACTCATGATCTTCTTGAACAACTCAGTCCATCATAAGTCAATTGAAAGCAAGATAGCTTCCTTCACAACACTTACTTGATATGGATCTGAGTAAAAAAAATAGTATAAAAAGCAAAATAAAAAGCAGATAAAACAATTCGAGTCTAAAGCAGATATAAAAGAAATCTAACATAATCTCAAGAGTCAGATAGATTATTTTATTTCTCTCCTACATCTACACCTGAATCACTTAATGGATCCTTTTTGTCCGAAATCACAACTCTTCTCATCGCCTTTCCTTTGGCATTTTTATAAAACACTACATCTCCTTCATCTTCCACAAACTTAACGTCAGGAAAAACCAAGAAAAATCTTCAATGAGCATTGAACTTGTTCAAGAAACCAATCAGAGCTAGAAGAAGAAAAACAACATACTCGGCACTGAGTGTAACTCTTCCACAAGCTGTACCAAAAGTTTTCATCCGTGGAGTGATAATGATCCCCAAGTTTGTTCTTAAGAGCTTCGGTGGCATCCCAAGCATTGTAATGTGGGATCTTTGAGCATAGATGGTGAGCAACGTGGGTCTCTGCAATTCCATGAAAGAAGAAACCATGAATCTTCCGATCAATAGTACATAGGGCTCCTCGTTGGAAGTTGAAGGCGCCCTCCCGGTAATGTGGAAGAGCAGGATCGGTGTGTTGAAGGTAGGTAATTAAGACTAGCCAGTGCTATAGAAGAATGAGTTAGTTTACTTTTCAAGATACAGGTAAACCGAAAGACTCACGTTGACCCAGAAGTAGGGCACGACGTAGTATTTGAAGACAGTGAGGAAGCTAGTACGTAAACCCAAGAGGAACAGGATGCTGAACATGATACCGATACCGAGGTCAGATAAAAGGACTTGAGATCGGTGTCGTTTATCAAACATGATCGATTGGGGATTGAAGTCTGTATGGTGATTGAAAACTTATCAGTGATTCTGAAGAGGAAAGAAGAAAAGGATAGCTTGACTCAACGATTAGTCCAGGATGGGTAACGAGCTTGACCGGATGCATTCATCAAGATATACGCAGGCCATCCAACCAATTGTTGAATGATCAAGTTTGTGAGAGCGTAAATAGGAGCATCTTCTAACAAATCATCCATCTTCTCATACCTTCAACATTTAGAAAAAGTCATATCTCAGCATCCAGTCGGATTACATGAAAATTCAGACATGAAGCTTACAAACTATGATCGAGTGCACCATCACGTTCTCGTTTGGTAGCGTTTTCCGGAAGAGGTTTGACACCGCGTTGAGTACGAGTCTTGGGAACAAAGACTTGATCACGAGACATATGACCAGTAGCAGCATGATGTTGAGAATGAGTGATTCTCCAAGAATGATAAGGAACTAAGAGAGCCGAATGTAAGACCCATCCAACGGTATTGTTAAGAGTCTTTGAAGTGGAGAATGATTGATGACCACATTCGTGTGCGAGAACCCAGATGCCTATCATATCAAGTCAAGATTATAAATTGTTAGAAAGAGAAAATCAAAAGTTAAAAGGGTCTGAAGAATACTTACCCGTCCAAACCAAACCAATCGAATAAGCATAAAGAGACCAAGCAGCCAATGATACCAATCTACCTAAATGACCATTGATGATTGAACCTGATGAACCGAATTTCGAATCAATAAAACTAGCTAAATAAATCAAAACGCTAGATAAGAAAAGATCCCAAATCAAATAACTAAAGCTTTTGATAGCCGATCTTTCAAAGCAATGAGAAGGGATTGCAGCCAAAAGTTCTTTGATTGTGAAATCAGGAGGAGTAAAGGTTGACAAAGTAGGATCAGAACGATCAGATAAAGAAGAATCGGATGAAGATCTAGAGAGATGAATGATAGGTGGGTTTGATTGAGAATGAGGAGTACGGTGATGAAGTGTGGATTGAGACATGATGATAGGAAGATGAAGAGATGATAGAAAGAAAGAGAAGGAAAGAAAGAAAGGAAGAAAGAAAGTGGTCAAGAGAAAATCGTTGACGAGATTGGTCAACAAGGGATTTCTTACGATCGAAAGTCAAAAGTGAAAATTCAAATCACACCACTTTACTGATGTTGTACAGCATCTATCTATGTAAATCGACTAAATTCAACTTACTACACCCTACAAAGAACTTCCTACTCACAATAAGACCATGACTTCCCACCCCCCTTTGGTCTTTACTCTGGACCCTTTGATGAGCTTAAGAACCGTTCATAATCCATACTCTCAATCTCCTTCACTTCAAATCAAAATCATCATTAACTCCCAAACTTAACTCAACGGTTAGAAAAAGGTGTAGAAGTCTACCGATTGACCTCTTAGATAACTTACTTGTTCACATCCAAACCAAGATTTTCTTCAGATCATTAAAATCAAAACATCCAAATCGATCAGGAGTACCATATCACCTAAACTACTTAATCTTTCAACTTATAATGATTCTGTTAATGAACTTGAAATAAAGAGATTGGATTTTCAAGAACATGGATTTATGTTGTACAACTTATTTTCCTTTGTGAAGACTGAAGGTATGCAATCAAATTCTATTTGACTTTTCATCTCAATTCTCGAAAATTTACAATCACAAAAGAAGTCTAAACAAAGGGTTTTTGTTGGTCTCTTGACCGTCTAGACTCTACCTTATATGAATCTAACGGTACATCCTCGATCACCTCATTGTACCTGATCTTGATCTTCAAAGTTGAGAAATTCACTGTAAGGCTACATACAATTAAATCATTTTCAAGACTCGATCTTTTAATCACTTCAGCCAAAGATTGATCGACGATGGCTCATATTTCAAAATTTGGATGGAAGTTGAAGAAGTTTTGATCGCAAGCTCAATGTCGGTTTAAAAGGCAGGGGTCAAATCTGGTCGATTAACGAGAGGCGATCGGAAGATGACTGTGCCGCAGTTATGAGATACACATCGAGAGAAAATCCATAAGACGGTTCTACCAAATCATAACGGTTGATGATGAACAACTGTAGAAATGATTCATCATGAAGATATGAAACCTGGAATCGAGACTCAGCATCCAACTCAATTCAAAATCTTTGGGTAAGTTTTGTGTTCATATGACTTGGAGTTTTCAAACGTTTGTACTGATAGGTGATTCTTAAGTCATTAGGTATGGATGTAGGTCATCTCTCCCTGCGATGACTTCAGCATTGTGGATCGTTTTGATTGGATCTTTGATAATTTAGCTTTAATTTGGAAACCTCCGCCTCATGTGATTGATCGTCAAGTTGGTTTTATCAAAGGCTTTGTTCGTCGATTTGCTCGTATGTCGATCTCTTTTGCTTTAATTGATGATTCAATTTGAAAGGTCTTTCTTCATTCTAAGTTTTTGGTTTATTTGATTTGGTATTCTTCGGTTGTTTGGTTTGGTTCTGGGTCTTTTTGATGGAAAAAATCGATGAATCCAATTTCTTTTAAAAGAATCTTCGCATGACCATAGGGGTACAATTGAAGTAAGACACCAAAATCTCGTTTACAACAAACAAAGCAATAGCTTGATCACTGATCAAGATATTGAACTCTCTTGAACTCTGTTTCACCAAAGAAACCGGGTAGAGTAGTCACATTAGTACCAACAGAAGAATGGACAAGCTTAACAGATTCAGATAGATTTCTATCAAATGTAGTCTGGGGTGTAGTATATACAATCGATCCGACGTATGAAAAAGATGTCAAAGATTATTTAGATGAACGAGAAAAGGATGGGTATGAAATGATTGAAGTGTCTATATACAATCAAACTGATGGAAATGAAACGCTTCTTACCAAGGTTTGAAATCTCATTTAGTTTGATGAAGGATGCTGTTGTTGAAGGAAGAATCTGATCGGATTGGGTTGGATTTGTCTAGGCTTCAGTTTATGTTGGTCATACTGATAATCCTAGCTTTGCTGGTGTGACTCCTTTGGATGAATTATCAAACTTGATTCATCGAAGTGTAGGACCTTCAGGACCTAACAAGGTAAACCAAAAGTTGGTTTTGTCAATCAAATTTCTTGATAATTGACCACCTTTGAAATTCTTGATTTCTAGGATTATTTATATAATTTGAATACTGAAGTTCATAAACTTTGTGAAGGTGTTCAAGATCCTTATCTAGAAGAATTAACTGAGTTGGTCTCACGTTTAGATGCATAAACTCCAATGATTTCTTGTTGTATTGTTTGCATGAAGGTCTTTTTTGGATGATCTGGTTGACATTGATTTCTCAGGTCTTCTCTTGAATCTTATTGGTTTGAGTTTGTTTTTATTGGTGGATTTTCAATCATTTTGTGCATTGAATCCAATCATCTTTCACCCCCCAAAAACTCATGGTCTTTGTGGTGTTAATCCTTTGACAGAACCATAAGAGCATCCACAATTGTGACGCTAAGTCATGGGATCAGTCAAATATCTAACCTAAAGATTTTGAAAAAACCACAATGTCAAATCTTCAAGAAATCTTGAGTTATGTTTGCAATAAAAAATCTCCAAGCTGAGTTAAATTTAACCCAGTCTATAGATTTCCTTTAGCCAACTCCGACCCCTTGAAAACACCACACCACACCCATCCACACATCGTACATTCACATCTCCCTTTCCCTCTCATCACCCACCACTATTTCACTCAGCTCATCCTTGACACAATTCAGAGCACAGATCTTGTTGCCATACATTGATGCCACAAATTTGTAGCAAAATTCTGTGGCCACAAAATTTTCATGAATTTGTAGCAACCCTTGGGGATGATGTTTTATAAAAATCACACTATAACTCTACAGTCACAGACATTTATAGTGACTGTAGGAGACCCTCTTAGATAGGTAGTTTAACAAATCTCCTCTTCTGTTAATGAGGTATGGGCTCCCTGCAAGTCTGACTGGGTTTATGTCCTCTCCAGAAGAAGTCTACCTCTCTGCACTTTGAGGATAAACTTACTAGGTTAGCAACTAATCAGAGAACCCCACAAGTCACTCTTTGTCAGGTTTTAAATGGTTTCAGACAAAGTGTGCAAGTTTTTGGAATGCTCAATGGTTATGACTCATGAGCTCAGAGCCATGCCAGTCATTTCAGTCAGTCTCATCAATCAAATCCTTCATTCATCAAGCTCATGTCACAACTTCCAAACTGCTTGAAAAGATTTGAACATGACATGATCAGTGATTCAGATGATAGATCTCCAGTTGAAACACTGAGAGCCAGGTATATTTTTGTTAGAGGCTTTGAAGATATCTTATAGTATCTTCATGTTGGAAATGTGAAATCAATCTTTCAAAGTAGTCAAATAAACTTTGCCTATCAGTTGAGATCTGAGTATGACAAGAAGCAATCAAATGATTCACCATCACTAACAAAAAGTATTGTTGGTATTTCAATATGCCCGACAGACCTCCCACAAATCTCAGATTTTGTTGTTCTTTACATAACCCCCCATAACATGCAAGCCACAATCCCACACCACATCATTCTTTGCCAATCATCTTACAAATAATAACATACAACCTGCAATCAAACATACACGCCAAAACTGTAAAATGTCCAATCGGGTTAAATATTACATACAGTCAAACTCTTTTTTGGGTAATTGTATTCACTTTTTTTCAACCTAGAACAGCTTTCATTTGCCATTCACATCCACGTGTCTTGGCACTAGGATATTGATGTACGATGCCGCTCATGAACACTCTAGGTGGTGGAAATTGACTTGAATCAGGAAAGTTTCTTGGTGGATTGGTAGAGTAAACCGTGGGTGGACTAGCCGCTAAAGCATCACAAAGAAAAACAAATCATCTTATCAGCATCAGAGTTCTTTCAATTTCTTCCAAGGGGTTGATCTTTTCACTTACGTCGAGTCCTCGGAGGATCTCGGTTGATACTAGGTACGATCATACTCATCGGCCTGACTGTTGGCGAGGGTGTAGACGGACTCGCTTTTGATTGTGGAGGCGGCGGTGGGGGTGGCGGAGCCATCATGGACATTACTCGTGCACGCGCTGCAGGACTGATACCAGGCGGTGGTGGCGGAGGTGGGGGTTGTTCAGGGAAATCGGCTGATACAGATCTACGAGACGCGGGGGGCTCCTGAGCTTGTGGGGGAGGCAAAGGCCTCAAAGGGGGTGGTGGGAGTCGATTAGGTGGCATTGGAGGAGAAGGAGCTCGTTGGTTAACTGCAGGGGGTGGGGCAGCAGCTCGTCTAGGAGGGGTAGAAGCAGGGCGAGCTATGTTTGGCGCCGGTGTCGCTGAACTAGGTCGAGGAGGCGGAGGAGGTGCCTTACGAGCAGGAGTGGCGTCAGCTGTCCCCCCTCTCGGAGGCGGAGGCGGAGGAACTGGTCTAGCTCCAGGTCTTGAAGGTAAAGGTGGTGGAGCTTGACCGGTCTGCTGTGATGGGCGAGGTGGAGGCGGTGGAGGTACGAGATTTGCCATTGACACTGCGCGCTGTTTCAATGAGGGAGGAGGCGGTGGCGCTGTTTGGAGAACTGGTGAGGGTCGAATGGGAGGTGGGGGAGGGCGAGCAGGGGGAACAATCTCGGGAGCCGCTGAGGCAGGTCGAATGGGCGGGGTGATTGTTGTATATGATCTAGTTGGTTGGGGCGGCGTGAATCGAGAAGTCAGAGTTTCTGTTGGATTAGTAGGTGGCAATTTTCGAGTTGGTGCCGAAGCAAATGGTGGAGGTGCGACTGGAGCTGAAGCAGGTGGTGGTGGGGGTGGGGGCCGAGAGGGTCCCGTGGATAAAGATAGTACTGGTGGTGGTGGTGGAGCTCGTGAAGGTATGGACTGGGTAGGAGCATGTTTCGGAACAGGTGGTGCTCGGGTTGGAGGATTCGCGGCATGTTTTGGTACTGGGGGTGCAGCTGCAAGAGGAGGAGCTGGTTTGTTATGGTTGGTCTTTTTAAGTGTAGGCATTCCACCCGCAAACAATCCACCGAGTTGAGGAGGACCATTGTTCGTTGCTGAAGCACCCAAATTAGTAGAAGTTGCAGGAGAACCACCTGGAATCTTCGGTACAGAAGATGCACCTCCAGAGCCTGGTGGTCGTGGTGCGCTCGCGAGACCACCACCTGGACGACTTGATCCGGCTGGTTTGCCAGCTACTGCAGGTGCACTTCGATCATTGGTAGTTGCTTTCTTGAGTTTCCTCCCGGCTTGTATCTGAGCAGCCAGAGCAGAGTCCATTTTTGAGCTTCGATAGCCAGATTTTGTGGGTTCTTAGTGCTTGAAAAGTTGATGATGATAATGATGATGATCGATTTGAGAAAGTTGTTGACTGTTGATCGAGGAGAATGGGATGGGATGGATTCTGGAATGGAATGGTAAACAAGGAAACTGAAATTGCACTGCTCAACTAAACCTAACCCTGAGGTCACCTGACATCAAAAAATCGTAATCAGTTTCAGACATAACCTTAAGACACACTAGCTTAAGTCTATGTAGTATTCACGGATTGCAGGAAATATGCTCAGCAAGAATCATCAGCTCAGCAGAACCAAGACATCATCAAGTACAAAATGATATCCAATTATCAAATCAAGAAGGCTATATCTCATACCATCCCCTTCATCATTCGATCAATCTCATCATCCTCATCCAGACACCAAAGGCCGATTCCGAACCCAAGTTCAGGTAATGCCATTTCACCCATCAATCATTCAACTCACAGGGATCGATATTGAAGTAACACTCATATCAGTAGGACAATCAACGCCAATCTCAAGTGTTAAAGCTGGAACTACACTTAAAGGTTTAGGTATCATCAAAGGTGTAGGAGATCCGATTGCCAAAGCGGATGAAGAATATCCAAGTTGGCTTTGGAGTTTAATCGAACCTGGAATGGGGGCTGGAAAATCTGATGAACCTCTTAGAGCTATCAGACGTGAACTTAATAAAGAAAATCGGAATAAGATCAGGTTGAGTTTTTTGAAATTCTTTATCTTCTTTTTGATCTCGTTGACTGACTGACTTCATGCTCAATTTGGATGTTCCTTATTATCAGGAATTCAAACTTCCTTAAAGGTAACAAATGATTCAAGATGCGTGCTCTGTACTCGAAGGCTCCTCGCGTTCATTCCATCAGTTCGATGGCGCTACATTCTGATCCACCGACATGCATTTTATGACATTCTCTAACTCCCGTTCGTCTGGATCTGAACTCGCACCATCAACCAGACATCCAGGCTACTTGTCTATCACGATCTCATCTTCTTCAATATTGGCTACGGTTGTCGAATAGTCTGGTAATACTTGGGCATATCACAAACGATCCTCTTAGTCTGATCAGCCACCACTTAATTCTCAGCTTCTGGTCCATCACAAGCTGCTAAACTCTCATCATAAAATTGATATTCTACTTTTTGTATTTGTACTACAAGTATACCAAATCCGCAGAAGAATCCTATTCTCAGCCTTTTGTTCGTCTGGATCCAGACAATCAGATAATCAGGCCACGTGTAAATCATGATACTCTTTAGGTCTTCTTTAAGCTTGGCTACCGTCATGAAGTAGCTTATAAGACTTGGTCGTAGCATGGAAGATTGAATGTCGTCAGTAGCAGTCCGATCAGCCGAAACCGGATCTATGATTCAGCTACCGATCTGTTAGAAGCTTATCAAACAGTTGATCTTTTACATTTGGCACGAACTTCATGGCTGTAACGTATAAACGCTGTCCTTCAACCATCACAATAGTAAATTTCGCCGAAATCACATGATGAGTTAAATTGAAGCACATGAGGTATTCATCTCCCGATGATGCATTTACTGCAACTTTGCGAGAGGCAAATACCAGTCAGAAGAGGGAGGTTATCCAAAACCTGAAGGGTTTTTTCGAGTGGTGTGGTATTGCATAATTAGATGAGTCAGTGTTGGTGTGGTTTAATCGTAGACAGTCATGTCAAAAGATAGCAAGACTTTTCAAGCATGAAAATCAGAGCTCGCCGCTCAAGTATGGAGGATGTATGATTTTAATAGCTTCCCACAAAAAACAGCATGTCGGCGCGATCGTTCGCCACTGCGAAGTAGACATGTGATCAGATAACGATTACTGTAGCGTATCCTGAGGAGATGTTTGTTACTTCGGCAATGACGTCACCCTCGGGCTCATCTAACGTCGTGACCATCTCGGGGAGGAATTGCAGATTGTTTGAGGCAGGGCAAGGAAAGATTCGCCGAGCCCTAGTGTTGCAAAATGTATTGCTTATGATCCAGGTCCTCAAAGAAGACATGTGTTGAAATCAGCACGTCCAAGTCTTCACCGCGGTCTGAAGATGAGCGTCTGTGGGGAGGCGACGAGGGCGGCGGCGAACACGCTCGTGAGGGGCTGAGTTGAGCCTACGAGTTTGAACCTCGAGAATAAAAAGTCCAATTGATCTTTGAGAAACAAGCAAGGCATGGTGCAATTCGACCCCAGACAATTCCTGTATTTGCATAATGGCTTCTATCATGACCTCATCTGCCTAGCTTCATAGCTCACTCAAAATTATATTTAAACACCCACATAGACACCTCTTCCACAAAAACAATCATCCCACAAAAATCAACATCGAATTTTTCCATCACCATTTTTTCATTCTTCCATCCGTATTGTACACATCTTGTTCATTCAGCATGCAGATCACATCCTTCAACACCATATTCTTTACTTTGTACATCCTAGTGACTGCATCACTAGTTTACGGCCAAGGGGGTACCACAAATACCAAACCCGTCAGTCCTGATCAGAGAGCTGATGGTTTGAAGACAGCCAATAATGTGCTAAATTCGGTTTCAACTGGGTTCGTCTTACTTCAATACTCATAAACTAGACTTGATCTGAGCTCATCTATATATATCTTTCTCGTTTCACGACAGATTGGGTCGTGGAGGTGCAGCAGGCTCTTCTAATATTGTAAAATCCGTTGCAGATGGAGTAGGTCAAATCAAAACGCGACGTTCGATCAAAGTCGAGCGGGAGCATTAATACTACATAAATTAAATCACTCACCATTCGATTGAAATTGTACAAATTTGTTGTCTATTGTAGTATACTTGATTTGATTTCTATTTCTGCTTTTTCAGTACAACTAGTTCTTTGTTATCAATTGTACATCTTCTCTTCCTGTTAAAAAATCACCCTTGTATTATAATTTCTTTGATCAAAGCATTTTTGGTAGCGGACCCAGTGAGATGAGGCATATCACCTCACTTGAAGGTGAAGACTAGAGAACCAAAACCACGTGTTTTTCACAACTGCTGTCCAGTGATATTTTTACGAGTGAATACAAGATGAGTGTTTTCAATGAGGTGTGATCAGAATGATTCACAGTATGTGATGAAGATGCCAATTACAAGCTTATAAGTCGCACATGGTTGAATGTGCAATCCAGCATAGCCTTGAAATTGGGGTTGGGTCCTCAACAATTGTTTTGATTCCTACACACAAATGATAACGCAGACATTTCATACCATTTTTGACTGGATGCTTAAGAACGGCTTTCTAGGTTTAATTTCATGTGCATATATCACCTTGCCGAACTTCAGTTGAGTCTTTCTGGACGCATTCCTGACTCAATGTCCGCACCATGTGAGATTTTTTTGGAGGTTAAAATGCCCGCACCGCGAAGATGAAAATCCCGAAGCGAGCCGTGACCAATTAATCATGAAAGCATTATTTGAAGCTTGTCAGCGTAAATCGTCTGACTGCCACGGTCTGAATGAATATGTAGCAGTCCAAGTTGGTTGCGTGGAATTTGTGACTAATCATGACTTGCCAAGAAGAGAGTGCCCAAGCGTTCATTATTTACCTTTTTCTCACTTCGCAAGGCTTGCTTCCCGTGGCAGGCTTCAAACTCGTTTGCGCCATGGGATCGGTGATTTCTCCGGGCTTAATCATACACAATCCTCAGCTCTTTCTGACTAAACCTTGAACTTGTGCACCCGGGTAATCTCAACTGATCTTGCAAGCGCGTCTGCTGCGGTCTCGAAGCACCGGGCATTGAATCGTAAGCATATAATTCTTAACGTCATCATCAGACCCTTTAGCAAATAAAAACATGCGGCTCAAGACTTTCCCAAGTAGTGGCTTTTAAATTTCTGCTAAATAGATACAACTTCTGATTCACGAACCTTTTTCCATATCACATTTTACCCCAAAAACACAAATCACTGAAATCGTTTGTTCATACGACTGTCTATTGTAAAATCTCAATTCACCTCATTTGACCACAGGCCTCTTTATTGTAAAATAAAATCTATCATGCATCTCACCTCTTCCAATAACATCGTGCTTGCGTTTTACATTCTTGTAGCTTCCTCTTACGTTCTCACCCAAGGAGACGGCTCGCCCGGATCCCCACCACAAGCTCCCGTCGCCGATGATAAACGTATCACCTCACCCGCTAACGCAACTACTACTGAAAATGCAAAACAGACTTTGAAGACAGCATCCGGAGTCATAAAGACAATTTCAGGAGGGTAAGTCCCGTCATCTTACATTTTACCTCGAATTGAATAAAGTCAAATTGACGAGGAAATGTTTGTATTTGAATCAAAAAGTTTGAATGAAGCTTTAGAAGGAGCTTCAAATCTTATCAAGAAGGTTTCGAATATGACCTCCTCGAATACTCGACGTTCGATGAATTTTGATAGAGAAGATTGATATTCATTTGGAATTGGTAAGAAAGATTTGATTGATTGATTGATTACTTTTAACACATCTATCTAACATGATGTTTTTTATTCGTCTTGGATTCAAGTCGCTTAGGTTGTCTTGGTCCTTGGGTCCAATAACCTGGGTGATGAGCCTCACACTATGATACCTATCTTACATTTCTTGATTATCATCATCTAAAGCTGAGCTATAGTTTGTATGAATTATTTCATATTTTATTAAAAGAGAATTAGCGTTGTATTATAGATTAGTATTAAAAGAAAACATAGCCTGTTGAGATGCATTTTCTTGTAGCAATAAAAAACTCTCCGTATCATCATTTTTCAGTTTCATCTTTGACTCGCACATTATATCAAACTGGAGAAGCTTAAATAAAAATCATATTTGAAAATTTGGGTAAATAAATTTGATCGCAAAAGAGGACCAGATAACTTAAAGGACGCAGATGTAAGAAGAAAAAACAAAAAGATTGATAGGTTGAAAGAAATGATGGGTAGAAATCCATCTCATCCTTGGATGAATTTGTAGTCCTAACAAGCAGGAATAATAAGGAATTGTAGAATAAAATAGCACAGCATATCACCATTTTTTTTCGCGATGAAAGAAAACAAAATTGATCATCCTCAATTGATCTTGGCTCTTAAGAACTATTCAATAAGTATCGATCACCTCAAACTTAGACTCAGGTCACTTTCTTGGGTCCAAGAGCTCAGAGATCTGATCCTATTCAAAAATATCATCAAACCTGAAGTACAAATACAAAAATCACAAGCAAGTTGAATGATACAGAACAAAATCGGTCCCAACTTAATCTTTTCCAACAAGAAAAACTCTAAATCATACTTGAACAGATAATAGAGATCAAAGTGATGATAATCAGATTAGAATCAATCTTAAATCGATTTCCATCACCATGTTTAGCTTTGTCTTTCCTGAAATTTAGCGAAAAAAAAACCCTTCAATAAAAAAAAGTAATCACAACAAACACAAAATAATCAAAACTTACGGAACATTTGCGTTTGGCGAAGTCTTTGGAGCAACAGCAGGAGTAACAACACTAGGAGTTTTTGGCCCTGAAGTAGTATTAGGCGTCATTGGTGAAACAGAAGGGTGACCAGGTGTTGGTAAAATGGCTGAAGGAGGTGGAGTGTTGCTAATGGTTGTCGCATTGGTTTTGGGGGTTGCAGTTGCATTGGAAGCCCCAGGGATTGAAGTTATGGGTGATGCAGATGAACTGTTTGATGGTTTGGGTAGTATAGATGAAGCGTTCGATGGTTTGGGTAGTATAGATGAAGCGTTCGATGGTTTGGGTAGTATAGATGAACTGTTTGAGGGTGTTGATGGTACGAGTGGGGGACTCGCGGTAGTTGAAGGTGGTGGGGTGATTGGAATCGGGACAGGGTTAGATTTAGGTGAAGTTTGGTTTGTTGGACTTTTGGTCGCTCCATCTCCAGGATTGACGATCCCAAGAGGTGTAACATTACCGCAATCTCCTCCAGCCTATAAAAACAAAACAAAACAAATCAGTCATCTTTAGATTGTATGATTCATCATATAGTTCAATTGAAAGAAAGATCCTCACAGTGACTTTGGAAACTTGTGAATAGTTTATAGTTCCCTTTGCGTCTCTTACTTGAAATGTCAATTCTGTTCCAGGTGCTTGATCTACTATCCATCTGATCATTCAAAGAAATATGAAAAAGATTTACAACTGTTGGTCTCCTTTTTCCAACTAAATTTATTTAAAAATGTCTTACGTTAATTGACCAGCTTGAGCCATGGTTGGAAATGTTTCTATAGGTTCTGCAGCCGGTTGACCCTTTCATGAGATAAAAAAGGAATTGAATCAGAACAAGATAGACATGAGTTGGATTTGAATGGACGACTTACTCCGGGGAGAATAGTGACATAATAAGGTGCTTCGCCTCCTCCAACCGTCAAGGCTATCGGAAGACATTGTGTCAAACTAAGATTCGATCAGAAACCAAACCAATCAATAAGAGGTTCGATGTAGGAACAAAGTTCGATAACATCCAAGAAATCACAAGCCAATCATTCTTGTGATTTGCCTCGATCAAAGTTATTACTACTTACCTAGGTGGGGTATTAATTATTGGCTTGTCGTCTTGTCCTACAACAATAAGAACTAAGCTTAATAGTAATGATAATTTGAGATTGAGAGATCCCATGGTTGAATTAGCTTTCAAAGCTGATGGTATGAGTATATATATAATGAGGATTCAGTGAGTTGTGGTGAGTGAGCTGAAAGCAAAAGATTTCAAAAATCTGAAGAAATTGATAAATGTTTAGCTGAGCAAAAAGTGGGAGAATTCCTTTGA